>CM053784.1:420804189-421489189 GCA_028749045.1 Cupressus sempervirens
GGGTGATTTATGATTCCATGAGCTTAGGGTAGGTTATCTTCTTGTAGTGTCGGGAAGTGGCTTGCAATGGGGGCCAGGGCCTTAAGAGGCTGCCAGGGTAACTCATTGTAAGTTGTTTTAATAAGTGAAAACATTCACATCTAATACTAACTAAATGAACTTAAAAAGATAATTATTTTGTTCTTGCCCATGCCTCGAGTGCTTGTACAGACCAGGATGGGAGTAGAGAGAATGCTTGGTTGTGACCTTGCATTCCATAGTATGCCTTGTCAATATGAGAGGATACTAGTGGCCGCATGAGGATTAGTAGGGACTCGTGGAGTTGTAAGCTAACTGCCAAGGTAACTTCTACATGGTATATGCGATGACACTTTTCTACTTGCATAGTAAGTTTCTTGCAAGTCATTGTGTGCCTCTAGGATTAGATATTGGTTTTGTGATTGGAACCTTTGAGTTAGTGTACTTTTAGGATTCTTGGACTTATAGAGATTTATGCTATGTGATTTGGATAGCCTATTTGAGACTTGAGATTATCTCCTCAGCGCAGTGGGAGTGGACCACTTAGGTTCCACGTGGTCGAGTGGTAGTGCTTTATCACTCTTATCATTTGAGATCTGTTTGAGACATCGTGACTGATGTGTCCTTTATGATGGTGGATATGTATCCTTTCATTGATGATTAGCATATGTTAGATGATGTTATCTTATGCTTACATTTGCATGTTAGATTACTTTCTGCACATGATGTAGTATGCATAGGTGTGACATTCCTATTATGTTAATACTGATGATCTCTTTGGTGACTTGGAATGTTACGCACGGAGGGATGGCTAGGATCAATGATGGTCTAATGATGCTATTTATGGTTGGGAGGAACCATGCACTTAGTTATTTATGTTTGTGATATGTGGTTATCTTTTATGATGGATATTTATATCTTTATAATGATGATGTATCATGTATGGTTTGTGTTATTGCATCATGGATTAGAGTTAGTATGATGATGTACTTTATTTACTTGGATGTATATTCTTTTAAGCTTTTCATACCCTGTGACATGTACAGTAGATGATTGAGCATTTAGAAATGTAATGTATAAACATTGGACTTATCATTATTGTTTCATGTGGTTGTTGTATTAGATGGATTCAATAATGTTAGTTGATTTAGATGTAATTCAATGTTAAGAGATCCATGAAGAATGTAACCTGTTATGTATGTTATATTTACTTTTAGATGGTTATTGCTATTGCTTCCATATATATGTATTAGTTGTAAATCATATTACTTAAATGTAAAAAAAAAAAAAAATTTAAAAAAATGCTACCAAACTTAGTAAAACTTTAGGTTTTTTTTCTTTGGATCCCTTGGCAGGGCATTGCATTTGGTATCAGAGCCTGAGTTTCAACATTGGGAGCTCTGGGTATATTTGAATGCCACTAGTTGAACAAAATGAAAACTTTAAACTATGATGTGTATCTCTTTCAAACTAGAAACTTGAAACTAGGTGACCTGAAACAAAACATTAAACTATTACTTGCATATTTTTCATACTTCAACACTTAGCTTTCAAAATTAAAAATTGAAACTTATTATGTTTGCAAAACATGTATCCTTTATCTATGTTTTAAGGTAGTATGCCTTTGTTTATCTTTGTGAGCATTATGTTGCTCTTGTTTAGAATGTATTAGGGGATCTATTTTAGTAGTTGTTAAAAGAATGAATGTTGGATCAATAAGGTTTTCGGTTTATCATTAAACCATAATCATATTGCTCTAAGTATGTTGTAGTGTCACTAGTGGAATCATATCCTCCTATAGGGAGAAAGGGTTCAATGGGACCCACACAGTGAGTATTTTAGTTTTTCATTCCTCCAAGCTTCCAGGAGTAAGCCTAATTCTAGGGGGGTGAATGTAGTGCCTGCCCCTAGGTCACATTTTTGTTATCATTATCAAACTCTTTTAGGGCTAGTTTTGTGTTGATGGTTAGCAGCATTGTTTTGAGACTATCAGATATTGTGCTATGGATTTAGTTGATATGTGATGAGATTACTTAGACTCTACATTTCATGTATGCATGATGATTATTACATTTCTTTCAGTTATTGATGATGATTAGATTAGAAGATTTATTATTATATGTGTTTTTTTATGGATACTTACCCCATACTTGAATGTGTATGGTGTGTGTGTTTGTTCTTATGTACATGGTGTTTCTGATGTGGTTAAGGAAGGGAGTCGTAGTCACTTGCTAGTCGGGATCTACATGATGCACCACTTCTTGCCATTATTTGTTTAGTTTAGTATATATTGTGCTTCTACATGCATGATTTTTATGCAAGTTGCAGGTACTAGGTATCGACTTCCCTGAATTGCTAGGATAAGCGTACCTTATCACATTATCTCAATGGTAAGAGAGGGGAGATAAATTATCAAGTCCAAATCCCAAACCTTTAAGCCATTTGTCCTAATTGGAAATTAGGACAAGTATCTGAGTTGAGTACCCTTTGAATGTGTCAGATGATGTATTTCATGATAGTAACCCTTTTGGTTTGATTTTGTATGTGTTTTGCTATAATGGGTTTTGCGTATTTTATTTTATGAGCCTTTGGTGTATTTTCTATTAATTAAGCCTAATTAAAAGATTTAATTAATGGGTTAATTTAATAGAAAATTAATATGATATTTTAATATTTATTTTATTTAATTAAAAAATTAATTAAATAAAATAATTAAAATTGAAGATAAAAGTTATAATTTTAAAGTTGGAATGAGATAATATTTATTTAAGTTAATAAATATTTTAGCAATTATGTTTCAAACATAAATGAATGTAAAAGTGGAAAAGATATTAAATTACTAAAAGATTATAGGTTGCATGATGTGTGCATGTGATTTAAAATATAAATGTATTAAGATAAAATAAGTGGAATTATTAAAGTTTATTTTAATATTTAGGAGTTTGCAAATTCTCGAGAATTGTCATGTAGACAACATAGGAGTTTGCACTCTAAGTATGCACAAGTTGTCTACACTTAGGAGTTAGCATATTATTTGAGCACATGATGTCTACAACCTTATGACTCATCTAGAAGGTTGGAGTAGACTCATGCTTAGTTGTCATGCTTATCTTCTAGTTGTTTTTAGAGACATTCTAGATGCATCTTAGAGGCCTTTAAATAGAGGCTCTCCTAGTGTGTTTGGACAAGCTTCAAAGCTTACATGCAATTAAGAAGCCCATGTGCTTCTATAAGTACTTCTAGTCACGTGGAAATTTTAGTTGGCTTGGATCTTGGAGGAGTTGCGAATGTTGGAGAAGGAAGGGACTTTTCTATGAACTTCTGAGACATGAAAAATTAGCATCAGTGTCCAAGTGCACTCGTGATTTTCTCATATTCTATTTGCACTCTTTCTCTTTTTGTCTTCATCGTGTCTGTTATATGTATCTGAATATACTCCATGAATGAATCCTTAATCTTGAAATTGGAATCTAGATGTGTATGTTATTTGGTTGCAAAAAAAACAATAGAAAAAAAAACTAGTTTCAACTTAGGAAGGAATTACATCTAAATCGGGTTTGGGTTCGAATTAGAATCAAATTGTTAAATAGATTTGAAAAGGGTTTCAAAATCTATAGTCAAACCTATTAGATAAATTAATGGATAATTTATAGAATAGTTACCTTTAAATAGAAAATTCTTAGTTCACCAAATTAAAAAAGACCTTTTTGGTTTAAACATTATGAATATGTTCTCTTTGAAAATACTAATTTGCATATATATAAATATAAATAAATATATATATATATATATATATATGAATGTTTATAATAAAATATTGAGATGCTTATTTACAACCTACGTATATATATATATATATATATATACACATATATATGTAAATGTATTAACTTCGATGGAATTATCGATATTAAAATAGCAATGGGAAAACTTTGTTAAAATTTTGAATAACATATGGAGTAACGCTTTTGGAAAATGATAAATAAAAACAAAATATATATATGAGGGGCGGGATATTTCCCCCACCACCTGTACCCCCCTTTGTTTCATATGTCGTTGGGTACCTGCGATTGACATCAAGGTAAAGGCTTGCGATGGTAGACTGCTACGACACTGCCATTCCATCAATGCGTGGATAGTCATGGGGAAAATAAAATGCCACGGCCACAGGTATGGTATATGATTACGCAGTTAGCCCTACAGTTAGTGGTAATATAAATGGTTGTGGGTACAATTAATCATACCTTGCTTATTTGATATTAACATTGGCACATATATTATATGTTTCTTTGCATGTTGCGAATCGGATTTTATAATTGGATTTTATGTGATATTAAACATGAATAATTTCATATATTGTTTATTATATTTATAATTATATATGTATGCATATATATATACATATATATATATATATGTGTGTGTGTGTGTGTGTGTGTGTGTGTGTGTGTGTGTGTGTGTGTGTGTGCATAAATATATATATAAATATTAATGAAATTTTAATACTCGAGTTTTTAAATAAATGATATAGTTTTATAAATCAAGGTTATTAAAATATTGTAATTGAAAAATTGAAGTTGTCCAAACAATTTTGAACAATAAAAAAAATTTAATTAATTAATTATGTTATTATTATTGAACTATGAATATGAATATTTGTGTACTAGATTATGGTTGACTTTTAATGTACAAACTATAGCTAGTTATTAATTGGGTCGTTGATATGGTTATGTAATTATTGATTAAATTAATTAATTAGAGTTAATTAAATTTAATTAATAATTAAGTTATTTATAGAGTTTTAATTGATATGCTAATATCGATTCTTCTAGCGGAGTTGTAAAGTATTTACATCGAAGTTGATAAGTCTTATTCTGATGACTTGAATAATGACTTTAGATATTTTAATGGTTGTTAGTGATGATTTAATCAAGAGACTTAAGATCTAGTAATATTTAATTGATTTTTAATTAAATGATATAGGGTCATGGATTGTGTACCTATGTGCATTATTACTTATTTAATGATTTAATAATGCATGACATTTTAAGTAAGGCTAGTTAGTCTTGTTGTTATCTTCTTACTCAAAGATTGGTAACTGGCTCTCTTATAATATAACGAATAATGATCTTTTGATTATGTTGAGAAGTTGAAGTAACATTAAGGAAGAGTTATTCAATTAGTAATATGGATCTTAGTTAAATAAAGTGAATGATTTAATTAAGGGTCAAAGAAGATTAGTTTAATGAGTAAATATTTATCCTTAAGTTATTCTTAGAATATTATAATGGAAAGAATAATGCTATCGAGGGAACTAATGGGTTGACTTGTAGGTCAAATGATAAATCCTATACACTTGAAGTATACTTGCAAACAGAAAATAGAAAACCTCTACACTTAATTTAGCTATGTGATTTTAGCAAACCAAAACACATGTTTGCATTGTGTTTACTCCATGCTATTAGAATTCTTTAGAATAACTGAGAGGGGGGGAATCAGTTATTCAAGGTCCAAATGCCCTATTAATACCTTTTTACTACTTTTAATAAATCCATACACTTTTCATCCATCCAAACTTAAATCAATCATATAAGCAAGTTACAGTAAATCAACATGCAAAGATAAAACATGCAAGATCAACACATGACACAATGATTTATGTGGAAACCCAATTTGGGAAAAACCACCAGTAACATGCTACTTGATTCTCAGTCTTCTGAAGTGATGTCTTGTTAAAGGTCTGCCCTGTTAAAGGCTTACAACACACTGTTAAATGTGACCTTGTTAGAGGATTTCACCAAACTGTTAGGAATGGGCCTGGTTAAAGGTCTTTAGAACATTCACTTGGAATGTCACCTTGTTAAAGGATTTATCTTATGGCTATTACACCAACCTAAGTCCATAGGATTTAAATTTACAGTTACAATTGCTAGAAAGTAACGATAATGGTCTTTTGATCTGATATAACGTACAACATACTTTGTAGATTTTAGATCACACTTTTAGTTCAATCCTTATGCTTGGCTTCAATCTCTTCAGCTCAGATTGCTTGTCTTCCTGTCAAGCTTTGTCTCCTTGAGTCTTCTTACTCATTCTGCTAATGCAATCATCCTTGTAGTCGTCTATCCAAACAGAATTCTTGTGCTATCTTCTCCCTTATCACCTTCTTCAGTACTTCATGCTTTTATGCTTGACCACCTCTCTCTCTCTCTTCTTTTTTTTTACTTGTGTCTTCTTAAATAGAAATTTGATTTGCCTTTGCCGCTCAATTCTCCCTCTCCAATTTTAGGGTTTCAAAATGGATTAGGTAGGATATAATGTATCTACCTCATATCTTGTTCTCTTCTAGAAAATTCACCAATTATATCCTTAAAAACATTCTACATGGTGTTCTGTGCCACTAGCTCATCATTCTTATCTTCCTTTTAATTCAAAAATTTCTAGATAACAACCTTGTTGTCTTAGATCTGGTGAATCTTCAATTTTCAAAATAATGTAGTAACTTGGCATTATTGAGTTACTGGTGCTCGGAACCTCTGTGTTACTCAGCACCTATACCTGCTCGGCACTTGGTTCTGATTGGCACTTGGTTCTGCTCGACACTTGGTTCTGCTCGGCACTTGATAAACTCTATGTCACTCGGCATCTAAACTTGCTCGGCATTAGAAGTTTACTCAACATTAACTAGGAATTTTCTTGGCTCTTACTAGCTTGCTCGGCTCCTTCTCTCTAATGAACTTAGTTGAGCTTTTACAAAAGACTTAGCTAAAGCCTTAAATCTTTGATATGTTTCAGTGTGCCCATTCTTTGTATCTTATAGTATGTTATCAAATACACTTTTTCATCAATGGCTTAGATGATCCTTGTACTTCATTACAACATCATAACTTCAACCTTTCTCTAGGTGTTCTGGTTACATCTTATTGATTTTCTCCTCCTTGACAATCAACTAATTGATAGTATTTGGATCACTAAAGCAATTGTCATTCCTGCAAGTAGCAAGTTTGACATCAATGACAAAACAATGATTGAGGACATTCTTTACCAGTTTCATATATTATTTCAACAACTTTACTTATGATCATTTCAGTCATTTTCAATACATGCTTCTTGTTTTGGATTTTTGGGTTGACTAGTGTTGACCAGTTATAGGACGTCTACTAGAGGCTTGGGGATTATGATTGTGATGTCATGATGATGTCTTGAATTTGATCTTTATAAACCTAACCATGGTTATGTGATGAAATGCTCTATGAAATGTTTGTACTTCGAATTGTTATTGCTTACCAGTCTTCTTGAGTGAAGCTGAGTTATGTGTATCTAAGACACTTGACCTAATCATTTTTGAGTCATTGATAAGTTATCCTTGGTTTATTTTCTAGTCGCCATGATGGGACTGAAATGTTATTTTATGATGTCATGTTATGACATGTTTGATTCAACCATTTTGGAGTCTTCGATCAGTATGATTTTGAGATATATTTTGGTTATTGAGAACCAATGGATACTTTCAATTATCAGTGATACCTTTAGTTGCCAATAGAGAACTGTTGAGGTCATGATTTTCTATGGATGCTTTTGAGTTGCTCATGGAGATTCGATGCTTTTATTATGGATATTTGATGTTCTTATCTTTTGATATTTCTTTCCAGTCACTTGTATAGGACTGGGGTAATTTATGATTCCATGAGCTTAGGGTAGGTTATCTGCTTGTAGTGTCGGGAAGTGGCTTGCAATGGGGGCCAGGGCCCTAAGAGGCTGCCAGGGTAACTCACTGTAAGTTGTTTTAATAAGTGAAAACATTCACACTTATTACTAACTAAATTAACTTAAAAAGATAATTATTTTGTTCTTGCCCATGCCTCGAGTGCTTGTACAGACTAGGATGGGAGTAGAGAGAACGCTTGGTTGCGACCTTGCATTCCATAGTATGCCTTGTCAATATGAGAGGATACTAGTGGCCACATGAGGATCAATAGGGACCTGTGGAGTTGTAAGGTAACTGCTAGGGTAACTTCTACATGATATATGAGATGACACTTTCCCACTTGCATAGTAGATTTCATGCATGTCATTGTGTGCCTCTGGAATTAGATGTCAATTTTGTGATTGGAACCTTTGAGTTAGTGTACTTTTAGAATTCTTGGACTTATAGAGATTTATGCTATGTGATTTGGATAGCCTATTTGGGACTTGAGATTATCTCCTCAGCACGGTGGGAGTGGACCACTTAGGTTCTACACGGTTGGGTGGTAGTGCTTTATCACTCTTATCATTTGAGATCCATTTGAGACATTGTGGTTGATGTGTCCTTTATGATGGTGGATATGTATCCTTTCATTGATGATTAGCATATGTTAGATGATGTTATCTTTTGCTTACATTTGTATGTTAGATTACTTTTTGCATATGATGTAGTATGCACATAGGTGTGATATTCCTATTATGTTAATAGCGATGATCTCTTCGGTGACTTGGGATGTTACACACAGAGGGATGGCTAGGATCCACGATAGTCTAATGATGCTATTTATGGTTGGGAGGAACCATGCATTTATTTATTTATGTTTGTGATATGTTGTTATCTTTTATGATGGATATTTATATCTTTATGATGATGATGTATCATGTATGGTTTGTGTTATTGCATCATGGATTAGAGTTAGTATGATGATGTACTTTATTTATTTGGATGTATATTCTTTTAAGATTTTTATACCATGTGACATGTACAGTGGATGATTGAGCATTTAGAAATGTAATGTATAAACATTGGACTTATCATTATTATTTCATGTGGTTGTTGTATTAGATGGATTCAATAATGTTAGTTGATTTAGATGTAATTCAACATTAAGGGATCCATGAAGAATGTAACCTGTTATCTATGTTATGTTTACTTTTAGATGGTTATTGCTATTGCTTCCGTATTTATGTATTAGTTGTAAATGATATTACTTTAATGTAAAAATAAAAATAAAAATAAAAAATGCTACCAAACTTAGTAAAACTTTAGGTTTTTTTTTTTGGATCCCTTGGCGGGGCATTACACTCTCTAACCATTGCAGCAATGATCTAAATCTCTTAACAGAGTTTCCTTAACAACTATTTGCAAATTCTCTAACAAGGTGGCCATTTTGTTGAATTACCAAAAGATCTCTAACAAGGCCACTCCTAACAGGATGATTAAATCCTTTAATACAGTCAAATCTAATAGTGTGTTTTGTAACCTTTAATAGGGTTGGCTCCTAATAGGTCCCACTTCATAAGAGTGAAAATAATAACTAGTTACAATTGGTGGGTTTTTCCAAATTGGGTTTCTGCATTAAATTTTGGTGTCAAGAGTGTTCATGTTATTTTCTTTTATGTGTTTGAAACTAAGTTAAAGTAATAGTAATCACAAATAACATCTAAAGTTTGTATGTTAAGCATTTACCAAGCATATTTATTTATTACCGAGTTACAACATTTTATGTGTGGTTACCAAGCATCATCAGTTTTCAATTTTTTAGTTTGCATCTTTGTATTAACATCTAAGGGATTTGGGATTTATTTTAGTAGTAACTAATTCACCCCTCCCCCCTTAGTTACTCCTCTTATATTTCCAAAAGTCTTCACCACCTTTGACAATGTTCTTTACCATTTCTACATTTTAAAGTATTCATTCTACATCAAATTCAACTGATCTTCTTGTAGTTCATTCTCATGATCTGTATATTATCTTCAAGCTTGGTCTTTGATGTTCCTCAACTATATTTTCTCTATATATGCTCATGATTTCTCCATTTTAACTACATAATGTATTTAATTATACACTTGATCACAAAATTAGGGTTTCTTAGAGATTTGTAGGAATGCTTTCATGAATAACTATTTTTCAACATGAATCTTTACCTTCAACATCATTAAGAATAAGAAAATATGAATAAATAGAATATCCAAACCTTCTTCTCATTAGGATAAAGCATAACAAAACCCCTCCAAAACCCTAATCACCTAGCTTTGGATTGATGCATTGCTCATATTATTCCCGCATTAGTTAACACAAAGGAATGATGAGAAGAAAATTTATCCTATAGACAATCTAGACTTAGACTCATTATTTCAATTCTTGACTTGACTCAAAACCTTAAGGAAAAAGATATGAATTGAAACTTCAGCAACACATGAGAAATAGGAGTAGAGATATCAAGATGACCCACTTTTAACTTATAATGTTAAGCACATTTAGAAAGTAAAGTCCACCATGATAACTGGGGGGGGGGGGGGGGGCGTTAATCAGTTATGTAGTTAAAAAAAATCTCAACATCTTTATTAATTCCAAAATATGTAAATAGTAGATGCAAAAACCATAGAAAGATCACTATACACAATAACACCATATATGTTAACTAGGGAAACCCTTGATAACCCTCTTGGTGGGGATGGTACTCGCAAATGATGTAGTAACATATAAGTTCCTTGTAATATGGTGGACCTTGTTAGGAGTCAATAAAATACATTTTGTACATATCAATTCATGTTAGGAGACTTTGAATCCCTTACTAGTACAAAAACAATATATCGACTAAATAAACTACTAAAAGTTGTAGATATATAACTAATTTTGATCACACGATCAATGGCAGTTTATTTCTAGTCATTTATCTCACAATAAAATTTATTACTAAACTATTTTAATCATTTATTTGGTTACTTATTGTTGCTACCTAGTAGTTTATTTAGTAATTTTGGTAGTATATTTGATAGCTTATTTGGTATTTGATTTGGTAGTATATTTGGTAGTCTATTTAGTATTTGATTTGGTAGTATATACAGCCATAAAAAGATCACAACACACAATAACACCATATTTGTTAACTAGGGAAACCCTTGATAAGAGGGAAAACCTTGGTGGGGATGGTACCCACAAAATGATGTAGTAATCTATAAGTTCCTTGTAATAGGATGGACCTTGTTAAGAGTCAATAAAATACATTCAATACAAATAAATCCCTATCAAGAGACTTTCAATACTTCACTAGTACAAAAATAATATATGACTAAATAAAATACTAAAAATTGTAGATATGTAGCTAATTTTGATCACATGACTAACGGTGGTTTATTACTAGTCATTTATCTTGCAATAAAATTTATGTCTAAGCTATTTTAATCATTTATTTGATCACTTATTGTTGCTACCTAGTAGTTTATTTAGTAATTTTGGTAGTATATTTGGTAATAAGGTAAAATATTTGGTATTTGATTTGGTAGTATATTTGGTATTTGATTTGGTTGTATATTTGGTAATTTATTTGATAGTTTATTTGGTAGTTTATTTAATCATATTAAGGCACAATAGAATCAAATCACCGTTCTCCTACTTGTAAAGCAGGTGCTCTTACATTGAGCTAGTACCCCTTAAGAAATAGTGCATTGTCAAATTCATTACACATGGCTTGTTCCCCTTATTATAATAAAGATGTGGGGAAAAAAAACTTTATTTGTGCAAACAAGGGAGAAAACTAAGTCTAGAAAATTTGGATGACAATTTATTGTTGTTCAAAGTTCTTTATTTTTATTTTGCTAAGAGGAATTGGTTTATATGTAGCTTTATCCAATATATAACATGAATGTACTTACGTATAGGAGAAAAAATATTTATGAATATTTAACAATAAGTACATTAGACAACTTAGATGCAATGCATTGCATCATTATTATCCATTATAAAATTTCAACTAATTAAAAAGTTGCTAAAAATCAATAATAAAAAATTCTTGAATGGTTCAATAAATCAACTAAAGTATTCTCTAGTACGTACCTTTATTTATTCAACTAGATATATTAGATAATACATGACTTAATTTGGTAACAAGTCATATTGAACATGCTTTAAAATCACAACTTAAATTAAATTGCACAAATTACTAAATGGAATAGATGAACCTACCACATATTTTATGGAGAAATAGATTGGTCATACAAGAACCCATGCAAATGATAACAAATCATGTCAAATATTTTTTTTAAACAACAACATAGAATCAAGGTCAAACCAACAAAGACTGAATTGACAAAATACTTTTAGGGATAAGGAAATGATTTTTACTTTTTTCCCTTCAACTAATGTTTGGGCTATAATTAGTTTTGGAAAACTTTGAGCTATTTGTGTTAACATATTTAACAATAGATAAAATAATTTTCTTTTAGATAATATTGAACTTCAAAAAATTATTTATATAAATAAAAAAATTCATCAAGAAATCATTATTGTTCCAAATATACAAGATGTTCAGGTTTTTGGGAATGTTTCTATAATTTCTTGAATATTGGAAGCTAGAAGAGAAATGGTTCTTTTATCAAAAAGTTAGCCTCTAGCAATTTCATTGATTCTAAGAATGCATCTAGTCATATTTTTACTCTTAAAGATAAAATATCTATTGATTGGAATTTCATTTCAAATATGTAACCAAATTTGATGGTTGACAAAAGGCAATGACTAGATACAAATATTTTTTCTTTTGAAAATGGTACTATGAACCTGAACAATTCTCCTATGGATAATTTCTTGCATCTTCTCCCAAGCTATAATTAGGCACCAACATCATATTTAAATTCTTTTAATTTCATTGTTAACCAAACATTATTTTACTTAATACATATGACAAGAAAGAATATGCTCCTAAAAAATAGGGTTCTTACAAATATGAGATAAAGAAGTGGGTACCCTAAGATAACTATTTTTTGGTATCTAAGAATGAAGAAATTACTTGCAACAATAAACTAAGCTTGGTTTAATACATAAAAGAATAATACTAGGAAATTATGAAGGATTAAGAAAACAAATCTTGACTTTTTATTGTGCTTGCCTAGTTCTTTTCTTTGGTCATGGTGGTTAGGACTCATACCTATTTACTCACTGGTAGGTTGGTGCATCCACGCCCAACTCCCTCTTTGCCAATGCTTTCCCCCCCTTTGTCACATTCCTACAAAAATAATTTATCATGGTAATAACATATTCCAAATCATTAAATCAAAATTAAACAACCATTTTAACTAAACCATTTTCCATTCATATAACATCTTAGCAAAAACCAATATTTCTAGTTCTCATCAATCATAATGATTAACCAAATCTTCCATTTCACATGAAACCAAAATTAATGTTAAATTTTAACCGACTCAATTTTTCCTAAAGTCACAACAACTATTAAAAAAAAAATTTGACTAAGAAAAAATAGAGATGTAACAAGTAGTGCAAGATGAGATGAAAGAAACTATCTAGGGAAGGAAGTTTTCTTAAGAGGTCCCACATAGCCTAGAAGGGCTGAAATAAGGTCAACATGATCATATTAATGCTATATATATAGGGAAAATGAACTGCTAATTTGTTAAGTTTTATTTTCCCTTTATCTGAATAGTCAGGTCAAATTTCTTTTCCCATTTAATTATGTTTTTGAGAGGGGATGTTAGCCTTTCTCTTGTTCTCCCCCTTCCCCAAAATGAGGGGTGTTGAGTTTCATAGATCAATGCAAATGTAATAAGCACTGTCATATTGGTTTGTATGTTCCAATGCAACATCCCCATATATATATATATATATATATATATATATATATATATATATATATATATATATATATATATATATATATATATATATATATATATATATATATATATATATATATATATATATATAGAGAGAGAGAGAGAGAGAGAGAGAGAGAGAGAGAGTAGGCCATGAGTAGATATCTCCCTTCATGAGACATGTCTATTCATTAATCACATAATTAATAATAATAAATTTGATCATATATATATATATATATATCATATAACAATGATGTTATATTTCAATATAAAGAACGTATATAAAAATTATATCTTATATATAATATATAAGTTTATCTAACTGAAGCTATTAAACATCAACACTAGTTAGATAAACTTATATATTATATATAAGATATAATTTTTATATACGTTCTTTATATTGAAATATAACATCATTGTTATATGATATATATATATATATATATATATATATATATATATATATATATATCATATAACAATGATGTTATATTTCAATATAAAGAACGTATATAAAAATTATATCTTATATATAATATATAAGTTTATCTAACTGAAGCTATTAAACATCAACACTCCCTCTTATCTTAGAAGGATAAACACATAAGAATACATATTACTTCAATGTAATATTACAAACAATTTTTTTAAGAATATCTCATTTGATATCCCAAAAGGTTTCCACCATTTGATATCACATTTGATATCATGAGTATTAGTCTTCCAAAATATCAACATATGATTTTTTCCAAGTACCCAAATAAGGTTGGATATCACATTTGATATCAAGAGTATTGGCCTTCTAGAATATCAATGATATTCACCAAGTACTCAAAAGGTTTTCATATTACATTTGATATCAAGAGTATTGGTCTCTCTGAATATCAATGATATTCACCAAGTACTCAAAATAAGGTTTGATATCACATCTGATATCAAGAGTATTGGCCTCCTAGAATATCAATGATATTCACCAAATACTCTTTGAGTAATGGCCTTCTAGAATGTTGAGATGGAAGACATTCACCATATACTCAATTTGTTAATTAATCTCATAATACAAGTTATTGTAAGATCATCACCTTAAAGTAACTTTTGTAAATACATGTGACATCTTTTTGAAGTTGTTACTTCCTCATTATGTACATAGGGGGTAGGCCCATTAAAATCATGTAGTCATAAGGCATATTCATGAAGCATAGTCCTCTTGACTATACTAGAGAATCCATCTCAACATGGCTTACTCCCTTTGAATCAATAAAACTAAGATTATTGAAGTTTGACTGAATCACATCCTCTTTCTTTTCCCTCTCTTTCAAGTTTTCTTTTAATGAAATATCAATCTACCTTTAAATCTCTATCTTCTTTTGAACATCAATTTTCAAAGTTCCTCATTCAATGTTACTTTTGATGAAGTGTTAAACTACCTTTGAATCTGATATCAGTCATCATTCTCTTGCAAGAACATTCTCAAAGAAATAATCAAGGCTCATATCCTTATATAGTAATAAATTTACCTTGATTAATTATTCTCAACAATAATAATAATATAATGAAATTATTCAAATATCTAATTTAAACATATTCTACTTATGTACCAACGAATAATAGAATTTCACAGTAATATTATTTAAATAAACTTCATTTCAAATGATATAAATAAAATACTTACTAATTAAAGTAAGTTTGGAACTGCTATGTTCCCTATATTATATATACTCTAAACATGAATATTCAATATTTATTATAATTAGGAAGTATATTTCTAATAGTATAATCAACATTCTTATTTAATTAACAACTTACCTTTTCACCATTTTAATGTGGGGCACATGCCCTTATCAAGCATCAACCTTTCCTTAATTAATAATCCTTTTTTTAATCTCCTCCTTCAATGCCTTCATCCCCTATAAATAGGGTGGTCAACAATGTAAACTTGTGTCTATGATGGAAATGCCATGTTAGGTGTTTGCCACATACATTGCCAACTCATAGTAGTTTTTCCTTGATTTATCCGTAGTTTGACAGAATCAAATGCCCTATGTATTATCTCCTCATATCATACTCCTAATCCCAAGAATAAAGCACAATTGATCTAATTTTCTAGAAGTAGCATTGCATACTTTGATCGACATGACAATGCAATCACTAAATTGCAATGCTTGCCTAATGATCTATCCTCTGAATGCAACAATCCCACTCCATTGGAATCAATGTGGTCTCCTCTAAGCCTGAGTTTATAATAATTTTTTTATCATATATATATACATACCATAAAATAATGATATTATATCTCAAAATAAAGAACACACATATTTATAACATATAAGTTTATTCCACTAAAGCTATCAAACATCAACAAGGAGTGTTCTTGGGACATCTCAAGTTTTCTAAAAATAAGATGGTGCGGAACATTTTTTTCCCAGTAACCTTGACCTTGAAATGTCCTTTTGGAAAACATTTGAAAACCCACAAGAATGTATCCTTTGGAAATGTTGTTTTAAAAGTTAAAAAGCTTTATTTTATTATCCAAAATAAGGAAAGCATATTGCAGGATATCATCTCCATTATGTTATTAGGAAATAGAAGATGATAAATCACTGAAGTATTTTAGGAACAAGAATTTTTTTGAAACATTCATTCCCCATCTGATGCCAACTCTTTTGTTGTGAGAGCTTCAACAATGCTGCAATGCTAGGGGAAGTAATTTTTCTATTGGTTTTGGTCAACTTAGATGGTGTTGAACAGTTAAAAAAGAAAATTGGAAAGCCTTTTTCAATATTCTAATAGATATCATAGTTTACAATAGCACTAGTTCTTGTTGAATATTGAAGGCCAACAATCACATGAGTGTTTTCTCTCCACTTGTATTATGTCTGTTCAGCTGATCATTTGTGATCTATAAATGATGATGGCATCTATTGTAACTTCATTTTATTTTATCAATATAATTCCTTTGCTTTTAGTGTGGACATAGCCATGATTTGTGGTGAACCATGATAAACATCTATGTTTATGCATCTTGTTGTTTTGTACTTTTCTTTTGCATTCTTAATTAACTTACAATTGGTATTAGAGCTTGGGATCAATTTTTGTGATCAAATTCTAAAGTCATGGATGAATCAAGAGTGAAAAAATTCTTGGGGAAGAATTTTAGTTTGTGGAAGGTACAAATGCAATCATTACTAGTCAAGCATGATCTTGAAATAGCAATCAAAGGTAAAGAGAAGAAGCCTACCACCATGATAGATGAGACTTGGAATAAAATTGACAAGAAAACAATGGTCGAGATTTTTCTCTCACTTTCTAAGAATGTGTTGTTCAATGTGAATAATCAATAGACAACAAAAGAGGTATGGGACAAGCTTCAAAGTACGTACCAAACAACATTTGATGCAAACAAAATCTTTACCGTGAAGAAGATTTATAAGTTGAAGATGAAGGATGGAACAACGATGTTGAATCACATAAATGAGTTAAATACTCTTTTATGTCAAGCAAACTCCATTGTTATGCCTCAAGATGATGAAAATAAGGTCATCATATTATTATGTTCCTTATTAGATAGTTAGGACGGTGTAGTAACAGCGGTCAGTACTTTTGTTACCGACAAAAACAAGTTGGTCTATGATGAAGTGGCTTCTACATTGCTTAGTGAAGACATGAAGAGAACCAATAAAGAGTATTCATTTAATGATGCACTAACAATGGTTAGTATAGAAATAGAGGAAGAACTCAACATAGAGGTAGAAATAACAACCACCAAAGATCTGAATAACCTAGAAGATCACAGTCCCAAGGTAGACAAAGTGGTTGTTAGTTTTGTGGAAAGGCTGGTCATGTTAAAAAGGATTGTAGAAAATTTAAAAGGGCTCAAGAAAAGGTTTAGATAGTGGAGAAAACATCATTCATGATCATAGCGATGGTGTTTTGGTTCTTGCAATAAGGGACACAACTTCAAAATCATGGGTAATTGACTTCGTGGTTTCATTTCATGCATCTTCTTGTAGTGAAGCCTTCACAAACTACAAGGAAAGTAAATTTGGGAATGTTTATTTGGGTGATAAAAAGGCTTGTGAAATTGTAGGAAAGGGTGATATTTTGTTATCAATAGAAGGAGGTGCTCAATTATTGCTTCAAGATGTTAGGCATGTTCCCAAATTGAAAAGAAATTTGATTTCTATTAATTAGTTATATTCTCAAGGTTTTCTTACACTTCTCATGGGCACATGGAAAATTACCAAGGGTTCTGTGGTTATTACGAAAGGGGATAAAGTTGGTAGCCTCTTTTTGGAGATATTATGGTAAGCTAAGTTATTGAGAGGGGAGGGATGAATTAGTATCTTATTAAACTTAATCCTTAATTAGTAATTAATTCATCATGTGTATTCTAATCTAATTGCATGCATAAAAAACTAAAAGCATTAAAGCATACGTAACACTTTTTGACACACAATTTTGTGACCCAAAAACCTTCCAAATAGAAACTAAAATTGGGGTGGGGATGATATCCACAAGCTTTAGTACTACAGTATAAAGTTGTCCTATTAAGGATTACAATGATCACTTTTGATGATCTACCCTATTAGGAGAAATAAGGACTACTAGGTTGACCTTGCAAAAGGATTTACAAACATATAGTGGAGTATACACTCAGTAAAGAGATTTACATAAGACTATTAGGTCTACCTTGTTAAAGAATTTGACTGATCCACCTGTTACGATGAAATAGTAGCCAATCTTTGATCTACAACTTGGTTTGTTGAATGAGATTCATTTGAGTATAGAAATCACCTTGCTGTGATAGATAGATCTTTGTAGCTCCTTATACTACTATAGCTTTTGTAATTTTCTTTACTTATTTCCTCTGCTTTTTATATTACATCATACCATTATATTGGTTGTGATACAATATGTTACGTATATACAAATCCAATTTATAAATTACAAAGTCGGCCACAATACAAGTTTACACAAAATACACAAATTTGGTCCAAATGAAGAAACTCGTGTTCTAAAGACTAGCTTGGTGAGATTCTAATTCTCAACATCCACTATCAATTCTTGGCATTGTGATGCAATTAGTAGATGTAGAATCTTGATCCATACTGATCACTTCCAATTACTCTTGAACTCGGTCTACACTCGGTGAATACTGCAAAAATTGGTATATAAATTGAATCACTTAATTCATACTGCATAGCTTGATCAATGCTATTACTACGAGCTCAATATAAATTGAGTCACTTGGTTTAGACTGAGTAGCTATGTTAACACTAGACTCATATCACATCAACTATGAACTCAGTAAGCACTACACAACTCAGTTTGCATTGATGAACTCAACATACACTGTGATGCTCAATTTACACTACTAATTATTAACTTTGTAGTGACTTCTTGGTGCAAACTGAATACTATCCAAGGGACTTAGTAGCAATTGTAGAAATCAGTAGTGTCTGAAATGCTTGGTTAACACTGTTAACTATACAATATGCTCAGTAGATACAATTTGAAATATATATATATATATATATATATATATATATATATATATATACGTGTGTGTGTGTGTGTGTGTATTTCACTAATAACAAACATGACTAAAATGTCAACAATCTCCCCCTTTGACATTAGTGACAAAAAGACTTATTAGTCAAAACTAAATTCAAAATGTTCAAGAACACCTTTATCCATCACCTTATGTCTCTAACTTGGTAGAGTATACTATTTTTGGGATTTTTCAAAATTAGTTTTGTAAGAGTTGTATTTCTATACATGAATAAAATAGTAATGCTCCCTTATATATAATATATAGTATACTTTACATCTTTTCACATCTGATATATACATTTTCTCTTCTTTTCTATACATCTTATTCTTTTTCACAATACATCTATATACATCTCCTCCCCCTTTATACAATATACATCTTCTCTATAATCTTCAATCTTCTCCCCTTTTTGACATTAATGCCAAAGATTTATGCTATATATACTATACAATAATGCCAAAATGTGACAAGAAATTTGAATGTACCTTTAAGATAAGTGCCAAAGTCTTGTTCCAATTTTCTTGCAACACCTTGCATGTGTGTAATGCAATATGCACTTCTGCTAATAGTTCTATCATATGGTCTACAATGGAGAAGTTGTTGTCATGGATGAGTATTTTAGCATGTGCAATGTGTTTCTACAATGCATCCATATTTTGGAGAATCATATTCTATATATATATCAATGTAGCTCTTATTCTTTCCTCTTCTCTCATAAATTTTGCTTGCATATTAGTCAGGAATCTGATCTTGGTGTAATGGCTAGAGCTATAGCTCGGGTCAAGTTGCAACTGCTACGCACTTGCCCTCAGTTCCTCATCAATCTTTAATAGTTTATCTTTTATTTCCTTAGTGAAAATTGATATATCATAGAGTTTACCAAATATTAAAGATACATTGTTGCAAGAGGTCTCTAGTGAGCATAGAATAGTAGATAATTCTACTTGATGGATAGCAATTTATTGAGCAATAAGTTCTAAAACTTTATTCTCAAATTTCTTCTTAGCGCTCTGTAACAATTTGTCTTGTTGATTCAAATCATTATTGAATTTTTGGACTATTTTTGCTAACTGATTCAAAATTGGTTGAGAAGTATTAACCTATATGTTTAGAGCCTTTGTGTCATGCCCTAATTTTACTAGGCAAAACACAACCACAAATTTATTTTTTTGAAAGGAAAAATTTAAGATAATGTGCAAAGAACTATACTTGCTATGAATGTTCTATCAATTTGTAGAGTGGCAACACACCACTTATGTTTCCTCAAGGATGTTAGAAGGTACTAATTCAACCATCAAGTTTTGGAGATGATAAAGTTAATTAGTAGAAAGAAATTTGTTTATCATTTGATATCATGCACACCAAGTTACCACATGGTGCCAATTTATCTCCTAACCTTCATTAACCATAAAATTTTGGGGAAGTTATCATATTGGATTCACATCATATCCTTGGGGTGAGACATTATGTACGTAATTATGAAACATAGTTTCTACATCTGTATTACAATTACCAATCCCATTTCATTTTATTCTATTATTTCATCTATTTCTTTTATCACCTTCTTTACTTAGGTATACCAAATTTGATGATTATCTTGCACATGGTCATTTCATTAACTCCTAATTTGTTAACTCAATTCCTATATCATTACTTGACCATGAATACTTAATTTTGTACTATTCATTTTAACTCTACTACCTCTAAAATAGCACATTTAGGCATTGATTAGATGATGAGAATAAGATTGTTAAGTGCCTAAGTACTCTTGTACCATTAATTCAAGTGTTGACTTCATAATTATATCCTTACTATTTTATTATTTTAATTTCCTCCAGGGCCTAATTATTAATTTTTGACATTTTAGTGTTGATTAATACCTAGGTTATGCGAAGGTCAACACATTATGTTTGTATCTTGACTAAGGATCATATTGTTATCAATTTAAGTGTAAAATAAAAATAAATAAAGGCACCATACAAACATTACACATCTCCCTTCTAATTTCCTTCTTCTGTCTTCTTTAATATTCCACTATGATAGAGCGATGGTTAATTAAAAGAAACCTAGATGATACTGTGAAATAACTTAACTTAAATTCCACTAATTCTTTATTGAATGATTTAATAGCATAACTAATTTTCAATAGCTTACATACTATCTAATCCCATAAACATAAATTAAATAACTTAAATGTGATTAAATTCTAAATTCTTTAATACAAGAGCTAATAGTGTTAACTAAATTCTACTTAATATTCACAATGAATACTATTATGTAGCATCTAAACTCTAACTCCTTAACTAAATTCTACTTAATATTCACAATGAATACTATTAAGTAGCATCTAAACTCTAACTCCCTAAAGAATTAACATAATCCTATACTTAATTAAATCTTTATCTATCTCCTACTAACTAATTACCTCCTATCCCTTAATACAAGATTAAAAATCTAATTGTAATAGGCTTACTTAAAATACAACTAACACCCTAACTTCCTAACACACCCCAACCCAATTTATTTATAATAGAATACACCCCTCTCCTATGAAATAACCAATCAACTAAATAAGACAATTTACTTTAATACCCTACTAATGTCATTTACTAACATCCTTATTAACTTAAATATCACCTATTCTTAACTATACAACTAACTCCAAAGCATTTTACAACATTTCCCCACCATTTATCCTAGCTACCACCTACCCCTTTTCCCACTTAAAACTTTATCTTCAACATCACCCCTCAACCCCAAACATGACACTCTTTCCCATTCCTCAAAAAAAAAAAGCGCTAATTTTTCAGCCCCATCTCTAAGTAACCTTGTCAAGTAACCTTGTCAAGGCCAAGGCATTTATTATTTAAACAAAACATAACCCATCCCGACTACCAATGCAATTTGACTTGGTATACCACCTTTTTAGGCACTTGAACATAAGGGTCACCTCAAATAAAGTTGAGTTCTTTTGTTTTTAAAAAAAAGTGGCGAACCATTATCGATATTGTTGTCATATGTTAGAGGGACATTAAATCCCATGCGTATTTTTTTGAAGCCTATGGGGAGTTGGCACCATGTTTTGGTGGGGACCTCCTGTCCTCCTTTCCTTTTTAATATTTGTTTTCTCCTTATAGCCACCTAGGAACATGTTGGTATAGACCTTGATTTGTTAGTCCCACCTATCTATAGGCAGAGACTATTGTTTTCAGAATGCTTATACCATTAATTTCTTTTGAAAATAGTGCAACTTAAAATTATTTTTCATAGTTTCTATAATGTTCACTATGCCTTTATTTTTATTTTGAATTATTGAATGAATATTTCTCTTTTCTTACTGGCTCTTGCTATTTTTCCTAGGGGTTTTATTATTTTTCACATTAAAAATTTCTATATTTTTTTCCCTCTATACGCTTATTAGCTTTTTTAAAGGTGAGACTAATGTTTTCGGAAGGATGAAATTAATCTGAAAAGGGACCAACGTATTTTAAATTTAGCGATAGGATTATTTGGGCCTGCATCCATGTTAACAAGTTTTGTTACCCCACGCCATTATTTCTCAAATAGCAGTCCACGTTCTCTGTCAGTAGCTCGACCATACTAGTCACATCCGGTAAACTAAACATTGAATGAAAATGAATTAGCATTCCCATGTATTCATTTGGTGATGTAGAAACCTTAGTGGACATTTAAAACCATAAATATATACATGGTGGCAAGGAGGATAAGACTCAAAGTAGATGAAGTGAAAGAATCTCGGATAATGAAGGAGGAATGCAAGAATATGTCTTTGTTGAAATCAGATTTTGTGTGACATGAATCTATTGGTTTCTTTTTCACTTTAGTTGCTAATTTAATGATATTATTTTTTGTTTTTGGGTGGACTTAAGATAATTTAATTTTTTCTCTATGATTTTTTTAGTGGGGGTTGTTTCTTTTCGTAAACTCGTCTATTTCAATTTTATATGTCTAATTTTGAAATATCATCTAATTTTTTAATTTAAAAGATTTGAATATGTAGTGGAATAGGATGAGAAATATGAAATAGAATATTTCAACATGTATCAATCATATTATATTTTAAATTTCAATAAATAGTTACTTACATTAAAATATAATGATAAATGTCAAATTTAAACATAGTAGCTTTTGCTTTTTTTTCTTCAAAGATTTGAATATATGGATTAATTCAATGAGATAATATGTAATTTATGAGTTCATTATGAATTTATTATATTTCTTTTTAATTTATTAAAATTATTTATAATAAAATAGAATGACAAATGTGGAATCTATTTTCAGCGGTCATTTTTTCAAGTCAAATTTGAAAGGTACAAATTAACTAGTTTTTAACTAGATACATGTGTTTTAATGTTAGTCATTGAGAGGTACTTTTTGGAATTGGTTCACTCATGTCCTATTAAACTTATCTTTTTGTCACATAAAATTTTATTTTGCTACATCTCATAAATTATACTTTTACAAATTGAACATAATATTCAATAATAAATAATTTATTGATATATTTATATATTACAATTTAATAAAATTGATATAATCTTCAACAATTATATATATATTGAAACTATTTCACCGTAAAATCTTTGCATTCTATCCTTTTGCATAAGGCGGGACTAAAGCTCATCAGAGCTCTTGTTTATTTTGCATTTTCTATCTTTATGTCTCTTTCAAATTGCCTGGTCGACCCATACATGGGGTTCATTATCCTAGGTTTTTGATCACCCAATTAATTCATAATGCAATGTACTTAAAATTGATTTCTTGGGTTGTGTTATATTCAAACATACTTTATTGCTTAGAGATTTTGTTATTTCTCCATTTAGAAGATACCCCAACATATTCTTCTACTTATTTTATTGGTTTGTATTAGCTAGGTATTATATCTCACTTCCTCCATACAAATTCCAAAGAGTTGAATGGGAACCTACAAAAAGTTTATTTCTTATACACTTATGCATTTATGTCAACCATTTGATTTTCTTTCCCTATAATCTAAGGTATTCTTGATATGTTATTTCAATGATAATTTGGAGTTACTCATTATACTATGTATAGTCTAGATTGATGAATTTATTTAATCATTTGTTCAACAAACTCAATACAAGGATATGTATATCATGACAAGTTCATATATGAAATTATCTAATTATTTGTATCTATGAATAATGAGGTTTAGAAACCATTGGCTCAATAATTAATATTTTATTCTCGTGTAAGGTTCAATTCAAATGTGTATATACAACTATTATACAATAGGTTTGAGATGATAATAATGTTCAATAAAGATAATCTTCCTATCATTACAATTTCTTCTATGATATTAAATTCAATTTGGCAATATTTTGCATGAAACTCAAGAAACATCAAGTATTCTAATTCCATGATGGATATCTATATTATTACTATAGCTAAATATGATTCCATTATCTATTGAATGCATGTTCTATACTTATATATGAATCAAGATTGATCATAGAATGCATCTACTTATTTCTATGAGAATAGAGAATAATGGAATAATAGAGAGGTAGTTATATTTACATCTTACTAATTTCTACAATGATGATTAACTCTTCTCTTCAATACACTCATATCTAGGATAATGAAACAACAACATCAATACAATGAATTTCTCTTCCATGATACTCTCAAGCTTCCATCCAACACACTTACCAAGCATGATCATAAGGTGATGAAAACACCATATCAAAATTTACACAATGGAAATACTTTTTAATTTACATAGATGAATCACAACCTCTCCATTGAAAATAAATAAGACAATAACATTGCTCTTACATTACAATTGAATACACATAAAAGATGGAATTTTCTCTCTATCTCAACACAAATACAATAATGTCTTCTTCTTCTATGCACATGGAAAGACTACAAGAACTCCAAGTTTCCAAGAGCATTAAATAAAACTTGCAATTGAGAGATAAAAATGGAGAACCATGGAGGCTCACCTCCCAACATGGGCCTCAAGGAGGCCACCCAAAGAGCTAGGGGAAACAAGGCTCAATTGGGATACATTCAAACAATATCACACCAAACACCAACATGGATATAACAATCTCACAACACGTTTACAACCCCAACCAAGGTTTACACAGTGATTCACAAATGGAATCATAAACATTGGGTGAAGGTGGGCTCTCCAAGGAGGAGAATGCCATATCCTTTTAAACAACAAATCTTGCAATTGAAATATGCCAATAAGCCTTTCAAGAATCATGCCACAACAAGGCTATCAATAATCACATGCCTCAACAAGGCTATCAACACTTACTCTTCTATACATATCCTCACTTATACATCCCATGGGACAATAGAAAGGTATATGGCTTCAATGAAGCCCATACTCCATGAAATATATCCCCTCTCCAAGAGGAGCATTTCTCAACTATGATGTTGAGCCCACACCCCAAGGCTTCTCTTCCATCCCAAGGGTGAGTGAAGCCTTCACACCCAACACAACATTTAGGCTACCATAATAAACCAAAGAAAACAAAACCAAATGCAAGTGAATCTAACCTTCTCATTTACAAGCACAAACATCTATAGCATACACCATATGCAATCACATAATTCCTAAAAGAACACTATCACAAGTTCCATATTTCAACTTCCATGAGATGAGACAAAAACCATGGCATGAAACACTAACCTCCTTCCAAGCTAATGGTTGATGAATGGTGATGAAGAAGCTTTTTCCCTCTTTTGGCTTCCAAATTTATTCTTCCAAAATCTAAGTGTCTCTACAATTAGAGAGTGGGTGAAAAACAACTAATTTAGCACAAGCTCCCTAAAAAGACCTCCACTTCATTCCCACCTACCCCTCTTACACCCTTGTACCTTTCTACCAATAGAAACTTAACCAAGTGGAGGGATGAGGAAAGAAGTCATGTGACACTCTAATTTTCGAATTGGCTTGAAAATGACTAGTTTAGAGGGTCTCCTAAGTCCCCTAGACCAACCTATGGTTATATTTAGACCCCCAACCTATACTATTACCATGTGGGTGACTTATTTTCACAAAAACAACACTTGGGATTCACTTTTAGGCTCTCTAAAGTTCCTACCAAGTTTGAATTCGAATTCCAACAAGATAGTGACTCCTCCTAACACTCTTCAAGGTGGGTTGACTTAATTTCATAATGGGATTAAGTTTAGGTTGAGTGACTTCATACCCAAAAACCCTATATGACATTTCATTTACACATAACCAACACAAGTGTCAAATGACACACACATTAAAATACTTTACACATCATGATGACATGTCTCTAATTGATCATGATCTTTAAATTTATTAGACCCATACACAAACACATTATGAAATAAACACAATACAACGTGGTTTTGAATCTTCCAAAGATTCACCTTGACTTTACTGTGTTCACATAGGTTTGAACCTTATTTCCTTGAATAATTTCCATGGTTAAACTTTTCCTACACACTCAACTTAAACATCAATAGTCCAATGAAAATAGTATAGAAGTACATGTATATAGGTGCAGAATAATCCATTATCACATTAACATACACAAGTGTTTCCCCTTTCTAATCATTTCCATAAAATATTCAAACATTGAAATATCAAAATGTTTGTATCAGCATTTATTTTAACTTAACGTAACCAAATTATATTCTAAATATCATCACAATCCTTTATATCATAACAATGAAACACTGAAGTCATATTTATTGAATCATTAAAACAATTAAATGGATCTTGGAATATGTCATAAGTTAAAATCACTAATATGCAAACATGTCAACTAGTATCCTTTTATCACATTATGAGGTGTGTGTCCCTAGGGTCAATTTCTTAGGTCATTAGAATACTTTCATAATTATGTCATTATGGTTTACAACCAATCCTTGAATACAACCTTTATGGTTTGTTGTCATTATAATCTACATTTCTTGTTGCTTCTCATGAGAATAAATGTTAATTCCTCTTTCCTAATTGTCTAGTAGATCATACCTTGAATTCCTTGACCAAGTTCTCATCTTGAACATATTGAGTCTCATTTCATGTGGTCTTATCTCATCAACCTTATATTATTGAATATGATATTAAACTTATAATATTCAAAATCTATATCTGTCCCTAATAGAATCTCATAAATCATTCTAAGTAATGAAAATTTCAATCATGTCCTCATTTAAATCCTAATCATATGCATTCCATACAATTTATAATAGGGTACGAGTGTGGGCCTTACACTCTGCAAGGATATTCTTTGCATCCTTAATTATATGGAATCCCTTATTCCTCTCTTCTCTAAGCCTCTGCTACTTGACTTGCTTCTAAAAAAATTCTCCAAAAACATGCATCTAATCAGAGTTGAGATTTGAGATGTCCCAATTAGGAATAACAATCTCCTCATCAAGATCTATGTCTTCTTCCTTCTCTTTTCCTTTACCAAAAAATCTTGTGCTCGATTGAGGCTTGGTCTCAACTATCTTTGCACTTATTAATTTCATGCTAGGAATGGAAACAATTGTAGAAGTGGTAGGAATCACTAAAAATGTAGATATTGCACTTATTGATGAAATATGAATAGTATAAATACCTGGAGTTACCAAAATTGATGTAGAGGGAAGTGTTGGCTACTTAGTAAATGAAGTTCTTGTCACTTCTATCAATGTGGTGCTGAGCTGGATGCGTGTAGAAACTGATTAAGTGCTTGTGCTAATTATGTTTGTCACAATCAATCCACCTGAAGCTTTCTCTAGCCTTGATGTTTTTAGTACTTTTCTTGGAGAATGGGGAAGTGAGGCTATGAATACTACAAAAAATTTCACTAGGTCGATCTCCTTAGTATCTTGTACATCTTCCTTAGTAGTTTCCTACCCCTATTCCTCTTCATCATCATCTACATTATCAAATTGTGTAACTTCTTTAGTATCAATTTCTTCATCCTTTTCTAGTTCATCATCATCATCATGTTTGTGACTAACACTAACTACAAAATCACTCAATTTGTGAAGAAGATAAACATTCATCCATGTGTTTGTAGCATTTTTCACTACATGCTCAATGTCTTTCAATAGTACAAGACAAGTGTTGAATCTCAAAGTAATCTTTTCTTCATTTTTCTTTAGAGATTCTTATACCTCCTTGTCATCCAAATTCAATATGAATTACCTTAGAGTCTACTCATATATGTCTTTTTTAGTCTTCATGGCATTCTCCCATCTTGGCTTGACCTTCTTCATTAGAACATTTTGTCATGCCCAAACTACAAGGGCAAAAACACACAATTTTTTTTTTTTTTGAAAAATATTAATTATTATAATGCTCAAGTTGATAAGTTTGTGATCGCATTACAAGAAAAGATTCATTTCATTACATCATAGGTTTATAAACTCTTGTGGAGGAATACATTGTTAAACTGAAGTTCTCGATATAAAAAATGATATCGACATTTCCTTCGTTTCATATTAATCTTAAAACAATAAATTTAAAATTTCCTCTATAACATTATAATTAAAGATAGATTGAACATTTATTATATAGCATCTTTCATCTCATATGAAGTTAACACTATAAAAGAAAAATTTTAATCAATTTCAACTAGATCAAGTTCAATTATAAATCTCTTAGACAATTATCGCTTGACAATTAAATCGATATTGAAAAGTCACTATAAGAAAAACAATTAACTAGAATTAAAACATAATGTATATATAAAATTTATTAACTTTAAATATTTTGACTACTTTAACATAATCATTAACTATAAAAAAAAATACTAAAAATTAACTCGATAATACATTTAGACTAGTAAAAAAAAACATATTAGTATAGAACTAAAGTTACTCTAATTTAAAAGATGATGGAACCTATAAATTAATATTAATTAATCATGATACCTAATTCATAACAAAACTAAACTTTTGATATAATGCTAGTACAATCATAAAATAAATACCAAAATTTAAAGATCACTAAAATAAAAACTATATATAAAAATACTAACTAATTTAAAATCCAACTATATTATATTTTAAAATAATTTAATACTAAACTAACTTAATTTAGAACTAACTTGCTAAAACTATTAACAAATAATACAAAGTAAAGCAAGAAAATAACTTATACTATACTAAATTTAAAATGAGCTAACTATCATAAAACTAGAAATGACTTCTAACAAAATCTAAACTAAACTAATTAAATCCCAATAAAACAATCTCAACCAAACATAGAAATTATCCTAAACTAACATATCATAACATAATTTAAACTAAACACTAACCTATCCAAACTAACCTATACTAACCCTACATCCCCCTATGCTAACGTCACTCTAACATCTAAACCAACCTAGAACCCTACTCTATTTCCCCACACATCCTACCTTACTCCCACCAAGTCACATCAACCACTCAAATCTTGTGCGCATTCCAAGCACTGACCACAATAGAGGGTATGGACAACCAATGGGAAAAGGAAAATACTTACAAATGAGACAAGACTCCATTCCCAACTACCCATGTTAAACCCACAAAAGCTTCCAACATAAAACAAAGAACTCAGCACTTTCCCAAAGGAGAAAATCGACCCCTACACAAGGCAAAAGGTGGAGTACATAGGATGATGTCACCATGGACTGACATCTCTGACTTTGCTTCCAAATAAATTTAAAGATCTTATCAAGCCTCATACAAGAGCTGCGCCCAACATAGGGATTGGAAAAGAACATTAATGCAAAAAGTTTTGTGGTTGAAGATTAACAACAACCATGTATTGAATTACTTTCAATTTTCAAAGGTAATTGATTTATATATATATTTTTATATGAATTAATATTAGATTTTAATTGTAAGACAAAGGAATTTTACAGAGAATATTCTCTATGGCAAAAGAGCGAATTAAATTTTCTCCATGTATTTTCTAGAGAGGTTTTTCACTCCTAGAGATGCAATTTTTTTTTTGAAGCCCATTTTAGACTAAGTGTTGGCATATTACTTTTTCTATATTTATCTTATCTTAAGACTACATTCTCCCCTAAGGATTACATGGATCCTAACAACATACTAACAAGGATGAAAACAAGGTTTATAATTACTCCTTCTCTCCAATAATCTATGTTTTATCAATCGTACTATATTCAAGGTGTGTGTTCATGCTTTAAAAATTCAAGGAGATACATAATCTCTTAGTCCAATTGATTTGTTCATAAGGAAATTTAACAAAGAAGAGATAATTTGAGTTCTCAAATTAGGAATCCTAATTCATCCAATACTTATACATAAACTTGGAAGTTTCATCATATCAAATTTCTCTTCATTAACAAATTAAAAAAAACTTGAAACATCACAATTCAAGACATTATCTATGATTCTATTTTCTCACCTATATATACAAATTTATTTTTTTGAAATCACATGAGAACAATGCAAGGAGATTCCCATAATCTTTTCCTTTATCTATTATTCATCCTATTTTGATGAGCATCCATACAAATTAATTTTTACAATTAAACCACATGACAAGCAATAATAATTAAACACCAATTTTATTGGCAAACCTGATTCAAGGGCTCAGCCAGGAAAGAATCAGGAAGAAAACTCGGCTTTGTTGCCAATCCAACAAAGTTTTGAGATACAAATTACATAGGATTTCAATCCTAAATTACAACACTTAAATGAATTTTCCTTCATGACCCTCAACAAGGGTTCCATATTCCAATTCTGCAACACATTTCAACGAATCGTGGAGGAAACAAAAATTTGATCGGGTGACAACCAAGCATAACCAAGAGATAATAAAACAAGCATAATCATACATGGTTTACACAATAGGATTTACAATGGATCAAAACTAGGGAAAGGTGGATTCTTCCAACTAGGAGAAGTCAAGCACAACACCAAACAGATGCCCAATCAGGGCTATATACCAAGAACTTCCATTCTTCCATTTCAACATACCAGAATCATACAAGGTTTGTGCTGACAGGTAGGGGCCCATAACACCCTACCCTTTCTCCCTCTTCTCATCCTGAGAAGAGACTCTACACTGGTTGGAGTCCAACTAAACAGAACTTTCCCAAAATTGGTCACTTCTGCCCTCTCCAAGGGTGAGTAATACCAAAACATCCATGCAAGAAAAATCTCAAAATTGCAAACATAAACATGAAAGGAAATCATCCAAAAATAACATGGTTTTCAAAGCTTCCCAACATACCCACAAACATACAAACATTGAAACAACAACAAGGTAACATAAGCATAAAACAAGAATGAAATCTGAACAAGGGAGATGAGAATTCCAACCTTCACAAAGAGGTAATGGCAATGAACAAGTTTGAGTGGAGTTTCCCTTTCATTGCTTCAATTTTCAAGAATTCCTCTCTAAATGTAGAGATTGGGTCTCAACCTCCACTAGTCCAAGAATGGCCTCTAAATAAGCCTCAAACTCAACCAACCAAAAGGATCAATAAATTCTCCCACCCACTAACAATTCTAGAAACTCTTAACTCAACCCACGCTATGGTTAAACCCTAAAAGGAGGTGGGGTAAGACAACTCATGATAACCACATGTCATTTTCGCACAAAGGTAAAATGAGACTTTTTGAGTGATCTCCAAAGTCAACAAAAGGGGCTTAGGGGTTGGAAAAGACCCCTAACCCATACCCATACCCTTTGGGTATAATAATTTCATGTTTTAAAGCCTTAGGAAAAGGTTTAGAGCCAAATGGAAATCTAGGAAATAAAAAGGACCAAATAACAACCCTAAAAAGCAGATTAAGCACTAAATTGGATTAAGGGTGACTAAACTTGATTAAGAACTCAATTAGCAAACTGACACTAACTTAAACTAACTTAGGTCCATGAGTTACACAACTAACCCTAACTAGCACGCTGAGGAGCACAAACAATTCACTAGTGTCAAGCGACACTAACAAAACATAGTTACGATCATTAACATTTACTGAACACAAAAATAAAATACATACATCTCATAGTACAATACTTGAATTACGAACAACAAGGTTTCCAAAATTAGCACATAGAGATCAGTTATGTTCCTCTGTCGGTTTCCTCAGCTAAAATATCTGCACACTCATTGCGCACATTAGTAGTCCCGAAAAATCACATGTACATATGTATATATATGTATCAGGAAACACATAATTTAAAACATACATCAATAAGGGTTTATTCATCCTACTTAATTGTTAATCATAATGATTCCAAAAATCAATGTGTTAATCCTACATTTTACTTAATTCATCATCATACATAAACATAAAGCCTTTAAATGACAAACATCAATATATCTGAAAGTATCATCACATAACATGAAATAATATAATATGTTCTAAGTATCAAAAAATGTCTTGACATCTCGAGTTGTGAGTAACAAAATGATAAGGTAACAACTAAGGCTATGAAGGGTCAGGGCGAGGCCTCACACATTTGGAATCTATTGAGCAAGTTGGTCTGGGGAGTATTTCCACTTACCCATTTTAGTTATTAATATATATTCTATTTGCTTTTGCTCTTCTATAGTCTTAGACTCATACTTCAGTGCCTTGAAATTTTTTATACTAGATCCTAATTCTAATTCTTTCATCATTTCCTCAAAAATAGGTGGAGGCCTCTTGAAGATTACATCTCCTCCTTCTTTATCTACTTTCTTCCAAGATGATCTTTTGGTAAACATAGCAATAGATGTCTTGTTAGGCTTGATAATAATTACCTTACCTTTCTTCTTCAATGGCTCTCCATCCTCTAATTTCTATTCATCTTATGCTTCTTCATCTTCTCGTTTGCCTTCAGTCAAAAGAAAAAGTGGAATTGGTTTTCAGTTTGGCAATTCTCTTCTTTCCTTTGTTGATTGCCTAAGGGAGTTTGATTTCTAATTAAATTCTAGCCTTTGCCTCATCATAAGTGCCAAATTATGTAGCTTTAGGATCAACAAGCTCATTCATAAATGCTTCAATAATGTCCTTGGTTTCATCTATATTTACCTCATAACCAAGAGGTTTTACCCATACTATCCTTGGTCTTACTCACTAAATGTACACTTTGTCACTATCAACCATGAAAAAAACATCATTTTTGTAGTCTTCAACTAGTTTCTTAGGAATCTTGAATCTATTATTCATCTTCTCTTTGAATGCATCAAAGTAGTTATCCATAATACTTGCATAGTTCTCTCCCATTTCAACAATAGGCTCATTAATCTGATAAAGAACAAGTACATCTTTCCTCAAAACTATTGTACCTTTAGATGGGAAGAAATTTTACACATAGAAAAATAAACAAGTCAAAAGTGAACCAAACTTATATAGATTGTTCTTGGAAGTTCTTATACTCTCCATGTTTTTGTTGAACTAGTTCAACATCAACTCGGCAAGGTCAATTGACAAGTTATTCTTGACCACCTTGTATGACAAATCCATTGCTTCACATAATTAATTTTCTCGAGCTATCAATCTTGTGATTTATGACATGTATCTTGAACTTGAGTTACATTTTAGTAACACAACTGATCTTCATTCCCCTTCCATCCCACTTGGCAAGGGTTTTCTTTTCTAGTTCAACCCAATTTAAGGTTTTAGTCATTTTCACTTTTGTCAACATGGGAAGACCAATGATCCTATGGATCATCTTCTTGGTTATCAAAATAGGTTGTTCCAACCAAAACTGACCATTGTGCACATGACTAAGAATATATCTTATCTATTTTACTTGAAATTCCCATGGCATATACAAAATGTGAGTTAAACCATTAATTTCAAGATGTTGATGCTCAAGTTTCAACACACCATTAACACATAATTCCTTCAATGATTCATCCATCTCCAGTGTTCCAATGTCTTGAATAGCACATTTTAAATATGAACAAATTTCATTGATTAATGGTTAGTTTAGTGGAATTTGTGACTATGCTCCACTTGGATCTAGGGTTTCAACAACGGTAGGGGTCAGCTTAAAGTCTGGTGCTTTCCACTTCATGCCTTGAACTAACATGTTTGAACCTTTCTTTGATTTGCTACTGGTGGATGCCTTCTTTTCTTGGTAGGGTTTGAGAGAATATGAAAAAATTCAATAAAAATTCACTCAAATCACTTGAATGCTCTAAAAATCACTTTACATAGATAGCTCTCAAAAATTTGCAGTGAGAAATAACTTTGATTTCACCCTTTTTCATCAATTTTTTTCCATAAATGCTTGGTACAGTTGTTCACTCAAATGATAGACTTTCATCCACTTCACTTGCATTAATTGCTAGATAGAGTCTTCCATGACTTAGTAACCACACAAAACTTAGTTACTCTTGACCTTAATTAGCAAGGTCTACAACATGACCTCACTCAGTAAGGTTTGCAACCTAAACATGCTTAGTAAATATTGCATATTTTACTCAGTGATCCCTTTGCATCTTGAATGCTAATTTGGATCTTTCAACCTACTAACTGGAACTGATGTGAGATATTTTCTTTAGAATCCTAGTTCTAGTTCTCCTATGAGAGATCAAGTGGAAATGGTTAAGTCACTCAATTCTTGAGTGACATCTACATTAGTGCTCAGACTTGTATTTTCAGAAGATTTTGGAACCCATTGCTATCTCATCTACTTTCTGATGTTATCAACTCTTGCCTTCTTTTCATTTTCAATTGTTCTAGTATTCATATAGTTCTTGGAAAGATGACGAAGTTTTGTGCAAATGAAACATCTTCTAGTAGTATTTCTTGTCCTCATATGATGTTTTACATAATTCACTCCAATGTGTCCAACTTCTCCACAATAATGTCATCTGCACCAAGTGTTATAGTCTGATCAAATATAGCTTTTGCAATTTTCTTTGTTGGGTTCAATATCTTAGTTTTTAATTCTAATGACTTGTGCCCATGCTTCTTACATTTGTGACACTTTCCTTCAAATTTAGGTTTCTCTTTGCATTCATTTTCCCTATGTCCATGCTGATTACAATAGTAGTATTTTCTATTAAATTTTTCTTTCCCATTGCTCCAACATTTTTTTGATGTATGACCTATCTTACCACAGTGACTACAAGTAGGTCTTTGATTCTTTTGAGCTCCTTGCTTGGATGAATTGTCTTCTTCTGTATATCCAATTCTTGCTTTTCCCTTTTGTCTATAATTATTTTTCTCATTCAACTGATTCATGTTTGCTTGAGATTTCATCATTCTCTCATTGGTTTGCCTTTCAATTTTTAGATCACTCTTCAATCTTTCATTCTCTAATCTTAGATTCATGATTTCTTCATTTGCATTGGTGAGCTAATCAATTAAGTCTATCTACTAAAGGGATAGGTGTTGAATTTCATTTTTCTTTCCTTCTATCTCTTCTTTTATCGTGCTTTTTCTTCCATGACTTCACACAACCTTACTAACTAAATTTTTTTCTCTCTTCTTAGTTTCCTCACCTCTTCTTGAAGAGAACTATTCTTTTCAAGTAGTTCTTTTATTGCTTCATCATATTTGTCTAAATTTCTTGAGTGGATGTCTTTAATTATTTCTTCAATGTAGAGTTGATCATTAATTTGGATTGCAAGATCTTTTCTTATTGTTAGGAATTGAGAGAGTTGCTCTTTTTCTTTCTAAAGTTGTCCAATAGCCAATTCCAAATCTAGCTTCTCATTGTCAATAGCATTGTCAAGTCTCAATACCTTCATAGCCTTTGATATTTTCTCAAGCTATTAAAATTTTCTCTAAGAACCACAAAGATCTGATACCAATTATTGGAAATATTATGATAGTCTAAGTTACTAAGAGTGGAGGGGTGAATAAGTAACTTATAAAACTTAATCCTTAGTTAGCAATTAATCCTTCATGTGTATTCTGATCTAATTGGATGCATGAGAAACTAAAAACATAAAGCATACATAACACTTTTTGACACACAATTTGGTGACCCAAAAACTTTTCAAATAGAAAGTAAAATTGGGGTGGGGATGACACCCACAAGCTTTAGTACTGTAGTATAAAGTTGGCTTGTTAAGGCTTAAAATGATCACTTTTGATGAAATTCCCTATTAGGAGCAATAAGGACTGCTAGTTCCACCTTGCAAAAGGATTTACAAACATACAATGAAGTATGCACTCGGTAAAGAGATTTACACAAGACTATTAGGTCTACCTTGTTAAAGGATTTGACTAATCCACCTATTATGATGAAATAGTAGCTAATCTCTAATCTACATTTTGTTTGCTGAATGAGATTCCTTTGAGTATAGAAATCACCTTACTATGATAGAATAATCTTTGCTACTCCTTATACTATTGTAGCCTTTGTAATTTTCTTTACTACTTTCCTCTACTTGCTATATTACATCATACCATCATATTAGATGTGATACAATATTTTACATATATACCAATCTAATTTACAAATTATAAAGCCGGCCACAGTACAAGTTTACAAATACACAAAGTCAGCCCAAATGAAGAAATTCAAGTTCTAAAGACTAGCTCAGTGAGGTTTTGATACTCAGAATCCACTATCAATGCTTGGCATCATCATGCACTCAGTAGATGTAGAAGATTAGTCCATACTAATTACTTCCAAGTAGTCTTGAACTTGGTCTGCATTGGTGACTTAGTGAATACTATGAAACTTAGCATATAAACTAAATCACTTGATTCATACTACATAGCTCAGTCAATGCTATCACTATGAGTTCAATATAAACTAAGTTACTTGGTTAACACTGAGTTTCTTAGTTAACACTAGACTCATGTCACATCAACTAGAAACTTGGTAAGCACTACACAAATTAGTTTGCACTAATGAACTCAACATATACTATGATGCTCAGTTTACATTATTGATCAATAACTTTGTTGTGACTACTCGACACAAACTATATACTATCCAAGGGACTTGATAGCAATTGTAGAACTCAATAGTGTCTAAAATGCTTGGTTAACACTATTAACTATATAATATGCTCGTTAGATACTTACAATTTAAATAAGTGTATGCCACTAATAACAAACATGATTGAAATGTCAACATCTATATATTGTAGAAACTAAAGATGAGATGGGAGCTACAATGACTATTGCAAATAATGATGTCATACTTTTGCATCAAAGATTAGGCTACATGAGCAAAAAGGGGCTCGACTTTGCAGAGATTTTCTCACCAGTTGTGCAAATGACTATAATTTAGGAAGTTTTGAGATTGGTAGCCATTTGGAATCTTGAGCTCAAATAGCTTGATGTCAAGATGACTTTTCTACATGGCAACATCAATAAGGACTTGTACATGGAATAGCCTAAAGGATTTTTTCAAAAGGGGAAAGAGCATCTCTATTACCAGCTAAAGAAAATTTTCTATGGGCTTAAGCAAGCTCTAAGATAGTGGTACATTAAGTTTGATCTATTCATGGCTAAACACAACTTCATCCAGTACAAATTAGATTTGTGTGTCTACTATAAAAGAGTTTCTAGTGGTGAGTTTGTTATTCTTCTACTCTATGTTGATGACATGCTAGTTGTTAGTACTTCTCATCAAATAGTTAGCAAGCTAAAGAAAGAGTTAGCTTCTTGGTTTTCCATGAAAGATTTAGGGGTGGTCAAAAATATTCTTGGAATGAATATCACTAGAGATAGATAAAAAATGTTCTTAGTTTGTATCAATAATCATACATTGACAAAGTTGTAGAGTAGTTTGGTATAGCTAAAACTAAACTCATTCCTATTCCTTTTGCTCCTCACCTCTACCTAAGTTCTGATTTGTGTCCCAAAACACAAGAAGAGAAGAATTGTATGTTGGATATAATTGATTAATTGTGTATTGTCTTTGATGTTATGCAAATTTCATATCATTATCAGTTAGTGGGTGAAAAGTTCACTCAAGAATTGAAGATAGTTTTCTGTGTCTACCGAGTGTTCTAGAGTATACCTTGTTTAGAAGGAAGTATCTAACAAGTTCACTTGGGCATCAAAGAAAAGTCTACAAAAGATGAGTCTCACTTGGTTAATGAAGGAAAGTTGGATAGAACCAGTGTCTACCAATCTCACTCGATTACCAAAGGATCTATACATGCAGTGTTCATTGAGTTCACTTGGCTAACATAGGAAAATCAAATCTAAGTTAGTGTCTACCAAGAAGGGTCAGCTAAAAAAAGATTTTCTTATTTTGGCATATTGAGTTTAATTGATTTATCTAATGGTTCTACCAATTGAGGAGATGAATACTAATTATTCATAGTTGTATAAGATCCAACTTGACAAATGAAAGACATAAGTATAAGGTCAAGTTGAGAATTTAAAAGTGTGTAAGAGTGTGAATGCATGGAAGATTTTGAAGATCTAATGATACAGTAAGGAATAAAATTAGAAGGATATGGGCATCAAAGAAAATTCTACAAAAGATGAGTCTCACTTGGTTAATGAAGGAAAGTTGGATAGAACCAGTGTCTACCAATCTCACTCGATTACCAAAGGATCTATACATGCAGTGTTCATCGAGTTCACTTGGCTAACATAGGAAAATCAAATCTAAGTTAGTGTCTACCAAGAAGGGTCAGCTAAAAAAAGATTTTCTTATTTTGGCATATTGAGTTTAATTGATTTATCTAATGGTTCTACCGATTGAGGAGATGAATATTAATTATTCAAAGTTGTATAGGATCCAACTTGACAAATGAAAGACATAAGTATAAGGTCAAGTTGAGAATTTAAAAGTGTGTAAGAGTGTGAATGCACGGAAGATTTTGAAGATCTAATGATACAGTAAGGAAGCAAATTAGAAGGATAAGTAGAATATCCTTGTGGAGATGAAAAAATATATTTGACTAGAAAGGATCAAGTACAAGCCATAATTGAGACCTATAATCAACAATTCAGTTGTATCAAAAATTAGGTCATCTCATTGTTACTCTCTAACTATTGTAGCAGTGATCTAAATCTCTTAACAAAGTTGGCTTAATAGCCATTTGTAAATCCTCTAACAAGCTAATAGTTCTTTTGAATTGTTTAAAGACCTCTGACAAGGCCACTCCTAATAGGGTGATTAAATCCTCTAATAGAGTCACACCTAATAGTGTATTTTGTAACTTTTAATAGGGTTGGCTCCTAACAGAGATCACTTTAGAAGAGTGAAAATAGTAACTAGTTGCAATTGGTGGTTTTCCCCAAATTGGGTTTCCATGTTAAATCTTGGTGTCAAATTTGTTCATGATATTTTCTTTTGTGTTTGCAGCTAAGCTAAAGTAATTGAAATTAGAGATAACATCTAAAGTTAGTATATTCAGTATTTATCAAGTTCCAACATTTTATGTGTGTTTGCCAAGCATCAACAATATTGAGTTTTTAGAATTTATTTTGTACTAACATCTAAGGGATCTAAGATTTATTTTATAGTAATTGGTTCACCCCTCCCCTCTTAGTTACTCCTCTTATATTTCCAAAAATTGGTATTAGAGCTTTTGGTTCTTGCAGAGAAGGTTTCAAGGAACTAAGCTAAAGATCAGGATGTCTTAATAAGAGAGATTCCCAAGTTGAACATAGATAATTTTGCAGTATGGCAAGGACTTATGAGGTTACATTTGGCTACCATCATTGATTTTGGTTGTAAATATCTTGATGCTAAATACAAGACTCCTTTTGGAACATTATCAATTGAAGATATTGCTGAAAAGAAGAATCATAATATCATGATGATTGATATTGCATTTGCTCTCAGTTATGTTGAATTTGATGAAGTAAAAGACTATAAAACTGCTCATGAAATGTGGACCAAACTAAAAGACATTTATAGAGGAGATGAAAATGTAATAAGAGTCAAAATTGAAAGTCTCAGAGGTTATTTTGATTAGATGAAAATGAGAGAAGATGAAAACATTGCAAAATATGTGGAAAGAATCAAAGCAAGTGTGAGTGCAATCAAAGTATCTGGAGGAGACATTAATGACAAAAATGTTGTAAGCAAGGTACTCAAAACTCTTCTTCCTATTTATGCAATTAGAGCATCTACTATTCAAGAGATGAGATGTGATCCAAATAATAAAATAACCTTGGGTGCTATTGTTGAAAGATTGACAACTGTTGAATTGGATAACTATGATAACTATGTTCCTAGTTCCAAAAATATTGAGTATGCATTTGAAGCCAAACTCTCACTCAAGGAAAAGAGCAAGAAAAAAAATACCAATAAATCAAGAAGCGAAGAAGAAACTAAAGAAATTTTTGATAGTGATATTGAAATTTTTGAAGTCCTACTTGCAAATAAATAATCTAAAGGCAGAGAAAAATAAAAAGGAAAAATTCCTCTAATCTTCTTTTCTTGTGAAGAAGTTGGTCATATTGCTACTAGGAATCCAAATAGAGAAAAAAAGGATGAGAATAAAAGTAATAAGTACAAAGGAAAGAAGGAATTCAAAAATTACAAGAACTGCAAGGAAAAAGGTAAAAAATCTTGTTTTATGGCTAAAGATTCTAATAATAGTGAAGGTGAAATGGTATATATTGCTATAAAAGATGAATTTGATGATGAAGGAGATAAGATGGTACTTATCTCTCATGTTAGCAAAAATGATACATAGATTATTGATAGTGGTTGATCACATCATATGAATGGAGATAAAACAAAATTTAAACACATGGAACATTATGATGGAGGTAGTGTAAGATTTGGAAATAATGAACCTTGTTGCATAAAAGGAAAAGGTTGTATCTCTTTAACCAATGCACTTGTATGTGATAATGCTTATTGGTTTGAAGGACTAAAGCATAATCTATTGAGTGTGACATAGTATAATAACATTAATTCAAGGTAGAATTCATGGATGGAAAGGCCCAACAGTTAGATGGTAAAGGAAATTTTGTTAGATCTGGAAAGTAAACAAAAGGTAATCTATTTTATCTTGATCTCCTGGTAAAAGTTCATGTTTTATTGCTCAAATAGAAAAAGCTAGTTATGGCACAAAAGATTATGTCATGTAAACTTTGATAATCTGGTTAAGATAAGAAAACATAGAAGAGTAAGAGGTATTCCTAGTTTGAAGAAACTTTATATGGGTTTATGCAAGAATTGCCAAATTGGTAAGATGGAAAAGACTAGTTTCAAAAGCAAGAACTATCATTCTGAAGAAGTCTTAAAACTTGTGCGTATAGAATTATGTGGACCTATTGGAATACCAAGTTATAGTGGAGAAGAGTTCTCTAGTCTTTTTGTTGATGATTATTCTAGAATGATGACTGTAATTTATCTAAAAGAAAAATCAGAAGATTTTCAAAAATTCAAGTGGTATCTAGCAAGGGTAGAAAAAGAAACTAGAAAAAGATTGAAATGTTTGAGATTAGATAGAGGTGGTGAATTCATCTCAAATGAATTCAATGATTTCTACATTGAAAAAGGGATCAAAAGACAAGTATCAACCCCTTGTACACATCAACAGAACTATTAGCATAAATAATTAATTATTATTACACTTTACTTAAGTTTACTTAGGTTAATGCATTATTTTATTATTTATTAGTTAGACACCTAGGAGTGTATGTACTCATATGAGTTGTCTCATTGACAACACATGAGTTAGCATCTCTAATTTAGCTTGTGGTGTCTAAAAAGCACAGGAGTTTGCATATTTATTTGAGTTGTCATGTAGACAACATAGTTGTTTGCACTCTAATTAAGCACACAATATCTACAACATCTTTTTACATGACACACCTATGTAAGCTTATCCTCTCATCATTGCACTAACTTTTGTGCTCAATGGAGGATAATAAACTCTTAGTGGACATGTACTTAGTTGTGAGTCTTATCACATTGCTGACTCCTAGTCACTCTAGAGACCTTTATATTTAGGTGCTCCTAGTTTGTATGTACATCAATTCAATTCATATTGTTATTCTGATCATACTTTATTTGGTCCATATTGTGCTAGTTTTTGAGCTTTTTGATCTTGGATGATTTTTCCCTAAGGAAAATTCTTAGATGGTATCAGAGCTGAGGGAGCTTCTCTTCACATAGCCATTGGAGACCCTTTTTTTTGCTTTGCCTCTTAGAGGACCATGATTCAGTTCTAGAGTATCACAATCATTGGGAGTGTATAGAGCCAAATGGGACCTCACCATTGCATTTGGAGCATTAATTCAGTGAATTTTGACTATAATTTTTCCTACCCCAAGCCATAGTCAAATTTTAGACAAAATTATTTTTTGCAAACTGGAACCCGAAGGTCTGATTTACAGAATTTGGTATGATCTATTAGATGTGTGAATTTATTTTTTTAGATCTAGAATTTTAATTTCCATCTACAATTTCTCTACATTATTTTTTGGATTATTTTTTTTTTTTTTTGGTCATCAGGCCTGTAGAGGCGAATTTATTTCAAGCAACTGGGTTGTCAATTCTCAATGCCCACAACCAAAATTTCCTCTGCGGTTCTAATAGATTCATCCACTTGGTAGAATATTCCAACAACTAGCTGTAACATACAAGAAACCAATGATTGACAACATAATCTAACACATATCATAATTCATCAGTGGTCTTGAGTTATTTAAAATTCTGTGGCTTCTTTTTTTTAAACACACTAGTTTCTCATACAGTGGATGTGGGATTAAAATCCGCACCCATCGGTGCCAGATTCTTTCCTGTCAGATTCCCTCCTCTGGCCACTCGCAAAAGACTCCCACCTCTAGCAAGTTTCCTCCCACCACGTCTATAACTCTATCATTGCCAACTCCTTAGCCTCATTGATTCTATCTTTGTAGCCTTTTCAGTGGCCATGCAGGTGCCACATCTGCTCCATGACAGTGGTGACTTGGCACTACATCACCGCCAACACACCTTGCCATGTCAGTGATGCCATACATCTCAATCAACTACCATGTGTACATCTATACTCTACCATGTCATCTAACAACTCGACTATCTGTACAATTTTGTATAGTCTATGTCACTAGTTAACATCATCAATAGTACAATATAGCCTACAACATCCTTCGCTGGGACCAGCCATTTGATCATCACTAGTAGGCCAAATTATACTACCACAATAGCTATTTGGATGTCAAATTTAACATAGTGTTTTTTTGATCAGACCCCTTTCTATATGTAGTTTTGATATGACAGTCCAACTTTGGGAGGCCATATCTCAGTCATCTAAACTCCAAATTAGGTGCAATTTTTTTGATTTTGGCTAGAATTTCCTAAACTTTTCAATGGTGCTATTTTTTTCAAGTTTTTGTGCACATATTTTTCAAAAAAAATAGTTTTTTGTGACTGTACTTGTCTAATCCTGCATTTTACAACTTCAAATGCTCTATATGAGCTCATCTGACACATTTTTAGGTTCTATTTTTTTTGAAAGTGCTTAATTTTGCATCTACTTTCTAGATCTACAATTAAGTTATAGGTTTGTGTGGACAAAAATACCATTTTCAGAATTAGGTCCTTTTTTTTGCATTGTATTACTTTGTTAAAACAAAAGTGTTGAATATCTAAGCTACATTGCTAAGTACTAGATTTGAACTCCAAAAGGAGGTTGTAAATAGTAAAATCAAAAGTCCACTTTTGACTATTTTGACAAGTGGCCTATTGTAAATGCACTACATATAAAGTGCCAAAAGCATCATTTTTGGGGGGTTCTTTGATTGAGTGAATAGAGGGGGTATGTCTTGTGTTCTCATGTCTCTCTTTCTCTCTTGTGCTCTTTTTTATTTTTTGCATCATGGGTTCACCTAAAACTCCACTTTTAACTTCACATAATTATACTACATGGAAAGATAGTATATGGAGTAGACTAATGGAAAAAGGTTTAAATCTATATGTTGATGGTACAATTGTAAAACCCACTGATGCTACTACACAAGTGTATTAGCAAGTTAAAGACAAGCAGGCTTTAGGACTTATTAGGAGTTGTGTTTGTAGAGATCTCTTCTTCTAGATTTCTAGCTTTAAGGATGCCAAGGGTGCTTGGGAAAAACTTGAAGGTTTATATGGTAAGGTGGATGAGGAAAAAGGATTGCAAATTGAGGATGATCTACTTCTTTTGGATCATAAGAATTTGACACAATTCAAGACTATGTCAACAAAGCTAATGAATTGAGAGCACTACTTAAGGATTGTGGTAATCCCATGAAGGATGATAGATTGATTCATCACATCTTGAAGAGGCTACCTTTAGAGTATGCATCTTTTGTTTCAAGTTACAACACTCATAGGTTGACCATGGGAAGTGCCTTCACTAAGCCTTCATTTGATACATTTGCAAAAATGTTGATGTTTGAACAATCTAAGTTGATAGATATGGGAATTCTCAAGTCATCCAAGTCTATAGCATTGGTGGCTAGTAATGAGAACCAATCAAATCAATGTGGAAAAAGTTTTACCAACAGCAAGAAAAAGCAGCAGAAACCAAAATCACAATAAGAGACACAACAATCTTCCTCCTTGCAACAAGGCAATTCTTCTTCCAACAAGAAGGATCAACTATTTTGTGCATATTGCAAGAAACAAAATCATGATGAGAATCATTGTAGGACTAAGAGAATAGATGAGTTGGAAAACTTACTTAGGAAGAAAAAAATCAATGTGCCAAATGCTTCCAAGGATTCAAATCCATCCACTTCAAAGGGAAAAGGGAAAGCATTTATGGCATGTTCAAGTTCTATAGGGGAATGGATTCTTTACTTAGGTGACTCAAATCATATGCATTCTTCAAAAGGACAGTTTTCTTCATTAAAGAAATCCAAGATAGCTCACATCTTTGTAGGGAATGATACACAAGTGGAAGTTGGAGGGAAAGGACAAGTTGAGATGAAAAATGGAGAGTTCAAAGATGTTCTCTATGTTCCTAACCTTAGCACTAATTTCATTTTAATTTACCAAATCACTCACTATGGAGGTGGCAATAAAGTTGAGTTCCTTCTTGATTCAGTAATGGTGTGCAATCTTGAGGATAATTCATTAGTTGCAGTGGATAAATTCAATCATGACACATGACTTTATTCTTATTCCCACTTTGTGCCTAAGTCTCCTTCACATGCCTTGTTTAGACATTCACAATCAAAAAGTAAATTATGGCATGAGTGGTATGGACATCTTTCCTTCCACTATCTTCATCAACTTAGCTCAAAAATCATGGTCAAAGGTCTACCTACAACCAACTTTTCTATAGGTGAATGTTCAACTTGTTAAATGGATATGCATCTAGAAGAAAAGTATGACAAAGGGAAGACTTGGAGAGCATTAGTTTTTCTTGAGGTGGTTCACATGGTTCTAATAGGCCCCTTTTCAATGACATTAGTTAGCAAGGGTCACTATGTCCTCACTTTCATTGATGACTTTTTAAGCTACACATGGGTCTACTTTCTTAATCATAAGAATGAAGTGTTCGATAAGTTTCTATCCTTTAAGAGTCATGTTGAGAAGAAATCAAGTAAAGCCATCAAGATTCTTTGTATGGACAATGAAAGTAGATATGTGAACTCAAGGCTTAGAGACTTTTGTGAACTTGAGGGTATTGGTCTTTAGAATTCTATAGCATTTAGTCCACAAAAGACAAGTGTTGCAAGAATGAAGATTAATACTCTTAAGTCAATGAAAATTTGCATGATTCAAGCTAAGTATCTTGATCCGTCAATTGAAGTCAAAGCTATAAGTAGTACCAATCACATCCTTAATAGGTCTCCTAACAATGTCTTAGATGGAATGACTCCTTTTGAGGCATGGTTTAGAAGAAAACTAGTTGTGAAACACTTCAAAGTTTTTGGTTTTCCAACATAGGCACACATATCTTCAAGGGAATGCAAGGTACCACCACCAAGGCCTTTTACTTTAATTGGATATGATGAAAGTGTTTAGGCATATAGACTTATGGATACTGAGACTCATGAGATATTCGTAGAGAGGAATGTACACTTTGAGGAAAGTTCACCTAGCTTATCCTCTAATCCTCTCCATACTTCATACATTGTGGAAATTGATAGAGAAAACAATAATAGTGATTCAATAGGTTTAGATATGGTGGATCCTTTTGAAAAATATAGGATAAGATCACTACATTAGAAAATTTGACATGCATACATTGCTATAGTGATAGGTGCGTATAATTCAGTACAATTGTGTACATCTTGTCTTCTAGTTCCAGAATTAGGGGATGACTACATAAAAAATATTACAAGCTTGTTTGTGGAGTCCTGCATAGAAGACTTGGAAGACATTATTGATGATATACATCTTCTCTTTGATGAATAAGATCCTTCTTCAGCTGTTGCGAGGGACTACTTTAACCCTCTTGTCTAATCTCTACATGATCAGTCTTACAAGGTTGATATGATTGTGGATCCTTATGTATAGTAGTTGCAAGAGGTCTCTTTATCATTTGAGGAGACAGTTAGTTCTTTGGGGTATGTTATACATCCATCCTTGTTCAATCCAAATCTATTATTTTCAGTAGTGTTGGAAGGGGTGACTATTAGTATCAACACAAGGATAGTTGAGTAGTTTTCAAAGACACCATTTCTCTTCAAGATTCTTTCTAAAAATCAAGGAAGCATCTCACATGTACCTATGACATTTTTTATTCCTAAAGGGAGGAACATTATTCAACAATCATGGATCAGCTTCTACATTCATCTTGGAGCAACTATCACTAATCGACATTCTACATTTTGGGTAGGGGGGACTACCTTGTCTCCTTTCTTCTTCTTCTTTTCTCTTATGGGGGGACCTTTACCTCTTTGATGGTTTTTTCCTTCTCATACTTCTCTATTGTACATAGATGATGTACGTTGTAATGGGGGGGGGGGGGGGGTCTTAATTACTTCATCCATCCATTCACCTTGTTTTATCATCTCTCTTTTTGGGAGAGGGTTTTTCCCATGAAGTTTTCTCTCTTTCTCCATTTTTAGAGAGATTGCATTGCATTGTTACATGGGTACCTAACATGGCCTAGTAGTCAAGACCCATCATGCATTTTAATTATATCTTTCATGAGCTTAAATGCATTCCCCTAAGTTACACTTAAAGGGGGTTTTAGTATAAATAATTAATTATTATTACGCTTTACTTAAGTTTATTTAGGTTAATGTATTATTTTATTATTTATTAGTAAGACACCTAGGAGTATGTGTACTCATATGAGTTGTCTTGTTAACAACACATGAGCTAGCATCTCTAATTTAGCACATGGTGTCTACAACACAAGAGTTTTCATATTTATTTAAGTTGTCATGTAGACAACATAGTTTTTCTCACTCTAATTAAGTACATGATGTCTACAACATCTTTTTATGTGACATACCTATGTGAGCTTATCCTCTCATCATCACACTAACTTCTATTTTCAATGGAGGATAATCCACTCTTAATGGACATGTGCTTAGTTGTGAGTCTTATCACTTTGCTGACTCCTAGTTAGTCTTGAGGCTTTTATATTCAAGCACTCCTAGTGTGTATGAACATCAATTAAATTTTATATTGTTATTCTGATCATACTTTATTGGTCCATATTGTGCTAGTGCTTGAGCTTCTTGATCTTAGGTGATTTTTTACTAAGGAAAATTCTTACAAGAATAGTATAGATGAAAGAAGGAATGAATCCATCATGGATTGTGTAAAAATATTGGTGATAGAAAAGAATGTTGCAATCAAATACTAGAAGGAAGCTATCAGCAATGTAGTTCATACCTTGAATAGATTACGGCTAAGGAAGGATTCAAATCAAACTCCTTATTAGCTATGGTATGGCTACAAACCTAATGTAAGTTACTTGACAGAGTCTAGAAAAGGAAATTTTTTTGTCAAAGGTAATGAAGGCATATTTGTAGGATACTCCTATAGAAGTAAAGTATACAAATCTTTGAATTTGTCTACTCATAAAATCATAAAAAGTGCACATGTGAGAATTGATGAGTTTACAGAAAAGAATGAAGAAGAAAGCAATAAAGAGCCAAAGGATTACAAAAGATTTATCTACTATGAACCTAATACCCTGCCAAATCTATTTGAGAGAAAGCAGGCTTCACCTCTCAAGACCCCAAAATCTTCAATAGTTACCGAGTTGTAGACAGTGTAACTTGAGTCATAGTCTGAAGAATCTGAGTTGCAGTCAAAGGCTACCAAGCTACCTCAAGAACAAATTGAGTCTTATGGACTTGAGTCATAGAAAATGGGACCCAAGCTTGACACTAAAGTTCATGGTGAAATTAGTGAAACTCATTCCAAATCCAAAGTACCTATGTTAGCAAGATATGTTAGAAGGCATCATGCACCTGATTAGATCATTAAAGACAAATTAGATAGAATAATGACAAGAAGAAAATTAAAAGGTACGTGTTTACTTATTGAATTTGAACCTAGACATGTTAAAGATGCATTGGACAATGAAAGTTGGGTTGAAGCAATGAATGAAGAAATAGAAAAAAATAGAGAAGAACAAAACCTGGACTCTTTTTCCTACACCCAAGGATAAAATGTAATTGGCACAAAGTGGTTGCTTAGAAATAAGCTAAATGAAGATGGAAAATTATCCAAAAATGAAGAAAGGTTGGTATGTAAAGGTTATTCTAAAGAAGAAGGTATTGATTTTCTCTTGTTTCAAGATTAGAAGTTGTAAGAACTCTACTAGCATATGCAGCATACTAAGGATTTAAAATGTATCAAATGGATGTTAAATATACATTCTTGAATGGAATTCTTGATGAGGAAGTCTACATTGAACAACCAGAAGGTTTGTAGTTCCTACCAAAAGAGACATGGTCTACAAATTAAGCAAAGCATTATATGGTCTCAAGCAAGCTCCTAAATCTTGGTATAAAAGACTTCATAATTACTTGGTACATATTGGTTTTCAAAGAACAAATGATAGTAGTAGTCTATATATCAAAGAAGGACTAGAAAAGAAGATTGTGTTGGCAGAAATATTTGTTGATGACACACTATTTACACAAAATGATGACTTATGCAAAAAATTTCCAAAAGAAATGAGAAAAGAATTTGAGATGTCTATGTTTGGAGAGATAAAATTATTTAGTGAATTATAGATTCAACATAAGAAAGATGGTATCTACATTACTTAATCCAAACATATCAAGGAGATACTAAATTTTTTTGGAATAGAAGACTCAAGACTAGCTGGAACCCCTATGTCTACTAGACATAAGCTCTCCAAAAATGATGATTCCAAAGAGGTAGATTAGACCATATACAAATCAATAATTGGAAAATTGCAATATGTAGTGCATACATGACCTGATATTGCACTAGTAGATGATATGGTGGCAAAATTCTTAGAAAATCCCAAAGATAATCACATAATGGATATCAAAAGAATCATGAGATATCTAAAAGGTACTAAAGAATATGGCTTATGGTACAAAAAAGGAGGAAATTTGGACTCGAAGGTATTCAATGATGCTGATTGTGTAGGAAGTATTGATGATAGGAAGAGCACTAGTGGTGAAGCATTCTTTCTTGGTAAAAGACTAGTGTCTTGGACAAGCAAGAAATGAATTTGCATCTCACAATCCATAGTAGAGGCAGAATATGTGGTAGCAATAGTTAATAATTCTAACATTGTTTGGTTTAAACAATTTTTGATAGGCATGAAGATAGAAGTCAAGGATCTAGTAGTCATATACTATGATAACATAGTGCAATCAATATATCCAAGAATCTAGTGATGCATACCAAAACAAAGAACATTGCTATAAAATATCACTTCTTAAGAGAATTGGTGCAAGATAAAGAAGTCAAATTGGAATATGTGAATACAAAAGAGAAAATTGTAGACATATTCACCAAGCCATTACCTAAGGATGCATTTCTGTACCTAAGAGGTAGTAAGCTAGGGTTCATTCCCTTATCTAAAGCTCACTAAATGAAGCTTAGTGATGCATCAACTAGAGCAAGTTTGATGGGGACACAACCCAAGAAAAAAATGAATGTAATAAGAAAAGGGAAATATTATTATTAGAAGTGATATGCTATTACATCTAGTACAAAAAAAAATAGACTCCACAACATGCCCTATGGGCTTATAATGTTATCAGATTCTAGAGAAAACCCTTGTCACAATACCTTCTCCCAAACTCCACCAAAAATTGCCTTTACAATGCCAGAAATGTCCTTAAGTAAATCAAATTAGGCTTAGGGTTAGGAATACATTTTAGAATATGTCATTTGACATCCACCACCAAAATTGAAGGTTCTAGAAAAACATGTTAGAATTTAGTGTAAAACTAGAAGAATCCAAAAATGGTAGTCCAACTTTTAGAAGGCATAACTTTTGATCTGGGACTCTGATTGATGAATTGTTTATATTTTTGAAAATCTCTCCAAGTGCTCTATAGCCCTATGGATAGAGTTCACGCATCTCCCATTATTTGATCCTGTACAAGGCTGTTTAGTGCCTCAAATCTAACTTTGAAGTGCTCTTAGGAGGTCTCTAGGAAAGTTAAGACTACAATAACTTTTAAACCGTAAAGCCTTTTGACCTGATTCTTTTTCTAGAGTGCTTTAAATAATAGGTATATCCAACTTACACCCTCTAACTTATTAGAATTATGGATAAATTAAAAAATAACCTATTTTTTGTATTGGCACATATCCTAAGGTGCTAAAAAACTCTATCCTAAAAAATCAATATTGGAACTATGAGAGTTAGTATCTTTATTTGACCCAAATGGGTATCCAGAAATGAAAACACTTTAAATAGAAACTAACACTAAGAATATTTTTGGGTTATACATGATTGCCCTTACACCATTGGATGCTCCTACATTAGACAACTAAGGTAGATTGAAAAGTGACCCTGTCACTTTATAGTTGGTAGAGGAAAACCCAAATGGGCAACCTTCATTGTGGATACCCAAGTTGAGTCTTCTATTGGTGATCCTTTCCACTTCACCAGGTATTCTTCCTACTGCCTATTTCTAGTACTTTGGCCCACATGACTATCCAAAATTTCTTCAATCTCTTCCTTCGTAGAAGTAGGAATTGGACATGGCTTTGGCATCAAATCCTCATTTGCACCATCATCATAATATCTTTTTAAGTCTACAATATTGAAAATAGGAGAAATATGAATTTCATCTGGAAACTCCACCTCATATGCATTCTCTGAATCATATTTCTTCAAAATTTTGCAGGGGCCAAATTTCTTCATCTTTTTCTTGTTGTAGGTACCCACTAGAAATCATTCATTTCTCAAATATACCATAACTTGATCTCCAACTTGGAACTCCTTATGTCTCCTCTTTTGATTTTCCCTAGCCTTACACTATAGGTTCATCTTGGTAATATGTTCTCACACCTCCTCATGTAGGTTCTTGACATGTTTAGCAAAGTATTCTACCACAACACTTCTCCTCTCCCCTTGCTCCATCTTCCTTAGCTCTAGTGCAGTCCTTGGACTACTCCCATACATAATTTGGAATGGTGATCTACCAGTACTCCTATTTATAGAATTATTATAAGCAAATTTTTCTTATGGTAGAATCAAATCCCATCCCTTGGGTCTATCTCCTACTAAAAACCTCAGCAAATTACCCAAACTTCTATTCATTACTTTTGTTTGTCCATCAATCTACGGATGATGTGCATAACTAAACTTCAATTCTATCTTCAAATTCTTCCACAAAGTCCTCCAAAAATACCCAAAAAATTTAGTATCTCTATTAGAAACAATACTTTTTGGGAGACCATATAGCCTTACCACCTCTCTAAAAAAAAATCTGCAATATGCACAACATCATGAGTTTTGTGGCATGGAATAAAATGTGCCATCTTGGAGAACCTATCAACCACCACATATATTGACTCATTACACCTTTGTGTCCTTGGAAATCCAAGAACAAAATCTATATTTATGTCCTCCCAAGGCTTCGATGGAACAAGAAATGACTGATAGAGTCTAGTATTTTGACTAAATCTTTGGCTAGTTGACATACTTGAGAACTTTGCTAAAACTTCTTCACATCCTATGAAAATTGAGGTAAAAAACAATGTTTTCTAATAATAGCAATGGTCTTATCTTGACCAAAGTGTCGTACCATCTCTCCACTATGCTTCTCCTTGATTAAGTTCTCCATCATGGAACTCCTTGGAATACACAATTGACTTCCCTTGAACAACATACCATCCTAAATCATGTAATCTAGCCACCTAGTCTTGTCTAAAGTAACAGGTTCTTTACAAGCCTTTCAAGCCTCTGCGAAATAAAGATCCTCAGGGTACAGATTCTTGATTTCATCAAACCCAACCACTTCAACCTACATTATTGTTAGCAATAGCTATCTCCTACTTAATACATCTGCAACCCTATTAGACCTTCTACTTCTATGTTTCAATACAAATGTATAGCTTTGCATGAACTCTTCCCATTTCAAATGTCTCTAATTAAATTTACCTTGGCCATTTAGGTACTACAATGCTTGGTGATTAGTTTAAAAAATAAATTCTTTTGGAAATAAATAATGCCTTCATTTCTTTAAGGCCTGAAATATTGCATAGAACTCCTGATCACAAACAAAATACTTCTTTGCATCATTCAATTTTCACTAAAATAGGCAATAGGTTTACCTTCTTGGCTCAATACAACCCCAAGAGTATTGCCACTAGCACCACCATCCACCTAAAACACTTTGTTAAATTAGAAAGTACCAACACAAGTTGCTCTATCACCTTCTTCTTTAGCAATTCAAAATTCTTGATAGCTCCTTTAGTCCACTTGAACTCTTTTCTATCTCTCCTCATTGTTTTAGTTAGGGGTGCACATATACTACTGAAATTCCTCATGAATTTCCTATAAAAACTCGCTAGACCATGGCATGACCTCACCTCAGTGGCAGACCTTCAAGTAGGCCACTCCAAGATGACCTTCACCTTCTTTGGGTCCATTTTGAGACCTTTAGCTAATATAACAAACCCCATATAGACTAATTCCCTTTTGAAAAAGCTACATTTCTTCAAATTAATCAACAATTTCTCTTCCCTCAACCTTTCAAGGACACTGAATGTGCAATAAATGTTCATCCAAAGACTTAGTAAAAATTAAAATATCATCTAGATAGACAATAACAAATTTTCCTAAATTTTTTTTTAGTAACTCATTCATAAGCTATTGTGCTTGGCACATTGGTTAGTCCAAAGGGCATGACTAATCACTCATATAGACCCTCCTTGGTCTTGAATGCAATCTTCCACTCATCTCCATCTCATATCCATATCTAGTGATAACCACTCTTGAGATCTATCTTTGTGAAGTACTGAGCTCCACTCAAATAGTCCATAAGATCATTCATTCTTGGCAAAGGAAATTCATACTTGATGGTTATTCTATTTATAGCTTGAGAGTCTATACACATTCTCCACTCCCCATCCTTCTTTGGTTCTAGCACTACAGGTACTGCACATGGACTCAGGCTCTCTCAAATCAAACTTTTCCTCAATAGCTCCTAAACCTATCTGTTTAGGTCCTCAATCTCATTAGGAGTCATCCTATGAGTAGCCTTGTTAAGCAAACTATCCCCAGGGACTAAATCTATTTGATGACTAATTTTCTTTATTGATAGCAACCCTTCTAGAACATTATCAGAGATGACATCTCCATACTCACTTAATAGACTTGAAACTTCAAGTAACATTTCACTACTACCTTCCTTATCTTTCTTAGCAATTAAAGCATAACACATATGCTGATGTTTCATGCCATCCAATTTTTTTTTCCATCAACAAGACTACCCTAGCACTATTGCATACCTTTTCACCCTCCTTTATCAAGGGCTTCAATTTTTGGTGAACTCCAACCTTTTTTAGAGAGTATGTATTTGCATGACCATCATGCATAGCATGGCTCTCAAACTACCATGGCCTTCCCAACAATAAATGACAGACATCCATTGGAATGATGTCATAGAGAGCCTCATCATGGTAACTCCCAATCTTGAACTTTACCAAACATTTCTCACTAACTAGGACCTTATGATCATCTTGTACCCAAACAATCTGATAGGGTTAGGGATGTTTTTACCTCTTGAGCTTTAGCTTTGAGACCATCTCCTCTGACACCAAGTTTTTCTCCTTTCCTCTTCTATTTCTTTCCAACTAAATATCTTGCCATCAGATTTTGGCATGGCCTTTCATTTTGGACTTCACAAACTTAACCCTTTTAGGGTCCCCAATATCCTCGTACTCAAAATATTCCTCCAGCTAATTGATCCAATTGATCAACTCATCCAAGTTTATATTTTTTGAAAACATGCTGACATCAATTTTAGTTATTTTTCCAAGCTTGGAAATGCCTCTAAAAAGTCTCCCTTCCACCTAGTTTAATACTTCTCCATTTCCTTCCTATCCTAACCAATATTTCCTTCTTCATTTTCTTCCTGACTCTTGTTACCTATGGCAACATTCATCCCTCTACAGATCTCCTCTTGCAATACTTAGACTTGTATTTGGAGGGCTCTAACCTTAGGAGTAACAACTCCAACCATTTTATCATGCTCCCTTCGTGGAGGCATCTTCTTTTATCAAAACTCTCAACCATACAATCTTGGTGCAAACTGCTTCATAGTTGGTGCTCTATCTACACACTTAGGAAAACCTACTTTGATACCACTTGATGTGGACACAACCCAAGGCAAAAATGAATGCAATAGGAAAAGGGGAATATTATTATTAGAAGTGATATGCTATTACATCGAGCACAAAAAAATTGACTCTATGACATGCCCTATGGACTTACAATGTTATCGAATTTTGGAAAAAACCCTTCTCATAGTACCTTCTCCCAAACTCTACCAAAAATTGCCTTTATAGTGCCAAAAATTTCCTTAAGTAAACAAAATTAGGTTTAGAGTTAAGATTAAATTTTAGAATATGCCATTTTTTATCCACCACCAAAATGGAAGGTTCTAGTAAACACACCAGAAGTCAGTGTAAAATTAGAAGAATCCAGAAATGGTAGTCCAATTTCTAGGAGGCATAACTTTTGATCTCGGACTCCCATTGATGAACCATTTATGTTTATAGAAAGCTCTCCAATCTCTCTATAGCCCTATATATATGATTTTATTTTCTTAATTTTTTTGAGCTAGTACGAGGCCATTTAGTGCCTCAAATTTGACTTTAAAGTGCTCTTAGGAAGTCTCTAAGCAACTTAAAATTGCTATAACTTTCAAACCATAAAGCCTTTTGACTTTATTCTTTTTTTGGAGTGCTCTACATTACAAGTTTAATCATCCCCAAAACTTAGACCATCTATCTTATTATAATTATATCTCAATTAGAGAATAACCTATTTTCTACATTAGAACGTATCCTAAGGTGTGTTAGATTGTGGTGACTAATTAGGAAAGTATTGTACATACTTCATAAGTTCTTTGGGGTTTGAGGTTTTGGGCCCTATTTTATTAGAATTTTGGGTCAACATGTAATTATTAATTATAACCTCAAAGTAGTTAAAATACTTGTATAAAAGGGCTTAGGGTTAGGGATTGTTTCATAAGGTGTGATGCAAAATTGGTTCTTGTGGCATATTGAGCTGTAAGGGATTATGGATTGTAATTAAGTTGTAATCACTGGATCATAAAATATTAGACTTGCTATTTGGTGGATATAGCCCAAGGATTGGGTGAACCACATTAAATCTTGGTGCCTTGTGTTCTTTTCTGTGGGATCTATTATTTTCTATTATTGGTTATATTTGCATGTAATTGTTATTTTTGTCTATGGTTTAATCCTAACAAGTGGTATTAGAGCCTAGTTGTTTTTTTAGTTATCCTCTGTAGGAAAAGTTTCACAATTGAGTGGGAGCAATGGTAGATGAAGGTAAGCTGAGGGTTGATAGGTTTAATGGGAAGAACTTCTAGTTATGGAAGATGCAAATAGAAGACTATCTGTATTAGAAGGATTTATGAAAGTCATTGGAAGGCAAAGCCAAGAATCAAGGATCTATGTCAAATGATGAATGAGATCTTTTGGATAGAAAGGCACTTGGAAGAATTTGATTATGCCTGGCACCATCAGTGGCATATAATATTACAAAAGCAAAGATGACAAAATAATTCATGAAAACCCTAGCGACACTGTATGAAAAGCCCTCTTCTTCAAACAAGGTATTTCTCATGAAGCATTTATTTAATATGAAAATGGCAGAAGGTGGATCTATTATAGATCATTTAGATGAGTTTAACACTATTACTAGTGAATTATCTTTTGTGGGTATCAATTTGAAGAAGAAATTAGGGCTATTTTAATTTTTTGTTCTTTTCCTGAAAGCTAGAATGGATTGGTAATGGTTGTGAGTAATTCTGTTCCTGGATCTAGTACCCTAAAATATGATGATTTGATTGGTGTTATTTTGAGTGAGGAAACTTGTAGGAAAACCTCAGGTGGATCTACATTAGGAAGTGCTTTGAATGCACAAAGTAGGGGCAAAACGATTGAGAGAGGAAGTAATTCTAGAAATTAAGGGAAATCAAGAGGAAAGTCAAAGGGGAGGAGGTCTCAATTGAGAGGACCGAACTACTGCTAGTACTATGAAAAACTAGGGCACAAAAAGAAAGATTGTTGGAATTGAAAGAAAAATGAAAGAGATAAATTGGATGGAGACAAGAAGGAAAATGTGGTAAGTAACAAATCCGAAGAGGATGCTTTGCTTCTTTCTTTAGAAAGTTTTGATGATTCATGGGTTTTAGATTCTCATGCTTCATTTCATGCTACACCTCATAGAGGTTATTTCATTGATTATGTCCAAGGGGATTTTGGGCTTATTTATTTGGGGGATAATGAACTTTGTCATATTTTTGGAAAGGGAGAAATTAAGATTAAGTTGCAAAATGGGAATCATTGGATACTACATGAGGCAAGACATGTTCCAAGGCTAAGTAGGAATTTAATTTTAGTAGAGCAACTCGATGATGAGGGTTGTGTAGTTACTTTTAATGATAAAAATTGGAAGGTTTCAAAAGGTTCCCTTGTAGTAGAAAAAGTGTGAAAGTAGGCACCTTATATCTTTGTGCAGGTTATATTGTTCCTTCTACTTTAATTATTTCAAAGAAAAATGAATGTTTAGGAACAACTGTTGTAGTTGAGTAGGGAGAACAAATAGCTGCTATAGATTCTGATACAACACTGTGGCACAATAGACTTGGGCAAATGAGTGACGAAGGTATGAAAGTACTTCATTCAAAGAAAGTTTTACCAAGTTTGAAATGTGTTAATATGGATTTCTATGAAAGTTGTATATGGAAAAAAAAAGAGAGTGAGTTTTGCAAATACTGAGAAGGAAAATAAAAGGGAGAAAATAGATCTTGTGTATACTAATGTATGGGGATCGGCTTAGGTATCTTCCCTTGGTGGATCTCATTACTATGTTACATTTATTGATGATGCAACTAGAAAAGTATGGGTTTATTTCCTTAGATAGAAATATGATGTATTTCAAACTTTTAAGAAATGGAAATGCTTGGTTGAAAATGAGACTGGTAAAAAATTAAACTGTCTCATGTCTGATAATGGTGGTGAATATTTCAGTCATGAATTTGAAGATTATTTCTCCACGAATGGTATTTGTAGACAAAAAAATTGTTCCAAGGACTCCACAGGAAAATGGAGTGGCTAAAAACATGAACAAGACTATAATGGAATGTGCAAGGAGGATGATGTTGCATGATGGGTTGCCCTTACACATGTGGGTAGAGGCTATTAATACTACTATATATTTGATTAATAAAGGTCTCTCTACTCCTTTGGGTTGTGGTATTCTAGAGGAGGCATGGATTGGTAAGAAGGTGAGTTATTCTTTTCTCAAAACCTTTGATTGTGAAGCATTTTCTCATATAGATTATGAAAATAGAACCAAGCTAGAAATTAAGTCAAAGAAATGTGTATTTGTTGGATATGGCATTAATGAGTTTGGTTATAGGCTTTGGGATTTTGAAAATCATAAAATTGTAAGAAGCAGGGATGTCATGTTCAATGAGAAAGTGTTGTAAAAAGATCTATTGCAGCAACATGAGAAGAAAGAAGATGATTATGTAGTGCTAGATGATACTCCAAAAGCTGATGTTCCAGCCATTTCTCATGATGTACAACAATCACAACAACAAATAGCACACACATCAATGAATGTTAGATAGTCAACAAGGCAAATTAGACTTCCGCAAATATTTTCTACCTCTTTTTATTCTATTTTACTTACTAATGCTGGTGAACTTGAAAGTTATGGTGAAGCTATGCAGGTGGATACTAAGATTCAGTGGGAGTCTGCAATGAAAGATGAAATGGACTCTTTGTTGAAGAATAAGACATGAAATTTGTGCAAGTTGCCTACAGGTAAAAAGACTTTATAGAATAAGTGGGTTTACAAGTTAAAAGAAGAGGATGGAGATAAGAAAAGATTTAAAGCTAGGTTAGTTGTAAAAGGATTTTCACAGAAAAAGGGGATTGATTTTGATGAGATATTTTCTCCTATTGTTAAATGACTTCTATCTATACTGTTTTAAATCTAGTGGCTACTGAAGATTTGCATTTAGAGAAATTGGATGCTAAAATAGCCTTCCTTCATGGTGATTTGGATAAAGACATATATATGGCTCAGCCATAGGGATTTGTGGTCAAAGGTAAGGATAACTTAGTGTGCAAATTGAAGAAAAAATTATATGGCTCGAAGCAAGCACCTTGGCAATGGTATCTAAAATTTGACAGTTTTATGCATGAGCATGGTCATAGTAGGTGTCATTCAGATCATTGTGTCTACTTTAAGAGGTTGGATGATGATAGCTACCTTATTTTATGTTTAGATGTTGATGATATGCTTGTAGCTAGGTCTAACATGGATTACATTAAGGGGCTAAAAAGCCAATTAGCACATGCATTTTCTATGAAGGATTTGGGGGCAGCAAAAAAAATCCTTGGTATGAAGATTTGCAAAGATAAGAAACATAGAAAATTGATGCTATCTCAGGCTAATTATGTTGAGAAGGTGTTGCAACGTTGCTCTATGGAGAATGCTAAAGCTATCAACACACCTTTACCTAGTCATTTGAAATTGACTAAGGAGATGCATCCCAAGACATAAGAAGAGGAGGATAAGATGTCCAAGGTACCCTATGCTTTAGCTGTAGGAAGCTTGATGTATGTTATGGTATGTACTAGGCTAGATATTGCACATGCAGTAGGATTTGTTAGCAGGTATATGAATCATCCAAAAATTGAGCATTGGAATGCAGTCAAATGGATTCTCAGATATTTAAGAGGAACATCCAATAAGTGTTTATACTTTGGGGGCTCTACTACTGATTTAAAGGACTATGTTGACTCTGATTTGGCAAGGGATATTGATACTAGTGGAGTACTACAGGTTACATCTTTACTATTAGTGGGGCAGCCGTGAGCTATGTTTCTAGGTTACAAAAGCTTAATGCTTTATCCACTATAGAGGTAGAGTATGTAGCTGCTCCAGAGGTAGCCAAGGAGATGATATGGCTTTAGTTCTTCTTGCAAGAATTAGGACATCCTCAAAAGGATAATTATTTTTTCACAAATAGTCAGAATTTCATTCATCTTGCAAAGAATTCAGCTCTACATTCAAAGACCAAACACATACAGTTGTGGTACTATTTCATTTGGTTAGTTTTGGAGGATGGACAGTTAAATTTGGAGAAGATACATACCAATGACAATCTAGCAGAAATGTTTACAAATGTAGTAACAAGGGAGAAGTTGAACTCCTCTTTAGCTTTGGTTGGTCTTCTAGACTAAATATGAATAAAAGAACAGTAAAGTCCATGGTGGTTTGATCCAGTGTGAGCCCCATGTGGTAGTGGTATTGCTACAGGATCAGTCTCCAAGTGGGAGATTATTATTTAGTGTGGAGCTTGATCAGTCCCCAAGTGGGAGATTGTTAGATTGTGGTGACTGATCAAGAAAGTACTGTACATACTTCATAAAAAAATGGGCCCTACTTTATCAAGATTTTTGGCTGACATATAATTATTAACTATAACCCTAAAGTGGTTAACATACTTGTATAAAAGGGCTTAGGATTAGGGATCGTTTCAGAAGGCGTGATGCAAAATTGGTTCTTGCAGTGGTATTGAGCTGTAAGGGATTACAGATTGTAATCAGGTTGTAATCACTAGATCATAAAATATTATACTTGTTGTTTGGTGGATGTAGCCTAGGGATTGGGTGAACCACATTAAATCTTGGTGCCTTGTGTTTTTTTCTGTGTGATCTATTATTTTTTATTATTGGTTATATTTGCATGTAATTGTTATTTCTGTCCATGGTTTAGTCCTAACAAGGTGCTCAAAAACTCTAACCCAAAAGACCAATAGTAGAACTATGAGACTTGGAATCTTTATTTGACCCAAATGGGTATCTAGAAATGAAAACACTTTAAACAAAAACTAACACTTAGCATATTTTTGGGTGATATAAAATTACCTTTACACCACTGGATGCTCCTGCATCAAAATTGAAGATTAATCAGTTGGTACAGTATTGACAAGGGCATATTACAAATAAATTAGTACTTAAGGTACATTGATATTAATAGAGTTATTATCTCTGGCATGTGTTGTCAAAAAAGGAGAAGTTTACTGTCATATCTCATGGAATTTTATTTTTTAAAATGAGAAGTTTGTTGTAAGAGGGAGATTTACTATTAGAAGAAGTTGTTGCAGATAGAAGTTTTCTAACATAGGGAGAAACTGAAGGTAGAAAGAGTTTATAGTGACAAAGGGAGTTCTTATAGATGTGAGTCAGAATGAAACTATGGATATGTTCCTTATTTTATTCTCACTCCAAAAATTTCATTATGTTATGATGTGTTGTGTTTCCATCAATACCAAAGAGGGAGATATTTGGATACAATTGATTAATTATGTATTGTCTTTGATGTTACACAAATGCCATATCATTATTAGTTAGTGGGTGATGAGCTCACTTGGGCATTGAAGCCATTTTTCTATGTCTACTAAGTGTTCCAGAGTTTGCCTAGTTCAGAAAGAAATGTCTACCAAGTTCACTCGGGCATCAAAAGAAAGTCTATAGAAGATGAGTGTTAACCAAGCTCACTTAAATAATGAAGGAAAGTTGGATAGAACTAGTTTCTACCAAGCTCACTCACTTACCAAAGGATCTATGCAAGTATGCAATGTTCATTGAGTTCACTTGGTTAACAATAAAGTTGGTTAATGAAGGATTTTCTTATTTTGGCATACTAAGCTTAACTGATTTATCTAATGGTTCTAGCCAATTGACGAGATGAATATTAATTATTCCAAGTTGTATATGAGTCAACTTGACAAAATGAAAGATATAAGATCAAGTTGAGAATTTAAAAGTGTGTAAGAGTGTGAATGCATGGAAGATTTTGAAGATCTAATGATGTAGTAAGGAAGAAAATCATAAGGATAAGCAAAATATCCTTGTGGAGCTAAAAATATATATTTGATCAATAAGCATCAAGTACAAGTTAGAATTGAGATTTGTAATTAGGTCATCTCAATATTACTCTCTAACCATTATAGTAGTGATCTATGTTAAGAATATAACCTAGATAAACCTACAGGTCTGCCAGTATAAACCATACCTTCTATATATATATATATATATATATATATATATAATGATTGGCATTTAATATAATTATATATTACTCCTAGAGGTGTCGATGATTTCTAAATGATGCCTTGTTTGGTGCTTGACTAAATTAGTTAGTCATAACTAAACTATATCTGCTAGATCACCGATTTAGGAATAATAACAATTTTGTTAGTGCCAAGGGTTATGTCCCTTAAGGGACATACCCTCTAGAAAGGGTATATATTGAAGTTGTGAATGTAGTTTAGAAGACACACAAAACATAACAGTTTTCTCTTCTAAGTATTCTACTTCCTGCGATTTTATCTAAGATTCTCCCTCGCATTGAAAGGTGCAAAATTTAGTATTGATCTACATTATAATAAGAAATAACTTTATCCATATTCAAAATACTAGAACAAGGGATCTAACTCAACATATAAGACTGGTTTTGAAGTCTGATTAAAAGAAAAGGATTTAGTAGAAAACTTACATGGTATCAGAGCCAAGTTATCTATCCTAAGGCTCTACAAAATTTAGTCATCAAACTTTATATATACTTAGTAATTTTCTCCTATCTTCAATGACATATACAATCAGACCTAAGGATAGGTTTGATGGGAAAAAACACTTTGAAGCCTGGAAATTTAGAATTTTGATGATTCTTGATGAGAACAATGTAAAACAATTCATTGAGGGAGCATCCAAACAAACCCTAGTTGAACCTCACAAATCCATATGGAGAAAAGGAAATAGAAAAGCTATTCAAATCATCTTGGATGGAGTTAAAAATGATATTGTACCTATTCTTACAAAACATCAAACTACTTTTGATATGATGAATGCATTACAAAATGCATATGAAGTAAACAACACAACCAGGGTTCTTGCACTGAAAAGGCAACTGAATCACATTTAGATAAAGAAAGGAGAATCAATAAACTCTTATTTCCTAAGAGTTTTCAGCATTAGAGATGAACTATCAAGCATAGGAACCATCATTAATGACACAGAATTAACACTTTGGCTATAGATGGATTGCTAGATTCATGGGAAACATTCACACAAGGAATAAGTGCTAGAGACTAGCTTCTAGACTTTAATATACTCAAGAATGATTGTCTTCAAGAGGAATCTAGGAAACTAAAGAAAGGAGGGAAACCAAAAATAGAAGATGAAGAACTTCATGTTCTTAATATAAACTCCTATAAGCGCAAGAAGAAGCATTTCAAGAAGAAAAACGAAAATCAAAAGAATGAAAAGCCCAAGAATAATCTATCTAAAATAAAGTGTTTCAAATGGGAAAAATTTGGACACTATAGATCTAATTGTCCTAAAAATTCCAAACAATAGGCAAATTGTACAAATGCCACTAGAGAAGAAAATACTTATGACCCTGAGAGCTGTGTTTTGTATTCCTCTCTATTAAATGAAATTTTAAATAAAGCATGGGTAATTGATAGTGGATCTTCTAGACATGTAATGAGATACAAAGAAAATCTAGATTTTTTATTAGAGAAAGTTAACGGTGAAGTTACCATTGGTGATAACTCTGCACACTCCATTGAAGGAATTGGAAATTGTACTCTGAAACTAAAATTAGGAAATACTCTTCTTCTTAAAGGTGTACTCTATGTACCATGGATTAAAAGAAACCTAATCTCAGTTACAACACTTGAAGATGATGGACACAATGTTGCATTCATGGATGGAAAAGTATTAACTTGGGCTAAAAACTCTTCCATCAAGAAAGCAAAGTTAATTGGTCAAAGAAAAGGATATTTGTATGAATTGAATACAAAATCTAGTCAATCCATTCAAGCCCTAGTTCACGAAGTTGAAGATTCAAATGAAATATGACACATAAGATTAGGGCATCTAAATTTTAAAATTTTATCAATATGGAAAAGATGGTTATTGGATTACCCAAATTAAATAAAGATCACCCTAGTATTTGCAAGGGGTGTGCTTTGGGTAAAAGCACCAGAAGTCCCTTTCATGATAGTACTAGGAAAACAAATAATGTACTAGAATTAATTAATTCAGATTTATGTAGACCTATGTCCATTCCTTCTCTTGGAGGATTTTGGTATTATATCTTATTCATAGATGAATTCTCTAGGAAAACATGGATTTATTTTCTAAAATTCAAGGAATCAGAAGAAATCCTATAAAGATTTAAAGAATTCAAAGCATTAACTGAAAATTTTTCTGAACATAAAATTAAAACCATTAGAATAGATAAAAAAGGAGAATATACCTTAGACTTGTTTAAAAGGTTTTGTGAAGAATCAGGAATCAAGAGGGAGTACACTATTCCTTATAACCTAGAACAAAATAGGGTAGCAAAAAGAAAGAATAGATCAATTATAGAAGTTTCTAGGGCTATGATTTTTGACCAAAATTTAGAATAATATCTTTGGGTAGAAGCCTCTTGTACTTCTATATATATTCAAAATAGAAGCCTTCACTCCTATCTTAAAGATAAAATCCCTAAAGAAGTATTTACTAAAGTAAAACCCAATATAAGTCATCTTAAAATTTTTGGATGTCCTGTATATATTCATGTTCCAAAAGAAAAGAGAACCAAGTTAGAACCCTCTGGGAGGAAAGGTATCTTTGTAGGGTATAGTGAAACTTCTAAAGCATATAGAATTTTCATACTTGGACAAAAAACTATTGAACTTAGCAGAGATGTAATCTTTGAAGAAGATCTTTTGTTCAAAAGAGCCATAAATTTTGATGAACCTTCTCCTTTATTGAGTTCTAAAAGAAATAGTGAATTTGGATCCTAGAAGGAGAATTTAGAAGAGATCGAAGATGAAATTCAAAATATGAACCTTGAAGAAAATTCAAAAAAAGACCACTTTGGGCCATAAAAATAGTTGAAGCAACTCAAGACTTTGTTGCACCTTCAGGAACAGTCAAAGAAAGTAAAAGACTTAAAATATTCTCAAGTTATACAAAAAATATGAGTGATTTATCCAAAACAAAGCCAACCAATCCTTCTAATGCTATTAAACATTTAGCTTGGAAAGAATCTATGATAGAAGAATACCAATCAATTATGAAAAGTGATGTTTGGGAAATTGTTCCAAGACCTAAAGAAAAATTTGTTGTTTCTTCCAGGTGGATATTTAATATAAAGCATGTTGTATTGAGAAGTATAAAGCTAGGTTTGTAGCCAAAGGATTTTCTCAGAAAGAAGGGATTGATTATGAAGAAACCTTTGCTCTTGTTGCCAAATATACCTCTATAAGAGCAGTCTTAGCAATTGCCACATCAAAGGGATGGAAGATACATTAGATGGATGTAAAAACAACATTCCTAAATGGAAAGATTTTAGAAGAAGTATATATGGACCAACCTGAAGGATTTGAAACTCATGATCCTAATGTTTATGTTTGGAGGCTCAAGAAAGCTCTCTATGGGCTCAAATAGGCTCCCAGGGCCTGGTATGAAAGAGTTGATAAGTATCTCACCAGCTTAGTATTTTCCAAGAATGAAGTTGATCCAAATTTATATTATAAAAGAGATAAAGATGATATTATAATTATGATACTGTATGCTGGTGATCTACTAATTATAGGTAATGATCATCTCATAGATCATTGCAAGAAAGATCTAACTAGAGAATTTGAGATGAAAGATTTGGGACTTCATTACTTCCTAAGACTAGAAGTATGACATAATTCTGATAGTATCATACTAAATCAAGGAAAGTATACATCAGATATTTTAAAGAGATTTGGAATGTGGAATTGCAAACCTATGTCTTCTCCTATGGAGACTAATCTACATAAACTTAAGGAAGTAGCTATAGAATCACTATCCATTGATTCCACTCTCTACAGGCTAATGATTGGGTCTCTTATGTACTTAGTAAATACAAGAGCAGATATTTGCTATGTAGTTAATGTCTTAAGTCAATTTATGTGTGAACCGAAGGAGATTCACCTAGTTTTTGTTAAACACATTACGAGATACTTACAAGGCACTCTTAATTATGGACTCAAATATGAGAAAGTTGCTTTAGACTTGCATGGATTCACTAACTTAGATTGGGGTGGAAGTGTTAAAGAGAGGAAAAACATGTTTGGATGTTGTTTTAGTTTAGGATCAGCTATGATATCTTGGATATGCAAAAAGTAGTCTTCAGTAGCTCAGAGCTCCATAGAAGTTGAATAAATTGTAGCAGTGATGGCCTCTCATGAATTAGTCTAGCTAAGGAAGTTACTTATAGAATTATTTGGGCAAGCCATGAATCTTACAATTATTCATTATGATAATCAGAGTTCCATAAAGCTCTCAGTGAATTTAGTTTTCCATGGTAGGTCCAAGCATATTAAAATTCCTTGTCATTATGTAAGAGATATGGTAGATAGGAATTCTATAAAATTGGAATACATTTTCACTGCAGATCAGACAACAAACATACTCACCAAAGCTCTATCTAGAGTAAAGATAAAACATTTCAGGAAGAGACCTGGTATGGCTGAGTTGTAATCCATTTGTACTCTTTTGATTATTAATAAAATAATTTTATTTTTGTGAAGCTATTGATGGTTATGAGCTCCACCATTTGTAATCATTATTTAAAGAGGTGGTGATCTCTGAAATAATGAACACTTATGTAAAAGGCATTATGAGAGATGACAATCTCTTAGATAATGTACTAAATAGTAGATTTTACTATAATATCTAGATGAGTTTTAGATCATATTATGATGTTGAAATTTCTATGTTCATGGGTCACAAATTGGATAAAGGAATAATCTTAGTATTCTATGGGTTTATCCTATATTCTAGTAGATCTTAAACTCAAGACCTTGTTGTGATATGGAAATACTAGTTTCTATGAGTCACAACATGTGTCTTATCACTAGTAGCAGTGATTTTTAATATCACAGGTTTATTAATATGACTTTGTATCATGTGTTCTATGATACCACATAATAAGAAGAGACAAACAAATATAGAATATTAATTCTTGCTTAAACATCTATATTGGTGTTGCTAGATATGATATCTCTCTGTAGAATTATCAGGTTAAGAGGGAGTGTTAATAATATAACCTAGATAAACCTACAAGTCTGCTAGTATAGACCGTACATTCTCTTTATATGTATGTATGTATGTATGTATGTATAATGATTGGAATTTAATATAAATATATATTACTCCTAGAGGTGTTAGCGATTTCTAGATGATGCCTTGTTTGGTTCTTGACTAAATTAGTTAGTCATAACTAAACTATATCTGCTAGATCATCAACTTAGGAATAATAACAATTTTGTTAGTGCCAAGGATTATGTCCCTTGAGGGACATACCCTATAGAAAGGGTATATATTGAGGTTGTGAATACAATTTAGAAGACACAGAAAACATAGTAGTTTGCTCTTCTAAGTATTCTACTTCTTGCAATTTTATCTAAGATTCTCCCTCACATTGAAAGGTGCAATATTCAGTATTGATCTACATTATAATAAGAAATAATTTTATCCATATTCATAATACTAAAATAAGGGATCTAACTCAGCATATAAGACTGGTTTTAAAGTCTAATTAAAAGACAAGGATTTAGTAGAAAACTTACAATCTAAATCTCTTAATAGAGTTGGCTTAATAGTCATTTGTAAATCCTCTAACAAGGTGATAGATCTTTTGAATTATTTAAAAACCTCTAACAAGGCCACTCCTAATAGGGTGATTAAATCCTCTAATATGGTCACACCTAACAGTGTATTTTGTAACCTTTAACAAAGTTGGATCCTAATAGGGCTCACTTTAGAAGAATGAAAACAATAACTAGTTGCAATTGGTGGTTTTTCCAAATTGGGTTTCCACATTAAATCTTGGTGTCAAATATGTTCATGCTATTTTCTTTTATGTTTTTTCAACTAAGGTAAAGTAATGGTAATCACAGATAACATCTAAAGTTAACATATTCAGTATTTACTGAGTTACAACATTTTATGTGTGTTTGCAAAGCATCAACAATATTCAATTTTCAGAGTTTATTTTTTACTAACATCTAAGAGATTTGATATTTATTTTGTAGTAACCACTTCACCCCTCCCCTCTCAGTTGCTCCTATTATATTTTCAATATTTTATGCATGATGTTCCTTATAAATCAGTGGTTGGTAGAATAATGTATACTATGGTTTCTACATGCCCTAACATTTTTCATGTGTTGGGAGTAGTTAATAGATTCATGAGCAATCCTGAGAAGCCTCATTCGGAAGTAGTAAAGTGGATATTGTGGTATCTCAAGGGCACTTTTGATTATGCATTTTGTTTTGGTAGAAATCATGCTTAGCTGCAAGGATTCAATGATTCAGATTTTTCTAGAGATTCATATTTTTTAGGGCTTCCACTAGTTGGGCCTCAAGGCTACAACATTATTTTTCACTTTCTTATGCTGAAGCCGAATACTTGGCTCTTTCCAAAGGATCTAGAGAGATGATTTGGTTGTAATGCTTTTTCAACAATCTACATTGGCAACAAGATGATTATGTTTTATTTTTTTATAGTCAGAGTGCAATTTTTATGGCTCACAATCATTCCTCTTAGAAACACTCCAAACATATTGACAAGCATGCTCGCTATGTTCACTATGTGGTAGAAGAAGGGAAAATAAAGGTTGCCAAAATAGATACAAAGATCAATCTAGTGGAAATGTTAAGAAAGGTTGTTGACAAGGAGAAGTTTAAATGTGCAAAGACTTCTCTTGGCCTTGTTAAAAAGAAGTAGGTTAGCAAGTAGAATAGGGGAATGGATGATCAACTAGTGTATCTATAGTTTTTAGGTGGGAGATTGTTGAATATTGAAGGCCAACAGTCACTTGAGTGTTTTCCCTCCACTTGTATTGCATCTCTTCAGATGATCATTTGTGATCTATAAATGTTGATGGCATCTATTGCAACCTCATTCTATTTTATCAATATAATTCCTCTTCTCTCAGTGTGGATGTAGCCACAATTTATGGTGAACCATGATAAACATCTGTGTTTATGCATCTTATTGTTCTATACTTTTCTTTTGTATTCTTAATTAACTTACAGCTCCTCCCTACCTTTCAATTCTTATTTTTTCTTTCTTATGTGAATGATAGTGCCACTAAATTTGGTTTTTGAGTTCTTAGTAGGTGTTTTGTTGTACATAGCTACTTATTAGTTAAAAAATCAAAATAATAACTACTATATGATTTCCATTTGTAAAAAATAAATGCATGCAAAATTTCTATTAGCCACATCTCTCTATATTAATAGTTTTTCATCAAAATATATTCTCCTTATTAAAATATCCAATATACAGGTTTAACTATTTCTAATTCTAGAGTGGAATGTTTTAAAAGGATATTCTGCATACACATGTTTCTCTTTGTTTATTTGAAATACTTTTAAAGATGTGTCTCTCTCTGACATTTATGTTATTATATCATTCCATTTGAGTATTTATTGGTAATAATTCTAATGATTGTATGTGGTAAATGGCTAAATTGAGTGCATTCCATGATATTGTTATCATGAATTGAGCAATTTATGTATGCACGAGTGAAGGTTTTTCTTAAGTTAGATTCTCAGGGGAAAACATCTATTTAATTTTTTTCTATTCATCATGAAAGGGCTGATGTGTGAAATACTTTGGAGTGATCCCCAACCCTGAAAAGGGCATGGGCCCAACAAACAAGGTGTAGGGCTATCCTTGGGGAAAGATGTGACAGAGAGACTTCTTAAAGAAAATAATCTTGGTAAGTTTCATTCCATTTTTTTTTGTCTTGAATGATTTTGAAAGCTATTTTGATTTTTATAAATGATAATTAGGGGTATTAGAGACATTTATTTCTTAGGAAATTATTTTAAATAAAAATTGGTGTCATGTACAAAACTGCTAGTTAGATCCCACAAAGTAAAGGATAAAGGTTATAAAATTGAGCACGATGGAAAATTGATAACTATTTTATCAACTCTTAATTATTGTGATTAGGTAATTTTCTTGCACTTGAGATAATTTATAACAAGTGATGTTTGTGACATTGTTAAATACTTTTATAGGCTTTAGTAATAGTAGTTGTTAGGAACATGCCCATTTGTAAGATGCCATATTGAGAAAGTAAAGAGTTTAATTTGATGTTGATCTATAAGAAATAGTCTCATTTGAAACATATGCATGTCTCCTTGGGTAGAAATTTCTTTGAATGGTGCTAATAGCAAGCCAAGACCTATAGCTACAAGCTTGAAGTTGACAGGGATGATATTTTGAAACAAGAAAATTTATTGTTCTGCTTCTAAATATAGTTAAATAAAGATTCTTTGTATTGGTATATGTAGAAGGTAAACTTTTGGGAGGATTTTCCTATTTAATATTGTACAAATTTCCAATTTTGAGATTACTTCTTCTCTCCAGTTGATTAACAAGGAAATGGAAAATATGCATAAATTTTTTTAATTCATCATGCAAAATGCTCGAGAAATTCTTAAAATTATTGGACACATGTTGAGATTTTAAATATGGTGGGATGAAAGTTGGTTTTCTAGATGTTAATCTTCTCACATGCCTAAAGACATCTCCACAACCAAAGTCAACAACATGTCTGAGCTCAAAATGGAGTAGCTTTGCATATGAAAAATTGGTATATGCAGCAAAGGAATTACAATGACAAGTATCCTATATGCATTCAGGAGATACAAATAGTATTTCCCATCAATGCTGAGAATTTCATATGCTCCAAGAAAAAGAAAAAAAGAAATTTCAAGAAGTGTGAAATCATATACAAGTCATTGCAAATGATATTTGGCTTCACATATGATCTGGGTGTCTAAATTTGTTGAATTTTAAAGTAGGTTAGCATTTCATTTGTTAATGAAAATTAAGACTTGGGTTTATCTCAAAATTCTTAGTGAGAAATATAAATGATAAAATGAATGCATTGGAAAAAATAAATATTATTACCATTAGATCTAGGAATAGAACATGTGATCATTATTAAAACTTTGAGTTTTGAATTCTTAATTCTTATGTATTTTGAGATGCTTCTTATTTTGAAGAAAAAATAATCCTTTTTTAATCCTCCTCAAGCTATCTTTTTCTTGTTTTATGATTGCTTTATTCCTTGTAAGGAAAACTTTATGATATAGTATCCTTGAATAGACTTAATAATCTATTTTCAAATTTTTTTTAGTGATTTATTATACACAATAACTAGATATTATTGGGGAAGAAAATATACATTCTCTTATTCCTCAATTAGACATCAAATCCATTTGGGTCTATGTTAATGAGATATATTCATATCCAGATATGAACATATTGCATTATGTACTATTATAGAAAGCCATAATTTTGAACAAAAAATCCATCCATGCACTATAATAGCTAACTGTGATAATATTATGCATGTAAATTATCCAAATTGATATTAAAAAAATAGCCATTCTTGTATTGTAAACACAATGATCTAAATGAAAAGCTAAATGACACTAGTATAAATCTTTCAATTTTGTGGAAGAATTATGTAGATTGATGGCACAGGTTAAGCCAAGGTCCCTTTTCTTTCTCCATGTTCTTACTCCCATGTTCATACTCTTATCAAAAACATCCTCATCAATACCTTGAGCTTCTCAAAATATTTTCCAAACCCTCCATTCCCCACAAAGTGCAAGAAGTACAATTGTAAGGGTTCACAAGGCTACACAAAACACTTCCATAACTTGCCATCAATCATGTTCCTCCATGATAATTCCTTTAGGGTGCCAAAGTTTCCTAGAATGACAATGGGGAGTGCATTAACTTCACAGTACCATCCTTGTTGAAATAGAGAACTGATAGTCTTTATTCCTTCAAATTTGAATTATCAAGAACTTGAGAAAGTATAGATTAAAATAGGTAAATTAAATTTTTGAAACTAGGTCATTACTTGGGTCTAGATAGTAGGTTAAGAATTATCACTAATATATCATGCATATAATCTTTATAACAAATGACTATAACATTAACAATGACTAGAACTAACTACATAAACAAACAAGTTGTGCACCTACTACATAATAAATATTGTCTAAAAAGGCTTCTCTAATAGAATCTGACTCTTTTATGTTAGTGCCACCTATTTAGCATGTTAGGTACCTACATCATACATATTATGCCATTAATAGAATTCATATAAAAATGAACAATGACCATATGTATCTAAGTTACCAGAATTGTGCATATAAACCTAGAAATGGGGCTAGGTGTGGTCTAGATTTGGGTTTGGTCTAGGTTTCTATATGTATGCACCTGTACCCATTATATTCAAGTAATATTTTTTTACTATAGATGAACTATATCCTATACTAATAAAAAAAATGGTAACTCAGATCTGCATCATTAACTAGTTCATCTCAAATTATATATATATATATATATATATATATATATATATATATATATATATATATATATATATATATATATATATATATATATATATATATATATATATATATATATATATATATATATATATATATATATATATATATATATATATATATATATATATTGTAGTCCATAAAATTTATAATCGCGATAAAGGAAATAAATCCATGTTCCAACTAGAAAAGTGGATATTAGTTATTACACTTTAATAACTTGTAGGGGCCTTAAAGATGACATTTTATCCTTGTGAAATAAATATGTTTTTCAACATTCATCAATGGTGGCTTTTGGTTGCTCCAGCAACATCTGTAGTTTGGAAAATTATCCATGTATTAAATCTTCATTTTTTTAGCTTGTGCATCTTTCAGAATTAAAGAAAAATGATTTATGTTTTGCACAACTGAATGTAAATATCCTTTGTGCCTTATTTTCACATTTTTTATTTTCATCTTCTATATCATTCCAAAATACACTAAGACAATGATGGTCACATGGTATTTACTTATGTGCTTCATGGTGTGAAAGTCTACATCTATATTCCTTAGTTTCAATAAGGGTGATATTGGTCTCACTTTGGGTCTAAAATACCCTCTAAAAGTATGGATTACCCATAAAGGATCATCCTCATGTGTAGACCCATTCTCACCAATAGGATCAATGCCCAAATCTTTAAAGATGGTGTAAAAATGATCCATTTTTACACAATCTCATACTATAGGTGTTGCTAATTTTGGTATGTTTCCTAATGCAATAGTAGAATATCAATTTTCTTGGTGAGGTTGGTTCTTAGTTTCAATAGCTTTTGATGAAAGCTACTATATAAAGTAAGTGTTTTCATGACACCAACCTTTTGGGGTCTTTTTTGGGTTTATTCTCTTTGGCCTTTGGGAACTCTACTATTTATAGTTGGTGCTTGAATGACACAAATTTTTCTAGGTTTTTTCTTCTTTCTCTTAGGAGAACACCTCTCTTTAATAAGTTCTTGTATGGCACCAATCTTTTTGGGTTTCTTTTGGGTTTGTTCTATGTTCTAGAGAGCAACACTATTTATTGTAAGTGGTTTTAAGGCATTGACTTTTTGGGGGATTGTTCTATGTGGTTACCAGATGACACTTCTATTTATGATCTATGCTCATGTTGGCATTAGATATCATCTTTCAACTTCATTTGATTCAAATGTATTCTACTGTATGCTTTTGATTCATTGGTAAGTTTAAGGGGATGGAAACTATTTTAACAACCCACGGTAATGTGCCCTACAAAACACACCATTTTAGGGACATGGTCATCTCTAGAACACCAGGATAGATATGTATTTGGGAGGTAAGGATGGGGATATGTTGAACTAGTTGAAACAACAACTCAAAGAGTAAAAATAGAGTAAAAATAGGGCATAAAAGAAAGATATATAAAAAATGCTCACCTTATGAACAAAGCACTATATTTTTTGTCCATGCATTTATAGCTCAAATGAATGCTCTATTTATAGATCTTATACATATTTCTAGAGATTTCTTGAGAAGCATCAAGAATAAAGCATTCTAGAGATTTCTATATACTTTTTAATTTACATATTTCTCAAAGAAAGAAGCTTCATGAGGTAAGTAGAAATTTCTAGAGTATGCATGAAATGCATTCCTGCTACTAAATAAAATAAACATTACTCCAACACTCATGGTGTGAAAGTCTGCCCCTATATTCCCTAGTTCCAATAAGGGTGATATTGGTCTCACTTTGGGCCTAAAATACCCTCTAAAACTGTGAATTACTCATAAAGGATCATCTGCATGTGTAAGTCCATTCTCACCAATAGGATCAATGCCAAATATTTAAAGATGGTGTAAAGATGATCCATTTTTACACAATCTTATACTATAGGTGTTGTCGATTTTGGTATGTTTCCTAATGAAATTGTGGAATATCAATCTTCTTGGTGAGCTTGGTTCTTAGTTTCAATGGCTTTTGATGAAAGCTACTATATAAAGTAAGTGTTTTCATGACACAAACCTTTTGGGGTTTTTTTTGGTTTATTCTTTTTGGCCTTTGGAAACTCTACTATTTGTAGTTGGTTCTTGAATGACACAATTTTTTCTAGGCTTTTTCTCCTTTCTCTTAGGAGAACACCTCTCTTTAGTAAGTTCTTATATGACACCAATCTTTTTGGATTGCTTTTGGGTTTGTTCTATATTTTAGAGAGCAACACTATTTATTGTAAGCGGTTTTATGGCATTGATTTTTTTTGGGTTTATTCTATGTGGCTACCAAACAACACTTCTATTTATGATTTGTGCTCATGTTGACATTAGCTATCATCTTTCAACTTCATTTGATTCAGATGTGTTCTATTGTCTTCTTTTTATTCCTTGGTAAGTTTAAGGGGATGAAAACTATTTTAACAACCCATGATAATGTACCCTACAAAACACACCAATTCAAGGACACGGTCATCTCTAGAACACCAGTATAGATATTTATTTGGGAGGTAAGAATGGGGCTATGTTGAACTAATTAAAACAATAGCTCAAAGAGTAAAGATAGAGTAAAAACATGGCATAAAAGAAAGATATATAAAAATGTTCACCTTATAAATAAAGCACTATATTTTTTGTTCATGCATTTATAGCTGAGAGGAATGCTCTATTTATAGATCTTATACATATTTCTAGAAACTTGTTGAGAAGCTTCAAGAAGGAAGCATTCTAGAGATTTCTATATATTTTTAAATTTACATATTTCTTAAGGAAAGAGGCTTCATGAGGTAAGTAGAAAGTTCTAGAGTATGCATTAAATACATTCCTACTATTGAATAAATAAACATTATTCAAACACTCCCCCATAATGTTTATTTTGAGAGAGTAAAAACCTCTTTCAATTGTAATACATCTCTAAGTTTTGAGAACTTGGCAAAAGACAATGATTTCGTAAATAAATCAACAACTTGGTCTTTGGTTCCACAAAATTGTAGCTCCACCTCTTGACTTTCAATTAGATCTCAAAAAAATGATGATGCACTTATATATTCTTGGACCTTGCATGATATACCATATTTTTTTCAAGCATGATAACACTTTGATTATCACAAAATATTATAGTGGGAGAGTCTTGTGGATGGTGTAATTCTTCAAGTAATTATATAGGCCATAATGCTTCTTGGGATGCCTTTGATGAACCAATATATTTATCTTTTGTAGATGAAAATGACACTATTGATTGCTTCTTGCTACTCCATGAAATTGGTCCTAATCCAAGATGGAAGATGTACCTAAAAATTGATTTTCTATCATCAATGCCACCTACATAATCAGGATCTATGTATCCAACTAGAGTTGGTTCTCCTATGTATTTGTATTCAATACCAAGTTGGTGAGTACCCTTAATATATCTTAATAATTTTCTTATTTCTTTTCAATGTTCAAAGTGTGGATCTTCCATGTACGTACCTGGATATAATACCAACTACACGTAATATCTAGTCTAGTATAGTAAAATACAAATGATTTTCAACAAGCTACTTATACAAATTTCCACTGACCTTCTTTTGAGTATATTTAGTACTTATCTTAAATCCTACTTTAGATGGTGTATTAGATGGTTTACAATCACTCATATTAAATTTCTTGAGTACATCAAGAGCATATTTAGTTTGAGAAAGCATGATCCTTTCTTCTTCTTTCCATACTTGTATGGGAAAAAAGTAGTGCATTAGCCCTAAATTAGTTATTTCAAAAACTTGTTTGAGTTGATCTTTAGTTATCTCAATATCATGTGTTTTATCTCTTATAATAATCAAGTCATCCACATACAATAAAATGATAACAACTTTATCATCTCTATATTTTACATACACATCTGGATCAACCTTACTTCTTTTGAATCCAACATCTAGAAAGTACTTATTTATTTTAGAGTACCATGCCCTTGGTAAGCTTTCTTAAGACCATAGAGTGATTTTCTTAATCTACACATCAAATTTTCTTTGCCATATTTAATAAATCACGGTGGTTGTTGCATGTAAATTTCTTCTTTTAATTCACCATGTAAAAATGCACTTTTTACATCCATTTGAATTTTTTTCCAACCAAGATTTGTAGCTAAAGAAACCATTGTATGAATGGAAGTCATGTTGGCAATTGGAGCAAAGGTTTCAATGTAATCTATAGCTTCTATTTATCCACTAACCTTGCTTTGTATTTTTCTATAGGTCCATTTGCAGCCAACCACATTTTTCACTTCTAAATGTGTTATTAATTCCCACATTGTATTCTTTATCAAAGAGATGTATTCTTCTTGCATAATGGCTTCCCATTCATCTTTTCCCTTTGCTTCTTCATAAATTCTTGGAGTCTCAACCTAAATCACCTTGGTCATAAGAGAATAGTTAGGAAATATATTTCTAGGACCTTCTTGATAAATTTCCTTGGATTTTCACTATCACTTTCACTTGATTCTTCAATTTGAGTCTAACCATAAATTTCTTTTAATATAAATTTCATGTTTTTTTGGGATTGTATAGCCTATATCCTTTTGATTCCTCATTATATCTAACCATTATACACTTCTCACTTTTCCCTTCAAGTTTGCTTCTTCTCTCATCAAGAATGCGAATATATGCACTACAACCAAAAATTATAAAATGAGATATTGTAGGCTTTCTTTGACTCCATGCCTCATCTAGTGTTATATTCGAAACTACCTTAGTAGGTGTTCTATTCAAGATATATACAACGATATGAACCACTTCAGCCCAAAATTTAGCTTTTAGATTTCTAGAGTGAAGCATACACCTAACCATTTCTATTATAGTTCTATTTTTTCTTTTAGCAACCTCATTTTGTTGGGGTGAATAAGAGACAGATGATTCTTTCTTTCTGCCATGTTCTTTACAAAAATCTTTAAAAACTTATTCAAGTATTCAATCCCTCTATTAGTTCTTTTTTTTTTTTTTTTTGAAAAAAGAGGGGTTAAAATTTATTCACTCAAAACTAAGATACAAAGCATAATCCAAAGGCCCAAGAAAACATTACATAATCATGTCTTCCACTAGCAACTACTCAAGAATCTCAAAATACTCCAAAGTTAATCTACCTCTAATATCCCATGTACCCACATTCTCTAAAGCCCATTATGCTAGAAAATTAGCCACTTTGTTCCATTTGCGAGGGATATGGTGAAAGGAGACAAAGTCCAAGGAGCTACAAACACAAAGAATTTGTTTGACCAAAGAAGCAAGTTGCCATCTAACATCCTCCAAACTCTTGTTGTTCAACATATCCACAACAATCTAAGAGTCAGACTCATAGATGATATTCTTCCATTCTAAAGAGCATCCACATTCCACAACCATCTTAATAGCGAGGGCTTCCATTAGGTTATTAGAATGTTGACCCTTGTAAGAAGAGAAGAGAAAAACAACATCACCATCGTTACCTCTACCTATAGCACCAATACCGGCATGACTTGGGTTCCCCCTAGAAGAGCCATCAGTATTAATCTTCAAGATACCAACTAGAGGGAGCATCCATCTCCCAACTCGATAGACCCGTTGCTTAATAGTGGTAGATCTTTTTTGTAGAGTGCATCTCCAACTGTTATCCCCCAAATTCAGATTCCTCACAATACCTTGATCACCAAGATCTATAGCAATGGACATATCAAACCTAACAAAAAGAGTCTCCTGAAATATATTAAGAATGACCTTGCAAAGTTGAGAGCTTCCAAGTTTGGAATCACAAAAAATTCTATGATTTCATTCTAGCCAGAGGTTCCAAAGAATGAAAATTGGCCCAACCATCTAGGCCACTTGCAAGAAAGGAGTCTTCCTAGGCAATCTGCCCAAACTATCCTAGAAATCAATTAGAGAAGTAGCATGGGTACATCCCTTACCCCAAGCTTCCCACCATTTGTACCATATCTCCCTTGAAAAGGGTAATAGAAAGAACAAGTGGGAGACACATCAGATAGAGGGACCCTGAAAACCTTGTTTGCAAAAGTTCTCCCAAGTGAGGAATTTCTTTTGATCCAACAACCATAAGAAAAAATTGCATTTGGGATAAGAGAAGTAGCTCCATGCCTTCTTCCACCACTAAACTTCATCTGGACTATGTAAGTTGCTGTCAAGAGTAGCATATCCTTGAGCCACCGTGTGTTTACCTTTAGGGCTAGGACCCCAAGCCAGAGTATCCCTCTCCTTGAGGGAGCTACAAAACCTATTCTCCAAAGCTTTAGAAAGGAGGACACGATCCTCATTAAAGCCTCCAGCAGGCCACTCCTGAGTATCCTTCCAGCAAGTTACCTCCACCTGACCCAATTTCTTGACAATCTTAGAATGTTACACCTTATACCAACCAGCATTAGTAAAAGTATGACAAAGAGGCTAGAGCTGGGGAAAGCTAGAGAGAATGGGGGGATGGCTGTCCCAAGAGTCCTGCCAAAATAAAGCCTTCGAACCTCTGTTGCAAATCTAGAAGAGACCTGCCTTAACTAGATAAGCTCCCTTCTTAAGAGTGTCCCAAATATAAGAGCCCCTGCCTATCAAAGGAAGGTGAGGTAAATCAAAGTGATCAACTCTAGGAAGGTACTTATGGACAAGAATCTTGGCCCAATCTTGATCGTGGTTGTTGCACCAACACCAATATAGCTTGGCTGCCAAAGCCATGACAACTAGAGCCATCGATCTAAGACCAAGGCCACTAGCATGCTTTAGTCTACACACAGACTCCCACTTAACCAAGCTCCACTTCAAGGATAGAAGGTTACTAGACCAAAGGAATTTCTGAGATAAAGCATAAAACTCCATCAAAAAGTTTGATGGAGGGACCTAAACAAAACACCTATAAATGGGAAGCGACTATACCACAATCTTTAACAAAATCGCTCTACTAGCCAAAGATAACCACCTATAGGTCCAGTGAGTAACATTATTTTGAAACTTATCCAAGATCCCTTTCTAGTAACCCCTCCACTGAGCACCCAAGGACAAAGGGACTCCAAGGTACATCAAAGGGAGGGATCCGATTTGGAACCTAAGGATTCTAGAAATCCTACTCTTTATAAGCTGAGGAGTATTAAAGAAATAAATGGATAATTTATCATCATTAATCTTCTGACCTGAAGCTTTCAAATAAATATCCAAAGCTTTCCTAATGTTTACTACCTCGCTAATTCTAGCCATGCCCATCAACTCAGTATCATCCATGAACTAAAGATGGGAATAGGAAGGACTATCATTATTCCAATTCCAACCATGGATAAGACCCTGCCAAACCTGGGATTTTAGAAATCTACCAAGACCCTTTGCCATGATAATGAAAAAGTAGGGAGATAGAGGGTCCCCTTGCTAAAGTCCTTGAGAAGCACCAAACAGGTCTGAAGGTTCCCCATTGATGAGAATAGAGAAGGAGGATGAAGTCACATAACTAAGAACCCAATCCACCCACTCTTTGTCAAAACCAAAAGTCAAAAGAATCTTCTATAAGAATTCCCAACTCACCCTATCATAGGCTTTTGACATGTCCAGTTTAATGAACATAGCTTTCTCTTTAGAAGTTGCCATAGAGTGGACTGCCTCCATAGTGATCACAACTCCATCCAAAATTTTCCTATCTTCAACAAAGCCCCCCTGTTCAGTAGAAATAAATGAACCAAGGATAGGCTTGAGTCTCTCAGCAATAAATTTGGTGATGATCTTGTAGACAACATTGCATAATGCTATAGGCCTGAATTGATCCAACCGATTAGCCCCTTCATTCTTAGGAATGAGAGCCAAGAATGTAGAGTTCAAAGACTTTAGCATCTAATTGTTTCTATGTGATTCCTTGGCTACTTCTAGGAGATCAAACTTAACTATCTCCCAAAATTCTTGAAAAAACTCAATCAAAAATCCATCCGGGCTAGGGGCCTTACCTTTCTTCATATTAAACATAATCTTCTCCAATTCAGGTAACAAGATAGGGTGCAAGAGGGCCTCATTCATATCGATAGAGACAAGGTGGGGAACACAATCCAAGATGGCATGCTCCTCATCCCCAACAGAAAGATCATCTTTGGTGAACAGACTGGAAAATTAATTAATAGCTTCCCTTGAGATTTCTTCACAAGAAAAGATCTGGGTGCCATCAGATGCAACAAGAGAGGAGAGATAATTTCCCTATCTCTAGGCCTTAACTGAGTTATGAAAGAAAGTCATGTTCTTATCCCCCTCCTATAGCCAATCAATGTGAGATTTTTGCTTCCAAAAAATATCCTCCCTAAGCTCCCATTCTTCCAATCCCTTAAGAGCCACAGATTCAGCTTTAATCAAATCAGAGGTCAACCCCTAGTCCTGAATCTGATGGGTGATATCATTTAGTTTGGTCTGGGCAGCAACCTTTTGAGCCTATAAATTCCCAAAGTGTTTTTTATTCCATCTCTTAAGTCTATACTTCACATGTTGGAGCCTTTTGTTGAAAGTGTACATAGTTGTTCCATGGGAAGGCTTCCCCTCGTACCACCAATCCAACACATAAACTGAAAGGGATGATTCCCTTAACCACATCAACTAAAATTTGAAAGAGGGATTCTTGGTTGCACTGTATGAGGTGATCAAGAGTTTAATAGGCCAGTGATCAGACCCCCTCCAGTCAAGAATTTCAGAACTAATGGCCCACCTGTTGTTTATCCAATAGCAGGAAACTAAAAATCTATCAAGCCTTTTTGAGATAACCTCACCACCGTATCTCTAATTATTCCATGTAAAGACACCATTAATTGGCTTCACATCAATGAGATTCAAAAATCCAATCATATCCCTAAGCAAATTTGAAGACATATCCATCCTAGCCAAGCCACCATGTTTTTCCTCCAAACTGATAATAGCATTAAAATCACCAGCCACAATCCATGGAAGAAACAGGTCCAGGGATCAAATTAATCTAATATGGGCCCATAAATTGGATTTATTGGTGAAGTCCATAGGAGCATAAATATTGGATAGAAGACATCTTTCCCCAGTCTCAAAACTAGAGGCAACCAGAGAAATAGAGGATTGGCTAGAAATCCACCATAAGGGGGAGACTTTCCTTGGGTTCCAAAGACAAGCCACCCCCCCATAACTATTCAAAGCACCCACCCCTTTCCAAGAGCCTTGGGGCCAAATCTACGGGGCACAAGTAGCTAATCCTTCCATTGTAAGCTTAGTTTCTTGAATAAAGACCACATCTGGAGACTGAGATTCAATTAACCTACGAACAACCTTTTGTTTGGGGATGCTATTCAACCCCCTTACATTCCATGACAAAAAAATCATTTATGGGATTGGGAGAAATGAGAATCAATGGGTTTTACAAACCTAGACTCAACCAAGTTCTCACCAATTATCTTTACCTTCTCTTGATCAATCTTTCTGCCACTCTTTGGTGCTTTGTCTAAAGTCCCCTTTTTAAAGGATTTCTATTGTATGCCTAAGATAGGAGGAGCCTTAGAGCTCTTAGTAGTATCTGAGCCCCCCCAAGTGTAGTGAGATCAAGAGTCACCAAGACTGAGCCCTTTGAAACCTATGACCCTCAGAGGTCTCCATTGTCCTGAGCAGGAGGTGGCAAATCAATATCCACCTGTCCAACCTGTTGGTTTCGTGCAAGTAGAATCGGATCTTCCTTCTGCATAGCCTCAACTAGAAATTCCTATTGATGTATAACCCCCAAAGAGTGCTCAATTAAATTTCCTTCCTCTTGGACCATATCTCCAAGAACATCAAATCTGTTAAAGGTGTCTTCAGTTTGCCTGTCCATCCTAGTTCTTTGCTTACCCTTGCCTTTGTTATGAGACCTAACTTGAATAAATCTTTCACTATCAATAGGTTCATTACATTGGGGGGGCTTCCTCACATTCTCCTTAGGGAGACTGGGGGCATCCAAGGAGGAGGATTTATTCCTGGGGCATTTGCAGTGTAAATGTCCATACTCATGGAAAATTTTGCACCTGAATGGAAGGGTCTCGTAGTCCAACTGTTGGATCCAGGAAGATGATCCCATGCAAATCTCCATAGAGTCTGGTAATGGATTATTTAAATCTACTTGAACAAAAATGCGGGCAAAAGAAATTACCTTACGATATTGTGTTTGAGTATTCAAACCCACAGGTTTTCCAAGCAACAAAGAAATTGAGTGAAGAATATCCTCATGCCAAAATTCCAATGGAAGCCATGGCAAGTGAACCCACACTAAAACTTGTGAAGGGATCTCCTTAGCAGAGTTGAATCCCACGTGCCAGGGTTTAATGAAAAGACCCACCTAATTAAAGAAATATGGCCCCCTTTGAAAGCCCTATTCCTATCTGTCATGCTTGAGAAGATAAACATAAAATAGTTATTTGGTACTAGCAAGATCTCCATATCTCCTTTCGGGTTCCACACTCAATGAGCCCAAAAATCCAGCATAGGAAAAGAGAGTCGAAGGCCCAAAAATTGACAAATAAGGGCATGATTACTCCAGTATTCAACATCCTCTGATACTTGTTCTGGTTGAATAACCAGAATAGGTCAATCTTCAACACACTGCAAGCATCCATTAATTTTCTTTAATTGTAGCATCCCTTTGGGAGAGGAAACACCATCCTCTACTTGGAGCTCACCATTTAGAGCCTTATTATTTTCATGCATCAAAGAGGATGGCTCACCCATCACCATATCGTCAATCAAAATCTGTGAAGATGCTAACCCTTAGTCCCCCATTCACCAATGAACTGGGGTGTAGAAAAAAGGAAGAGGAAGATGGGGCAAAGGCCCCATACACATCATGTGCCTCAGATCTCCCCCCAAAGTGCATCCTTGGTGTTGAAACCTACAACCAAGCAGGCAAGCAAGATACCCATGAGCCCAAATCAGACCAGGCCGATCTCCAAAATAGTAGCAACCCACAGCAAAGGCCCCACAACCCATGAAACTCCTCATGCACTACGAAGATGCCACAAAATAGGGTGTGGGCCGGCAAGGGCTTCTAGGCCAAAACCTAGACCAGGAACACCATCGTCATTCCTCCTTTCATCGCAGCTCTCTTCTCCTTTTTCAATTTTAATCTTTTAATCCAAAAACTTCAACAATAATCCCCTCTATCAGTTCTTATTATCTTTAAACCCTTTCCACTTGTTTTTTTCAATCAAAGATTTAAACTCTTTAAACTTTTGAAACACTTCATTCTTCTTTTGTAGAAAATAAACCCAAATTATTCTACTATAATCATCTATAAAAGTAAGAGCATACCTTAAAAGGACCCATTACATCACTATGAACTAGATGTAGATGAGTTTTTTCTCTCTGTGATTTACCTTGTGGGAAAATTTCCACATGTTGTTTTCCCATTGCACATCCTTCACATACCTTTGGATTTGATGATATATTTGGAATCCCATACACCATTTGTAATATCTCCATAAGCTTGAGACTTTGAAAGTTGGCATGCCCCAAATGCTCATGCCAAAACCTACTCATATCATCATATTGGGAAATAGCACACATATGTTTATCTCCATACTTAGAAGTAAATTCTTGAAACTTATATAGTCCATTCTCCATTTTACCAACTATTGTAACTCTATAATTATCATTGACATCTTTGATTAAGCACTTATCTTTATATAATTTTATTTTTTAGCCTTGACTTGTAATTTGAGATATTGAAAGTAGATTTGTTTTTAATTCAGGGGCTAACTTTACATTTTTGAACAAGCCATTTTCAACCTTGACATTACTAGTCCCTTTAACTTCCAAAGCACTATTATCTCTCAAATATATTTTCTTTGTATTATTTTCTCTTATTGATTCAAATTTTTTCTCATTATGAGATATGTGTTTTGTAGCACCAAAATCATAACCCAATATTCTTTGAAAGTATTATTTTCTTTAAGTGCAACACAAAATGAATTTATTTTAGAATCACCAAATTTTGAAGAATTATTGACATTCTTTTCTATCTGTCCTTTCTTCTTGAAACATTAATTTTCTTTATGACCCATCTTGCCACAATAATTACATTTCCATTTACTTCTATTATGATCTATACATGGAAAACTTTTATTTTCATACTTCTAATTTCTTTCTTTAGATTGATTATCTTGTGACTTCTTATAGTATTGTTTTTCTTTCATTACAAATGCTTGAGATTCACCATCATATGAATCTTTTTCTTTAACTTGTATTTGCTCTTCTTTGACTAACTTAGCACACAATTCTTTAGACTTAATATTTTTTTACTTATTTGTTGTATCTAATAACCTTATAAATGATTGATAAGATCCCAGGAGTCTTTGTAGTATAATTTGCAAAAAATGTCTATCATCTATATCTTTTCCAAGAGAAGAAAGCTCATTTTTCCTTTCTTTTAATTTACTTAAATGTGGGAATATCTCTTGTGATCTTGATAATTTCATATTATATAGTTCAGTGGTGAGAGATAAAATCCATACATCACCTAAATTTTGTTATAGATCCTTCAAAATTTCCCATATTTTGACTCCACTTCTCTCATTACAAACTTCTCAAAAGACCTCTTCTGAAATTGTAAGCTTGATTAATATTGCCACCCTTTTGTCTCTTTTTTCCAAATTATCTTGATCCTTTCCTTGATTTGTAGGCCTCTCTTCACTACTAGCCACAATATCATAACAATTTTGAAGATTCGGGGTGATTTTAATATGAGAAACCCAATCATAGTAATTTTTCCCATTTAATTTAACTAGAGGAAAAGTAGCACCAAGTGATTCCACTGTAAAATTATCTCCTTTTTGGATGAGAATGAAAGATATTTAAAAAATTTAAGACTCAAATTGAAATTGAAAATTTTTATCCAATTTGTTTAAAAAAAACCTCTTTTCTCTTGCTGTAACATTCTTCTTTTGTCGCAAGAAATGTTGGTGCTGCTTTCTCCCAGATTTTTACACCTATAAGTATAAACATTCATATAAAAAATACCATATATGCACAACCCAAAAACTAAAATAGCTCTGATACCATGTTGAATTAATTAAAACAACAACTCAAAGAGTCAGAAAATTGTAGCAAAGCAAGATATATCAAAAGTGCTCACTTTATAAAAAAAGCACTATATTTTTTGTTCATGCATTTACAATTGAGAGGAATTCTCTATTTATAGAGCTTATACACATTTCTAGAGATTTCTTGAGAAGCTTCAAGAAGGAAGTATTCTACAGATTTCTATATTTTTTTAATTTTACATATTGCTCAAAGAAAGAAGCTTCATGAGGTAAGTGGAAAGTTTTTGAGTATGCATGAAATGCAATCCTAGTAATGAATAAATAAACATTATTCTAATAGGCTAGGATGTCCCTTCGCTGAACTACCACCATTGTTAGAATGTGACCAAGATAACAAGGATGATGAGACCTTCTAGGGAGGATGACATGAGCACCCAAAGGGTCACTTGGCTATCCTAAGGATGCCTAGGATCACCAATCACCTCCACACATAAACTTTGTCCGTAATGAAAAAATGACAATTTTTTTTTAGAAAATGACTTCCTTGTCATGAAGTTAGTTTCATTCTCTTCATCAAAAAAATGTACATGAAATAGAAGATTTAAGATTAAATTTCCATTAATCATATTTCATGAATATAGTATTGGTAGGATGTTTAAGAGTTGTTTCACATCTCTAGGTATTATAATGTACATTCTAGCTTTTAGAAGATTTTATAATGTAGATTCTTGGTTTTCAATTTGCTCACAAAGTTCCAAAACTCTACCCTCCATTGTTAATGTTGAAATTCCAAAATTTTAATGCAATAATCTTAATGATTTTAATTCTTACTAGTGTAAGCTTTACATTATGGGGAAAATTTTAATTTGTAGTTTTTATACTTATTGCTTACATGTTAATGTCCCAAAACATAGTCCCTTATTCCCACCATTCCCAAAACCCAATCCCCATCCCTTCATTTTCCTATTAAATGGGTCCTAGGATGAAATTGATATACATGTTGTATAAGTTATAAGTCAAATAAAGCAATAAAAAAAGGTTAGAAATTAATTATTTTGAATTATAATAGTTAGTTATATTTTTGAGGGAAGGTAAATTAAAGGCCATACAAAGTTTGTAATATCTTTCAACTAAATTGGATCAGTTTCTATAGCTTGGTCAAGGCATAGGGACATCATGGTTTTACTAAGGAATATCATTTTGTATAGATAGCCACTTGGAAAGAGCAATACAAGTAACTATTTTTCAATTCTCTTGTTGAAGGTTACTTTATCTTTCATCCCATGACAACAAATAAGGACATAGAAGTCATACATGGTGTTTATACCCTATGCATGAACCTCCAAAAGAAAAATCACAACATGGTAGGTATGATTAAAGCATATTGCAGATCTATAGACTATTGTATGTAACGAGTCTGATCACAAAGGGTATATAATCAGGAGATTCATTGCTAGTTGATTTGACCATAGACTTGCCAATATCCTTAACTTAAAGAAATTTTTTATACCAAGGAGCCACTCCCTACCTATAATTGTATTTGAATGTTACTCATAGATAGTCGTCATTTGAGAGGGTTTGATCCACTCATCAACTTGTCCCTTCACAAGCAGTGTGTGCTTATTTTAGACCTACGGTATAATATTCTATGAGTTTAATGGTTTTAATTGATATTGATATGTTTCAAGTTTTGACACCTAGGATATGTTTTTCAACCCTTACTTTTCATATAATGCAAGTTAGATCTATGTCATGGAGAATTGTTTGAAAAGTTGTTGAGGTTTTTACAATACCTATTTTCAATTTCCAATTTATTGTTCTCTTTACTTTTTTACAAAATATCAAAAAATAAATTGTGTATTTCAAGCCATTCTAGTTAAGGGATACCATATTCTTTTATATTTAAGGTTAGGTTATATGTTTATTAAACTTTTATGGCACTTTTGGTTGCAGGGGCCTTTTTGTAAACCATATGGGAGATTAATTTAAGAACATCCTAATTTTTGTAGTGTTCTCCTTAGGATGATCCACTATGACGATGGGACTAGAGGATGGAATAGACATGTTTCATCCCCATCTTGCCACCTATGGGATGTTAGCATTCAAAAGGATAGGGTGAAATATGTGGGGAAAAAAAGCTTTGGATGGTACAAATAAGCTCAACATAATTCCCTTGAACATATACAAAGGAATAGTTATTGGGACCCCAGTTAGTTGTAGGACTCAAGAAATGAAAGAATCGTCACCTTTGTGCCAATACACATTCTATATGATGCATTTCAGAGTCAATATCGTGATTCTTGTGTTTCTATAGTTCTACCACTTGTCATATTAGGTTCTTTCTTCTTTGGAGGAATTTCAATCATAATAAGTGTCACACAAATTATTTATGCATTATCTCAAGTTGAAGGAATTCTAGTTTCATGAGTTTGGTGTAAAGTGCACCTAAAGTACAAGGTTCCTACAAATGTAGTATGGTTATGTGTAATTTTATATATCTCTTGGTTCTTCCTATATTGAAAGTAGTATGGCATTCACAACAATCACATCAATCTATACCATAGGATGGGTTTTCGGTTATGTTGTTCCCATATTTTCTAGAATAGTTATGCAAGGGAAGAATTTTAGTTCAAGACCTTTCTACCTGAGGCATACTTGTACACTCAATTTGTGTCACACTCTAAACCCTTCTATCCAAATGATTCCATGAGTTGGAATGTTTGGATGTCGGCTTAGAGCTCCCTATCCATGGAGTGCAAGAGAGTATATTTCAAGAATAATAAGGCTCTTAGATGAGCCTTAGAGATACTCTTCTTGCTAGTAAACCATGCAATGGGAGGTTCCAAAGACAAGATGCAAGAATGCAAATGTCTCAAGGAGTTCCTCAAGAATGCAATGCAACTAAAGATTAAACTAGAATGAATATGAAAATTACAGCTATTCTAAGCATGGATGAGAATGTTACAATCCAAATATTAAGCTATGTGAGATAGATTATTGCAAAATAGAAGCTAAACTAACATGCAACATGAATCTAAGCTAAAATGCTATGGTATGAGAGAATGTAGACAAGAAATAGAAGTTCTCCACAAAGCTCCAAAGAAACCTGTTAGAAAACTTGCAGCATAACAATATTCAAAAATATGGATTGGATGCTTTGAGGGGGAAAGCTCTCTCCCTTTTAAAGTCATATGGATGGTAGAGATCAAGATGAAAATGGTGGATGATCAACGGTGGAATTCAAAAAGAGGAGTGATCCATGTGCACACACAAGTCAACCAATAGAATATAAGTTGACTTGTCACATAAGACAAAAGTCTAACAAGCCTTTTCTTTTAATTGTAAAATAGAAAAAGGACTTTATGTGTGCACTTTAAGTGGGTTAGAAGAATGGGGTGTTTTATTTAATTAAAAGGGGACATGTTCTTTTAATCAAATAATGAACTTAGGATAGCATAGTCAAACTATAGGTTATAATCAAATAAATAAATTATTAGCAATTTGGCTTAGGTAAGTGATTAAATTAATTTAGCCAAAATGTTGAAAAGGGGGCTAATAGTCTAGATGACCATTTTTAGGTGATTACATTTGCCCCTCTTTGACTAATGCATGATTGATCTAGGAACACATTATGTCAAAGAAAATAGAAAGCCAAGTACGCAGTGATAGATATAGATATCTGATTTCAAAGAATGAAATGCAGAAATAGATAGAAAGTCTGTAATGCACAACCTGATAGCGGTAGTACTGAACACTAGGAAGATGATGTCAGAATTCAAGAAGAATGCTAACACTTAGCAAAGTAGATAGATCGAGAACAAGTGAAAAGATCAAACAAATGCTCCTAAGAAATAGATAGTTGTAGCAATCAGTGGTAGAGTATTTCTGCCCCCTCGGGATCAAAATCAAAATGAAGTAAGAGGAATGCATAAATGAGCTAGACATGAGAAAATTAGAATATAGCAATGTCCAAAATGACAGATAGATGATTAGAACCCAAGAATGACTATACAAAACTGATAAAATGCCCCAGTTTGACTAGAGTGGACCTTAAAGGATATAGCATAAAAATTAGGTCAAAATGAGTAGAAAGGTGATTTTAGACATGAAATAGTGAATTGAAGTAGATATGAAGTATGGAAATGATGAAGACATGAAGAAATGAAGATGCCCCAGTGATGATTTAGAGATTAGACCTCAAAAGGTCAGTTAACTGCTCAGAAGAAAGTAGAATTTTAAAAGACAATTTTGACCATCAAGATGAACTCAAATTTGGATTTCGATCCCAAAAATGAATCTAGGACGTTGAAATTATTTAAGAGGTCAAAAATTTATATAATGTGATGATAAGATAGAAAAGAGATGAAGTGAAAGATTAAGAAGGTGAAAAGACATGAACAAGAAGAAAGTAAAGAAATATATGAAAGGAGTTAGCTGATATGTCCACAAAAAGATGAAGAGAGAGCTCTCCCCATATGCAAGAATGCAAGACTAAGCTAGAAAATGAACCTAAAATGCAAGCTAATATGCAAAGTGGTTTACCAGCAAGAAGCGCATAACATTTAGACACTTAATTTCATCATTGATAATTTATTATGGACATCATGTGATCATACAACCATCACTAGTATAACTATGAGGATATGAATATGATCGATATTAGATAGGTATGTGGAAATCCAATCTAAGCATCAGAGACATGTAAGTCAAGATAACTACATGATTAGATTCCCTAAGTTTAATTTAGCAAGATTACACCTGTATCAAGGCATAAGTGCCAGGATAAACCCTGAGCATGATCTTGCAAAACAGTCAAGGATGATACATTTGTAAGTCAATGTGTTGAATAGGACTAGCATAAATGCTTACAACACTATAGAAAAACAAAAGTATACCCACAAGAAGAAATCAAGAAAATATGTCCCATGCCCCCAGTCTTCTAGTCAATGACATCCTTGAAAGACTATTAGGGAGGGAACACATGACAAAGAAATCATCATAGACATCACACAAAATAGATAAAGATCAGCATAGCTCAGTCGTTTAAGTGTTAAAGTGCGTGTGTTTAAGTCACTTGGTCACTTCTTCAAGACTTGATTCTGATAGTGAGAAATATCGTGACATCAGAGACCGTAGGTAAACTATCTAAAAAGTGTTAAAAAACACTTGATGTCAAGGTGGGGGAAGTGTTGAGAAACACTATTTTGTGAGTTGTCAAAGAAACCCTAATGCATAAGAATACCTCAATAGGCTAAGTAGCTATGCCCCCAAGATGAGGACAAGAAACAATTCCAAGCTAGGAAATGTGTATCGAAGTGGATGATTGAGATTGATAGACATAGGTGCAAGGGTTTCAAGTAGTGCCTATTTCTAGGTTTTCACCACTCGACAGATTTTTTCAAGACTTTTTTCAATTTTTTGTATTTTTCAATTTGTTTGGTGATACATCAAAGCACCTATTGCTAGGATTTCACTAAGATGATCATTTTTTAGAAATTTTCTAATTTTTAGAATTTTTTAGAATAATTTAGAGATCACTAGTTCTCAAGAAAGATCACATCATTTTCTCCCAATGTATAGCAAGGTATAGGATATGATGGAGCAAAAAACTGGTGGATAAGCAGAGATGGATAAGAAAGGAGTATGAAGCAAGTAAAAGTGATCCTCAAGGACTGACTCCTCAAGAGTAGCCAAGCTAGGGAAAGAGGTGAAATAGTCATATAAAGCATGTTTTAGATAAGCAATGGAAGTAATGAGAAAGATAACATGTAGGATAAGCAATGAAGCCAACAAGTGAGATAGCATGAAGTGTGTAGTCCAAAAGAGTAGCCATGTCAAGAGACCTATGAGAACCATGTTTCATTTATTATGATCAAGACCAAGGGGTCAACTAGATAGTATAGCAATGGGATAGAGCAATAAGAACAAAGCTCAAGATAGAGGCTATGAGTGAATGGGAGAGCACAATAGAAAATTTGGTGGATAAGATAGCCAATATGCAAAGATAGCTCAACATTGTCAAGATCAAAGAGAGAAGAAGGGATATATGGATGATGGAAGAATTATGCATGACGCCTGTTTGCCAGGTTTTCATCATGGTACTTATCCAAGGTGCCACAAGAAGTAGTTTTCACCATAAGATGCATTTATTTATCTGTACTTTTGCTACTAAGGTGCCACAAGAAGTGGTTTTCACCAAGGCACATTTTCATTTTTTTTTCATGTTTTTTTTATTAAAAATTTCTTTTGAATTTTTAGAAAGAGCTCAAGCTGTTTGAATGTAGATAGTGCTCCTATAGAAAAGATAAGTCATGATAAGCTAAGACCATAGAAAGTTATGCTCAAAGATGTTGATAGGGTGATGAAAGAGAAATGGTAGTAAGAAGAGTATATGGAGGATAATAGTTCATGTAGAGAAAGTAAGTGTAAGCTTTAGAGGATTTCATGAGGGTAGTTGAAATATTGGACAAGATCAACATTGACACACACCTTGAAGGGTATTGGAACGATGGAGGAATCATGGATGAAATAGCTAGAGATTTAGATGTATGAGGTGGTAGAAGAGATTTGGAAAAAAGTGGAGTGCAAGGCTTTGAAATATTTTTAAGAAGATTTTTGGAAGAAGATGGAATGGAAGCCTTTGGAAGCTTGAATATCAACTTTGAAATATTTTCAATATTCAAGTCTTTTAAAAGAGACTTGGGAATCCATATAGCTTTAGATTTTCCTTTGGATACTTCAAAACATATTTCTTCAATAATGGGTTTAGGAACCCATATTTTCTTTGATTTTTCTTTTTTAATAGTGGACCTTTGCAGTCTCTTTTGTGCTTTCTCCTTCTTAGCATTCATATGTTGATTAGATGGGACATAGTGATCTTTCTTTTTCAATGGATTCTTATGTTTATTCTCACTTCCAAAGGACTTGGGATTTGTGGATGAATAAGGATGATATGACTGGTTTAAATGGATAGATGGGTGAAAATTCATCAAGGATGAGTGTCTTTGTTGATCTTGAGGTATGATGGGAGAGCTAGGAGTGGAAAGTGTAGGAGATGAAGGAACATAAGGCCCCAATATGGATGGAAGGTTTGAATGCTTTAACTTAGATGGATAAGGACCAAGGATAGATTTAGAAGATGCAAAGGGATAGTGGGAAGGGATATCAAAATCTTTAGAGTGAGCAACATGGTCAAATCCATCAATAGACTCATGAGTACCTTTGATAGGAACAACATTTTTAATAGAAGCACTTGAAGCTTGAGCACAATTGTGAAGTGGATGTGGAGAAGTAGAACATGAGGGGATGGTTTGATCTTGACAAGTAGCTTTGGATAGCATATGAAGAGAACTTTTCTCATAATTTTCAGTAAGCTCAAGGGAGATAATGGAAGTGGTATCTTCATCATAATTAGGAGGTGGACAAGATATAGGATATGGAGGGGAAAAATATTGAAAGAGATGAAAGGGTTCTTGATCTTGATCTTTCTTGACATTTATAGCTTTTTCTTTTTGAGAGTCCTCTTGACATGGAGCCACTTCTAAGAACAATGGAGAATGAAGAGTGAATGGAGTAGTGCTTGGATTAGGCATAGTAGTGCATGAAGGTTGAGGATGTTTAGGATTAGTAGCATGGAAAAGGTTTGCAGCCAAGTGAAGGTTAGCTTGAGTTTCTTTTAGAGGTAGCCCTTGAGGATACACATAGTCAATGTGGAAAGCATTAGGTTCCTTTTTTGATAGAGGCATGTTGGAAAGCTTTGAAGTGTTGGGAGATGCACGAGTGTTGGAAGAAGTGGAAGATGTAATGGAGCCACTACTAGACATAGGTTCATCAACATAATCTTGCTCAAGAGAAGTATCCTCAACACATGAGTCACTAGAGGTTCCAATAATTCCATTATCAATAAGATCTTAGATTTTATGTTTTAGCTCAATGCAATCTGAAGTACTATGCTCATTATGTTGATGATAAGCACAATAGATATCCAAGAATGGGTTTCCATATGAGCTAGAATTAGGTAACATGATGATCTTATTGCTAAGAAGTTTTTGCAAAGTGTCATCATAAGAATCTTCCAAGGGAGAAAAAGTTCTATCAAAATTATGTCTAGAGTCCTTTTGTTGTTTCTCATGTGAATGGTATGCATCCATGTCTTCATCATTATCTTGGTCAAAGATAGGTCCATCATGAAATTTTGGCATAGGCTCAAAGGAGGTATCACTTGTTCTCTAAAGAGGTCTTTAGATCTAGAAGAAGAAGACATTTGATGTCTTAAAGTAGAGCATGTAGACCTAGAAGAAGAGGATGACCTCAAAGAAGGTGACTCACATGCATGTAAAGACCTTAAAAAATATTCATGTAATGATGCAATCTTCTCCTCTAACTTTTTCTCAAGTTTAGACTTCATTTCTATCATGTGCTTAGAGAGATGAAGGTAAGAAAGATCATTCGTCTCTTCTAGTTCTTTGTATTGTGCATATAGATCTTGAAACTCTTTAGTGACATGGAGGATATCATGATCATCTAAATTCGGTTGAATTTTGGTAGCACAAGGTTTAGATCCCATAATTTTAGATGCAAAGCCAAGCATAAAAGAGCCTAGAAGATAACTTGATGTTGAAACTATAGGAGGTATAATGTTCACTTACCAAGATAGTATAGAGAGATTAAAGTGACTTGTCAAACAATATGTCCAAGAAACTTATGACATGAATGACTCAAGTCAATAGCTAGGCAAGATGCCCAAATAGCCAAATAGATAGAGCAAGCAGGGTGACAAGTGAACAACTCTCCAACCCAAGAGTGTAGTCAAGAAATCAAGGCAACCATTTCAACAAAAGATAACTAGCAAGTGGACATAGACCATGAAGATAGAAAGACCAAGAGCACCAAGACCAAAGAGTCACTTTAAGCATGTTCAAGAACTAGAGACATAGAAAATAAAAATCAAATGATGAGACTCCCCTTAGCAAGAAACACAAGAAAATTTTTGCATTTGATGTTTTGACTTGGTTGACAAAGTTTGAAAATGGTTGATAGCATAGCAAGTTTGATGTTCAAAAGCAATTTCTTTCCAAGAAAGATAGTGACACATGGAGTAGTCTTCAAACAATCAAGCAAGGGACAAAGCAACCTTGCATGATACAAGCATATGTGAGGTCTTAAAAGAATTCCCTAGAATTATTGTCATGTGTATGTTCAAAAGATTTTCACTAGTATACCACATTCAAGAACACATCAAGCAATATCTACCTAAAAGAAATGGTTCATTACTCAACAACTTGGCTCACCCTTGATGCTCCTTCACCTCACACCAAGTGGTTTCCCACAAGAGATATTGGCTTTGTCATGGAAATTACATAAGCATAACTAAGAGAACACAGATGGTGAGTGTAAAATCTTGGGGTGATCCAAGTAGTCCACTAGGATCGATCCTTGCACCAAGAAGTTGAGTGGCTAAAAAAGGTAGTTACTAACTTAGGGTATTTAGATAGGGCTTATGTTCATAGTGTTCCTTTTGCTCCCAATTACGGGACAACTCACCTTGCGATGAGTAACCAATCTTGTGACCACAACAGTACCTTAAGAATTCTTGCCTAGTGATCTCCCTATGGTCGAAATCCCATAAGCGATCACACTAGGCGAAGAAAAACACTACGTCTACCAAATTTTTGTGTCCTTGGTAGCTTTGAGTTTATAGTGGGTTGAAAGAGCCAGGTAATCTGCTTGTCCCCACTTGGGTCGTTCCTCTCAGGTTGTCCGAGAGCAGGCCCTCTAAAGGATTCTAACTACACAAAGAGTGGATCAACTTTCAGAAGTCAAGATTTCTGATTCAGCACAAGGGTGAAGAGCATACTCTCCTATTCCAATCATTTTCTCCCAAACACACAAAGAAGATTTAGTTACCCCTTGCTTTTGAAACCAAATGACAAGTCAAGATTTCTGATTCACCACAAGGGTGAAGAGCATACTCTCCTATTATCAAAAGACTCCAATCACAAGTTTTATGTGCCTATGAAAAATGAACAATTAGTCAATGCCACACATGAAAACAAAAAAGCAAAGAATTTTGAGTTTTTATGCTTTGGACAGCCCTGCAAACAATGTTAGTAGCCCTTGCACATTTGAAGCTTTGACATGCATTTTTTTTATGCAATGTTTCAATTTTTTTCATAACGATGGCAAACTGTAATCACAACTTGTTAGCACCAAAAGTTAGCATGAAATAACATAAAAATCTATAATAAAAAGTGGTGAGTTGCCTCAAAAATCCAATTTATCTTCCAACCAAGTGCATGCAAAGAAAGTGCATGTTAATCACAAATGCTCTCATTTTTACTCTTTGATTTTGACTTAATCAACAAGATTGGACTTGTTTCCTATGATTTCGTATCCAAAAATAAAAATAAAAAGAAGAGACCCCTATTAAAAATTAGACAGCTTTCCAAAAATGCAAGAAATTTAAAAAAATCTCTTCATTTGCGCTCTAGAGATCAATTTTGTCAAAACAAGCCAAATTTATCAAATCAAATTTTTGATCCTTAATACGATCTCAAAATTCAAAACACAAAGAAAGAACCCCCATTAGAATTGAAAACCCTTTCTAAATATGTAAATTTTTTTGAAAAATTTGCTGATTTGCGATCAGAAACAGCTTTTTTATGAAAAAAAAAAAAAAAAAAAGCATAACTCCTGAAAGTCACATCAAAATGCTCTAAAAATTAGACTAAGACATTTTGAGCACATACCCAACCTACAAAAAAAATTTTAGAACCAAACTCCAAGCGGTTTAAAAGATATGATCAAATCTTTAAACCAACTAAGTTTTTGGCCTTCAAACCAATCTACTTATGGGTTGGCCTTAAAACCAAAGTGATAATTCTACAAAAGCATTTGATTAGATCCAATAAGCTGCTGTAAAAAATCAGAGATGAAAAATAAAAGCAAATAGAGCTAGAAACTTGATTCAAGTGTCCCACTCTAAACCATTCTATCCAAATGATTCCATGAGTTGAAATGTTTGGATGCCGGCTTAGAGCTCCCTATCTATGGAGTACAAGAGAGTATATTTTAAGAATAAGAAGGCTCTCAGATGAGCCTTAGAAATACTCTTCTTGCTAGTAAACCATGCAATGGGAGGTTCCAAAGACAAGATGCAAGAATGCAAATTTCTCAAGGAGTTCCTCAAGAATGCAATGCAACTAAAGATTAAACTAGAATGAATATGAAAATTGCAGCTATTTTAAGCATGGATGAGAATGTTACAATCCAAATATTAAGTTATGTGAGATAGATTATTGCAAAATAGAAGCTTAACTAACATGCAACATGAATCTAAGCTAAAATGCTATGGTATGAGAGAATGTAGACAAGAAATAGAAGTTCTCCACAAAGCTCCAAAGAAACCTGTTAGAAAACCTACAGCATAACAATATTCAAAAATATGGATTGGATGCTTTGAGGGGGAAAGCTCTCTCCCTTTTAAAGTTGTACGGATGGTAGAGATCAAGATGAAAATGGTGGATGATCAACGGTGGAATTCAAAAAGAGTAGTGATCCATGTGCACACACAAGTCAACCAATAGAATATAAGTTGACTTGTCACATAAGACAAAATTCTCACAAGCCTTTTCTTTTAATTGTAAAATAGAAAAAGGACTTTATGTGTGCACTTTAAGTGGGTTAGAAGAATGGGGTGTTTTATTTAATTAAAAGGGGACATGTTCTTTTAATCAAATAATGAACTTAGGATAGCATAGTCAAACTATAGGTTATAATCAAATAAATAAATTATTAGCAATTTGGCTTAGGTAAGTGATTAAATTAATTTAGCCAAAATGTTGAAAAGGGGGCTAATAGTCTAGATGACCATTTTTAGGTGATTACAAGACCATTTTTAGTTCAAGACCTTTCTTCCTGAGGCATACTAGCCATATAATTTATTGGTACCATTCTTGTAGATATGTTATACATGCTTAATATTCCTTTTTCCAATGGTGTATGCAATTGAATGGAACACATTCAACCACAGCTCAAAATAGTATGAAAAATAGCACAATATCTCATTTTCTTGTGAGAATTTGAGGGTGGTGCAAAAAACTTGTAGTTTTCATGCAAGAAATATGGGAAGAAAAGTAGAAAACTTCTTGACAAGAAAATCACCACTTCTTGGCACTTCATGGTGAGAAGTATTCAAGTTCTCAAGGGCATTGCCACTTTAACTGTGATGCCTAGAAAAATAACCAAAAATTATTTTTTTCTAGTGTTGAGCATCTTGAATGGAGGAGAAGGGTTTAAGAGGATGCAATTTTGTTACTTATTGCATTTATGTATATCTAGATCAGCTTGTTTGGTTTTTTTACTCATTTATTGACATATTACATGCATCTACTTATTGAATTTTGTAAATAAAGCATATTTTAAATAAAATTTAGGCCATTTTTAATATTCCCAAGGAGATGTTAACTTGAAAGAAGAGATATGCAAGGAGCTTTCAATGTGAAATTGTAGTGTAAATATTTTCCTCCTAGGGTTTGAACTCTAAAGTTTCAAGTTTATTCAAGGCCATAAATCTTTAATGTGACTCCAAAGCTTCCAAATCACATTATACAATGGTGACCCTCTATTCACTAAAATTATAACCACCTCAAATGTTATGTAGATTAAAGAAGTTTTGGCTTAGATTTCATGATCTATTTTCTAGAGTTTATAATATTTCCTTGAATTCAGAGATTTAAAAGTAGATTTTACAAGGAGATTGCAATTTAAAAGATCCCTCAAAGGAAGGACTTGAAAATTCATGTTTAAACTCTAATGAATTTGTCAAAAGATTGCACAGCTTCTAGAGAACCCTCCACATCTTCACTTTTATTTTAACTAGTTTAATTTTATGTAAATTGAAGAAGTCTTAGAAGATATTTGACTGCCTCAATTCTTGTGTTGAAAGTAGAGAATTTTTTTGAAAAACTAGAAATATTAGGAAGTAGGGAAATTGAAAACCAGCCACCTAGCTCAAGGAAAGAACCAATTTTTCTTTTCTCTTATTTCCTTATTCAATTTTATCATAAATATTTAAAGCATATAATTTCTATAGATTTGAAAATTGGAGTTGGATTGTAGGGTTTTGGAAAGTGGAATTGTATCTTGTTTATAGTGACATCCTCAAGAATTCACAATACCAAAAATATGAATAAGAGCAAAAAATTCAAAGTTGTGGATACTATTGAGCTATAAAACCCACATCTACAAGAGTACATAGTCTCAGAAGGATAGAGAAAAACCAATGCATGACCTATCACAATGGGTTATAGATATGTACAACACAAATAAAGAAACATGATGCATTGATTTGTGAAGGGAATAGAAAGGATTTAAAATAATCCAAATTTGATTCATGACCTTTAATAGAACTCAAGGTAATGAAAACTTACCATATTCATAGATGAGGATTCATAGTCTCATAAGGGAAGAATCCCCAAAATATCCATAGGAAAAATCCTATCCTCCATGGAAGCAAAGGTAGAGAGAGCATAAGCATAAATAAAAATTAAAAAAGAGCCAAAATAAGATTGAAATTTTGTGAGGGTTTCTTTAGTTAACAAAGACTGAGAAAAATAAAAGATTATTTGGGTTCATTCATTATGAACTAAATGCTTTGCATTGTATAATTTTCATACACAAATAAAAGTTGTAGACTATTTTATCTATATATTTTTAAAAGTGGGAGTAGGGAAGGATTGGAACAATTTAAAAGTATTTCATATTTTTACTTAAGAAACTCATGTATGTATAAAATAGGAAATCTACTTGTAATCTTTTGAAATTATTTAATTTTTAGTCTAGACAGGGAACTAATATTTTCATTAGAAACTTCTAATTAATGACATGAAAAATACAATTCACAACTCTAAAGTTTAGGTGACAATATTTTTAAAATCAAATTTTATGATATAATTTCTTATTTCTTATTGGTTTGATGCATTTTTCCTGGGATTATTTTTATTTTTAAATTAAAAAGAAAAAGAAAAAAGTATAAGATAATAAAAAATTTATTGCATTGTTAGGTAGTACTTTAATGTCAGCTATCAGTTGGAAGTCTATTATAACATTAGTATTCCAATTGTCATGAACTCTAGCAATGTCATTTTCCTAAATTTGACAATCTGCACTGTGAGTGTGCTAGGCATGACCTCATCCCACCATAGGTGCCTAGACCATTCCTTGGAGATGGAACCACTGAGTTAATAGCTTTGATAGTATTGCATGGAAAATATTATAGATTTTTTCTCTATAACATACCCAATATGCTACAAACCTATTTATAACTTATTGAGGGGTGATGAGTAGGAGTGGGAGCACAGGGAGAGCGGTTAGGGTTTTTGTGTCAAGGAGGCCAACAATGGCAGGGATAAGGAGTTTGAGGATGATGATCCTAATAGTTGGAGGGTCCTCCCCATGCTTGTGCCTCTTGGAGTGGTGTTTGCTGCAATGATGGGGGTTTTTTTTTTTTTTCCTAGGTTTTTTTTGGCCCAGAGGATGTGCCTACTCTCTGTTGGGTGGGGACTACCTGTGGTGAATTTTTCAGTTGTCTCCATAGTTTTGATGTTACTGTAGATACTTTTTCAGGCTTGATATGGTGGGGAAGGGTGTGGTGTTTATGGTTGGTGGTGTTTTTTTGCTAGCATCCTTGATTCTCATGTTGGGCTTTGGATTTGTTGGGTTTTTTGGCCCATATGTCGTGTTGGTCTCAACCTTTGGTGGGCTCTCTTGTAGTTAAATTTTGCTAGAGATGAAGAGGCAAATTGGTTTGTTTTAAATGGCTATGTATTTTGGATCCAATGACAGTGCTTTTCTTTGGGGCATCTTAGTATGGCTCATGGGGCTCTTGTGATTCCTAGGGTCTACAAGAGCTTGAACATTGATGGTTTGGTCTAGAAGGGAAATGATGTCCATGTCCCTACTACTAGTTCTATTGATGGCTTTTTTTCTCCCCAAATGGGTCTTCACTTTCATGGGTTTTCCTATTAGTGGACCTCCTTGGCTGGGCACTATTGCGGAGTGCAATTTTTCTATCATTTGGGGGTTTTCTTGCCTTTGATGCTTTCTTCTTTGGGGTGTCTTTCAGTTCCTTGTGCTCTAAGGTGATGGATTCCTCTATTTGGTGGTAGAATTTGGTTGAGGCTATCAATTTCAAGGCTTCTAATTCCTGTGTGGTGGAGGTGTCTATTGAGGTGGGGGAAATGCTTACGAAGGTAGCTGGTTGTTGGGGGAAAGTGTTGGTGAATGGGTTTAGTGGGTAGTCTCCTTCTGTTGTTTGTAAATATCTCTTTCTTATTGTTAGAGAACTAGTTGGAAAGAACAATTTTGGATAGTATACTTCATGTTGTGAAGGGATGACTCCATAGCTAGATGCTTTGATGCAAAAATTTGTGTTACTTCCTTCAAAAATGGACTAGGTCTTCCTATTTGCTTCTATGTTCACAACTCCTATGGAGGTGGAGCGATCTCCTTTTGAGGTGGAGATCATATTTGGGTTTTGGGAAGCAGAGGAAATTCTTATCAAGATTTTGTGTACTTATGCTACTTTTAGTAGTTTTTTTAGTGCAAGAAGAGGGAGAAAATTTTATCTCTTGGGTTTGTTATTCTTCCTCCTTACTCCTCTCATATGTATTATGGTGCTATGGGAGTTTACAAGGGGTTGGAATACTTTTGACTGCATTTACCAATGTTGGAGGTTGAGCCTTGCCTAGACCCATCATTGGAAGATATGTAACACGTTTGCCAAGGTTGGAGGTATAGTCTTTTTTGGTCCTATATCTTTTCTTAGAGTTATAATAGGCATGGATGGTATGAGTTTTCTCCCTTGTTGTTATAATTATTTCATGTTTTAGTTTTTCTTTTCCCTATGATCAAGTGATTGTTGGTATTTTTAAAGGGAACACTCTAGTCCTCTGTTGTTGTTTTTGGTTTAAGTCTGCAACTATTGTGGGGGCTTTTTCTAAGTCATTCATTGAAAGTGTTGACCATGGTTGGTAGGTTAGTTGCTCATGGATATTTGTCTTTGATAGAGGGAGATCTAATTTTATTACTAGGTATTGGTATTGTTCTATTATTAGTGTCTAGAGTTATGATTGCACTTCCAGTCAACACCCATTAATTGTTGCTTTTCTTAATCAAAAAACATATCTAATATGTTATTGACGTTTCTTATGAATAAGACTATGTGTGTTTTTCAATTGGTTAAAAACTTGATCACAAATCCATATGTCAAGTATCTTCTACTATCATTCAAAGTTTTGTCATTATAGAATTTAGGGTTTTGTTTTTCTTGATGCAAAATTTTAGTTTTATTATCCAATATTGAAGAAGAATGATATTGGTGTTTATTTTATCATTGTAAATTTAGGATTTTTTTATTTTATGAATTTATACTATGAATAGATATTTTTTATTATCTAATATGAGTAGACGATTACATAGGTATTCATTCCTTCAAATATGAGAGGAATTTGAATCTTGATTCTCTTGAAATTGATTACATGGAAAGTTTAATAATGGTCATAATGAATTAAAAATTATTTGGGGACTTATTATGAACATGTGAAATGACAATTACCAATTTTTGTTTTTCTATGTAGCTTGGAAGGTGGTGTTTATTTTAAAGAAACTTGAGTTGGATGTTTAGCTACAACTTTAGTTTTTATTTCTTTAAATAGGATAAATATGATTGTGTAAGGTTGCATAAAGAAAGAGTGATTTTATGCATTTTAAAGATAAAGAAAGAAAGGAAAGTTTCTTTCCTTGCTTGCTAAGTAAAGTAGTTGGACTCTATCTATGTAAAGTTGATGTAGCAAACTCTATTATATTCTGGAAGAGAAAGTTTGTTGTTAGGCTGAATAGAAGATCCAACAATTGTAAGCTTTTCCCCAAGATGGGATTTCCTAGGTATATCTATGTTATTGTCTAATTGTGTTTGGACTATGCTATTTTTCTTCCACTATTTAGTTTCAGTTAATTAAATTAGAGTATTAATTTTTATAAATTAGATAGAGATTTTTTTAGTGAATTTATTGTGCAATTGATCTTTAACTCAGTTATAAGAAATTATTATGGTATTAGAGCTATGAGAATTTACTATGGTATTAGAGCTATAGGAAATTAACATGGTATCGGACCTATGAACTTTAAATAAATAGCCAAGATCTATGATATAGATTACACCAAAAACAAAGTGTCTCCAATTTTTTTATGGCTATGACAACCAGTGATTAAGTAAAGATAGGTTTCAAGCTGGCTATGTTGATCATCCTTTGGCATGGGGTTCACATGGTGTAGATCCAAGGAGTAAGGATGGGTTGTGTGGAGACATTGAAGAAGCAATTTCCTAGAGCCAAAAAAATCCTGAAAATAGAAATAGGGAGAGATTTTCCTTAGAGATGAGAAATACTTAATTGATATCTTGAAGCAATTTAGGACGGAGAGTTGTAAGCCCATGTTAACACCACTTGTGAAAAATTTGAGGAAGATCGATACTTCCATATTAGAAGTAGTGGATAGTCCTTTATACATAAAGATGGTAATCTATCTATGTATTTGGTCAACACTAGGCCAAACATTTGTTTTGCAGTGAACTCTCTTAGTCAATTTATATGGAACCTAAACGTGTGCACTAGATAGCTACAAAGCATGTTTTGAGATATCTCTAAGGAATAGTTAATTTTGGGCAGAAATATGTTTAGAAAGATGCAGTGAAGCTTGAGGGGTTTACTAATCTAGACTAGGAAGGAAGTATAGTTGATGAAAGAGCATTTTAGGATGTAGTTTTAGTTTGGAATCAAGAATTATCTCTTAGTACAACAAGAAACAAAAGTTAGTTGCACAAAGTTCTACAAAGGATGAGTATATGGATGCTAGTATGGCTACATGTGAGGCTATTTGGCTTTGTAGACTTTTAGTTGGGATCCTTGATCAATAGCTAGATCCTATAGTCATTTACTATTATAATTAGAGTTGCATCAAACTTTGTGAGAATCTAGTGTTGCATGAAAAGTCCAAGCACATTGAGATCAAGTACCACTTCATCAAAGATTGTCTAGAAAAGGGGATAGTGAAAATTTGGTACATTCCTATAGAATAATAGATATTAGACATCTTGACAAAGGCTTTGGTGAAGAATAATTTTTTCTTCTTTGGGGATAAGTTGAATGTTGTGTAGAACACCTTCTTCACTAAGAGAGTGTTGATTTTTGTTTTTTTGTGTAGCTTGGAAGGTGGAGTTTCTTTAAAAAAATTCAAGTTGGATGTTTAGCCAAAACTTTAGTTCTTATTCTTCAAATATGATAATTATGAATTTGTGAGGTTTCATAGAGCAAGAGTGATTTTATGTGTTTTAAAGCCAATGAAAGCAAGGAAAGTTTTTTTTCTTGCTTGCTAAGTAAAGCAACTGGGCTCTATACATGTAAAGTTTCTATAGCAAACTCTATTAAATTTTGGAAGATAAATTTCTTGTTAGGTTGAATAGAAGATCCAACAATTATAGGTTTTATCCCAAGTTGGGGTTTCCTGGTATATCTTGTGTCATTGTCTAACTATCTATTGGTTTATATTATTTTGCTTCCTCTATTTAGTTTCAGTTAATTAACCCCATGTATTAATTGTTATAAATCAGATAGAGATTCTTTTTGTGAATTTATTGTGCAATTAATTTCTAATTGGTTTATAAGAAATTAACAAAAATAATTTAAAAGATTGATCTATTTAAATTGATCAATGTGTAGAATAGTAATGATAAACTATAGAGAATTTTTTATAAGGTTTTCAATTTGGTTGTAAAGGTTTCAATAGAATTGATATGTGTGTTTTGCTATGGATAATTTCATATTCTACATTAGCTTGAGAGAAGTTTTGAGGCCAGGCACCCTCCCGCAAGAGGAGGTGGACATTGACATATCGTGTTCCTCTACAACAACCACTACCATGTCAATGTCCACTAAAGGCATACAATAACTCACTATTTCAGCTACTCCTCTAATGCCACCCTCTTATTTCAACCAAGATGTGTTCTTTGGCATGCCTAATGTGCTCATGGACATGGCTAAGGCTCTCATGATGTCATTGCCTTTTCTCAATCATGAAAGCTTCAATGAAAATAATCATGACTATTCCATCCCTAAGATTTCACTTTGGTTCCTTGAAAGCTTTTTTTCCTTTAAATGAGCATCACATAGAAACTAAGAGAAGTTTTGAGAAGGATATTGGAACTCTCTCGCTTGATATCACAATCAAATCAACCAAATTGTTTCATGCATAGGCCACTAATTTAATAATTTTTTCCTTTTATTTGTTATGATTATTAATCCTTTATTTATAAAGGAAGGGAACTAATGTTCTAGAATGCATAATTGCATTAATTTTAGGTATCACACAAAATTCAAAGTCTAAGGTTTGACATGTGATTATTTTAAAAATAATTTTGTAACTATTTTTCTTATTTTCTAATTGGCTAATGGGAATTTTGCTGGGGTTTTATACTTTTCTTATGCAAAAAAAAAGTAAAAAATCATATGGAAGGATAGATCAATGCAAAGTTATTTAATGAGGACATGGAACAATTAAATGAATTGACTATTTAATGAGGACAATAAAAAATTAAATAAACTGAATTAGAAACCGATGAAAAGATAGTGAAGAATTAAATGTAATGGGACATGACTATCCTCCATCCAAACTGTAGAGTTGATCGATTTTGAAAAAAATGAAAATGTCATGGATTTTTTTGAAAATTTTAGTATTTGATCTTCATGATTTGCATAGTTTGTAGTCAAAAACAACAAAAAATTTGGAAAAGAAAACACTATGTTTTCATGAATCTGGGAGAAAAAAGGCTTTGTTTTGTCTTTAGTACATTTTGGATGGAGATTAGCCTGTCCCAATATATTGTAACTGTACATTATGTAAATCCTTCAATACATGTGAATGATCAAGGTTAGGTAATGTTGTATTTTTCATTCTTCAACCATTAGTCATTTGCCCCCTTTGGTATTTTTTTCCCAGTTAAAAAAAATGAACATTTAAGAGGGAGCTTTACATTTAGTTTAAATTTTTTGCATTTTCTATTATTCAATTTAGATTGGTTTATTAGTTTATATTAAAATTAGTTTTTTAAGTTTTTAAGAATTTTTTTTTTTTACATTTAAAGTTTTCATTTAGATTAGCTTTTTATTTTTTCAATTTAGATTATTAATTTCGATTAGTGATAATTTTATACTTAATTTAATTTTAAATATTTATTTTTATGATATACATACAACTACATGACTATGCGAAAACTATATAAACATTACTACAAATATTAATATAACATACTAAAATTATCAAATAAAAATAATGATACCTATAAGTCTATTTAAATTATAATTTAAATAATTTAAAAATAAATTTTATAATATAATAATTATTATAATTATAAATTTTTATTAAAAATCTAAGATAATGTTACTTAAATGTGATGATAAGTTATTTATTAATACAAGATAACAAAATAAATGTAATTATAGTTCAAGGTAGTAATATTATGATTAATAGCTTACTAATAAAATCATTAAATTGTTATTATAAAGTCACAATATAATAACAATAACCAACAAATGTACAAGTATCACTCACTCTATGTGACTTAGTCATTCTAAAAATTTATTTCCTTCTTTCTAATAATTTGTTTCCTACTACTTGCCCCTATCCTAATAGGCAGGGACTCATGCTCGAATAGAGCTCTTGTTAATTACATTAAACATTATGGATTGTTTCTCTTCCTCAAATTGAAAAAAATTGAACATGACCAAAATATTGTCAAGAAATTAGATAGTGCAAGTTAAAATGAACATAATAGAAAATTATTATAACATGCATTGTTCATTGTAAAAATTATAATTAATTATTCATGTATAATTAAAATACATATAATTTATAATAAGAATATGATAATAATTTAAATGATTATTAAAAAGTAGAGTAGAAAGAAACTACATTAGTTAAAAAGAAAATATTAATATTAAAACTTAAAATCAAAATTATAAACACCAAATCTACACTTCTATAATAATTTGTAAATTCTAAAATATTATTTTTACATATTTTTATAATAATTAAATCAAATTTTGAATTTTTTTATTCAAATTCACTTAGATATTGTGAACTGTGTTCAATATACACAAATTAATTGAAAATAACTTCTTCTTTTATGTTAGGTCACAATTATGTTTACTCCATTTGACTTGAGAAAATCTAAAAATAAAACTATTTATTTATTTATTTATTTGTAAGATCATTTTTCAAGAATAATTACTTAATAGATTTTTTTTCAAGTTCCATTTGATAATAGAGGAAAACATTTATCCATTTTACAAAAATACCTTTTTGGAGGTTTAAAATGCTAATATAGTCTAATTAAATTAATGGGAAATAAATTATATAGTACAATTGAATTCACATCAATCCTTATTTCCATATCCAAAAAATCTTCATATAAGGCTCAAAAGTATGTTTCATACTTGACCCATTAAATATCACCAGAGTAGACTATTGATGCAAGATAAATTATTAACACCTCAGTATCTATTGTGCATGTTGGCTTTTGATTTGACAGAATCTAAACAACCTTTTGAAAAGGAAATCTATCCAAGCATTAGCTAAAAACCATAAAAGACAACCCAATGCAAATCAAAAGGACCAACTAATAAGACCTTGCAATATCTTCTTCACTTTGAACTCTGTAAAATTCAGGCAGGTATACCTAAGAATTTACTCTATCTTTCTTTATATATCTCAACTTTCAACATTAATCCCCTATAGCAGATAATTGGCCTTAATTCCTCTATTTCTAGGACTATAAGAGAGATAATAAATAGCTAATCCATCAAACTCTAAAACTTCATGAAACAAGTACACACTCACTTTTCAAATCTTCAACGATAAAACTTAAAAGGTTGATTTATAAAAGATTATACCATATAGATATTCCAAACTATATAAACTTAAATGGATGATCAATACTTTATCTATTAAGCTATTATCTCATAGGAACTTAACATTTTACTATCAAATCTATCTTAACACTTTATGAGAAGAATATCAATATTCAGTTCTACATCTCATTCTTATCAAAATCTTCATTGAAAACCAAAAAATTATTCCAACTTACATCAAGCATTTAAATAACCCATTAGATTATTAGCAAAATGTAAATTGAAATATAATTCAAAATGAATTACATCCAAGACTCTTTAGACTTTTCTATCAAATCTCAAAGAATTAATTGGTAACAAAAGGAGAGACAAGATCTAAAATGTATAGCCAACTTTCCATATCTAATGTATTACTTTCTTTGAAAATATACAATTAAATGTCAACTTCTCTCAAAGAAAAAATCAATTGTATCAATAATTATTAACTCTTATTTATTTTATTCTAAAATTTGAAAAAGTATATACAGTATACATGGCCTGCCTAAAAAATGAACAAAACTCAATTCCAAAAAATGATTCTCAGACCATTCTCTAGCCTTGGGAACTCATTATATAGCATGAGTTGTAACAAGCTTCAGACCTTGATGGAAAAGGATAGCTATCCTTGAGGCAAAACAAAAGGTTACACAATAGACAAAAATATCATTATCCTCATAGCACTAGAACACTGAAACCATTTGTGGCATTTTTGCTTGAAAACAAAGTATTTCTTTCTTATAAACTACTTTTTGGTGGGGCAAGGGCTTCTTTTGTTTTTTCCATTTCTTGTTTCTCCACAATTTATAACTATTTGTCTTCTAACTCTTGGTCTCCTTCTAAAAGTGGGACCACCTTTTCCTCTTTTATTCTAACCTAACCTAATTCTCTGGCCTCTTTGGTTGATGATTGGGTGTCCTTTTCCTAACATTTCTAATATTTTGCCTCAACTTCAAGTGTTGGTTGTGAATCTACCCCATCTATTTTTTTCATTTGTATCTAAATAGCCTTATCAACTAATTGTTTCTCCTTAGTGGTAGTAGATTTTTCCATTGATTCCTTCTCAGATGTCACCTATAAAACTGATGATGCTAAAGGATATTCTACTATCCATTTATTGAAAGTAATGTCATTTGGCTGGTTCAAATTCAGAATTTATTTATTTCTTTTCAAAATACCATTTTCAAGTTTCTTTATTTCCTCAAAATCTTGGTGGAAAGAATCAAAGAATATTTGGACATTAACTACTTCTTCAATAGTTCTAGCAACCAAATATATTTTTCTTTGTTGACAACATCATTCATCCCTACACTCATTATTTCTTTCAATTCATTTCCCCATTCCTCTTTATCTTTAATGTTACCAAGGCCACCACCACACTAAAGTCAACCACATCTTTATTCATGAGAACATTTTTCTTACTATCTACATCTATCACTCTATATACTACCAAACTTCCAATATGTTTTGCATCTAAAGATTCTTGGAGTTTGGACTTAACCTTTTCTTGAATTGACCACATAACTAGGTGTAGGATTTGATAATGAAAAAATCCATAGTTCCTTGGATATCCTACATGCAAAAGACTAGTTACAAGGAAGTAAAAAGGGCAAAGAGAGAGAAGGCTTTTCTCAATAAACAACAAGATTGTATTTACTTGTGCAAAACAAAATGAATAAATTTACAACTGATCAATCCTTATGAAGGAAATAAAAACCCTAAAATGGAAATCCTAAGAGGTAAATGACATTTAGTTATTACTAGTCAACTATTAAATAGAAATGCAAGTGCATAAAGGGAAATCTTAAGAAGGGGTAAATGTAATTTAAAAAATTTAATTAAATTAACCTTTTACTCTAACACCCCCTTAAGATGAGCAAAAATACAACTACAAAAAATGCAAAAAAAGAAAGGAAACTACAATGCAATGCTGAAATGAAACTTAGGTCTTGATAATAAGGTTTGATGAAGTACCCAATCACAACCAAATATCTATGAAACGAAGAAACAAAGAAAACCCAGTGGGAAAAACCCTACTCCAAAAAGAGATAGGAAAGGATACACAAATGAAATATCTCAAGAGACTCTTTCAACACTATAAGTACAATGAAACCCCCCATGATAGAAGCTTGAAGCTCCATAGGACCCCTACAATGGTAGAACTCCTATGTCAATGAACATACCAATCTGGCTCCAATATGAAAGAAACAAAGTAAGTGGACAAGGTGGGTGAAACCCTTTAATTTAAAGTGAAGCTGGTAGTCCTAGTTGATGCTCAAAGGAGAATGCATGAGAATCTTGAAATGGAATCTCCAATGGAGGTGGGATAACATGTGTGTTGAATCTATCATCTAAGAGGAGATGTGTGTCCTCTAATATACCCTCAATAGTTTCAGTGGGTGGCTCGATGGCTGGAGATAAAATGGTAGGAAATGTTGAAGAGTAATCCTATAAAATGGATGGAATCTATACAAGAGGTGGAAGTGTAGAAGTCACAACATTGGTCTGAGGAACAATACATAAGTTAAGTGACCTAACTTCACCTTAGTAGTCTCTTGTGAAGAGGGAGAGTGAGTCTCTGATAGTAGGGATGGTGGACCAAAATGAGAGAAGGAGTCTATGCAAGAAGAATGATCAATAGTCCTTATAACAATAATATTTCTTGTCTCATCTCTAATGTGCACTAAATCTCATGCAAACTCATTTATCTTCCCTATCCCACTATTTGTAATATGATACATAGAGAGAAGGTTAGAGGATAAATATGGAACCCAAAGTACATCATCAAATGTACCATCATCAATGCTAATAGAACCTTTCCCACATACAGTCATAGCAGTGTTGTTCCCCATCAAAATGTGTTGAGTACGAGAAGCCTCAATAGAAAAGAATAAATCCTAAGAAGATGCCATATGGTGTGAAGCACTTGAATCTAGTAACCATCTAGAAGAGGGTGGAGTGATAGTTACATATAGTGCATGACCCTTTCCCATATCTTTAGCATCTAACTAAAATGATGATGATGATGAAGATCTATGAGAAGTAGATAGAATATCAATGTTGCTCTTCTAAAGAAGAGTTGTCAAATCTGAAACCAATTTAACATAACCATCTAACTTCTTCTTATAGAAATGTGACTCATCATGATTGGGCATAGTACAATAATCACACTTTGGTATTTTTGGATTTGGGTTATCTCTCTTAGAAAGAGGTGTGCCTAATGTGATGTGAGGGCTAGAATTAATTAGAGACTCTATAGGATGTGACTTATGTTTATTTTCCTTCATCCTAGAAGATGTTGAGCTACTAATGCATAATTTTGTGAGCCTATGAAAGAATCCAACTAAGAGATCTTAGCTTGATCTTGAGTTAAATGATCATAAGTAACCTCAAAGGATGGCATGGTAAATCTATTACCCAAAGCATCTTTGGTGGAATAGAAGGTAGAAGAAAAAATCTAAAAGTTTCCATGAAGCTTAAAAAGAATCAGGTAAATGCACTTAGTGTTAGTCTTGGTTTTCCCATAGCCCTAAAATAAAGATATCTATTGTTTGAACTTCATAAAGAAGTGCTCAATGGATGGAAAATAATATGGTACAAGAGAGGTGATGTAGGAGCATCCTAGGTTGCATGGTTATCCTACATGTTTACCAAGTTTCTTAGGTTCTGCCAAGTTGTAATGCTTTGGATTGTCGAGTTTATTATTAGTTGTCAAGTTCTCTTTGTTTGAAAAGTTCACATTTTTTTTGAGTCATCATGTGGATGTTGAGAATTATTTGGCTATTGAGTTTCCTTTGGCTACCAAGTTTGTTTAGTTGTCAAGTTTCCTTTGGCTTCCAAGTTCATTTGGGTGTCGAGTTCCTTTGATTGTCTAGCTTGTTTGGATGTCAAGTTCCTTTGGTTAGCATGCATTGTTGAGTTCACCAAGTTGCAACATTTTTTTGGATTCTTCATTTACTAAGTTGTTTGTGTATAGTTTCTTGTTGGACCCTATTAGTGTAGTTTTTTATTTTTCCTATTTTGCTAGGTTTTTCCTACACTTTTAATAATCTTGCTTAGGTTAATAAAGCATGTCTTATTAGGTGAATGGTTGTGAGGTGTCACCTTCCTACATGTGAGCATCCATTAGCTATCTTGGGAAGATACTTTTCTATATTTAGTCCAATAAATGGTTGCTCCTCATTGGTTGGTGTTGCCACCTCCTCCCTCTTGCTAGCCTATATAAGCATGCTACCTGGCTTGTATTTGTATCTCTTGTTTTTGCATCCTCTTAATGCTATTTTGCTTCCAGCATTTGCATTACTCTCTTGGAGACTAACTCTATGATTCTATTTTGATTTTTTATCATTTGCATTCATAGTTTAGATATTTATTCTTTGCACTAGTTTTCTAGGTTATTAATCTTATCAGATTCTAATAGACCCAACCTTTTCATTTAATTTAGTGATAGTTGTTTGCTGAGAGTCGACCTGTGGCTTGTTCTAGAATGTAATTTGAGAGTTTATTTTGGTTGTATTTGCAACAAGATGATTGTTGGTTGTGCATGTATTTAAAGAGGTCTTTGGTAGAGTCTTAGGGCATAGAAATTAGGAGTAAGAAGCGTAGGAGGAGGAGAAGAAAGATGGAATGTGTAGTTTGATCTTTATATATCAAATCTAATTGTAATGTGGTTGTAACTAATAAGGCCTTACATTTGGCCATGTAATTTCTATTTGATGAATATATGAAAGAATTTTTTCCTCTATCTCCTAAGTTTTGTATTTTTTGGTGTTTGTTTCCATTGTATTTACTCTTGCAAGTGGTCTGAATAGTTGGATGTTCCTTAGGCCCTGGTTATCTCATCTTTCCTTGCATCAGGTGGTATCAAAGCTCAAAATTTTTTCTTATGGAGATTGGATCATGTAGAACCCCAAATGAATTTTTCTATAGGGTTGTAGATCTAAGGATTTTACCTATAGCTTATATAGGGTTATTATCTTGCAGGAACTTGATTGTACAGATGGTTTGAGGTAGAAAAAATGGTGAAAATACCATGTTAAATACATTGAGGTAGATTATAGCTAGATTAGATGTTGTAGAGACATCTCAGAGGAGAGGTGTGCATCTTGATGATGTGAGTGATGATGAAGCAGTGACACTAAACCCTAATCTAGATTCTAAAGAAGATCATGATGAGAAGGTTATTGAGAGTGTTGTCTAGGGCTAATTCAAGACTTGTTGTTGAAGTTATTCCTTATGATGGAAAATTGGATACCAATTTTGTGTTGGATTGGATCTCTAAAATGGAGAAGTTCTTTGAGAATGAAAACACTCTTGATAATAGGATTGTAAAGATTGTAGTTACAAGGTTGAAAGGACATGCCTCACTGTGGTGGGAGAATTTGCAAACTACTAAACAAAGGAGAGGAAAGGAAAAGATTAGAACTTGGATAAAGATGGTGAATAAGGTGAAGAATAAGTTCCTCCCTACTAATTACTAAGTTATCTTGTTGAGAAAGATGAAAAAATTTAAACAAAGGGAAATGACTATGAAAGATTATACTGAGGAATTCTATATATTGGACATTAGATCTAGACATGTGGATGATGATGTTGAGAAAAATACAAGATACATTAATGGATTGAGGTTCAGAATTCAAGCTTAGATAAGTTTTGTGAAATTGGAAAGTGTGGAGGAAGCATACCAATATTCCTTGAAGGATAAGGAAATCTTGACAAAGAAGCATGGACAAAGACAAAGAGGTGGAGGTGGTAGATTCCAAAGAGGGAGAGGTAAATCTTATGGATAAGGTAGTAGATCTAAAAGTATTGTGCAAGATAAGGGAAAAACTAAATGGAAGAATGATGATAAAGTAAAGACTAAGTGGAAAGGTGGCAACTCTTACCGAGGAGGTATTGGTTCTTACTGAGGAAGAGGTAATTCTTATTCTAGAGGTGGTAAAGAAGGGCATAGATCTTTTGAGTGTAGATCCTTTTGAAAGTGGGCAAGGTAATAAAAATGTTGTGGTTGAAATAGATACTAAAATTTCACTAAGTGGACCTAAGGCAAGAGAAAATTTGATGGTGAGAAAAACATTAGGTAATAAGGGAAATGATGAGGAACCTTTCCTAAGGAGAAGTATTTTCAAGACCAAATGTCAGATGGTTGGAAAATGTTGCAAGGTGATCATTGATAGTGGAAGTTCTACAAATTTGGCATAAGAAGAATTGGTTACAAAGATATAGTTGCAAAGGTTGGAGAATCCTAAACATTATCATGTTTCGTGGATAAATGATGAGCATAAGATATTGGTAAGTGAACAATGTATTGTGAAATTCAAGATTGGACATTATTTTGATGAAGTTCTATGTGATATCATACCTATGACTTGTTGTCATATTTTTTTGCATAGACCTTGGTAATATGATAGATATGCTATACATGATGGAATATTGAATCAATGCACCCTTTGGGTGAATGGAATGAAGCAAATATTTCTACCTTTGGTTGAAAGTCTAGATGAGGTTAAGTGTACGAATATGAGAATTTTCATGGTTAATGCAAATAAATTTGAAAAGGAAATAAAGAAGAATATAGTATGTTTTTCTATAATTCCTAGGAGACTGAGTTGTGCTAGTAGTAGCTAAGCATCATAAAATAGTGCTAACCGAGTATCAATTAGTAGTGACCAAGTGACAAAAACTAGTGTAATCGAGTGACCAAAAAAATTGGTAGTATTGACTGAGTGCAAGTGGAAATTATAGAATTTATGAATAAATATAAGGATATTGTTACAAAGGATATTTTTGATGGTACACCACCAGTAAGAGGTATAAGTCATTGTATGGATGTGATTCCTATAGCTATTTTTCCAAACAAAGCACCATATAGATTAACACTTATGGAGAATGAAGAACATAATAGACAAGTGTATGAGTTATTGTAGAAAGGTTTGATTAGAGAAATTTTGAGTCCATGTGTTGTACTTTTTGTATTAGCACCTAAGAAGAATGGATAATGGATAATGTGTATTGATTCAGAGTTATTAACAAGATCATAGTGAAATATAGGTTTCCTAAGCCAAAGATGGATGACATAATGGATTGTTTGAGTGGAGCAAAGTATTTTACCAAGACAGATTTTAAAAGTGGCTATCAGTGTATTAGAATTAGATAAGGTGATGAATGGAAGACTACTTTGAAGACAAAAGATGGTTTGTATGAATGGTTGGTAATGCCTTTTGGTTTGACTAATGTACCTAGTAGTTTCATAAGTTTGATGAATGAAGTTTTGAAAATATTTTTGGATAAATTTGTGATTATTTATTTGGATGGTATTCTAATATTTAGTAAAACTAAAGAACATATCGAGCATGTTACACAAGTATTATAGATATTGAAAAAGCAAAAGATGATGATTAGTTTGAAGAAGTGCTCTTTTATGCAAGAGGAGATTGTGTATTTGGGATGTGTGATTTCAAATGATGGTTTGAAGATGGATCCTAAGAAGGTTAAAGAAATTTTAGAGTGAACTACACCTTAGAATTTGGGTGAGGTAAGATCATTTCATTGTTTGGCTAGCTTTTACAGGAAGTTTATAAGGAATCTTAGTTATGTTTGTAATGCTATGATTAAAATAATGACAAAAGATAAAAAAAGGAATTGAAGTGGACACATGGAGCTGATAATAGTTTTGAGACTTTTAAATAAAAGTTTTTTGAGTTTCTTGTATTAGTTTTTCTTGCTTTAAATAAGCCATTTCAAGTTGAATGTGATGCAAGTTGATGCAGGAGCATCCTGGGTTGCACCGATATCCTGCATGTTCTCAATTTTTCCTAGTTTTTCCAAGTTGTAATGTCTTGCATTACTAAGATTTCATAGTTTTTTGAGTGTTGGAGACACACTGGGAAACCTTTTCTTATGTGTGCAAAGAGATTGGAGTTATCATGTTAAGGTTTGTGTTGTTTTTACCTTGTTGCTAGAGCTATGATTTTCTGGTTTTTGGGTGCTTGTTTTGGGCTATGTAACTATTTATATGTAATGAGTTAGAGGCTAAAAATTTTAGTTATTAAATAGGGCCTGGATTAATTCCTTCTATCAAATTTTTAGTCACTAAGTCTTTATAAGTTGGGAGATATGATGATTCTCCTAGGGTATCAATTTCTAACAATTTGCATGACAGGTTTTTGTGTGTGACTTTCAAGATGGATGTGCACTTATCCTTGGTGAATCAGAATTTACAAACTTAAGGGTTTGTAGAGGACCTAAATTAATACCTTTAGCTCAAAGAAAAAGTTCTAATTCAATCAGGGCTAGGAAATATCTCATTTTTTCTTGGGTATCCATTTTTAGAAATTTAATTTCTATTGAGACCAACTTGTGGCTCTTCAAGTATTTAATGTTAGGTTTATTTAGTTCTTAGCATTATGGGATGACTTGTGGCTTAGATTGGTCTAATTAGGGGTTGTGTTGAAGTCTTTAGTGATTATTATTCATCCATATTGGAGAAGAAATATAGATGATAGAAGGAGCATAGCAAATTGAAAGCATATGTGTTTGGAAATCTGAACTTGAAGCTAGATCTTGGATTTGAATGTATTTTGTATCTGGCCATAACCTAGAAGGCATTACAACTAAGAATGTATGATGATATTTCCATAAATAAATAAATAATATTGTTCTCTCTCTCTCTCTCTCTTTATGGTGTTGTTCTCTTTTGTGTTTTCTTTCATTGTGTTAACTCTTGCATGGTGGTTTGGGTAGCTAAGTGTGCCAATTGGCCTTGGTTATTCACACCTCCCTATGTTAGGTGGTATTACAGATCAATTTTTCCTCAGTGTGCAAGTATATCATCTAAGTGTGAGGTATTTTGTACTAGAACTTTGGATCATGTAGAAACTTGATTCAAATTTTGTTGTAAGGTTGCAAATCTATGGATTTGACCCTATAACTTGCAGAGGGTTACAATCTTGCAAGAACCTAATCTATAAAGATGGTTCGTGGCAAAGGAACATTGAGACAAATTATAGTGAAATTAGATGCTATGGAGATAGCCTAAAGGTGAGGAGCACATCTTGATGATGTAAGTGGTGATGAAGTAGCAGCACCAAACCCTAATCTAGAACTTGAAGAAGACCAAGATGAAGCAAGTTTGTTGAGAGTGTTCTCTAGGGAAAATTCAAAGCCTACTATAGAAGTAGTTCCTTATGATGGAAAATTGGATAACAATGCTATGTTAGATTAGATCTTAGATATTGAGAAGTTATTTGAGTATGAAAAATCTCCTGATAATAAGAAGGTGAAGATTGTGGTTACTAGGTTGAAAGGTCATACTTTGCTGTGGTGGGAGAATTTGCAAACTGATAGACAAAGGAGAGAAAAGGAGAAGATCAAAAAATGGCAAAAGATGGTAAAAAATGTAAAGAAAAAATTCCTTCCTACTGATTACCAAGTTAGCTTGTTGAGAAAGATGCAAAATTTGAGACAAAAGGACATGACTGTAAAAGAGCATATTGAGAAATTTTATAGATTGGACATGTGGATGATGATTTTGAGAAAATTGTAAGGTACATAAATGGATTGATATCCAAAAATCAAGATGAAATAATTTTTGTGAAGTTGGAAAGTGTGGAAAAAGCATATCAATATGCCTTGAAAATTGATGAGATCTTGACAAAGAAGCATAAACAAAGACAAAGAGGTAGAGGTGGTAGATTCTAGAGAGGCAGAGGAAGATCTTATGGTTAAGGTGGTAGATCTAATAGTTTTGTGCATGATAAAGGAAAATCTAAATGCAAGAATAATGACAAAGATAAGAACAAATGGAAAGGTGGTAGTTCTTATCAAGGAGGTATTGGTTCTTACTGAGGGAGAGGTAATTCATATTCTAGAGGTAGTTTTCATTGAAATTGTTTTAGATATGGTAAAGAAGGTCATAGATCTTTTGAATGTAGATCTTATGAAAGTGGATAGATTTTAATAGAGATGTTGTGATTCAAGGAGACATTGAAAGTTCACCAAGTGGACTTTAGGCTAGAGAAAATATAATGGTGAGAAGAACCTTATGTAATAAGGGAAGTCATGAGGAACCTTTTTTAAGAAGAAGTCTTTTCAAAATGAGATCTAAGATGGTTGGAATATGTTGCAAAGTTATCATTGATTGTGGAAGTTCAAAAAATTTGGCATCAAAAGAGCTAGTTACAAAGTTGTAGTTGCAGAGGCTGAAACATCCCAAACCTTATCATGTTTCATTGATCAAATATGAGCATAAGATATTGGTAAGTGAGCAATGTATTGTGAAACTAAAGATTGGACATTACTTTGATGAAGTATTGTGTGATATTATGCCCATGTATTATTGTCATTTTTTTTGAGTAGACCTTGGCAATATGGTAGATATGGTGTACATGATAGAAGATTGAATCACTATACTCTTTGGGTGAATGGGAAGAAGCAAATATTGTTGCCTTAATTTGAAGGTCTAGATGAGATTAGTTGTACTTAAATAAAATTTTGCATGGTTAATGGAAAGAAATTTGAAAAGGGAGTAAAGAAGAATCAAATTTTTTTTTCTAAAGTTCCTAGAAGATCGAGTGTTAGTAGTAATGACCAAGCAACATAAGTTGGTAATGATCGACTAACAGTAGATAATGGTAGCCAAGTACCCAAAAAAATTATAGAATTGCTAAATGAGTATAAAGATATTGTTGTAGAGGATATACCTAATGGTTTACCTCCAATGAGAAGTATAAGTCAGTGTATGGATCTAATTCCTAGAGCTAGTTTGTCAAACAAAGCACCATATAGATTGACACCTATAGAGAATAAGGAACTTAACAGACAAGTGCATGAGTTGTTGAAGAAAGGTTTGATTAAAGAAATTTTGAGTCCATGTGTGGTACCTATTATATTAGCACCTAAAAATAATGGAGAATGGATAATGTGTAGTGATTCCAGAGCTATTAACAAGATCATAGTGAAATATAGGTTTCCTATGTCAAGGATGGATGACGTTATGGATTGTTTGAGTGGAGAAAAGTATTTTACCAAGATTGACTTAAAGAGTGGCTATCATTAGATTAGAATTAGAGAAGATGATGAATGGAAGACTAATTTCAAGACAAAATATGGTTTTTATGAGTGGTTGGTTATGCCTTTTGGTTTAACTAATGCATCTAGTACCTTCATGAGGTTGATGAATGAAGTTCTGAAAAGATTTTTGGATAAGTTTGTGATTGTTTATTTGGATGAAATTCTAATATTCATTAAGACTAATGATGGAAATCTTGAGAATATTAAACAAGAATTGCAATTATTGAAGGAGGAGAAGTTGATGATTAATTTGAAAAAGTGTTCTTTTATACAAGAGGAGATTGTGTATTAGAGATTTGTGATTTCAGTTGATGGTTTGAAGATGGATCCTAAGAAGGTTAAATCAATTTTGGAGTGGCATAAACTTGATAATTTGGGTTAGGAAAAATCATTTTATGGTTTGGCTAGTTTCTATAGAAAGTTCATAAGAAATTCTAGTTTTGTTTGTAATGTTATGACTGAGACAATGAGAGGAGATAAAAAGGAATTCAAGTAGACACATGGAGCTAATAAGAGTTTTAAGACTTTGAAACAAAAGGTTGTTGAATTACCTATATTGGCTTTACCTAATTTCTACAAAGTATTTCAAGTTGAATGTGATGTAGGTGGTACTACAATAGGAGCTGTATTAAGTCAAGAAGGTAAACCCGTTGCTTTCTTTAGTGAAAATTTGAATGATGCTAAAAGGAAGTATTCTATGTATGATCAAGAATTTTATGCTATTGTCCAAGCATTGAAAAAGTGGAGACATTATTTGATTCCTAAGGAGTTTGTGTTGTATACTGAGCATAAAGATTTACAATACTTGGAAAGTCAAAGTAAATTGAATGAGAGACATGTGAAGTGGGTTGAGTACTTGTAAAGTTTTATATTTGTGATCAAGCATAAGAGTGGATTTACTAATAGAGTTGCTCATGCATTAAGTAGAAGATGTTCTTTATTGATGATGCAGGAGCATCTTGCATGAAAAAATTATTGGGAATAAATAAATAAATAAATAAAATAAAATTTTTTTTTGAAGGAGAGAGAAAGTGACAAAAATTAGAGGAGAAATAATAAAAAAAATTAAAAAGGGGAAAAAGGAGAAAATAAATGAAAAGGGGATTTCTATTTTCAAGGTGCATAGGTGGCATAATAGAAAAAAAATAAAAATAAATGGTTGTCATTCCATTTATCGAGGTGTGTGGGAAGAATTCTAGAAAGTTATGAATATTGTAGAAAGTTTTGGAAGTTGTAGAAGGTTGTGGATATTGTAGAAGGTTATGGAAGTTGTAGAAGGTTGTGGAGGGATTCTAGAAGTTTGTGGATAAGTCATGTATTGGGTGGTAAGTGCCTATTTAAGCAAGGCATATGAACATTTCTAATCAAGCTTGAGGAGGAGAAGCTCAAGGAGAAGCTTGAGGAGTAGAAGCTCAAGGAGAAGCTTGAGAAGGAGAAACTCAAGAAGTAGAAGCTTTGGATGGAAAGCTTGGAAAGGTGAAAGCTGTGGAAGGTGAAGCTTGGAAAGCTTGGAAAGTTGGAAGGTGTTAAAGAGAGGAGAAAGTGAAGAGTGAGTTTTCCTGAGTGTGTAGATAGAGCGCCGAATGTGAGGCAATTTACACTTTGATCTTGGATTAAGTTTGTGAGAAGAGCTAGTGACTGCGGTTTAGAAACAAGGAGGTTGCTTGGTGGCTTGTGAGCACAAGTTGAGATCTCAGAGGTTTCTACTAGAGTGTGGATCTGGACTAGCTTAGGCTTGGATTAGATCTTGAGAGATCTTGGAGAAATGTTATTGTAATTACTATTGAATTTTCAAGTATAATAAAATTGTCTTCATATTGTTGCATTCTTGGTTGTGAGTTGGTAAGGGTGGTGTGGCCCTTTGTCAGTGGTATCAGAGCATACCTTCGTCAGTGGTATCAGAGTGTATCTACATTAGTGGTATCAGAGCGTGTACTTTATCAAGTGGTATCAAAGTTGTAATTCATCAGTGGTATCAGAGCGGGAGATCCTGAGTGTACAAGCAGATCGCCGAAGTGTGAGGCAGTTTGTACTAGGACCTTGGTTGGGCAAAGTTTATCAGAGCTGGTGGACTGCAAATCTCTTGTCCTAGACTTGTGATGTGGTTCATGATTTTTCGTGCAAGGTGGCAGGTTGCGATCTGACTTGCAAACAATTTGGTTGTCACAAGGAGTGTGGGAAGGATTTGTTGCAGAGGGTTTACGAAGATCTTGGGAGATGGCTCCAAGAGGATTGGACCCTAAGATGATTGCAAAAATCCATGATATAGTGGAGAGGAATTTTTCTAAGATGATTTCTCAGTTGGATGATAGATTGGTTGATCAAGTTAAGGAGGTTTGTGAGAGAAGATGGCATCGCAAGGTCAAGGTGGAAGAGGATGGTTTTGCTGATCAGTTTGTGGAGCCTGATGCAGAACCTACAGAGCAACTAGAGGTTGTTGCTAAAGATATTCCTAATGTTATTGATGTTGGGATCGAGGTTGGTTTTCATGATCAATTGGTTGAATCTAACATGGAGATTATGGAGCACTTGGAGGTGGATGATCTAGTTGTTGGAGGTGAGTTATGTATTGCAAAGCATCTTGTTGGGAGCAATGAGGTTGTTGGTGTTGAGAGTTTGGCATGTATTGATGGAGATCTACATGTTGGTGCTGATATGAAGTTTGTTGTTGTTGATGCAAGGTTTTTTGCTATTGGTGTGGATTCACTAGTTGTTGATGTGAATGGGAGTTTGCTAATGAAGCATTATGTTCAGTTTGTTCTTGTGCATGAGCTTGTTGATTGGATGGTTGAGATGTTGGTGTGGAAGATTTGCATGGTGGTTTTGTTGTCCCTATTGAGGTGGAAACCTTTGGTGAAGATGAAGATGGTGGTAGATCTTTCTTTTGGCGTCAAAGTGTGGGACACACTTTTCTATCTACCGGTGGAGTCTAATGCAGGAGCATCTTGCATGAAAAAATTATTGGGAAAAAATAAATAAATAAATAAATTGAAAAAATAAATAAATAAATAAAATAAATTTTTTTTTTGAAGGAGAGAGAAAGTGACAAAAATTAGAGGAGAAATAATAAAAAAAATTAAAAAGGGGAAAAAGGAGAAAATAAAGGAAAAGGGGATTTCTATTTTCGAGGTGCATAGGTGGCATAATAGAAAAAAAAAAAAAAAAATGGTTGTCATTCCATTTATCGAGGTGTGTGGGAAGAATTCTAGAAAGTTATGAATATTGTAGAAAGTTTTGGAAGTTGTAGAAGGTTATGGATATTGTAGAAGGTTATGGAAGTTGTAGAAGGTTGTGGAGGGATTCTAGAAGGTTGTGGATAAGTCATGTATTGGGTGGTAAGTGCCTATTTAAGCAAGGCATATGAACATTTCTAATCAAGCTTGAGGAGGAGAAGCTCAAGGAGAAGCTTGAGGAGTAGAAGCTCAAGGAGAAGCTTGAGAAGGAGAAACTCGAGAAGTAGAAGCTTTGGATGGAAAGCTTGGAAAGGTGAAAGTTGTGGAAGGTGAAGCTTGGAAAGTTGGAAGGTGTTAAAGAGAGGAGAAAGTGAAGAGTGAGTTTTCTTGAGTGTGTAGATAGAGCGCCGAATGTGAGGCAGTTTACACTTGGATCTTGGATTAAGTTTGTGAGAAGAGCTAGTGACTGCGGTTTAGAAACAAGGAGGTTGCTTGGTGGCTTGTGAGCACAAGTTGAGATCTCAGAGGTTTCTACTAGAGTGTGGATCTGGACTAGCTTAGGCTTGGATTAGATCTTGAGAGATCTTGGAGAAATTTTATTGTAATTACTATTGGATTTTCAAGTATAATAAAATTGTCTTTATATTGTTGCATTCTTGGTTGTGAGTTGGTAAGGGTGGTGTGGCCCTTTGTCAGTGGTATCAGAGCGTACCTTTGTCAGTGGTATCAGAGTGTATCTACATTAGTGGTATCAGAGCGTGTACTTTATCAAGTGGTATCAAAGTCGTATCTTCATCAATTGACTAAGATGAAGGTTGAAGTTCTTGGTTTTGATGAAATGAAAGAGTTGTATGATACTAACCCTAATTTTTGTGAGGCATGGAGAGAGTGTAGAGCACCAAATTTAATAGATCACATAAGTATGATGATTATTTAATTTAAGAAGGTATGTTGTTCAAAGGTATTCAGTTGTGTATTCCTATAAGTTCCATGAGTTTGAATTTGATCAAGGAAAAGCATAGTGGTAGATTGGCTGGACATTTTGGAATTGATAAGACACTGAGTTTGTTGAAGGATAAGTATTATTGGACACAAATGTCTAAGTATGTTTACAAATTTGTAAAGAGTTATAGAGTTTGTGAAGTTGAAAAAGGAGTAAGTCAAAATACTAGCTTGTATACACTGAATACTGTTCTTGAGAAACCTTGGAGTGACATTAGTATAGATTTTATTCTTGAGATTGTGAGATTGCATGGACTGCCAAGAAGTATTATTTTTGCCATAGACAATAAGTTTGTTGGTTATTTTTGGAAGACTTTATGGAAGAAGATGGGTACTGAGTTGAAGTTTAGTTTCACATTCCATACACAGACAGATGGACAAACAGAGGTTGTGAATAGAAGCTTGGGTAATTTTCTGAGATGTTTAATTGGGAATAAGCCAAGTAATTGGGAGATGGTATTGGCACAAGCTAAATTTTCATATAATAATTCTATGAATAGGAGTAAAAGGAAGACACCTTTTTAGATTGTTATAGGAATGTAGCCTAGAGGTATATTAGATTTGAGAGATATTGCTAGTCAAGAAAAGAGAAGTGCCATAGGAGAAGAATTTGTTGGATTTATGGAATCTTTACATAAGGAAGTGATGTTGAGGATAGAAAAATGTAATCAGAAGTATAAGGAGAATGCTAATCAATCTAGGAGATATCATGATTTTCAAGTTGGTGAGGTGACAGTTCATCTAAAGAAAGGAAGATTTCTTGTTGGAACATACAATAAGCTAAAGATGAAGAAGTTTGGACCTTGTAAGATCATGAAGAAGTTTGATAGTGGAAATGATTATGAAATTGAGTTACCTACTAAGTTATATATATCCCCTATATTCAATATTTCTAATTTAACAAGCATCATGAGTCAGATGATGAAGTCATTGTATTAGAGGATTATCCTAAGAAGGAGATTGAAGAAGTTGAATAGATACTAGATCAAAGATTTGGTAAGAGCACAAGGGGAAAAAATTATTATGAATATCTAGTGATGTGAAAGAATATACCTATGAAAATTGCTTCATGGATCTATCAATATGAGTTGGATTCAGCTTAGTTTGTGGCATTTGAATGATTCAAGAGAATCATTTCTTTCAACCCTGGTTGTCTGATGTAGGAGCATCTTGGGTTGCACTACTATCATGTATGTTCTTAGTTTTCCCTAATTTTTCAAAGTCACAATGTCTTGAATTTCCTAGCTTTTTAAGTTTTTGATCATTGGAGACACACTAGGGAACCTTTTCCTATGTGCACTAAGAGATTGGAGTTATCATGTTAAGGTTTGAGCCATTTTTACCTTGTTGTTGGAGCTATGTTTTTCTAGTTTCTAGGTGCCTATTGAAGGTTATGCAACTAATTTTGTGCAATGAGTTAGAGGCTAAAATTTTTAAATATTGAAGAGGGCCTAGATTAATTCCTTTTATCAAAGGGCCAAGCCATAATTCATTATAACTTGGGAGATAGGAAAATTTTTCAAGGGTATAGATTTCTAATAGTTTACACAATGGGTTTTTGTGTGTGACTTTCAGGATGGATGCACACTAATCCTTGGTGAATCAGCCATTGAGAACTTAAAGGGTTGTAGAAAATATAACATACTACCTTTATTTTGAAGCACATGTTCTAATTAAATTGGGGCTAGAGATATCCCAATTTTTCTTGGGTATCAATTTTTGGACATTTAATTTCTATTGGAGGCTAACTTGTAGCTCTTCAAGTATTTAATGTTAGTTTTATTTAGTTCCTAGCATTATGGGCTGACATGTGGCTTAGATTGGTATAATTAGGGGTTTTGGTGAAGTTTTTAGTGGTTATTATTCATCCATCTTGGAGAAGGAATATATATTATAGAAGGAGGATAAGAAATTGAAAGCATATGTGTCTGAAAATTTGATCTTGAAGCTAGATCTTGGATGTGAATGTATTTTGTATCTAGCTGTAACCTAGAAGGCCTTATAGCTAGGCATGTATGATGATATTTTCATGAATCAATAAATAATATTGTTCTCTCTCTCTCTCTCTCTCTCTCTCTCTCTCTCTCTCTCTCTCTATGGTGATGTTCCCTTTTGTGTTTTCTTCTGTTGTGTTAACTCTTGCATGGTGGTTTGGGTAGTTGAGTGTGCCAATTAGCCTTAATTGCTCACACCTCCTTGCATCACAAGTGGTAGTGCAATAGGATAAATATTTAGTTAAGAAGGAAAACCTGTTGCTTTCTTTAGTGAAAACTTGAATGATGCTAAAAGGAAGTATTTTGTGTATGACCAAGAGTTTTCTGCTATCATTCAAGCATTGAAGAAGTGGATACATTATTTGATACCTAAGGAGTTTGTGTTGTATATTGATCGTAAAGCTTTATAGTACTTTGGAAGTTAACATAAGTTGAATTAGGGGCATATGAAGTGGGTTGAGTATTTGTAGAGTTTTCATTTGTGATTAAGAATAGGAGTGGAGTCAATGACTAAGTTGTTTGTTGACCGAGATGAAAGTTGAAGTTCTTGATTTTGATGAGATGAAGGAGTTGTATGATATTGATCCTAATTTTTATGAGATGTAGAGAGAGTGTAGAGAACTTTGTTTGATAGAACAAATAATAAAGTTTGATGATTATTTTATTCAAGAAGGTATGTTGTTTAAGTTTATTCAGTTGTGTATTCCTCAAAGTTCTATGAGATTAAATTTGATTAAGGAAAAGCATAGTGGTGGATTGGTAGGACATTTTGGAATCGACAAAATAGTAAGTTTTTTGAAGAAGTATTATTGATCTCAGATGTATAAGGATGTTCAAAAGTTTGTAAATATTTGTGAATTTTGTCAAGTTGTAAAAGGAGTAAGTCAAAATACAAGATTGTATACATCTATTTTTGTTACCGAGGAAGCTTGGAGTGACAATAGTATGGATTTTCTTCCTGGATTTCCTGAGGCAATGAAGGGGTATGACTCTATACTTTTTTGTTGTGGATAGGTTTTCTAAAATGGGTCATTTCATACCTTGTAAGAAGACATTAGATACCGAGCATGTTGCTGAGATATTCTTTAAAAATATTGTTAGATTGCATGGATTACTAAAAAGTATTATTTTTGATAGAGACAATAAGTTTTAGATATTTTTGGAAGACTTTGCGGAGGAAGATGGGCACTGAATTAAAGTTTAGTTCTACTTTACATCCACAGATAGAGTTTGTGAAGATAATCTTGGGTAATTGGTTGAGATGTTTAGTTGGAAATGAATTACATAATTGGGAGATGATATTGGCATAAATTGAGTTTGCATATAATAATTTTGTGAATAGGAGTATAGGGAAGACACATTTTGAGATTGTTACTAGAATGCAACCTAGAGGAGTGTCAAATTTAAGGGATATTTCTAGTGAAAAAAAAGAAGTGAAGCAAGAGAAGATTTTATTGATTTTATGTAATTTTTGCATAAGAAATTAAAGTTGAAGTTGGAACAAAGTAATCAGAAGTATAAGGAGAATGTTGATAAGTCTAGGAGACATCATATTTTTGAAGTTGGTGATGAGATGATGGTTCATTTGAAGAAAAGAAGATTTCCTATTGGAACATACAGTAAGTTCAAGATGAAGTTTGGACCTTGTAAGATCTTGGAAAAGTTTGACAGTGGTAATACTTATGAAGTTTAGTTACCTGATGACATGGATATATCTCCTATATTCAATGTTGCTGATTTGTACAAATACTATGAGTTAAATGATGAAGCTTTTGTATCAAATAATTGTCCTAAGAATCAAATTGAAGAGGTTGAATAGATACTAGATCAAAGAGGTGATAAGTGCATGAGAGGGAAAGATTAATATGATTATTTGGTAAAGTGGAAAAATAGACCAATGGAAGATGCTACATGGATTTCCTAATTTGAGTTAAATTTAGCTCAAGTTGTGACATCTCAATGATTTAGAAGAATCATTCCTTTCAATCCTAGTTATCTAATGCAAGAGCATCCTAGGTTGCATGGCTATCCTACATGTTTACCAAGTTTTTGAGTTTTTGCCAAATTACAATGCCTTGTGTTGTTGAGTTTCTTAGTAGTTTTCACAAATGCTACAAGTCGGATGATGAAATTTTTGTATCAAATAATTGTCCTAAGAATTAGATTGAAGAGGTTGAATAGATACTAGATCAAAGAGTTGGTAAGTGCATGAGAGGGAAAGATTACTATGATTATTCAGTAAAGTGGAAAAATAGACTAATGGAAGATGGTACATGGATTTCCTAATCTGAGTTACACTCAGCTCAGGTTGTGACATCTCAATGATTTAGAAGAATCATTCCTTTCAATCCTAGTTATCTGATGCAAGAACATCCTAGGTTGCATGGCTATCCTACATGTTTACCAAGTTTCTTAGCTTTTTCCAAATTGCAATGCCTTGTATTATTGAGTTTCTTAGTAGTTGTCACAAATACTATGAGTCAAATGATGAAGTTTTTGTATCAAATAATTGTCCTAAGAATCAGATTGAAGAGGTTGAATAGATACTAGATCAAAGAGTTGGTAAGTGTATGAGAGGGAAAGATTATTATGATTATTTGGTAAAGTGGAAAAATAGACCAATGGAAGATGCTACATGGATTTTCTAATCTAAGTTAAATTTAGCTCAGGTTGTGACATCTCAATGATTTAAAAGAATCATTCCTTTCAATCCTAGTTATCTAATGCAAGAGCATCCTAGGTTGCATGGCTGTCCTACATGTTTACCAAGTTTCTTAGTTTTTTCCAAATTGCAATACCTTGTGTTGTTGAGTTTCTTAGTAGTTGTCAAGTTCTTTTCATTTATTGAGTTCATAGTTGCTACTGAGTCATCCTGTGGTTGCTGAGCATTCTTTGGTTGTTGAGTTTCCTTTGGCTACCAAGTTTTTTTGGTTTCTAATTTTCCTTTGGCTTCCAAGTTTGTTTGGGTGCTGAGTTCCTTTGGCTATCAAGCTTATTTGGATGTTGAGTTCCTTTGGTTACTGAGCATTGCTAAGTTTGTTGAGTTACAACATTTTGTTGGATTCTTCATTTGCCAAGTTGTTTTTGCATAGTTTATTATTGGAGCCAACCTTTGCATTTAATTTAGTGATAGGTATTTTCTTAGAGCTGACATATGGCTTGTCCTACCATATAATTTGACATTTTATTTTGGTTGTATTTACAATAGGCCAACTTGTGTCCATGCATGTATTTAAAGGGGTATTTGGTAGAGTCTTAGGGCATAGAAATTAGGAGTTAGCATAGGAGGAGTAGAAGAAAGCTAGAATTGGAAGTTTGATCTTTATATATCAAATTTGATTGTAATGAGGCTATAACCTAGAAGGCATTACAATTGGGTACGTAATTTCTATTTGATGAATATATGAAAGTATTTGTTCCTCTATCTCTTGAGCTTTTTGTTATTTAGTGTTTATTTATGCTATGTTTACTCTCATAAGTGGTTTGAATAGCTAGGTGTGCCTTTGGCCCTAGTTATATCATCCCTCCCTATGTCAAGGGGTAAGCTTTTCCTCAATCTAAAGTGCTCTAAACTCATTCACTATACCAAACAAGCCATCAAGCTTGGTCCACATAGCTAGAGGGTATTGCACCCATCAACATGAAGCTATAGACTATCAGATACCTATAAAGAAATCAACCACATTGCCTCATCCATCATGTTCCTATGTTGCATGACCTCAAAAGTTCTCTGTAAAATTGGTTGCACTACATCTAAACAAGACCAAAGCCTTTTGACAGGAGAAGTCATGTCATCAAGGACTTCCATGAGTAATAGTTATGAGGGGTTGTAAGTTCTAAAAAAGAACATGTCTTGCCCATTTTTTTAGAAGGTATTGGAATGTTTTTTGAAAAAATAATGGTTTATTGATGTAAATAACAAAACCAATAATACAAACTACCCCACATAATACAAAAAAAATCAAACACCAACTATTAGAAGGAATTTGTAAACAAGAAGAGGGAAAAAATGCTTCATTTTGAGAATTATATGTACCTTTAAGAAATATTGATAAAAATAATAGAGAATCTAGATAGGTCTCAAGAAGAGCTTTTTGGCAGTTCTTTTGGATTGGAAAATGAAGCTAAACTAAGCAAGTTATACATATAGAGTATAGAAAGAATTATCTAACTTGAAACAAAAAAAAAAAAAGGCACCAAACTAGAAATAATTTGAAAAAATACCTACACCATCATCTTTGTCACTAAATCAAACTTTTGAAAATTTGTTCGAATTGAAAAAATACCCCCATATGCTCAAGTTAGAGAAAAAAGACCATCAAGGCCTCTAGAAGGCAAGATTTTTTTTTTAAAATAAAAATTAAAAAATTCACTAAATAGAGCTCAAGTGGAGAGGTCTATGGTAGTGTCTCATGGGTAGTACACTTGCTGAGTGGAGCTAGGGAGGCAAGCTCTAGTGGTAGTAGCATCAAGGAAATGTAATAGTGGCGTCAGGACAGAACAGTGGTGTCAGGGCAAAGGCTGTTGTGACTAAGTCTAACCACAAGCATTGACCATGATGGCTTATGTAGATTCTGATGGTGGCCACTGTAGTCCAAAACCTTCTAATTTTTAATTTTAAAAATTTTTCTCTGCCTCAGAGTGCATGCAGAGGTCTATGTGTACACTCGAATAGTGTCACACTCTAAACCCTTCTATCTAAATAGTTCCATGAGTTTGGAATGCTTGGATGCCGGTTTAGAGCTCCCTATCCATAGAGTGCAAGAGAGTGTATTTCAAGTTCAAGGGGTCTCAGCTAAGCCTTAGGAATACTCTTCTTGCTAGTAAACCATTCAATGGGAGGTTCCAAAGACAAGATGCAAAAATGGAAATGTCTCAAGGAGTTCCTCAAGAATGCAATACAAGTATGGAAACTAAGCTAAGACGAGAATGCAAAATGCATCTATGCTAAAACATGTATGAGAGTGTTAGAATCCAACTATTAGACTATATGATTTAAGCTACATGTAAAAATGAAAGCTAAGCTAAGCTAGAATGCCATGGATGAGAGAATGTAGACAAGAAAGATAAGTTCTCCACAAAGCTCTAAAGAAACTTGTTAGAAAACCTGCAACATAAAAATACTCAAAAGATGGATTCTTTGAGGGGGAAAGCTCTCTCCCTTTTAAAGTCATATAGATGGTAGAGATCAAGATGAAGATGGTGGATAACCAATGGTGAAATTTCAAAAGAGGAGTGATCCATGTGCACACACAAGTCAACCAATAGAATATAAGTTGACTTGTCATATAAGACAAAATTCACAAACCCTTTTCTTTTAATTGCAAAATAGAAAAAGGACTTTATGTGCATACTTTAAGTGGGTTAGAAGAATGGGGTCTTTTATTTAATTAAAAGGGGACATGTTCTTTTAATCAAATAATGAACTTAGGATAGCATAGTCAAACTATAGGTTATAATCAAATTAATTGATTATTAGCAATTTGGTCTAGGTAAATGATTAATTAAATTAGCCAAAATGCTGAGAAGGGGACTAATAGTCTAGATGACCATTTTTAGGTGATTACACTATGAGCCTATAATGCAAAATAAAATTCTATATGAAAATGGCAATTTTGATGCCTTCTGAATCCAACTATGAGGTATGTTTGGCCTCAAAATGCTCCAAAAATTAGAGAGCCCCCCTTTTTACAAAACATACTCAAAAAATGCTAGATCTATTCTATCAGATCCCTCATTATTCTTTTTCTTCAAGCAAGAGTAGGTAGCTATAGGCAAGGCTCTAATACAATGTAGGATTTGATAATGAACAAATCACAAATCCTTATATATCTTGCATGCAAATAACCTATTACAAGAGAGAGAGAGAGAGGGAGAGAGAGAGAGAGAGAGAGAGAGAGAGAGAGAGAGAGAAGGGTTTTCTCAATAAATAAGAAGATTGTATTTAGTTGTGTAAAACATAATGAACAAATTTACAACTGATCAATCATTATGAAGGAAATCAAAAAAATAAAAGGGAAACCCTAAGAGGTAAATGAAATTTAATAATTACTAATTAATTATTAAATGAAAATGCAAGTGCATAAAGAGAAATCTTAAGAAGGGAGTAAAGGTAATTTAATAAATGAAATGAAATTAACCTTTTAATCTAACACTATGGCCTTATGATCATCAATTTATTTTATCCCTCTATGTGCTTCCTTGACCTCCTCTTTAGTATTGATTTTGTTGTCTTTTTCTTTCCTAATGGCATCAAAAACCATTGCATTAACAATGTCCCATTTAGCTAGTATAGGAACACCTAAATCCTTTAGCAATTGTCTTCCCCTTGTTGGCCTAGTTTTTCACCACCCTTTTTTTTTTGTATTCAACACTGAAAAACCCTAAATGTGCACTCCAAGTAATTTGAAATTTGGTCAAAAAACCCTAGGCAAAAAATTCACCAAATAACCTTGTGCCTTGCCTTGTTTGGCCCTAGCCTTTGAAAACTTTAGAAAATATTATTTCAAATAAATTTTGGCATGACATTTTTATCCTAAAGGTTTATTTACGTAAGAATGACCTTTTAATCTTTTGATAAACCTTATAAAGTTTTCCTTAATTGCACTATTTTATTTGAAAAGGTCCTATGTAACACAAATTCTGTGTGACTGTTGATCTTGATGAGATCAATGGTCATCATATTCCCCCAACAAGAAGATGCAGGGCTTTTAAGTAATGTGAGCATGCGCTATGATGACACATAGCCCTTCTTGACATTCTAGCCTCAGTGCACCGTAAAAGGTTTGTGGTTGTCAAAGCTAATTAGACCTTCTTGTAGAGTTGTCAGTCTTCTCGCACATATTTTGAAATTCTTGCAATATCATTGGCTTGTTCTTTAATGAAGGTATTATTTTATAGTTTAGAGTTTCTGATCATTGATCTTGCAAAGACTCAAGGGCTAGCCCATGCCCACAATAATAAAGTGCACGAATGTTATACATTGCAGGGAAGCACCAATGCAATGCATGGCATAGTGTGACATCATGGGCCTACCTTTCTCAGAAGGTAATAAAAACTTGTCTTATGTGTTACTTGTCAGATGAGCTGGAGTATAGAGAAAGTGTCTCATTGGTTTGACTAGCTGACTGGATGTTGCAGTCATAGAAGATTTTTTATTACCGTCAATCTAAATAAGATCTAGGGTTAGCACTTACCCGCAATATGGACTTGCTCGACATTTAAATAATGTGGGCAAGTGAGCATAGTGGGACCAAGACTTAAAGGGAATGATGAGTCATGTCATGCTGGAAAGGTCAAATGAAGTAAAGTGCGCTCATTGGTGGAATATGACAGGTATGCCAAGTTGGAAGCATTGATATTATGGGCATTGAAACTTTAAATGCCACAATCAAATCTATTAGAGCATGTTGGTAAAAGGATGGTATTTTATTCGTTAAGTCAGTTGAGTGGGCCTTCAAAGAAAAGGACTCTGGCCCACCGTCAATCTAGGAAAGATTGACGGAGAATGCATGCCCGGAATAAGAAGTTGCAAGAATTTTAAGTAATACAGGCATGAAACCTTTTGACACGTGGTTGGGGGCTCTCAAAATTTTAAAGCTTTTTGTGTTTTCAAATAAAGTCATCGGACCATCATAGGATCAATGTGTGGAATTCAAAGTTGAAGCACAAACACGAAAATAATAGATACAAGAGTTAATATGATTTAGAGTTTCTTCATGCAACCTTAATGCATGGGTATAACATAAAATTTTTGCATTACTCAATCACAAAGTTGTAGATATTCTAAAGAGAAAAAGGATTTCTAGAGCTAGAGCACAGAATTTCACAACGGTTTTAGAAAAATTAAAGAGAAAGAAGGGCAAATTTAGCGAGTAAGTAACCTGTAACCATAAGAAATCCAGAATTTTTTGTTGTAAGATTTTAAAATTTTTAAAAGATGCCTCCACAGAAGGAGTTTTTTGGGCAAACTGATTACTTAAAGAGGGCTATGCATGATGATTTCCTAGAACAATTTCCCTTATTAGTAAATGAAATAACTAAAGGAAGGGAACTCATTCCTAAGAACCCTAGGGTAGTTGTCACTGAGGGTTTCTATGATTGGGAAAACTAGGTAAGAGATGCACAAGTATCTATGGGAGGTTTGCAATTGTTCAAAAAATGATTTTCAGAAAGGAATTTAGATACCCCCATGAGCAATGTCTAGGACTTCAACATTGGAAAATTAACAGTCCCTATAGTTTTCTTTGATAGTGATCTATTGACTGACCTAGCTAAGAAATATGATCCTATTACAGGTTGGGTGAAGAATCATTCTGGAGTTAATCTTTTTAGGGTTTTCCCTAAGCTACTCAATGAAGTTTTTAACCTTAACCCTAACCATGTTGTACATGAAATTATTGATATGGATGATTTGCAAGCAAGATATGATGCATAAAGAATATACTTGAGGACAGGGCCATTACAAGAGCATGCTGCTAAAGTTGGAACCTTGTTTGTGATTACTGCTAGCACACCCAAGCCATTACTGAAAAGACATTTTAACCCTAGGGCTCAGGCATTATATATTTCTCTTTATAAAAATTTTGGAATGGATGAAGCTGAGTAGATCCCAGGCTCAATTGTCCTCATAATGGCTCAAAATCTTCAATTTGGAATGAGCACTATTCTAGATTTTGTTACTTTCCTTGCAAAGGAGATTCAAAATGGTTTGGTGGGAATAGCAAGGGGAAAAGTGGATAAACCTTTCTATTGGTATTCATTGATCATGTATGTATGTTTGTATAAGGGACTTGCCTTCTTCTCTAAGGGTATGGAGGTGGAAACAACTAGAAATGGAGAGAGGAATCTAGTATATTTGTGGAGTGTGGATATGACCTCAAAAGCCATAGATGCCAGTTATGTGAGGTTTGATAGATATTTTGCATCAAAGCTTAGATTGTTTTTGAGAGGAGACAGCCCTAGAATTCCATAAGCACTGTTAGAATTGGTCAGACCCAAGGACCATGTAAAAGGACTATTGGTTAGTTATAATTGGGGGGATATCATTCCCTATAATGTTTCAACAGTGATAAGAGTATATGGCTTCTTGGGAAAGCTTCATGTGTTGCCATTTCATGTGCCTTTGAAGATAGGAATAGCTGAGTAGGCACTGTAAATGAGAGGGCGTTGCCTAAGTAGGGTACATTTTTTCTAATTGTTACTGTGGCACATTATTTTGTATTTGTAAGGAAAGGGTGGAAGCATTTGAATTTGTTCATAGATAGATATAACATGGCAGAATCTCATGCCAGGTTTATTGATCCTGAAGGATTCTATGACCTCTTAAGAGAGATAATAAAAGCTTCCTGCATGGTGCAACAAGTTTACTATCTAGAGGACGTGATTAGAAATGGTTTTACTTTGCAAGAACAAGAATTGAGAAAGGAGAAATGGATAGTATTTAGCAAAACCCTAGAATTCATTAATGCTTTTCACCTCCATTACGATCCATTAAAAGAAAAGAAATACTGGGGAGCCAAGATGCAAGCATTGATGAATAATTTTGTTGTGATAATACAAGCCATGAGTGAGAAGAAGGATGCATATGTCAAGGCTTATTTAGACAAGGTTGCAGAGGTGCAGAAGAGAATAAACAGTAGAAATATGGTGTGTCCTAGTTAGTACACTTTGTAGAAAAGGGCAGGATATGTAATGATCCAGAATGTGCAATAGGCTCCCCCTAAGCAAGGGTCTTCTTCCCAAGTGGAGCAATATTCCCCAAGACAATCTCCAATTAGGATTGATGATGAAACATCCCTAAGAGAGCAGCTTAGATAAATTGGTGGAGAGGAAGATGAAATTGTTACCTCCATAGATTTGGAGATTGGAGAGCCACGAGAACCACCTACACCTTCCTTGGATTTAACTATGGCTGATTACGAAGGTAAGGAAATTGATCCAATAGTTTCCCAAGCCTCTGAGAAATTTATTAATGATGAATATTTTGTGAAATCTAGGGCATTTTCTCAATTTTTATGGAGGCTAAATATAGGAAATTTTGAGAAGACTTGTGCAAAGATAAAGGCAGAACAACCTGATAAATCAGACTCTATTATTAAAGAAGAGGTAAAAGATAAGTTTCTAAATGATTTTTCTCAATTTACACCTGAAGTCAGAAGGCAAGTAATTAGATATTCACAAGTCCTTATTTTTCCTGAATGGGATATAGTGAATGCTATAATTTTTTATTCACTAAGGAAACAAAAGGATGTCTACCTTAAGATTGAGGAAGAGATATTATAGGCTCATAGGGGAGTCAATTTTAGTGATGAACACCAAGCCCTTTTTATTTGGTCAATTGAAAAAAGAGACAAGACTAGAATGCAAGAAATCTATACTGCATAGCATACTGGTGCATTGATAGTTTTTAGGGCTGGTGAGGTAAGCAGTAAGAAAATAATAGGAATGGCCTCATAAATGTTAAAATTTGTTAGTGTTGTATCTAGCCAAGAAGAAGATAGATTTTCCCAACTCAATGCTAGGTTTGAAGAAGTTTTGAAAGCATATGAGGAAAGGGGTATGCAGATAAAGTCATTGGAAAACAAAGTATCTCAGATGGAAAAGGTACTAGGGAAAAGAAAAGTAGAAGAATCTAGCAGACCCAAGATTGTATACCCTCCTAGGCCATGTATTGAACCTTTCAAGTCCACTTCAATTGTTGAAGTACCACACACCCCAGAAAGGCCATCATTCGACACTGTAGAGGAGTTTGAGGAAGAAAAGAATAAATTGTATGCGTTGAATGTAGAACTAAATAATCAGTTTGAGGAGAAAATAAGGTAGGGTATAATGTATTTAGTAGATAAGATTGAGTGTCCATCATTGTTTGATTTGTTATGAGGGAAGAGAAATGAAGCTACATTCAGACCCCTCATGCAGAAATGGATAGAAAGAAATAGAGATATCACTATTATGTGTATATTCGTTATTCAACTACCATGTCATCAAATAGAACAGATCTTTGATTTGCTTAATAAATTTCAAGGTTTTGATGACAAACAAGATTCTTTTCAAAAAAGATTAAATTTTTTTTCCCAGTATATTGCAGAGAAGTTTGATTTATTTCCTTGTGCTTTAAAGACCATTGATAAAGTAAAGGAAAAGGAAGAATGGAAGAGGGAGCTAGATGAAGTCTTTTGTGAAAGAATAAATAAGGTTATAAATGAAATGGGCCATTTGTTATGGACAATGAGAAAAATGAGGAGTTGGTTAAAGTGCAAATATTCTACAACTCCATCATAAAAGAACTGGTTGATATGGAAGCAATTAGAAATTCTCTGATAACTGTACAAAGGGAAGTTCTAAATTTTGATTGGCCAAATGACACTACTTATAATGAGTGGAAAGATAAATTCATGTCTACAGAGCATATTTTAGAAGATGACGAGGTAGAAGATGATGCAAGTATAACTATTACTTTAACAGTTGATGATGAAGATAGAGAAAATCCCCAAGTTAAAGTAAACTTGTAGGTAACTGAAGAGGACACATAACTTTCAAGTCTCATGGTCACTTATTCTGAGGAATTAGATTGATAGAAGAATCAAATCATTTTACTCTGCCAATTCCAAAGGATGTAATAGAAAGGGGCCCACAAAAGGGAATGTTTGATGTATAAGTCTTTCTGTTACTCACATTTTGTCATTTTGTGATAGGTGTATGTAAATATTTCTTGTAAAGGACACCTACCGTTTTCTCATAGCCTGAAGCTTGTTGCATCTCACACTATATAAGTGAGATTCTAGGGCTAGAGAATGGTTTGATTTCTAATGTTTTCTAGGTGATATACTTCTTTTTTTTCGGTCCAATATTTGAGCAAGTTTATGATATATTTTCTTTGTTAGTTCCTGAGAATACATGAATATAAAATAATCTTTGTGTTTCTTCCTAAGGTCATTCTGAGTTTACTACAAATGTATACAATTTTCAAAGAAAATGAATACAAATTATGAGTTATCCCCATATCAGTTCTTTCTAAATTTTGTCTCCTTTTAGTTACTTGGTCATCTTGATATTGTATGAGTAAAGGCTTGTGCAATTGAATGCAATCCAGTTAGGTTGTATATATGTTCATCACTGCTATTAGTTCAATGGATTAAGTAAAAGATTTGATGAATTTGATAAGGTTACTATAGTAGTAGGAAGGATTTTTGAATGATGAATTCTGATAAGAATTGTTGATAATATTTGTTGTAAGGCAAAAAATTAGATCAATGGATTTGTGGTAGACTCTGAACCCCAATGGATTAGGCACTGGTCAAATTCATTCAGCTGGAAGAGAAATATATTATAAATGGTTTTCAAATGCAGAATTATAATCAATTTTACTTTTATTTCCTCAAGATCTTCAAAGTTGGCCGGTACTTATTTGTGTGGAATGTTTTAGCTTCAGTTAGCCACTATTGCTGAGAACACATGTAGATCTATAGAAGAATTTTGGCCAGATCTGTTATATGGGATATGTTTATCAAATTGTGAAGAATTATGCATGTATTTGAGGATTTGAGATGAGAATCAAAATGAAACTAAAATAATTAACATACTGTGTTTTCCAATTTTGAATCAACCCTGGGTATACCCACCCTCGTTTTGTAGAGCCTAAAGAGTAGAAAACCACCCATGGTTTTGTTGAAGTTGGGTCCAAATGAGTTGCACATATAGTTGTTAATAGGAATTGGCTAATCTTTAGATTGTGTGAGTGATATCATTTTGGTATTAAGCATTTTGTTTCTTAGTAGTTTTAAAACACCAACAACCCCCTCAAAGGTTATCTGACTAAAATTTTGCATCAATTCAGCCTTAATCTCTTCTTCAATTTTAGAGTCATGTCTATTAGGCTTTGTTGTCTTTATCTTCTTATATTTTGCTTCCAAATTGGAAATGTTGGTTCTCCAAAAAAATTGAATGAAGGCCCTAGCCTTAAAAAAATCATCATCAGTTACAAATGTTTTAGCACCCTATTCTACAGTGTGTTCCATCTCCCTCCCCTTGTAATCTTCCACTATAAGGTCCCATAGTGGCACTAGAGGGTCCTGAGGCACTCCCTCATCAATTTCTGATGTTTTTATTAAAATATCATCCTAGCCTCCCATTTGTTTTAATTTCTCCCTGAAGGAATTTTAATTACCAAAATGTACGGGGGTTTTAGAGGGAAAGTATTATTCCATCCTTGATGAAGATCCATCTGCTAACCTTTTCTTTTTAGTTGCTAGTTCTAAAAGTTGGCTCTCTAAATTATGCCTTTGATGAACTAGCATAGGATGTACACCCACATTCCTAGCAACCACATATCCAACCATTTCTCTAGAGGGTGTATTTTCCTAGACTGATGACAATTCTCCTTATCATTATTCTTTCCACCTCCTTGGCTTGGTCAGGCTATGCCTTTCCTAATGCCTCCTTTTTTCCTCATTCAAGATTAATTTCAGAAAAATGTGTCATCAACTTATTTAATTTATCTCCCTAAAATTTGATGTCACCCAAAGGATCATATTTACAATCTAATGCATTAATGAAATCAAGAAGTCTACTAAAGAATCTCCATTTTTCTTTCTTTACCTCATGTTCTTGAAAAGAGAAATCATTTCTAATTATATCCCCAAGAAAAATAAAATATATGATTATAAGTCTTAGCTCTAGTTCTTTCCTTAAATATTTCATAAAATCCTTTTGGATGTATAGATCTAGGATAATATTGAGCCATTTGATATTGATCTAGGAACTTACCCAAATGTCTCCATCCTCCCTTGGTTATCACAAAATTGTGGATAACTATGAAATTTGGAAAAATTGTTCCCTAGATCTTCCCACCAATTCTCTCTCTTCAAGTAACTCCTACCAATAAGGGTAATTAGTAGGGCAAGACATTGGGCTTCCCTTGGAAACCATAAACTCTAAAAATGATAGAGATTGTGTAGTGTCCCTAGTTAGTGACATTAGATTATAACTCCTGACTCTTTGCTTATATTATTCTACATTTTCCTCTCATATGTTTTTCTCCCCATAATTGTGAGATTCAATACTCCTTAATATACTTGAAATATGGAAAGTTGTATCTTTTCATAATTGTATTATTGATAATATAATCATTAATATGATTATATTAATTATATTTCTTATTATAATATGAATATTAATATTATTGTATATACCACATAATATATTTAGATTATTAATTATATTTAATTCTCAGGTTAATATATTATGCAATATCATAATATGATAATAAATGTTATTAACATTAAATTTTTATTATTATTTTATTTATTAATATTAGTTTGACCTTATTATTTTATCAATTACCACCTTGGTAACATATTATTATTTATTTTAATAATATATTATATCATTTAAACATATTTTAATAATTGTATTTTTTCACCATGAAATTATAATAATTTAATATATATTTATTTATAATAATTAAACCTATTTAATTATCATAATTAGGGGACATGACAGTCCACCCTTCCTCAAATTGCTTGTCCTCAAGCAATGAACGTTTAAACTAAACATTTATTGTGAAGTCAATGTACAACTTATACACTAGGATGAAAGAATACATAAGGTATGCATGTAGTTAATGTCATAGTGCATGAAGTAAATATATGAGTACTTGCAGACACAAAGTAGACTTGAAGAAGACACATTAATGCATGAAGACAAGATGCATGTACGATGAAGAAAAACAATACACATGTTATGCATTTCCTTAATTGTGAATTTGCAACCACGAAGTCATTAATACACATGCATATACTTGTATTAAAGAATACAAGTTAGAAAATAGAAGTATACTTTCAAAGTACTACTAATCAACCATTACATTATTTAATCAAATAATTCATCATATATGTCCATATTTATGTCCTATCAATTATATTGTATGTATAGGCTAGGTTTCTCAGAGATTGGACTAAGACACCACATTAAAAGCTTCGCAAGACCTTGGTCTCTGCCTTTCAAATGTGAGCCTTCCATCTCTAACCATGCTTGATTCTTTACATATGCATATTCTCCCTTCCCAAACTATTACATTGTACGTATAGGCTAGCTCATCTGGAGATTGGACAAGGACACCACATTAAAGGTTTGGCAAGACCTTGGTCTTTGCCTTTCAAATGGGATACCATATCTTAGTCCTCAAACATTGTGGAGGGGTCTCATAGCTCGATAAACCTAAACCCAAGAGAGGGCATTTTCCCCTCCTCTTGCCTTAGGATTTAGGTCTACCCTCTTACCCACCTCATGCTCTTACTGAATGTAATTCTGGGGAATCATCATTTCTTATCGATTACATTAATTAGATGTTTATTTAATTTCAAAGAACATGTTCATCTAATAACTTTAATCTCTTGATATACTTAAGTGCGCCTTTGATAATATAGTTAACACTACACATAATTATTTCTTATATAATTAAATTACTTCTTTAATATGATGACCTATTCATTATTTAACAACATAATTAATATTAAAATATATTTATCTTTGTCTCTTATTTTATTTAATAATCCATAGGTATAACTATCCATCTGTCAATATTAATTATTTAGCAAAAAAAAATTTTAAATAATGAAATTAAACTTACCTTTCTTACCTTGACCCAAGGGTAGTGGCTTTATTGTCTTCATTAGGTTGAGAACAAGTGCCCTTTTTTATTCACCCCTAGCTCCTATCTCATCTGCAGTGGTTCATCATAACCCTTCTAGCTCCTACTAATGGTGTTTGATAAAGTCTTATATGTTGTCCTTTGACTTACCTTTCATTAATTAAATCTTGCCTCTTATCATTTATTGGGAACTTTCCTCCCAAAAGCATCTCCTCCATATTTATGTTATTACTCCCTATAATTTTGGGTCCTTTTGTTTCTTAAGGAGTTCCTTCCATTATACATGACAGCTTGATATTTATAATGCTAAGAATTATGTTTTTGGTTGTAACAACTACACTTCTACACAAATGATTTTCTAGAGCTCTCCTCTCTGATATTTCTATTGATAATAGATGGTGGGTCAGTCTAGAACCTTAATGAAAAAAAAATTAAGTTCACTTCTTGTAGAGGATATAAACTGAAGAATTCCCTTTTTTCCTCTCCCACTCACAATATATAATGCACTAAGTGTTGGTGGAGATTGTTTTCCAGTCCTTTGTGATAGATAGAGAATGAATGACACTACACATTTACATGCTCTAGTTATAGTCATAAAATCTCATTCCCAGCCACTGCATGTCTTAATCTCATATCATGGTGTAGAGCCAGTTGAAGGAAGCACTACACAATGTTTATTTTAAAAGTAAACATCTTCTTCATACAACTATTATACATGGTGATGCAGGTTTTGACTAACTATTTGAGCACATCCAACCAAGATATTCATGTTGACATTTGTAATATAATTGATCAACTTGCGAGCCTTTTAGATCTCCAAATATATTCAATCTATGATCTTATTTTGTCTCCTTGACGTTCTTTGTTGTCTCTTCTTTAAATGCCAATCTAATTTTGGGCTTAGAGGCACTAGCACCATAATAATTTAGATTGGACAACACCAATAACTTCTTGATCCAATCTTGACATCCTCACTTTGAATTAAGGTGGGTGCTCATTTCTCAAGGTGGAAAAAACTCAATTGGAGACATTCAATGATTCTAGATCAACATTGTATCTAACTTCATAGCTTCCATAGTCCACTCGAGCCATGGCCGAGCATAAGCCATTCCCAGGTGAAGATGTCACTGATCACCTACATGCTCAAGAATAGTCCACATTCTGCAATCTTATTGTAATATTTATTATAATGCCTCTTATTAATTTAGGTTATTGGTCATAGACATGCCATTTGTGTAGGACAACAGAACCATTGCTTTGATACCATTGTAGTGTCCCTAGTTAGTGACATTAGATTATAACTCTTGACTCTTCGCTTATATTATTCTACATTTTCTTCTCATATGTTTTTCTCCCCCCATTTGTGAGATTCAATACTCCTTAATATACTTGAAATATGGAAAGTTGTATCTTTTCATAATTGTATTATTGATAATATAATCATTAATATGATTATATTAATTATATTTCTTATTATAATATGAATATTAATATTATTGTATATACCACATAATATATTTAGATTATTAATTATATTTAATTCTCAGGTTAATATATTATGTAATATCATAATATGATAATAAACATTATTAACATTATATTTTTATTATTATTTTATTTATTAATATTAGTTTGACCTTATTATTTTATCAATTACCACCTCAGTAACATATTATTATTATATTAATAATATATTATTATTTATTTTAATAATATATTATATCATTTAAACATATTTTAATAATTGTATTTATTCACCATGAAATTATAATATATATATATATATATATATATATATATATATATATATATATATATATATATATATATATATATATATATATATATATATATATATATATATATATATATATATATATATATATATATATATATATATAAACTATTTAATTACCATAATTAGGGGACATGACAAACTCAATACTGGATGATATCTCCCCAATTGTGGCTAACCTTCAAACCCTTAGCATGATCTTTAGGCCTAATCATCTCTAGTAAGGGTTTATGAATTTGAGGGTTGTCTTGAATTAACAACATCCTCATCTTAGATGTAATGTATCAATCAAAATAGACAAAACTAGCATCTATGACTTTATAGGTTATATCTACACTCCATAGTTAGACTACTAGTTTTTCACCATCTCTCTCTCGTTCTAATTTTATGTTTTTTTCCAAATACATAAACACCTTTAAACAAACACATGTAAATGAGAAGAGAGTACCAGTTAAAGGGATTGTCTACCTTACCCTTTCTTATGAGAATTAACTCATTATGTATTTCTTTAGCTAAATGAGAAGGAAAATCAAATATAGACCTCATTCCATATTGTAGAATTTGTGCCTTCATAAAAACTAAGGGCACTAAGACATGCTCTTGTTAACTCATGCCAAAAATGCTATAGAGGGAAATATATAGAGCATGTACCCTAGGGTTGAAATATTTCTTCAATAGGGGCTTTGGGGTAGATGGTGTTACTAATGTCAAATGACCCAACTTAACAAAATTCTCTTGCAGTGGCCTTGATCGCAAATATACCCTTTGTGCATCATATTTGGCCTAAAAATCATCAAGGCCAATCTTCTTATGTAGAGAAATGTTGGGGTTCAATGTAAAAACTTCTCTAATATCTTTTGTTGTAATCTTGAACATATAGTCCCCAGAGTGGTTCTTCATTATCTACAAAATGGGGTTATATCTCTTTGTCATTGCAGTTAACATATCAACATCCATGAAAATGCCTAGCACAATCAATTTCCCAACATTAAAACCAATTTTTTTTTAGTTGTGTATCATGGTTTCTCTACAAAAATCATCTTTTGAAAAATTCTAAGCCTCCTATAGATGTCTCTACATTTCTTAACTAGTTTCCTCTATCGTAGAAACCTTCCTCAATTTTTAACCTAGGGATTTTTGGGATCAGTTCCTTTCCCTTTATAGTTTCATTTGTAGAGGTGGACAGTTGTTTGAGAAAATTATCATGAACACTCTTGTGTTGGTAGTCTATTTTTCTAGAAAAATCCCTTTGTGGAGATATTTTATCTATTTAGAAAACCTTTTAACAGAAAATTACTCCACAAAAATATTCAAATTCCTACTAGAGCTCCTGGTAATTTTGATTACAATGAAAAAAACCTCAGTCATAGGACTTGCAATCTAAAAATTTAGGAAATCAAGTTGTCTCCTCTATATTACATTGTGCCAAATGTAGAATCAACTACACACTTTATGCTAAATTCATTTACACGAAGGGCATCTTAATTAAACATTAATATCTTAAATAGTCAAATTATTCATGCAACATAATAAAATTTGAAAATTGGTTGTTGATTTGAAAGGAATCTAATGTTTGTGATTCAAACTTGATACTGTATCATCTTTCCATCTAATGGGACACATGGTAGCTCCTCACTTTGTCACTTTTGGTAAATCTTGCAAATCTCAAACTAGTGAGTTAGTGACAACCCTTGATCATCTTTACATTAAATGGTTAGACATAACTATGTCTTCTTAGTATTTCTTTTAGAAAGTGGGCCCATAAAGGAAACATGTCACTTTATCACATTTTCTCTTTGGTTAATCACGCTCCATGTTTCTTTCGCAATTATGTGATGTTTATTGATTTGTTGGATATTGAACGATCATGATTTCTATCTATTGATGTGTCACAATGCTAGCCCATAGGGACATGCGGTGATTCCTATCTTTGTCATATTTGTTAAACCTCAAGCATCTCTTCATAGCGACATGGTGATGTTCATCAATATAATTTTGATTTGACGGTTGGGAATAACATCTTAATACTGCATGCGGTGAATTAAAAGAAAATGAGGACATTCCACCTAGTGCTTATTGATGACATCATTTCTTTTGAAGTTTTTAATATACTTGGTCCCACCAATTCCATGTTCCATCACATCAAATAATTGCTTTCATTAAATACCTTTCACTTTCCTTTAGCGATTTAGTGACTACCCTAGATCCCTCTTTGATCTAGCAGCTAGTGTTCTATATCAACATTATTATGCTTATGTGGTCCCATCGGATACGTGTTGAAAGATCACTTTTTCACACCTTTTAAATGTCATGAAATTTGATGTAATGACAATGCAATGATCATTGATCTTGTTTTTGATTAACACTTAAAAAATTTGCATACTTTTCCATCCTTCTAGTACCCACAAGAACACATGGTAGCTCCTTGCATTCTCTCATTTCTTAAAGCTTAAGCATTTCCCAATAGATAGAACATAACAACCTCTAATCTTCAATTTGATCAATGATTAGGAAATTACTAGGAAATATGCTTGGCCTAAGTTGAGAACTAATCATGGCAAGATAGTTGGCATATGACGATGAGACATTCTACAAGGCTTCTATGGGCCTACATTGTCGACATGTCAATATGTTGCTATGCCATATTTTCTAAATTATGCACAACTTTTTACAATGACAAAGTGAGAAGTGTTGATCCTTTAGCAAATGAGGATTAAAATTAAATGTGAGAATTGATACACTTCTTTGGTCCTACTAGACAAGTTTTAGAAGCTTGCATTGTCACATAAAATAAAAAGACAACACCTTCACAAAATGAAAAAGCAAGAATTATAGATCTAAGGTAAATTGATGATTGTTGAGAATAGATTATTACTTAGGTTAACCAAACACATTCAGTGAGTAAGAGAACTAACCAGGATGAAACCATGGATAAAGTGAAACTAGGAATTTAAAAGAATTAGCCCTATTCTTCAAAAAATAAAACTTAGCAAGAAAAAAACCCTATCAAAAGATTCAAAAAATACATGGGCTTTCAAAACATTCACATTGCATTCAGGGATTATTTAAACTTCCCTCCCTATTTCAAAAGGTATGACCATTGAAATTCAAAATTATTCTAGAACACTTTGAAACAATGTGGCTTAAAAAGGGGGGCTAACAATGGCTCTATGTGGGGATGATGAATAATCTCTATTCATACGAGGGCTTAGAAAATCTAGAAGAAGCAGACCACACACTTGACAATAGTAGAGAGAGAAACACACATACAATGGGAAAACCACATTTATATACAAAAAATAATATATTTACAAAGCTTAACTACTACTCATGGAAAAGAGAAATATTTTTGAGGAGAAGTACCTTTTTAGGAACTATCCATGAACTGACAGTTCTAGAATATCTCCATTGGGTCCTTTTAAGATATATGAATCTTCACCCCATGTGAAGTCTATAAAATATGGACCAAGCCATATAGGTTCAAACTTACCATACTTGCCCCTATCTTCAATTCTTTCATTCCACATTGATACTTGGTCTTCAGGGTTAAATTTTTTGTCTACAACCTTTTTATCAAACAAATATTTTATTTGCAATTGTAGTTTAGCATTTTTGGCATAAGCTTCTCTTCTCTGCTCACTTAATACAACCAATTTATCCATTCTTTCTTTAATATCATCTATGACATCTTCATTGTATCTCTGAACATAGTTGTATAAACCAATCAGATTGTTTTGAGGCGTTCTTGCTTGAATCCCATATGCCAAGTCAAATTCTTGATTGTTACTCTATCAGCCCAAACTACTAGAGCTAATTTGGAACCCCATGCCTTTTTGTTGTCATCTAGATTTCTTTTGATAATCTTCAACAAACTTGTATTGGTAGATTCAACTTTCCCATTTACTTGTGGATGATATGGAGATGATGTTGATCTTGTGATGTCATATTTGTCACAGAATGAATTTGTCTAATCTAAAGCACATGGCATTATATCTTACAATTATTTTTGGACATCTAAATCTGGTGGTTATATTATTTAGTAGGAAGTTACTCACAACTTTGATAGTTTCTTTTGTGGTGGGAATGACTTCTAACCATTTTGTGAAATAGTTAGTTTCTACAAAAATCCATGAATAGCCATTGCTAGACTTATTTTCTATCTCTCCTATGAAATCCATTCCCCACTTCTAGATAGGTTTGTGAACTTCTATTAGCTTCAAAGGGGTGTTCCTAGAAAATTTCAGCCTACTAGCTGACTAAACAATGAGCACGCTTGAACAAGCTTGGTCACCAAAAAATAGCTTTCATCACCTTATGGGTTATTTTTTATCCATATAATGACCTCCACATACTCTTGAATGCATCTCAAGAAGTATTTTAGTTTATTTTTCATGATTAATACATTTGAATAGTACTCCAAAGTTTTTCCACCAAAGCCTCCCATCAATGATAATATATTTTATGGCTTGCAGCTTTACATATCTTTTTTCATTATTAGTCAAATTAGGTGGAGCCTCCATGTGTTTTAAATAGTAGATGATAATTTTATACCATTCACAATCATCCATATTACATGTATAGTGTCGATGGTCTTCATCAACAAGATTTATTTGGTTGGCATTTAAATTTGATTGAGCCATTAGTTTAGCCAATACTTGGCCTTTTTTATTTGGATCTCAATAATGAACTCTTAAATCCTATTTATCCATCTGCACCTCCTACCAAACACCTCTTGTTGGGAAAAAAATGTCCTTCATAACAACACTAGAAACAAAAGCTACAAAAATAGCACCAACCAAGTAACATCTAAATTTTTTAACTATATTTACAAGAGAATATGTTAGAGAAAAAGGTTAATTTAATTTCATTAATTAAATTAAGTTTTCTCCCTTCTTAAGATTTCTCTTTATGTACCTTTTAAATTTTTTATTTTATAGTTAATTAGTAATTATTAAATGGCTTTTACCTTTTAGCTGGTTACCCTTTGTAACTTCTTAGGTTACCCTTTCAGGTTTCGATCTCCTTTTATAAGGATTGATCTTTTGTAATAATCCATATCTTATCTTTTATCTAAGAATATAATTTGCATATTTTTCAAATTAAATTCTTGCCTCCTCTTGTCTTTTTCTTCTCTATGACAGGTTTTTTACATGCATGTATTCAAGAGCTTTGTGGATTTTTTTTGAGTATTTACTCAAATCCTTGATGGTATTAGAGCCAACTCTTTTGTAGCTTATTTAGTGTTTGGAGAAAAGAAAAGAATGAGGGTTTAAGAGATCAAATCTAGAGTTTTTTAGGAATTTCTTAAGAAAATAGTGGGTCACTAATTTTTAGTGTAGCTTGAGGCCAAACAGGCCTCATAGATTTAGAAGGTGTCAAAACCCCTATTTCCATACGAAGTTTGTTTGTTTTAGACAATGTTGATCCGTGAGGCAAAAAAAATTCCCAATAGGGCTGTATGGCCTCTACACACACTCTGATGTGAGTTTCTTTTTAAAATCACAATAAATTTTAGCAAGTTTTGACCTATTGCAATCAACTAACCATAATGACACCGTTGTAGTTACTGCTGCAGTCACCACTAGGGATTGTCACTTAGTGGTGGCTCTACCCCTCCACCTTGCCACCATCGCTTGGATTAGTGTTTATGTAAATTTTATTTATTTATTTTATTAAAATATTCTTCCATTTCTAGGGGCCCTGGCAATTTTTTTTCCATAAATTGAGCATACAAACATCTTTTTTCAATCCAAAGAAGCACTAGAAAGTTGGTTCCAAGATAGAGACAATGGTGTTGGAATTTTCTATTTTTGATGTAGCTTGGTTGCCTCTTTGGGAAGTCAAAGCTAGATGTTCTATTTTTCACTCTGGAGGGTATATCTTGAGCATCTTAACATTTTTTTAAAAAATATTATATTTTTGGTAAGCTGGTTCAGTACTTTTTTCAAAAATACTTGTTTTTCTTCCAAATTCTAATCCATGCTCTTTATATAATTTTTTTCTTTATTGCACTATAGTGGATATCTTGGGTGTTTTAGGTCTAGGGATCATTTTTGTGGCATGGGATTTCTTCTTTTGGGCTATACTATCTATTGTAATAACTCTTTTTCCTTTCTGATCATCGTTGATATCATTTGTAAGCATGTTTATGCAAACACACAGAGATAAAGTGCCACTCCTTGCATTTTTGGGATCTTTTTCTTCATTGTAAATTATTATACTCACACTACATTATAAAGTGCCATGGGGGGATAATTTTTTTCCTTTTAGTGCCCTCTTTCTTTATCAATTGAATATCCCTTCCATGACATTAGCCCCATGATGTGTCAATGCCACATGCCTTTATAGGTGTTTGCACCTCTTCCTCACTCTCTTGTTCTTGGTTCTTTCTATTTTTTTGGAGTTATTGGCCCACTTTCTTAGTTACCTATCACATAAACCTTGTCTACATTAGGGGGCTTCTTTTGTTTTTTTCCATGCTTCCTTAGTTCAATTGATTAGCTCTTCAGGTTTTGGTGTTTCCATGCAATATGTATCTTTGAGTTTAGTTGTTTGCCTTTGTTTGCATCCTAATTTGATGCAGATTACATTCTTCTCTACTTGGTCAACTTCTATTTCAAAGGAGGTTCTATAAATTAGTAGTTTCTTTTTGATAGAGTTTATAACTTTTTCATGCTTCATTGATGTTTCTTCATGATCACTTTTGTTCCTATTTTCTAGAACATTCCTCTAGTTGGAGGCTTCTGCAGTCCTTCACTAGGTTTTCAACTATCTCTTTTAGGAGTGGAGTTTTTCCCACTAGGTTTTCTCTATTTCTCCATTTCATAGAGATTTGGTTGTGATTGGGTACCTTATCAAGCCTTGTTTCTGGGACCCAAGTTTACCTTCAACATTGCATTTTAGTTTCCTTTCTCTTTCTGCATTGTTTGGAACTACATTGTTGCTCATCTTAAAAGGGGTGTTAAAGAAAACGGTTAATTTAATTCAATTAATTAAATTACTTTTTTTCATTCTTAATATTTCACTTTATGCACTTTTGCATTTCACAATTAATAATTATTTAGTAATTATTAAATGGATTTTACCTTTTAGGTTACCATTTGTAACTTTTTATGTTACCCTTTTGGGTTTTGGTCTCCTTTTATAAAGATTGATCTTTTGTAATAATTAATATCTTATCTTTATCTAAGAATACAATTTCCATATTTTTCAAAGCAAACTCTTGGCTCCTCTTGCCTTTTTCTTCTCTATGATAGGTTTTCTACATGTATTCAAGGGCTTCGTAGATTTGTTTTGAATATTTACTAAAATCCTTTAGAATAGGCCTATTTCTCACTAATATTATATTTTAGTTATGTAGGTTGGAGCAACTTGCTGAAAAAGGCAATAGATTTCTCAAAATCTTCTTCATTCTTTTGAAGAAAAATTGTTTGAATGGTGTTGAAAGATGAAAATGAAAAGATATACATTGGCTTGGTATAATATGGAGTCCTAAGTATAGGGGAATTCTTTATTGCATCCTTTATTTCTTGAAAATCCACTGATGGTTCACCTTCCCATCTAATTGCTGCCCCTTTCTTAAGCACCCTAGGTATGGGTATGCTAATCTTAGTAAAATTGGTTATAAATCTTCTTAAGAAGTTCACTTGGCCAAAGAAAGATTGGATACCTTTGACATTTTTTAGTTTGGGAAATTTATTATGGTTGCAACCCTTTCTAGATCAAATTTTACTCCATCCCTAGATACTATATGTCCTAGAAGTTTCCCCTTTATGACTACAAATGTACATTTCTTTGTATTAAGAGAAACTCTATATTCCAAAGCTTTTAGAAATATTTTATCCAAATTTCTTTAGTGATCTTCTTTTTTCTTTAAGTAGGCTGTCAGATCATCTTGGTAAACAACCATGAATTTTTCTATGTATTCTACAAAGGCAACCAATGGCTCTTTGGAAAGTGGCCTATGCATTAATTAGGCCAAAGGGCATTCTAATATACACACACGTTCCCCATGATTTGGTAAAAGCCGTCTTTAATTGTTCTACTTCATTAAATTGTACTTAGTTGTAACCAAAGAATCCATCCATCATAGACATTAACTCAAAGCTAGTAACTTGTTGTAACATAGCTTCTTGTTGGGTAAACTGTAATTATCTTTTAAGTAGACAATATTAAGGTTTCTAAAATCTACACATAGCATGATATCACCATTTTTATTTCTAAGTGGCACTAATTTTGATACCCACATAGAATTCCTTATAAGCCTATGAGGAAGATTATTTGAATTGTTCTTATAACTTGTAGCTATACCTATGAATTGTGGGCCTCTAAACCTCACAGACACTTTAGCATAGTCATTACCTACAAAATCATCCTGGAATGAACATCAGATTGTTCACCCAAGATTAGCCCTATGAGTTGACCTATTGCCTCCTATCTAAAGGGTTTTTGCTTATTAAATATCCTTAGATTTGAGGTGTAAGCAACCAGACCCTCTAAGAATGAATGATTTAAATGCAACTAAGATGAAATGCAATTTAAGCTATATGCATGTGTAGTTAATCTAAGAACAAAATAAAGCAAACTAGATTAACATATGCATATTATACTAAATGATTCTTAATCTAAGAAATGAGAGTGTATGCTAACAATGAGTAAATGAGTGCATAGTTCAGTAGAGTTTTGATAGCAATTCTATTCAACCTCTGTAATGAGGAAATGAGGGTCTCTTAAATAGACTTTCCTAGAATCCATCAACGGTTGAGATCAATTTCAATCAATGGTCAGGATTGAAGATGAAGTTCAGTCATAAAGGAAGATTCTCAAATCAAAGGAAGTTAACTAGCTCAGATTTGAGTGTAAGAGTCAGTCAACTTAGATAGACTTCAGTGTAAGAGCAAGTGATCTGGGTCACTTCTAATTTGATCAACAGTGAATTGGGAATTTCCTTTTTGAACTAAAGAGAGATTTTGGAGAAGTATTTAATTTAATAAAATGAGATATGACCTCATAAATACCTTTTCTTATTTAATTAAATAATTTTATTCAATTAATTAGAATAGGCATATTTATTAAATTAAATAAATTTAATTCCATAGTACATTAGCCTTAGGATATAATTTAATTTAATTAAAGTATAAATACTTAATAATTAAATTAAATATTAATCAATAGGTTTAATGTGACTAATATGAATAAATACTATAGGAATTAAATAATAAGCATGATGAATGCAGATTAGGGTTTTTTGCATTTGACATTTAAGTCAAGTAGCGAGTAGCAGAATAAGAATTTTCCTAGTGACATAGGACTTAGAGTTGATAAAAAAAGACCAGAATTGGTATCATGGCAATGAGTCAATTTTGGGGTATTACATTTTGCCCCTCTTTGAATGAATGTGCGAGCAACATGCTCAATTCAAAGAAAAATCAGAAAGCGTGATCCAAAGATGAGATTGGTTTCGAAGGTGATGACATAGAGACCAATTGATAAGCTTTTAAGGACCATCTCTAGAACAAAGCTTAATCTTAAGGAATCCAAGTAGAGCACTTAGATACCTAAGATTGATAGCATTTAAAAGACTATCTCCAGAACAGAGCGTAATCTTTAAGGATCCAAACAGAACGTCTAGATACCTGAAATTGATAAACATTTAAAAGGTTTCTTTAGAATGAAGTTTAACCTTTAAGGATCCAGATAGAACACCTAGACATCTGAAAGTGATAAAATTTAGAAGACTATCTCTAGAACGGAGCATAACCTTCAAGGATCCAGATAGAACACCTAGATACTTGAGATTGAAAGCATTTAGAAGATTATCTCCAGAATGGAGCTTAACCTTCAAGGATCCAGGTAGAACACCTAGATACCTGAGATTGAAAGCATTTAGAAGATTATCTCCAGAATAGAGCTTAAACTTCAAGGATCTAGGTAGAACACCTAGATACCCAAGAGATTGAAAAAAAGATAACAATGTCCAATCATGAGTCATAAAATCATCCCCAGAATGAGGTTTGATCCTTAGGAGTCAAGGTTTAGACTATCCCAATACCTGTCCATCGAACTCTGAGAAGAGCTATTATAAGGTTGATCAATTGATGAAAAGATAAGATAGCTAGCAAAGATGCCAGATAGAAGGGAACAAGATGCCCCGAGTGATGAGATGCCCCAAGTGATAAGGACATAAGATGGGAACCAAATGCCCCAAGCAATAGGTATTTAATGATGTAATCATCCTACCCCCTAAGGAGCAAAATTGAAAGATGACAGACCAAAAATAGATGTGAAGCAATATAGCAATAGATATAGAAGAAATCTGAGATGTAGCAGAATGTAGAAGAGATCAGAACAATCTGAAGAAAAGAGAAGAGATCAGAATGATCTAAAGAAAATTCAGAGTTGTTATGTAATGATTGCAAGGTCGTAAAGACCAAGTTTGACCAAAAATTGACTAGATTTAGATATAGTTGACTTGAGTTGACTATTTTCAAAATGGATTTTGAAAATATGGAGAATGTAGAGTTGAAAGGATTCCAAGAATCATAAAGTATCAGAAAGATTTGGGCTGCACAAGCGTTCAATCATGTCAATCTCCAAAATTTTAAAATGCATTTTTGAGGCTTGTAGGTGTCTTAGATTTTGAATTCAATTCTGAAAATAGATTCAGAATGGTCAAATTAGCCAGGGATGTGATTTTTGCGCAAATCCGAGCACTTTGAAAAATTGGGTCAATAGCTATGTAAGGGCCTGAGGGATCATTTTCAATTCATTTGTGCTTTTTTCTTCTATTGATTTGAGCTCTAAGAGAGACAAAGCAGTGAACATGAGATATCATCAATTTGAGCACTCCAAATGTCACAGTCAGCCAGTAGACTACGAACCACCGATGAGTCATTGAGTCCCTTCCTTCATACTTTCACTTTCATGTATTTTGATGTCATTTATTGCACTTTTTAGCATGTTTTAGGATTGTTCAATCGATCTTCACACGAGACCTATCTCTTTTCGTGCAAAGATCTTCTTTATTCATGTGAAGAAATAGGATGCGCTATTTCTTTGCGAGTGACAGGAGGATCTTTGCACGAGAAGCATTAGGTTTTGCGCGAAGAATGAGATTCTTCACGCGAGGTGATTCATTTTTTCCCACAAAAATCTCTTTTCTCGTTTAGATAGCTCTTTTTCGCACGGGCAGCTCTTTTTTCATGTGATGATGTGATTCTTCATGCGAAGAAAGAATGATTTTGTGCAAAACTCGAAGAACTTCATGCGAGATTTCACAAATTTTGTGCAAAATCTCGTGACAGTCATGTTTAAAAATTTGATTTTCATGACAGGCACCTGAGATCTTTAAGTGGGGTCAGTGCATGTTGGCTCACCTTTTTCATGAGATGTACGAGGTCATCTTCCATGAGAAGAAGACCATGGCAGTGGGAGTATATGTATTGCAGATCTGGGCCTTGGAGCATCTTCCCATATGTAGGTCAATTTTTGAGAATGCCAGAGAGCCCATGGAGCCGTATATATGCAGATATAGAGGGCACATTATCTAGGTCCACCTGAGTAAGGCTGAGCATTGGTAGACACATCTTGATGACCTGGTCTCAATTGTATGGTGACCCTAGAGAGAGACAGAGGACTGAGATGATGCCCCCAGAGAGCTACCATGGATGTTCAGTTCTCAACCTCTGGCAGGTAGGACTACATCAGTTATTGAGAGATTTGTGATATCACAAGTGTGGCGACAGTATGGCCAACCCTAGGACATTTTTGCTAAGTACTACACCTATGTCAAGTTGTAGAAGGACATTGAGCTAGGATGGCCACCACAGATGGACCCAGGGTGATCCATGATAGACATTTGCAACCTAGCTGCAGTTCAGTGGGACTACCTAATAGAGGTAGTGGATATTAGGATGATGCCTGCATATTAGGAATTTTTGATTAGCCATTTGTTCCCATGTTTTACAAATCCACTAGGGATGGCAGGGTAGGGATAGAGGCAAGTACCCCAACAGCCGCAGGCACAGCCATAGTCGGTAGGTCAGCCACATCAGTAGCCATGGGTCTGACAGTGGGTATAGTAGATGCCAATTCCTCCACATTAGATGGGATCAAACCCAAGTGTCGAGGGTAGTGGGACTGGATAGAGTCAATGCCGCAGGCAAAGGACAAAGGAGGAGGCCCCATAGTAGGTGTAAGGCCCACACTAGCACCCTATTCTAAATCTTGATGAAATAAATATGGTTAGGAGTTAATTGAGTTATGATTTACATTTTGTTTTCTTACTAATAATGATTTAAGGGATCCTATAGGAGACTAATGAAGATTTTGGATACTCTATCCCATAACATTAGGTTGATAAGATAAGACCACATGGAAATGAGATTTAAAATGTTAAAGACAAGAACCTAACCATGAGACTCTATAGATGATATACTAGGCATTTAGGAAGGATAAAATAACATTCATCCTACTAAGAACAACTATGAGCATAGGTTATGATGATAATCAGGTATATGGATATGTTTGAAATTGGTTCTAAATTATTACGACATAATGATTGAAACATTCTAACAGTTTGTGGAGTTAAACCTAGAAAATCACACAAACCCCTCATAATGTGATAAAGGGATATTGCTAGGAACATCACTATGTCTAACTCAACCTTAAGTTACCGATTTGCACATTAGTGATTTTAACTTAGGACATATATGTTAAGATCCATTTTATACTATTTTTACGATTCACTAAAGATGACTTAGAGTTTCATTGTTATGTGAGAAAGAGTTGTGATGATACTCTAATTTAAACTGATTTATAGTAAGAAGGACTATTGTTGATACACATATTCGATATTTCAATGTTTTAAATATTTTATGAGAGTGATAATTCAATGTTTTGAATATGCACTTAGATGAAAGTTAAATGGAATATGATATGGCAATGTTTTATTGATAGTACTTAGAACAGAAATGATTAGATGATAATTAATTGTAAATGTTAATGAGAAGTATGAGGTATTGGATCAATATTGTATGTGTTTGTATGTATCCTATATTATTTTATTGGGTTACTGATGTTTAAGTTGAGTGTGCAGGAAATTTGAACTGTGGAAACTTAACAGGGAAACAAGGTATAGACACATGTTTAATGACTCTGCCAGGGTGAATCTTGAACTCATGATGTATGTGTGTGTCACTTGACACTTGTGCTTGTTATGTGAAATGACATGTTATTCATCAATGGATCATGTGGCCACCTTGCTCCATGTTATATGCTTCGATTGAGAAATTTTTTTATTGCCTTAGTTAGAAAAGGACAAGGTTATCACCCTTGGAAAGAAAATTTGAAATTTGAATTACCTAGCTTTAAGAAGGGTCATAAAGTAACTTTAAGGTAAATTGTGATTAAAATTAACCTTACCCATGTTATTACTATAGGTTAGGGGGTTATTAATGACCTCTATGGTGTCTAGTGGACCTAGGAGACCCCATGAAAATGACATTCTTCATTGAATCCGAAAATAAGAGGGTTATAAATAGAGGCATAGCTAAATTGAACCTCACTTGGAAACTCTCTAATTTTAGAGACTAATAGGGTTGAAGAAAGAGGAGGGAGCTCTACTGCAAGTATTCATTGCCTTGCTTGGAGGAAGGTTGGTAACATGATCCATGAAGTCTCTTCATTTTTGCATATAGGTTAGAAATGGTGTTTTCATTTCATGATGGGATTATGGTCTCTTGTGGTGTATTTGTGGTTAGTTTTTGTTGTATGTTGCATGTGGGTGGTGTTGTGGGAGTCTTTCTTGAATTTGTTGTTTCATGTTATATGTCTTGTGAATTGGGTGTGAGGCATCACTCACCCTTGGGAGGGAAGAGATGCCTGGGGTGAAGGGGTTAGTTGGGCTCACACATGGAGTTGAGGAATTCTCCCTTGACGGTTGTATATGTTTTATGGAATGCAAATTATCTTGCTCGCTTGCATCTTGGGAGGTATAAGGAGTTATGTAGAAGGGAAGATGCTCATTGCCTTTAAAGGGCATTTTGATATTGAAAATAATTTCCCCAAAAGGGTATGCTGATATTGAAAAGATGTGTAATTTGTGAATGAAGTCTATGCAATCCTCCTCATGATGAGAGCCCACCTTCACCCGATTCTTGATTCATTTGTTGAATCTTTTTGCAAAGCCTTGGGATGGGGTGTGTGAGAGTATATTGTGTAATCCTGTCAATTTATTGTGAATATGCATGGCATGTGAATGTGAAGCATGAAACTATTTATTCCTTGTTTCCTCGAGCTCAGTGGGTGGCCTCCTTGAGGCCTAGGTTGGGAGGTGAGCCTCCATAGTTCCCATTTCATTTTTCTTTTGCAGATTTTCATTTGAAGAGTTGGAAGCTTGTTGTCCATGAAGTTCAATATTTGCAAGGATGATGAGCTTGTTATCCTCCTCATGATGATCATTCATTGTATTGTGATGAGTGGATATCTTGTTGTGAGATTTTGAGATATCCTATTGTGATATTCTTCATTGTGTATTGTGAGTAAGGTCTCCACCACCTTGTGATTATTTGATGTTGTGTTGGTGGTGTTTTATCATTGCTTAAATTTGGTATGGGTGGAGAAAAAACTTATATCATGTTATATCATGGTGAATGGATTGAGTATTCTTATTTGTCATCCTTAACTTCATAGAATTGCATGAGAATATAATTAGTTGTAGATGTTCAATATTGGAAGCAAAATTTAACTATGCTTTGAATTGGAATGTGTTAAAAATAAAAGTGTGAGCATTGATACTCCATTAAGGACAGCTAGTACGTTGTCTTATTGATAATACTTTCCTTCTCAGTTGTTAGTTGAGTTACATTGGAATTCAATTTTGTATGCAATTAGTTATATTAATTAGTAAATGGTTAAATTATGTAATATAGATGTTATGATGTATCTTAAATTTGATGTTCATGGGATATGCTCACCTGAAATTTACATAAGATCCATGTAAGTTCTTATTGAAATTGCAAAAGTAAAGGTCTATGTTGAATTTGATTAACTAAAGAGAGCACATAAGAAAGTTAAAAAAAAAAAAACTATACTAGTGACATTTAAATCTAAACAATCCTATGATTGCAACACAAAAAAAATGTAGACAAACAGGTTAATAAATAAATGGAATTATTATTAGATACCATGATGTCACCAAATATCATTGTTAAATAGTGATGAGATAGAAATGAAAGACATTAATTATATACCCTTGTTCTAAGGGTGACCTAGCATTAAAGGATGTCAGAGAATGATTTCAAAAAAACACAATAATAAAATACTGACCATCCCCACCCAGTTCTCTAAGTCATATGGTGGTAGGGAACATATAATGTAATACATAAGACAATTAAATTTAGTTGATCCCAAGTCTTGGTGAAGACCCCACCAAAGCATAGGCACCTCCAATCTTGTAAACCTTATTAATGGTGGTTGGTGGGTTAGGGAATCGAGTTCCTCTTTCCCTTCACATGTCCCAAGTCAAAGTATGGCATGTGGGCAGCCAAAAAAATGAGAGGCGCCATACTTAAAGGACTATTTGAAGGTTTAAATGATTAAGGAATCAAATTCTTTCCTTATCCCAAAACTATCCTTTTCCTTCTTGAGCGCTTATAGCCTAGGCATGGGAAGTCAAAACAGCTATATCCTCTTCCATCCATGCCTAGGAAGACTTAGCCAACACATGGCAACAAGGAGTTGTAATATAAAGTTAGGATGCTTTAGCATGAAGAGTATGCATTATAATATGGATTTAGATAATTATGGGTGGAAGGATAGTATAGGATGTTTCATAATTTATTAACTATGATATAGATATAATCCCAATTTAGTGGTCTTAGATGTGATTATAAGTTGGTGGTCTAATTTTAAAGGTTAAAAGTAATTAAAGACTTTGGTCTAGTTAAGTTGCATTGTATATCATTTTAGAGATAAATAAATATATAAAGCAATGATGATAGTAGATATAATAGTGATAAGTAATGGAAAATGAATTAACAAGCAAATGAGTTAAATAAAGTTTCAAATTCAATAATTAAATAGGAAGAGACCTAGGATAAATAGAAATTGAGTTTTTTTTTTTTAATATTACTAAAAAAATAAAAAAAATAGATGATATAGCATTTTCTTGACATAACTTTGGCACCATCATCAATGTAATAAAACAACGTGATTACCACTCATAGAATTTGGAAAAACTCACATAGAGTAAGAAACAAAAAAAAAAAAAAATTGTTATGTTTTACCTTGAGTAATGTTGGCATGTTTGGCCTTGTAAAATTCTAGCATGACAACAGGAGGCTCCACAACAGCAAGTGCCACCAGAGCCACAGGTACCTCCACAGTAGCAGGCACCAGAGATGCTAGATGAGGATATGTCAGATCAGCTAACAGCTAGGGTGTAGGACATGGTATGATGGTACCAAGAGCGGATCTGTCAGGCCTCCCAGTAGTTGGGGACCTACAGATTTCAGTGGCAGCCTAGGATGCACAGCTGCTGGAGAGATAGTAGGAGATAGACCAATGGAGAGAGCACACAGAGATTGCGGAGTGGAGATTAGAGTTGGCATAGGATGAGGTCCACTTCCAATCAGCTCAGGTAGTGTACTATTATGCTACATATATGAGTGTAGTACCTGATGAGACACTTCAGGTTCAATGCTTTTTTTAGTATGCCCGAGAGTCTGGAGGCACACGACCTCTTGTCAAACCAGATATGCCACTGCCCCCTCCACCACCTACTGCTCCTGCTCCTCTTGGAGGCAAGGGTACAGGATAGAGTTAGATGCTCTGTGGCTGATTGTGATTTTGATCTCAGGTTGTGTATCAATTGGTGTGATAGCACCACATGTATCATTTTTTTGATTGATTGCGCTCGAGTAGCACCCATTTTTTGTACTGATCCATTCTTTTGGTATATATATATATACGAGATCTTGAGTTGAGTATTCCTGTGTACATGTCATTGTCTATTTTTGCTTTACTTTGATGTACATGAGATGTATGTTGTACTTGGATAGAATGCATATGTATGGACTGACATCTCATGTAGTGTTGCATTATTTTGGCTTGACAGTGATAGGTATTCCATTGAGGAGCATGAATTGATGAACCAAACACTTGTGCAGCTATGAAGAAATTTGACATGTGGAGATGCCCCCAATCCTTCATCACAAAGGGTAGGAATAGAATGACCATCAAATTGCATGTTTATGCAAGTGAAGAATGTAATGCAAGACTATGTTAAATGCAACCCTAGGTTTTGTTACCAAGCCTCGATATTTAATCATCACCATAGATAGAACAATCTCGTAGGTCATACAATTCCCACTAACATTGTAATCATGGAAATATGGATATAACATACGTTATTGGTTTGTCAGAATTCAATGTAAGCATTCGAGGCACAAGAAGCCAGAATGACTAGAACATTTGTCCCTTTTAATATAGCAAGTTAACATAAGAATCAAAGCATAAACGCTAGGATGACCTAAATGTTGCTTGCATAATAGGCACACCAAACACATGGGAGATCCCTCTTATGCTAAGTATTTAGTATTCATTCTGTCCGCAATGACCCTTGCATTTGTAACCTGAGACAGAAGTGTGCTAGATATACTCACAGTGACCCGTACGTTCACTTAGCAGGATGAGTATCAATATTTATTGTAGCATGAAGATTTCACTACAACAAACAAGGAGAAGAACCAATGGTATTGATGTATTCATATAAAAAGAGTCAAGGTACACACGACCATCCAATACAAGATGGAGGCTCTTATAGTGGACACCCCTTTTATAGGAATAGATCAACTTATTGGAACTAAACCAAAAATAGAAAGCAAAGAAAAAGATCATGCCCCTAGTCATTACTTCTCTAATCAAAAATGACATCATTGAGTTTCTCGAAGGGACATGATAAAGCAAGAACAAAGAAAACAAAGAAAAATCTTAGTATATCCAAACAAGTATGTCATTTTTGAGTTCAATGTTTTGGGATTGATGTCAAGTGTCAGTGTCCAGAACATGTTTCAAAAAAATCTCTTTAGTAGGGTGACGACAATAGGAAGATGCGATCAGAACAATTGGTAATTGAGGTCAAAGAGGAATCTTCACGATGAAGAACCTAAGAAGGACTGAGCGATAGTAGATAGACACAACCAGGATGACTAGTGATCAGCGCAAGAGAGATTTTTCAAAAAAGGAATTTGGAGACATGACCTTAGCAATAGTAGGTAGACACACCTGAAATGATTGGTGACTATTGCAAAAGAGATTTTACGAGGAGAATCTTGAAAAGAGTGACACTAACGATAGTAGGAAAATGCAGTGAGGACCACTAGTAACTGTCGTAAAGGAGATTCTATGAGGAGAATAAAAAATAGTAACACTAGCGATAGCAGGTAGACGCAGTGAGGACCATTGGTAACTATCACGAAGGAGATTCTATGAGGAGAATATTGAAAAGAGTGACACTAAGGTGGAATGCCCCTGAGCTATGAGAAGACTCAATCCATGGATACATGAGCAGAAAGTAGGAAAAGCAAGAAAGTGAAAGCATGAAAGCAACTATACAGAAAGCCAGAAGATGAGCTGCAAGATGGAGCATTGGGAATAAGAGGTGCCTATTTACCAGGTTTTCACCTTCTTGGCAGGATCTTCCTTTTTTGCTACCATGATACCTATTTCTAGGTTTTCACGAATGGCACTTTTTTTGTTTTTTCAATTTTTTTGCATTTTTCTCTTTTTGATTTTTTTTGTATTTTTGAGATTTTTCAATTTTTTTGGTGTTACCAAGGCGCCCATTGCTAGGTTTTCACCAGGGTAACAATTTTTTCAGGACTTTTTCTAATTTTTATGATTTTTTTCAAGACATATAGATATGTACAAAGAGCTTGCTGAGATTAAATCAACTATAAAACTGCTTCAGGTGGAGAGTGTTGATAGGCTCTTTAAGCACTTCTCCTTTGATTGTGGAAAGTTGATAGGTGCCAGATCCATATACTACAGTAATGATGTAAAGATCGAGCCAGTTTGGTTCAAGCTTTCCCTTTTGTACTCACTGTTGTTGATTCTTGGGGTTCTCTCTCAGGATGAGATCACCTAGCTGGAAGACACGTGGCCTAACCCTCTGATTGTAGCTTCATGCCATTCTTTGTTAATATGCTTGTAGATGATCACATGCCACTTGTTGTCATTCATTTGGTAACACAAGCTCTTGAAGCTAAGCTATCCTATAGTCATCATCAATGATAAGGCCTTTCATATAGATTCTCAAGGTACGAATCTCAACCTCTATTGGAAGCACATCATCTGCCCCATACACCAATGCAAAGGGAGTTGTGCCCGTTGGAGTTTCGATGCTTGTCCTATATGCCCATAGAGCTGGATTGATCTAGAAATGCCAGTCTCTCCTTGATTTGTTGACTGTGTGATGAAGAATTTTGAGGATCATCTTATTGGATGCCTCAGCTTGGCCATTACCTTGGGGGTGATAAATGGAAGACCAATGTTGTGTAATCTTGAATTTCTTGCACAGTTCCTTGAGGTCTTTATTCTTGAATTGTCCTCCATTATAAGTAATGATTGAGGATAGTACACCATATCTATAGATGATGTAGTTTGTGATGAAAAGTACTACAATTTTTCCATTAGCAACTGTGAGAGGTACTGCCTCTACCCATTTTGTGAAATAATCTATAGCTGTGATAATGAACTTATGTCCATTAGAGGAGGTTGGGCGAATCTGCCCCACCAAGTTGAAGGCCCATTGTTGAAATGGCCATGTTATAGTAGAGGGAATCAGCTCTTTGGCTGGACCATGAATGAGATTCCTATGTAGCTAACACTACTTGTAGGACCTAGCATACTTGATAGCTTCTTGCTCCGTTTTGGGCTAGTAGTAACTAGCACGAAGGAGTTTGCGAGCTAGTGTCAGGCCATTGGAATGAGATCTACAAATACCTTTGTTAATGTCAATTAGTGTGTGTTTGGACTTGTCAAGTTCTAAACACCTAAGGAGTGTTTCGTCGAGGCCTCTCCTATACAGATCATCAGCAATAATGACATAATGTGAAGCATTATGGATTAGGTAATGTTTCTCATTCTGGGTCAAACCTTCTGAAATGGTTTGATTATGAAGGTAGGAATAAATGTGATGGTAGCAGGATGATTCTTGTCCTATAATAGAACAGATCATCCTAGAATCAGGGGTGTCATAGGCTGGGTAGTGTAACACTTCCACCAAGAACTCATGTCGGAGATCATTTTTTGGCATTTGTAGCAAGGAGGCCAGAGTGGCCATGGCATCAACCGCTTTATTATCTACTCGTGGAACTTGCTGGAAGGTGATGTGTGCAAAATACTTCTTCAAGTCATCAACCATGCACTTGTAAGGAATTAGTTTCTCATCCTTTGTTTGATACACATTGTTTACCTGGTTGATAACAAGATGAGAATCACCAAAGATGTCTAATCGATCCACTCTCCATTTAGCTACAATTTTCATGCCATTGATCAAAGCCTCATATTCAACAATGTTATTTGTACAAGGAAATAGAATCTTGTACACTTTGGGTAATGAGTATCTTTGTGGTGTAATAAAGAGTAATCCATCACCTGATCCCTATTGCGTAAGGGACCCATCAAAGAACATAACCCATGTATGGTGTGTGAGTGTCAGAATTTACTCATCTAAGAAATCAATGTTCATTGGTAGAAGACTCTGTATGGGTGCCTCAGCCAGCTGATCTACAATTGTCTATCCCTTTATAGCCTTGCATTCAACATATTGGATGTCAAACTCACTGAGTATCATGACCCATTTAGCCAATCTTCCTATGAGAGCTTCCTTACTGAGCAAGCACTTTAGTGGATCTATTTTAGCCACAAGTCATGTAGTGTGGGCAAGCATGTAGTGTCTCAACTTTTGGGAAGCAAAGACAACTACCAAGCAAGCTTTCTCAATAATGTTATAGTTTTTCTCATAAGAAAATAGTGTTCGACTCAAGTAGTAAATAGCTCTTTCTTTTTTGTCTTTATCTTCCTGAGCTAATAGGATTTCCAAAGATGTTTCAATGGCTAAAATGTATAAAAGCAAAGGCTTCCTAGGAATAGGAGGCATAAGAATTGGAGGATTGACAAGATATTGTTTGATCTGTGTTAAGCTTTGCCCGCAATCCTAGTTCCAATTGAATTTCACACCCTTATGTAAGGTCTTTGTGAAGGGTTGTGATCTATCTGCCAATTGTGAAATAAACCTGTGAATAGATTGAAGCCTTCCCTGTAGTCCTCTCATCTGACTGATGTTCCAAGGTGGTGGCATGTCCATTATCACTTATACTTTCTTCATATCTACTTCAATTCCTTTTGCAAAAATCCCAGCAACTTCCCTAATGTGACACCAAATGTACATTTCTTAGGATTGAGCCGAAGATTGAATTTTTCCATACAATCTAGGATGGGTCCCAAATCTTGCAAATGAGTATTGTGTTTAGTTTTTTTGACCAAGGTATCATCGACATAGTCCTCCATGGTTCTATGCATCATCTCATGGAAAATTGTAGTAATAGCCTACTGATATGTAGCACTAGCATTCTTCAAACCAAATAGCATCACATTCCAACAAAAGGTTCCCCATGCACATGTGAAAGCCATTTTCTCCTGATCTTTTGTCACAATTTTTATTTGATTGTATCCAAAAAAACCATCCATAAATGAGTACATCTCATAGCTATCCGTCATGTCCACACTCATATCAACATTAGGGAGCGAAAAGTCATCTTTAGGACATGCCAAGTTAAGATCATGGAAGTCTATACAAATCCTGACAGATTTATCATGCTTGGAAACTGGAACAATATTGGATATCCATTCAGCATAATCAATTGCACGGATGAAACCAGCCTTTAGGAGTTTCTCCAATTCTGGTTTGATGAGCAATGCAACGTGAGGGTGCATTTTTTGAAGCTTCTATTTAATTGGTTTGATGCCTAGTGCTATGGAAAAATGATGCATGATAATATCAGTATCTAATCCTTGCATGTCAGAGTATGTCCAGGCAAAATTCATTTTCTTTTCCTTGAAAAAGGCAATGAATTGTTCCTTCTCTTCAGGTGATATTGACTGTACTAGATGTATCATATGAGGATGTTCTTCTGTGCCCAAGTTAATTGGTTGTGTCGGCTCTATCAACACTGATGATCTCTCCTAAAAGTTCCCTTGTAACCAAAACACTTCATAAGCCTAAGACTGGGCCAATATTTCTTAGGAGTAATTTCTTGAGCTTGTTTTGTTAGGTCCACTAGAGCCTTTTCTTTATAAAGCAATGCAACAATGGCTCTATTTTCACTTTCATCTTCTAAGGGAACTATAGCCTTGAAAAAAGCACCATTATACTTGGTCTGAGGTGTCAGTATGAATGACTTCTTTGCCTCTGAGGGTCTCCCATAATGTTGAGGAGACTTTGGGAGAGATGTCAATGACAAAACTGGTTCAATGTGATACTCTCCCATGCCAGTTTCTTTCAATTTGAATGATTGCTCAATTTTTTCCAGCTTATTGTCATGATAATTAGTGGACTCATGGTTAGCAGGGATGAAAGTTTCAGCAGCTTTGAGCATATTGCAGGTGTAGCTAGTGGTGACAGGAATAGTAACTTCGGAGCCATGAAATGGGAACTTGATGCATTGGTGGTAAGTGGATGGCATAGCATGCATCTCATGTATCCATGGCCATCCCAACAAAATATTGTAAGCCAAGGGAATGTCAAGCACCTGACAGGTGACATCCCTCTCTACAGGACTGACACGGATGGGTAAAACCACAAGACCTAGAGACTTTCCTTCCACTTTGTCATATGCTTTGATAGTGATCTTTCATCGAGGATTGATAGAGTCCTCAGAATAATTCAATTGTCTAAGAAAAGTAACAGAGATAATATTTAAGCCAGTGTCGTTGTCAATGAGTACCTGACGAACACGTGTCTAGTGGATCATAACCTTAGTGTGTAGAGGCTGATTGTGTGGGTGATTTAGCGAGTTTTCATCTTCTTCAGAAAAATTCATAAGGTATGGTGAGGTCAAGTGACCTACCATGGATTGAAATTTCTCAAGATCAAGATCTTGAGGAAAATTTGCCTCAGAAAGGGCTTTATCTAGAATTTTCCTGTGAGCAAGCGAGATTTTAAGTAGCTCAAAGATAGAAATCTAAGCATTAGTTCATTTCAGTTGATCAAGAACACTATAACTAGTTGTTGTCAAGTTTGTTGTGGGTTTTGTACCTTTACTAGATGGACCAGCAAGGGCTTTGTCTTTGTGTTGTTTAGGATTTGAAGTAGGAGGCGCAGGGCCTTTGAGCACCAACTTGGCACAAGAATGAGTGACAACATTAGCACAATGTTGCGAAGGCACATTGTCTATTGTATTGGAAGTAAGGCCCCTCAAGACAAATGGTGTCTTGGGTTTGTTGTTATCTTGCTTGCCCTTAATGGTAATAACGTTGCAATATTCATAATCCATAGGTTCAACCATATGAATGACATTATCATCATTGGAATAGGTATAGTTGACCTTGTTGTAGGGTTGTGGTTTTGAAGTCTCTCCTTTTTCATAAGCTGGGAAAGGTTCTTTGAATGCCTTGTGATATGAGTTTTTATTATGTCTATCTACCACAAGATCACCAACATCAATCATGTCCTGGACTTTATGGAAAAATTTTATACAGTTGCTAGTTTTGTGTCCCTTGTTTTGGTGATACTCATAGAATGAGGTCTCATTCCACCATGGTGGACATGGTTGTGCATCATAGGGATGAGGGTTATCCATTGGTGAAATAAGCTTGTGTTGTAGCAATGTTTTGTAAACCACATCCAGGGGTTCTCCCAAAGGTGTGTATTCTCACTTAGGGCATGTTGCCCATGAGTTTCTTGGTTTTTTCCCAGACATCTTATTGTCAGGGGGAGGTTTCTCAACATTTTTGGCCACTTTGAGGCTGTCTATGAGATTAAATGTTGCTTTAGTAGGTTTGGGTGTGACATTGTCAACAACTCCATCATGTACAATTTCTCAGTTCTTATTGGCATGTTTGGTTTTATCTCTATTGGAAGTGGAACCTTTTTTTATGTCTCTCTGAAGAGTGAGTTCACCTTTCTTGACCATAAATTCTTTGATACGGATAGCCTCTATAATCATGTCTTCAAAGGTATGTGGATCTTGTAGTTGGACTCTATAGCCAAAATCAGGTAAGAGGTTATCAGTGAAAATGTCAAGCCTCTCCATTTCTAGGATTTTATGGGAATACTTAGTGTATAGTTGTCTCCACCATTGGAGGAATGTGAGAAAAGGCTCACCAACTTTCTGTTTAAGGTTACATAGATCTCAAATATTGATAGGATGTTGAATGTTATGAGACTATTGCTGAACAAAGAGATTGGCAATTTCATCAAACATCTTGATACCAAGAGGTAAATGTGAGAACCACTCTAAAGCCTGACCACCTAGGCTTCTAGGGAATAAACACATGAGTTATTTTTGATCGTGTATAAACTCCATAGACAAAGCACCAAATTTTGGCAAGTGATCTTGGGGATCAGTAGTACCAAAGTACTTGTCATATTTGGGTAGTTCTATGCCTCCTGGGAAAGGGGGCATGTTTATGCTTTTGTCAAATGGAAATGGACAAAGAGCATCCAATGTGTATGTCTTTGTGGGTTTCTCTTTCTCATGCATCATCTGAGCCAATTGGTCTTGCATAATTTTTAGTTATTTTTGGAGTTTAGAAGTCTTAGTTTCTTCTTCAGGTGTGATGATGGTTTCCACATTGAAATGAGAGGGTAACTTTGCTCCCTCTTGGGAAAGTTTGATAAAGTACTTTTCTTTCTCTTCGTTGAGTAGGATTCCCATGACCTTTTGGAAGTTTTTGTCTCTATGACATTTTGCTATGTGTTCAAGGAGTATCTCCACCTCTTCTTGTTCCTCATCAGTATCATAGTCTTTCTCTTTCTCTTTGTCATTCCTAGGTGGTTCTTGATGTTGACTATGACTACTATGTTTAGGTTCATGATTAGTCATTATAGGAACATGTTTAGTTTTAGTGTGTTGTGTTTCAAAAAGTCCTCTGAAAAAAAGATCAGACATCGTGTTTGGTAATGCAGGACCTCTTCCTATCTCAGTATCCTCTTGGTACAAAGGATTCCTAACTTGTTGCAGGTTTATGGAAAATGTTTGATGAGTTCAAGGTGACCTAGCAAGTGAGGGGGATCGTGAAAATGCCTCACTAGCCAAACTAGATTTAGATTGTGTAACAAAAGGTAAGCAACCTTTGCTATGATTATGACCTTTGGCATGACCATGTCTAAGTCTAAGAGGATAAAACATGTTGCTACTTCTGGTTGCGACAATCATAGAGAAGGACAAGAAGCTAAAACCTAGACAAGGACTACACTAAGACTGAGTCTCAAAAAGGAAAAGATAATAGCAAGAATGTTGTACACTAAGGCACAAATGGTCTGATTTAAAGGCTAGAACAGCCAGAGATTATGACCAATGTGACACAAAGTGTGACAAGCATTAAGAAATGAAGACAAAAGGTAACTTAAGAGTTGAGACCAATCAAAGTGCAAGACACAATTCTTTAGCTAAGTGAAGTGTTGTTGTTTTAAGACTATTTGTAGACAGAGAGCAATAAAAGGATGCAAAAAAAGATAGCATGCAGGCTATAGATAGCTAAAATAGACCCAAATTGGTAATGCTGACACAAAGTCTTGTGCAAAAAACTTTTACAGGCCACGCAAAGAACTTTTACAAGCCATGCGAAGAATTTTCCTGGTTCACACGAGGGTCAATGAAAGTGTTTTAATTTTGCATGAGAAAGTTCACAAGGTCATGCGAAGACTCATGACAGGGGTTTAATTTCGCATGAGATCAAAATGATTTGATGCAAGGACCATATGATTTCGCACGAGAAGGCAGACCAATTTTACAATAGCAACTAATTTTGACAAGGTTTCTAGACTTTTGGACAAATTGGGTAGATTTTTGAGACAAGTTCAATTGGACAGACATCAAGATTGACCTCGCAAGATGTTTGGACAAAGTTTCAAGTTTGCAATTTGGGTAAAGTGTTCAAAGAAGACAATGGGAAGCAAGTAGTAGTCAAAAACAGTCCTGCTAAGGACAAGGCAACTCGACAAGATAGGGGAGTCTTGACTTTTTTTTGTTGTAAAATAGTTTGGACTTTGTTGATGACTCGATAACAAACATGCTTTATCCCTAGAAAGAAAAATTGGTAGAGAAGGCAAAACCTTTGTCCCACATCTTATGTGCATGCCTGTACCTCACACGGCTGTGTCACCCCATAGAGAGTGCCCATGTTTTTGGTATATTCAAAGGACTCAATAGTATATGTTGAATGAGCACCCTTGTGGTAGGCGACCAGCACGTATACCACCTTCAAACATCTAGTAGCATGCCTATGGTGAGTTTTACAGGAGAGATTCTTCCTCCTCCTTGCACAAAGATTATGCCTCCTTTTGGAGGTGAACTGGGTAGCTTCTAACTAGGAGGGTTTTACTTGGCTTCCATTCAAATTAATCCTCGGTGGCTCCACAAGCAGAGTTGAGACCAACAGCCCACACCAACATCTGAAAGTGCACACTACTTGCTTAGTAAGCTAGGGGCTAGTGCCAACTAGTGCATAGATAGAGCTTCCCCTTGATATGCAATATCAAGAATTAAGGGGAAGAAATTAATTCAGCTTTGGAGTCTTTCGCTCTACAAAGCATCTTGATTATAGTGAGTTAGAATCTTCGATGAAAGAAGTGTGCTCATTTGGGTCATTCTTGGAGGTTGGATCACTCTGGCAGGCCCTCTAAAGGATTGACACAAATTGGTGGTTTAGATCTAAGGGTCTGAGTTTTTTATTTCCCTCAAGGGGAAAGAGCATAATCCTCTACCTTATTTCCTCGCCCAAACACACCAAACAAGTTAATTACCAACTTGGCTTAATCAATCCAAACTCATTCTTCCTTAAATATTTTGATTTCCTAAAAATAAATCATTTTCTTATCATAGAAGAGAATAAGCATTGGAGAACCACCAAGTTGCTTGCCTTCTTTGAAATGTCATCTTTCGAAAGCATCTAGGTTTTGGATTCACTCTTGGTCATGACTTCCAAGAAGTGAAGAGCATATTCCCCTATTCTTTTGTCTTGTACCCTAGGAACTTCACAAGCTCCTAATTAGACTAATTTTGAAAACAGAAAAGGAAGACACACATTGTTTTTGTGGGTTTGAAAATATTGTCTTTGACAAGCGTATTTTTGACAGCATCCTGCAAGCAAACCATCAATCTATTTTCAAGTGGGTTTTAAAAAGGAATCTTTGGCAATACATCCTGCAAACAATGGTTAAGCTACAAGAAATCAAAGAACAAATTAAGACAAGTACGTTAGCAAAATCAAATAAGCTGAAGATCAAAAAATAATGCTAAAAACTAAAACTGCTATCATAGAATTTTGTGCGAAATCTCTGTTCAAGCCACATGAAATTGTTTCATGACCCACGTGAAGAAACAGGTGCGGCATGAAATTTCATGCTTAGGCACTTTCTTGCATGACCTAGAGAGAATATTTGTGCAAAGATTTTGGATCCTCATGCGAAAATAGACAATTTCGCGCGAAGATTCTCGAATTTGTACGAAATCGTAAGGATAGAGAATTAAAAATTTGATTTAAAAAATACAAAGAAGCCCTAAGAATTTGATTTTCTTAGGCCCCACGGTGGGTGCCAAAAATGTACCTATGAATTGTGGGCCTCTAAACCTCATAGACACTTCGACATAGTCATTACCTGCAAAATCATCCTAGAATGAACATCAGATTGTTCACCCAAGATTAGCCCTATGAGTTGACCTGTTGCCTCCTATCTAAAGGGTTTTTGCTTATTAAATATCCTCAAATTCAAGGTGTAAGCAACTAGACCCTCTAAGAATGAAGGATTTAAATGCAATTAAGATGAAATGCAATTTAAGCTATATGCATGTGCAGTTAATCTAAGAACAAAGTAAAGAAAACTAGATTAACATATGCATATTATACTAAATGATTCTTAATCTAAGAATTGAGAGTACATGCTAACAATGAGTAAATGAGTGCATAGTTCAGCAAAGTTTCAATAGCAATTCTATTCAACTTTTGTAATGAGGAAATGAGGGTCTCTTAAATAGACTTTCTTGGAATCCATCAACGGTTGAGATCGATTTCAATCAACGCTCAGGATTGAAGATGAAATTCAGTTGTAAAGGAAGATTCCTAAATCAAAGGGAGTTAACTGGCTCATATTTGAGTGTAAGAGTCAGTCAACTCAAATAGACTTCAATGTAAGAGCAAGTGACCTGGGTCACTTCTAATTTGATCAGCAGTGAACTGAGAATTTCCTTTTTGAACTTAAGAGAGATTTTGGAGAGGTATTTAATTTAATAAAATGAGATATGACCTCATAAATACCTTTTCTTATTTAATTAAATAATTTCATTCAGTTAATTAGAACAGGAATATTTATTAAATTAAATAAATTTAATTCCATAGTACATTAGCCTTAGGATATAATTTAATTTAATTAAAGTATAAATACTTAATAATTAAATTAAATATTAATCAATAGGTTTAATGTGACTAATATGAGTAAATACTATAGGAATTAAATAATAAGCATGATGAATGCAGATTAGGGTTTTTTGCATCTGACATTTAAGTCAAGTAGCAAGTAGCAGAATAAGAATTTGTCTAGTGACATAGGACTTAGGTTTGATTAGAAATAGACCAGAATTGGTATCATGACAATGAGCCAATTTTGGGGTATTACATTAGCTACTTTTAATCCAAGTAAACGTGCTTCATGTTTTGTTATATTGTTGGTACAAGTGAAGTTCAAAGTAAAGTAGTATTTGAATGTGTTCTTTTCTAGTGAGATAAACATTACTCCGGTCCCTGACCCTTCTTTGGAACTAGCCCCATCAAAATACATTGTCCAGACATTTTGTGAATCTATACTCTTGTGAAATCAATGGGACTATCTTTTCAATTTCTAGAATGGTGATTTCAGCCCTAAAAGCATTTACTTCTATATCTAAGAAACATGTAGAATCAATATCAATGTTGTCTTCAATCATATGAATCACTCTTGGTTCCCTATTAACCTTGATAAATTTTTCATTTATGTGAAATGTAGCAAGATAAGTTACGTTTTAGGCTCCCTCCCATTGTAGCACTCCACTTTCTTGAGAGTAACATTCCATATTGAGGAGGGATGCCAACTACTAGGATACTCATGGTTAAGTCAACATCAAGATAGGAAGCTAAACTATAAGGCAATGCATTGATGGTACCTATAATAGGGACTCCTCTTGCATCCATGGCTTGATATCTACCTTATTTAGTATCTACTTTTAGACTGAGGGACTCCATGATCTTAAAAGGCATGATATTATTATAAGCTCTTGAATCAATCATACAATTCTTCAAGGTTTTTCCATTTATAATCAAGCTAAGGAAGAAGTGGTCAATATTTTCTATATATGTTGCTAATGAACTATCCAAATACATTTGAGGTATTTTGGATATGACTCCTTTATCTTCCTTTTCTTTTACTACAACTTGTATCTCCTATCTAAATGATGAGTCTCCCTTAATGGCTTTACTATTCCCAATCCCTTTTAACCAAGAGAAGTATTTTCTTTTATGTTCTTCTATCCTAAACATTTTAGATAAAGTAACCTTGACAATAATTTGTGATAACATAGACATCATATCAACAAGGTCATAAACAAGGGGTTTACATGAATTACCTTTAGTTACTTTCATTTGAATAGGAGGATCCTGAATTTTCCTAAGAACATCAAGACCTAACTTTCTTTGTTATGTATTTTCCTTAGCTACATCTACACCCTGATTTTATATCTTCTTCTTAGGTTCCCACTTCTTAGCCTTATTGTCCTTTATCTTGACAATCACTTGATCCTCTTCTTTGTTTCCATTACTCATTTTGTGGGTTATATCTGTAATGAAGATACTTGATACCTTTCTAATAGTATTCTTTACTATTATATTCCTTAGATTATAAGTATCATGAACACTAGAAACCATCTCAGCAGTTATTCTATCAATTTCTTCCTTGGAAGGTTTTCTCATATTCATATGTTCAACACCCAAAATAATGTTTCATGTCTTGTCATCAAATTCATCTTCATCATATGAAAATATTTGCTGACGGTATAGTTGGTACATCTTTTATTGATCACTCACATCCATTTCAACTCTTCAGTATCATATTCATCACAATCATCACATGAGTTAATCATGTTGTAGGGCACATAATCATGATTCTTTTCTTCCTCCCCCTCTTAAGTCTATGTTAGTTGAGGTGCAGAGAAAGATTGAGAAACTACATAGTAGTTAGGAGAATAAGGAGATTAAAAAAAAATGCACCAAGACATTTCTTTCACTACATTCATAGAATTTCTCTATAGTGGGTCTGGTGTACTTTTGTCACTTGTGCCTTGTATAAGGCTATTACTGGGCTTTCCATCTTTCCATTATGTGTTGTAGGGCTAGTTCTACAATCTAGTTTGTCTATTATAGTTATTATTAAACTGTGGATTTTGACCAACATTAGGCTTATTTGCATTGTGTACTAGAGGTTTCATATTCTTAAGAAAGTTCAAGACCTAGTCCATTTTTCTTCCTTAGGGTTTTTTGGTATGATAGGCTTATCTTTTTCTTTCTTTTTTTTCCTATGATTAAACAACTTGGGATCATCTCTCCTTCCAAGTTTTCCAAATGTTCTATTATTTTCAATGTTTATGGCTATCTTGAAAGCATCTCTTAGTGTCTTAAGATCTTTGTCTCTTAGAATATAAGCCATTTTACTATTAAAAGCATTCAAATAGGTAGTGGGACATGCATTCTCACCTAATCTCATGACTTGGAACAACTTATACATTCCCTTTTGGAACCTCACATTGAAATCAAAAGTGGACTCATTTTGACTCTTCTTGATGTTGTTAAACTCATTCAGCATAGAAATTTCATTAGTATTATCCCCATATCATTCCTTGAAAAACTTCTCTAAATCATCCCATGAACTAATGTCATCATCAAGAAGTCTCCCAAACTAGTTTTGGCATCTTCTATGAGTGAATGTACAAATAACTTCATGACAACATCATCATGCTCAACTTCATAATCATCATATCAGTAAATTTTTTGAGATGTTCTTCACCACTAATGACATTTTTTCCTGAGAACTTTGTGACTTTACCTCTTAACACATTGGGGATAGGATGAGGAAAACTAGGGATACCTATAAAGGACATATATTTATATCTTTCCAAATAAATGGGCCTTTTGTGAACTCCTAGGACATTTGAAGAACTAGGTCTAGCCCCTTGGGTTTGTATGGGAATTTTGTCTTGTTGGGTTGTAGCTAACTGACTATTAGTAGCAAAAGAGGAAGTTGGTATTGATTGGGAAAATCCTTGACTATTCATCATAGGTCCACAAGTTGGGATACAGGATATATCCTATAAAGTCTAGTTTTGCCAAGTTGTTAAGCCAAAAGTGGATTTGAGGAAATCAATTTTTATCCTTGTCTTTTTTGCCTTAGCCTCATTTTCAACTTTTTCTAATTCCTTTGCAAGATCTTTCCTCTCCTTTTTTTCTCTAATTCAATCTTAGAAATAGAAATGTTCTTAGGGGAAAAATGAGGATCATTGATTTTTACACCTACAAACTTATACTTTCCTTTATCAACATTCCTAGTAGTAAGATCTATCACATTTTTCTAAATGGGTTTATAAGGTTGGACTTGATAAATGACAAGACCTTCCTTCTCTTGTAGAAGATGTTCTTGATCTTCGACTTTAGACCTTATTCCTCCCACATCTCCAAATATGTCTAAATGTAGAGTGGAATATTTATCTTCCAACTTCCTATACTTCTCTTTAAATGCTTCCATTCTTTTCAGAAAATATTCCCTCTCTATGAGGGTATTCATGGTAATTACGTCCTTTTCTTTATCCAAACATATATGTTTGACATATTCCTCTACAGCCTTCTTCCCAAGTGTTTCAATCTTAGATAATAGATCATTAGAATCTGCAGAGGTAGTTTCTGAATCTATGGGATCATCTAGGTCAATGAGATTTATTTCATCATATGGAATTTGCCAAAGATTTGGCCTAATATTTTGAGTGTTCTTATATCCCCATCATTGGTTTACCTCTTTAGACATATTGGGTCTAAAAGTAGTATCTTCTATAGAAGAAATAGTAATGGGGTAGATCTATGTTAGTAGTATCTTCACCTAGAAGCCACGTTTTCTTAGACTCAAAATTGAAAGAAGAAGATTCTCTTTCTATTACATGTTGATACTATGAATGTTCTAATGTATTATCTTGGGGCTTCCATATAAGACTAAAATGTTGTTTCTTCTTAGATTGGTTCTTCCAACCAACCTAAGGTAGCTTTGTGTATAGAGGAACTTCTAGATTTTCATTTGTATATGCTCTTGTGTTTTTCCTTCTATCAACCATTCCAAAAAACACTTACAATATAGCACTAGCCTATAAAACTTTGACTAAGTCTCCACCCACTGAGGGGGAAAAACTTTAATATGGCTAGGAAATAGAAAAATATCAGGAGAATAAAAAGTTAACCATAGATCTGACACAAGGGCCCAAATACACAAAATAAATCTATCACAATGCACTTTGGAAAATGAAAACTTTGTCACATAGACAAGGCATTACTCTAACACATGACCTACCGTACTATAGGATAGAAACCATGTCATGTACTTCTTGCCTAGTGTATTGAAACTTTTTTAGATTCTCAAGGTTTTTCTATTAAAATAAATCAATACATGTTCCCCAACAAAGTCGCCATTTTGTTGGCTTATGACATTAAAGAATTTAAACAACAATTTTAAAAGGAAATATATCTAGGCATTACCTAAAAACCATAATTGACAACATGACACAAATCAAAAGGACCAACTAATAAGACCCTACAATACCTTCTTCTCTTTGAACTCTACAAAATTCAGGAGAGTATACCTGGTGTAGTGCCTACCCCTAGTCTGAATTTCTATTATCATTGTTGAACTTGTTTAGGCCAATTTTATGTTTGATGATTAGTAGTATTATTTTAAGATTATCACATATTGCTTTACATTCAGTTTTTATATGATGAGATTACTCGGTACTCTATATTTCGTGTATGTACAATGATTATTCAGTGTTTTCAGTTACTGATGATGATTAGATAGATGGATTATTATGTGTTTTCTTATGAGTACTTACCCCATACTACATGTGTATGGTGTGTTTGTTTGTTCTCTTTATGTATGGCATTTATGATGTGGTTAAGGAAGGGAGTCATAGTCACCTGCTAGTTGGGATCTACATGATGCACCACTTCTTGCCATTGCCTATTTAGCTTAGATTATTATGTATGTACATGTGTGGATTTTATGTAGGTTACAATTACCAGGTATCGACTTTCCTAAATTGCCAGGATGAGCGTACCCTATCACATTATCTCAATGGTAAGAGAGGGGAGATAAATTCTTAAGTCCAAATCTTAAACCTTTAAGCCATTTGTCCTAATTGACAATTAGGACAAGTATCTGAGTCATGTACCCTCTGAATGCGTCAGATGACATTAATTCATGATTATAACCATTTAGTTTGATTTTGTATGCGTTTTTCTATGATGGGTTTTCATATGTTGTTTTATGAGTCTTTAGTGTATTTTCTATTAATTAAGTCTAATTAAATGATTTAATTTAATGGAAAATAACAATGAGATTTTAATGTTTAATTATATTTAATTAATTGAGAAATTAATTAAATAAGAAGAATTAAATTTGATGATAAAAGTTATAAGGATAATTTTAGAACGTGATAATATTTATTTCAATAATAATATATTTAGAGTTCATTTTTAAATAAATGCTAAATATTATTATTATTTGAGTTAATAAATATTTTATCATTTAAGTTTCAAAAATAAATTAAAAAGTGAAAAGATATTAAATTATTAAAAAAATTCTAGTTCGCATGATTTATGCATGAGATTAAAATAAAAGAAAATAGTTAAAAGATTAAACATGTGAATTTAATAATGTTATTTTAATTGCATAAAGTGTGCACGGGGTTAAAGTTAATAAATTAATTAAAGTAATAAATTAATTTAAAGTAGAAGCCAAGTGGAAATCAAATAAAGTTATTTTATAATTCATTTGGCATGCATGGAAAATATAAATGAGAAGATTAATAAAAGTTAATTTGAGAGTTAACTCTAGTGAGCAAGGAGTCCTCTTGGGTAAATGCACAATTAGTGCCTTTATTTGAGGAGAGAACTCCTTATTATCACTTGAGGGTTCATTTTCAAGAGATGGTAGATTTTGGAAAGGAATCAAAGACACGTATTTGGACGCAAAATTTTGGAAGCAAATTTTCTCAATTTTATCAGGTGGTTGCGTGTTAGCATCAAGTTTAGGTAGGGTCTTGTGTTTCGATCACTGATTCAATTATGTAATTTCATATTCCTATCTACTTCGTGATTATAAGAACTTGTCTTCTCAAATTTCATTGTACGAATGTGTCAATTCTTTGTTCTGAATCTTGTGCTAATTGATTTCATCTGTAAATCTAGATTGAAAAACTATTTAGGAAACCTCATTCTACAACTAAAAGAAATTAGAATTAAATTGGGATTTGGGTTTGAATTAAAATGGCATTGAGAAATTTAAATTTGGAAAGAGATTGAATTTGAAATTGGAAATCCTAGATTGAAAATTCAAATGGTTAATATTATGTCCTCTATCAAAGTGATGTGGAAATCAAATTATATATATATATATATATAATTGAAAAGCATATTTATTTTGGAATTTAAATTATAATTTAATTTATACTGAAATACATTTTAAAATGTATATATATAAATTTTGTAGAACATTATGTATTGGAGGTAGTTGTTTAAATTGAATTTTACATATAATAACCTCTTATATATTTTTTAAAAAATATTAATTAAAAATACAATAATTAAATTATATATATATATATATAAATAATTAATGTGGGGGGGGGGGAGGGGGGTGTTTAACCACCTCACCTGTCATCGTACGCACGTGTAGGATGACTGCTGCACGCAATAGCAGTTAATACTATTGCCGGTGGCAGTAGCCAAGCCTATGGTAGCACAGGCAGCCGCACGACAAGGCCGACAATCTTTTATTTAGTTGCAAAAGGTATGTTTTATTAAAGTTTTTATATATATAGATTTATTAATATTTAATTTTGATTTAATAATAAGATATAATATAAGATTTTATTGTTAATGAATTTTAATAAAAAATTCATTATTATTTAATAAGCTTTACTAATATGTATTAATATTAACTTCATTATCATTTATTAATGATGTTAATTTAATAAATATGTTAAATTAATAAATATGTAATTAATATCATATAGTTATTTTTATGATGATTAATTTATTAAGATTTGGTTAATGTGATTAAAGTTTTATTATTAGAATAATGATTATTTTATTATTAATGTAAAATAAGTTATGAAGAATTAAATAATATTTAATTAAAAAAATTTAATTAATTATTATTGTGATGTATTTGGAGAGTAGAGAAAGATTATTAAGTTTTGAACAACGTTCATTTAGATTACTTAATTAAACTATTATTAAATTTAATTTTAAATGGATGGTTATTAATTGATAATACTTAATAATTAATAAGATGTTTAGGTAAGTATTAGATTTATTTAATTACTATTAATAAATCAAAATTTAATGAAATTATTAATTATTTTACTCAAAATTAATAAGGGTAACTTTATATATATTTGACTCGATTAAACGAATGTGTTATTGGGTAGAATTAATTAAGAATCTTATAACTTGAAACGTACATTAAAACATAAATTGAAACTTTTCCTTTAACCCTATTGTGTATTTTTGAATCAAATCCAAACTATGAGACTATCTTGTTATGCTTTCTTTGTACTATCTATGTTTTGGGGTTGCGGGTTGTCTTAGTATTGACCAGTCTTAGGTTGTTACCAAAGGCTTGGGGGTTATGAGTTTGTGATGTCATACTGATGTTTTGATCTCGATCTTGATTATTTTTACTCAACCATGGTATGTGATGGTATGTTCTATGTTGAGTATGTTTATATTGTTGATTACTGTTTTTAGTGCCTTGTGGGATTGCGAGATTTATGTTATGGGTTATATGACTTAACCATTTTTGAGTCATCAATCAATTATATTTGGTTTTCTTTCTAGTTTCTTTGAGAGGACTAAGATTTTTTGGATGATTTGTTCTTGATGATGTCATGTTGTGACATGTTTGACTTGACCATTTTGGAGTCTTCGATCAATATTATTTTGGGATGTTTTATGGTTGCTCGTTGAGAACCAATGGATATTGTGGGATACTTTCTAGCTTCTCGTTGGAGAATCGATGGATATTGTAATTTATCATTTGATGCTTCCAGTTGCTCATGGAGAATTGATGTGATTATTATGATTATCTTTATGATGCTTTCCAGTCACTTGTGTATATGACTGAGGTGATTTTACTATGATTATTTGATTTTTGATTCATTAGCTTAGGGTAGGTAATCTATATATAGTGTCGAGAAGTGGCTTGCAATTCAGGTTGAGGCCCTAAGAGGCTACCAAGGTAACTCATTGTAAGTTGTTTTTAATAAGTGATAACATTTATACTAAATTAGAGTAAAATGAACCTAATAAGATTAATTGTATGTTCACGCCCATGCCTTGAGTGCTAGTATAGACTAGGATGGGAGTATAGAGAATGCTTGGTTACGACCTTGCATTCCATAGTATACCTCGTCAGTACGAGAGGATACTAGTGGCCACAGGGATCACTAGGGACTCAGGATTCCTAAGGGATTGCTCAAGTAACTTCGGACATGATTTGTGCAATGACACTTGCTCGCTTATATAGTAGATTCCTACGTATCTTTATGTGCCTCTAGGTCTAGATGTCGATCTATGTGTTGGAACCTTTGAGTTAGTATACTTCTAGGATTTCTTGGACTTGGAAAGTATTTCTATTATGTGATTTGATATCCTATTTGGGACATGAGACTATCTCCTCAACACGGTGTGAGTGGGCCATTTAGGTTCCACGTAGCCGGGTGGTAGTGCTTTTTCACTCTTATGATTGAGATCCATTTGTAGTCACCATGGCTAGAGCTTCTTGGTATACTTGCTTATCATGTTTAGATGATGTTGGTTACTTATGCAATATTGTAGCATGTTAGATTTCTTTATGCATATGTTGTAGCATGTTTTAAGGGTGATGTCTGTATTACAATAGTAACGATGATCTCTTCAGTGGCTTGGGATGTTACACGTAGGAAATGGCTAGGGCCCACAATGGTCTTATGATGCTATTGATGTTTGGGAGGAACCGTGTACTTAGTTAGTTGTCTTTTATGATGGATGGTTATATTTCATGATGGATGTTTATCTCTTTTTTGATGATGGATGTATCATGTATGATAGATGGTTTCACTAATTTTACTATACTTTGTATCATGGATCTGAGGAGGATGTTGTATTTATATTTCTTCATATGTATATTATTTTAAGCCTTTCATACCCTGTGACATGTATAGTGGATGATTGAGTATTCTAAAATTAATTTGCCAAGAGGCATTTGGAACAAATGTGTATTAAATGGACTTTGGACTTTCTAACTATTCTTTCATGTGGATATGGTAGTTGTTAGAATTAGAATTAATTAAATTTAAATGTGGTTCAATGTCATGGGATCCTTAAGGAATGTAACCTATCATGTATGCTTTTAGTTGATGGTATGTTATTGCTTCTACTACCATATGTTTGATGTGTATGGTTAATCTTTCATGTTTCAAAAGTGTGATGCCCAAAAATACAGGGCAAAAACACACTAACAATTTTTTATTTTTTATTTTCTTAGGGTGATAATAGGATGAAATGTAATACATAAGTATTTGAATAAAATTACTTTACTTCCCCAAACTCATGTATAATTACAAAATTTAAGTACAAAAAAATGCGAATTTTTTTAAACATATTTTAAACTTAAAATTGCATACCTAAGCATATATCAACATGTTATCTGATTAATCTAAATTAATCGAATGTGATTACCAATCATAAAAATGTGCAGTAAGGCAATACCATCACATCTAATTTTTAAGTACATTCGCAAAACTGAAAACAAAACTATAAGACTCATTGCAAGAATATTTACTCAATCTCTTTTTCTATTAAACTACCTGGTTCAAAGGCTCCGCCGAGAAAGAACTAGTAAGAAAACTCGACTTCGTTGCCACTTCAACAAAAGTTTAAAATAAATTTCTACATAGGATTCTAATCCCAAACATAATTGAATTTCAACAATCAATATACATTTCCATCATGGCCCTTAACAAGGGACCCATTTCAATTTCTGTAATACATCATTGAGGATGTGGAGGGAATGAAAACTGACCAAGTGACAAATAAACATAACAAGGAGACACAATCAAACATTCATATCCATACTAGGTTTTCACAACAGAAACTAGGGAAAGGTAGATTTTTCGAATAGGAGATGTCAGACACAACACCAAAATAGGTGCCAATTGGGGTTATAAATCAAGAACTTCCTTTCTTCCATTCTTACATGCCAGAACTCATATGTGGTTTGTGCTGACAAGTAGGGGCCCATAACACCCTACCCTCTCTCCCTCTTCTCGTCCTAAGAAGAGACTCTACATGGTTGGAGTCAAACTAAATACCTTTTCCCAAATTGGCCACTTCTACCCTATCCAAGGGTGAGTAATGCCAAAACACCCATACAAGAAAACTTCAAAATTCAAGCAAAACATGAAAGAAAAGCATTCAAGAAAACATGGTTCCAATCTTTCCCAAGCATACCCAATGCACATACAAGTATACCAATGAACAACACAATAATATAAGCATGAACCGAGTAATGAAACAACATGAGCAGCATGAACAACATGAACAACATAAATAAAGGAGATGAAGAACTCCTACCTTCACAAAGAGGTTATGGTAAAATGAACAATTTGAGAAGAGCTTTTCCTTCTTTGCCTTCAATCTTCCAAGACTTCTCTCTAAAAGTAGAGATTGGGTAACAACCAAAACTACTCCCAAAAAGCACCTCTAAGTAAGATCCAAAATCAACCATCAAAAAGGGCAATAACTTCCCCACTCACCTAAAAATCTAGAAGTTTCTAACTCAACCAAACCTAATTTTAACCTCTAAGTGGAGTTGAGGTTATTCAACTCATGGTAACAACTTTCAATTTTTGCACTAAGGCAAAACTAGACTTTTTGAGTGACCTCAAAAGTCAACAAAAGGGGCTTGGGGGTGGAAAATGCTCCCAACCATACCCATACCCCTTGGGTATAAAGATTTCATGTTTTAAGGCCTTAGGAAAATATTTGGGACCAAAAAAATGCTAGGAATAATTAGGACCATCTAAAAAATTCAAAATACAGATTAAGCACTAATTTGGATTAGGGGTGACCAAACTTGATTAAAAACATATTAGTTAAAATGACACTAACTTAGTCTGACTTAGGTCCAAAGGTTACACAGTTAACCCTAACTATCATGTTGGAATGCATAAACAATTCATGGGTGTCAAGTGACACTACAAGAACACAATTATGAAACATTAACATTTACTGATAATGGAAAGATACATTCATACATCTCACAGTACAATAAGATACAAACAACATGGTTTCTATGAATGGCACAAAGGGATCAGTTTCATTCCTCCATTGGGTTTCTCAGCTAAAATAACTTGCACACTCATTGCACACATCAGTAGCCCCATAAAATCACATGCACATATGTATATACGTATCAGGGAAATCACATAAATTAAAATATAATGCTTCAATTAATTAACTATTTAATTCATTTTTACTCACATTTAATCATCAGTAATCACATAATCAGAATAACATAACTTATTTATTAATTCAGATTAAGTACTATTATAATCATCGTTAGGCATGCATATACCTAAACATCATAACAACACCAATTAAAGAATATTGAACTATATAAAGCATAAAACTTAATCATTGAGGTATCAAAATCAACATCCTTATCATCAAGTGAAAAATGCCTTGTATCATTATTAGTGAAATTTTAATGTTTAATTAGTTGAGATAATGTAGTAGTTCTCGAATCACTGATTATTAAAACATGGATGTATCAACTTTTGTTAATTTTATTAGGACATTCACAACATAAAAAATTACTTCATATCTATCCTAATCTCCTACAATAGTTTTAACATAGAGATACATATTTAATAAGTACATGCAAGGAGGAACCTCACAAAAAGAAAAAGAAAATGTTTGGAAAACTTAGTAAAAATTTAGGTTGATTCTTTTGGATCCCTTGGCAGGGCGTTACATCTGATATCAGAGCTTGAGTTTCTACATTGGGAGCTCTAGGTATATTGGAATGCCACTAGTGTTAACTAGTTGAACAGAAACAAAAAAAACTTTAAACTATTATGTGTATCTCTTTTGAACTGAAACATGAAACTAGTTGAACTGAAACAGAACTAAAACTTTTAGTGTATATTTTTCATACTTCAACACTTAAACTTCAAAACTAAAATTATACATAAACCTAAATATAGGCAAAATTGAAATTGAAACTTATTCTATTTGTAAAACCATGTATCTTTCATCTATGCCTTAAGGTAATATGCCCTTGATTATCTTTGCAAACATTATGTTGTTCTTGTTTAGAATTTTTAGGGGATCTATTTCAGTATTTTTTAAAAGGATGAATGTTGGATCAATATGGTTTTCGATTTATTATTAAACTAGAATCATATTGCTCTAAGTGTGTTGTAGTATTCTCAGTAGAGTCATATCCTCCTACAAGGGGAAAAGTGTTCAATGGGACCTGCATAGTGAGTTCTTCAGTATTACCATTCTTTTAGGCTTCCAAGAGTAAGCCTAAATCTAGGGGAGGTGGATGTAGTGCCTGCCCCTAGTCCGCATTTCTATTATCATTGCTAAACTTGTTTAGGCCAATTTTATGTTTGATGATTAGTAGTATTATTTTAAGATTATCAGATATTATTTTACATTCAATTTTTATATGATGAGATTACTTGGTACTCTATATTTTGTGTATATATGATGATTATTTAGTGTTTTTAGTTACTGATGATGATTATATATATGGATTATTATGTTTTTTCTTATGGATACTTACCCCATACTGCATGTGTATGGTGTGCATGTTTGTTTTCTTTATGTATGGCATTTCTGATGTGGTAAAGGAAGGGAGTCGTAGTCACTTGCTAGTTGGGATCTACATGATGCACCACTTCCTACCATTGCCTATTTAGCTTAGATTATTGTGTATGTACATGTGTGGATTTTATGTAGGTTGTAGGTACCAGGTATCGACTTCTTTGAATTTCTAAGATGAGTGTACCCTATTGCATTATCTCAATGGTAAGAGAGGGGAGATAAATTCTTAAGTCCAAATCCTAAACCTTTAAGCCATTTGTCCTAATTGAAAATTAGGACAAATATCTGAGTAATGTAACCTTCGAATACGTAGGATAACATTAATTCATGATTATAACCATTTAGTTTAATTTTGTATGTGTTTTTCTATGATGAGTTTTTGTATGTTGTTTTATGAGTCTTTGGTGTATTTTCTATTAATTAAGTCTAATTAAAAGATTAAATTAATGATTTAATTTAATAGAAAATAACAATGAGATTTTAATGTTTAATTATATTTAATTACTTGAGAAATTAATTAAATAAGAAGAATTAAATTTGATGATAAAAGTTATAAGGATAATTTTAGAACATGATAATATTTATTTCAATAATAATATATTTAGAGTTCATTTTTAAATAAATGCTAAATATTATTATTATTTGAGTTAATAAATATTTTATCATTTAAGTTTCGAAAATAAATTAAAAAGTGAAAAGATATTAAATTATTAAAAAATATTCTAGTTTGCATGATTTATGCATGAGATTAAATTTTTTGAAAATAGTTAAAAGATTAAACATGTGAATTTAATAATGTTATGTTAATTGCATAAAGTGCTCATGGGGTTAAAGTTAATAAATTAATTAAAAGTAATAAATTAATTTAAAATAGAAGTCAAGTGAAAATTAAATAAAGTTATTTTATAATTCATTTGGCATGCATGGAAAAGATAAATGAGAAGATTAATAAAAGTTAATTTGAGAGTTAACTCTAATGAGCAAGGAGCCCTCTCAGGTAAATGCACAATTAGTGCCCCAATTTGAGGAGAGAGCTCCTTATTATCACTTGAGGGTTTATTTTCAAGGGATGATAGATTTTGGAAAGGGAATAGAGAGATGAATTCAGATGCAAAATTTTGGAAGCAAATCTTCTCACAAATCTTGAGTGGTTGTGTGTTAGCATTAAGTTCAAGTAGGATCTTGTGTTTTGATCACTGATTCAATTATGTAATTTGATATTCCTGTCTACTTCGTGATTCTAAGAACTTGTGTTCTCAAATTTCATTGTATGAATTTGTCAATTCTTTGTTCTAAATCTTGTGCTAATCAATTTCATCTATAAATCTAGATTGAAACTATTTAGGAAACCTCGTTCTACAACTAAAAGAAATTAGAATTAAAATGGGATTTAGGTTTGAATTAAAATGGTATTGAGAAATTTAAATTTGGAAAGAGATTGAATTTGAAATTGGAAATCCTAGATTGAAAATTCAAATGGTTAATATTATTTCCTCTATCAAAGTGATGTGGAAATAAAATTTTATATATATATATATATATATATATATATATATAAAATTGAAAACCATATTTATTTTGGAATTTAAATTATAATTTAATTTATAATGAAATACATTTTAAAATGTATATATATAAATTCTGTAGAACATTATGTATTGGGGGTAGTTGTTTAAATTGAATTTTACATATAATAACCCCTTATATATATATATATTAAAAACACAATAATTAAATTTTAAATATATATATAATGTGGGATTGGGGGGGTGTTTAACCACCCCACCACCTCACCTGTCATTGTACGTGTGCACTGGCTAACTGTTGCCAACGACAGTGTAGGCAGCAGCACGACAAGGCCAACGATCTTTTATTTAGTTGTGAAAGGTATGTTTTATTAAAGTTTATTTTTATATATAGATTTATTAATGTTTAATTTTGATTTAATAATAATTTATTAATAAGTTATAATATAATAATTTATTGTTAATGAATTTTAATAAAAATTTCATTATTATTTAATAAGCTTTATTAATATGTATTAATATTAACTTCATTATCATTTATTAATGATGTTAATTTAATAAATATGTTAAATTAATAAATATTTAATGAATATCATATAGTTATTTTTATGATGATTAATTTATTAAGATTTGGTTAATGTGATTAAAGTTTTATTATTAGAATAATGATTATTTTATTATTAATGTAAAATAACTTATGAAGAAGTAAATAATATATAATTAAAAAATTTAATTAATTATTATTATTATGTATTTGGAGACCAAAGAAAGATTATTAATTTTTAAATAACATTCATTTAGATTACTTAATTAAATTATTATTAAACTAAATTTTAAATGGATGGTTATTAATTGTTAACACTTAATAATTAATAAGATGTTTAGGTAAGTATTAGATTTATTTAATTACTATTAATAAATCAAACTTTAATGAAATTATTAATTATTTTACTCAAAATTAATAAGGGTAACTTTATATATATATATATGAATCGATTAAATGAATGGGTTATTGAGAAGAATTAACTAAGAATCTTATAACTTGAAATGTAAATTGAAACTTTTTCTTTAACCCTATTGTGTATTTCCGAATCAAATCCAAACTATGAGACTATCATGTTATGTTTTCTTTGTATTGTCTATGTCTTGGGGTTGCGGGTTGTCTTAGTATTGACCAATCTTAGTTTGTTACCAGAGGCTCAGGGGTTATGACTTTGTGATGTCATGCTGATGTTTTGATCTCGATCTTGATTATTTTTACTCAATCATGGTATGTAATGGTATGCTCTATGTTGAGTATGTTTATATTGTTGATTACTATTTTCAGTGCCTTGTGGGATGGTGAGATTTATGTTATGGGTTATCTGACTTAACCATTTTTGAGTCATCGATCAATTATTTTTGGTTTTCTTTCAAGTTGCTTTGAGAGGGTTGAGATGTTTTGGATAATTTGTTCTTGATGATGTCATGTTGTGACATGTTTGACTTGACCATTTTGGAGTCTTCGATCAGCATTATTTTGGGATGTTTTATGGTTCCTTGTTGAGAACCAATGGATATTGTGGGATACTTTCTAGTTTCTCATTGGAGAACCGATGGATATTGTGATTTATCATTTGATGCTTCTAGTTGCTTGTGGAGAACTGATGTGATTATTATTATTATCTTTATAATGCTTTCCAGTCACTTGTGTATATAACTGAGGTGATTTTACTATGATTCTTTGATTTTTGATTCATTAGCTTAGGGTAGGTAATCTATATGTAGTGTCGAGAAGTGGCTTGCAATGGGAGTCGAGGCCCTAAGAGGTTGACAAGGTAACTCATTGTAAGTCATTTTTAATAAGTGATAACATTTACACTAAATTAGAGTAAAATGAACCTAATAAGATTAATTGTATGTTCTCGTCCATGCCTCGAGTGCTAGTACAGACTAGGATGGGAGTAGAGAGAACACTTGGTTACGACCTTGCATTTTGTAGTATGCCTTGTCAGTATGAGGGGATACTAGTGGCTGCAGGGATCACTAGGGACCTAAGATTCCTAAGGGATTGCTTGGGTAACTCCCAACATGATTCGTGCAATGACACTTGCCTACTTATATAGTAGATTCCTACGTGTCTTTGTGTGCCTCTGGGTCTGAATGTCAATCTATGTGTTGAAACCTTTGAGTTAGTATACTTTTAGGATTTTTTGGACTTAGAAAGTATTTGTGTTATGTGATTTGATATCCTATTTGGGACTTGAGACTATCTCCTCAGTGCGGTGGGAGTGGGCAATTTAAGTTCCACATGGTTGGTTGGTAGTGCTTTTTCACTCTTACCATTGAGATCTGTCTGTAGTAACCGTGGCTGGAGCTTCTTTGTATTCTTGTTTCTCATGTTTAGATGATGTTGGTTACTTATGCTTTATTGTAGCATGTTAGATTTCTTTATGCATATGTTGTAGCATGTTTTAGGGGTGATGTCCTTATTATGATAGTATTGATGATCTCTTCGGTGGCTTGGGATGTTACGCATGGGAAATGGCTAAAGCCCACAATGGTCTTATGATGCTATTGATGGTTGGGAGGAACCGGAGTTGTGTTATATGATAGATGGTTATATTTCATGATGGTTGTTTATCTCTTTTATGATGGATGGATGTATCATGTATGGTAGATGGTTTCATTTATTTTACTATACTTTGTATCATGGATCCGAGGAGGATGTTGTATTTATATTTCTTCATATGTATATTCTTTTAATCCTTTCATACCCTATGACATGTACAGTGGATGATTGAGCATTCTGAAATTAATTTTCCAAGAGGCATTCGGAACAAATGTGTATTAAATGGACTTTGGACTTTCTAATTATTCTTTCATGTGGATATGGTAGTTGTTAGACTTAGAATTAATTAAATTTAAATGTGATTCAACATCATGGGATCCTTAAGGAATGTAACCTATCATGTATGCTTTTAGTTGATGGTATGTTATTGCTTCTGCTACCATGTGTTTGATGTGTATGGTTAATCTTTCATGTTTCAAAAGAAAAGAAAATTTTTTTTGGCAAACTTAGTAAAACTTTAGGTTGATTCTTTTGGATCCCTTGGTAGGGCATTACAATGGAATTTAATCTTTCTTTCTTTATAGTTCTCAACTTTCAACAAAAAAACCCCTCTAGTAGATTATTGGCCTTAATTCTTCTAATTCCATGGTTGTAAGAGAGATGATAATTAATTAATTCATCAAACCCTTAAAATCCATGAATCAAGTATAAGCTCACTTTACAAATCTTCAACAATGAAACTTAAAAGCTTGATTTGTAAAAGATTATGCCATATAGATATTCCAAACTATATCAACTTAAATGGATGACCAGTGCTTTATCTATTGGGATATTATCTTACAGGAACTTGACATTTTACTATCAGATCTATCTTAATACTTTATGAGAAGAATATTAATATTTAGTTCTAGATCTCATTCTTATCAAAATCTTCATTGAAACCAAGAAACTATTCCAACTTACATCAAACATTTACATAACCCATTAGATTATTAGAAAAATTTAAATTGAAATATAATTCAAAATGAATTACAAGCAAGACTCTATAGACTTTTCTATCAAATCTTAGAGAATTAATTGATAACAAAAGAATAGACAAGATCTAAGTTGTATAGCCAACTTTCCACACCTTTGTATTACTTTCTTTGAAAATGTACAATTAAATGTCTAACTCCTCTTAGAGAAAAAATCAATTTTATCAATAATTTTTAACTCTTAATTCTTTTATTCTAACTTTTGATAACATATATATAGCATACATGGACCAACTCAAAAATGAACAAAACTTAGTTCAACAAATGATTCTTAGACCATTCTCTAGCCTTGGGAGCTCACTATATAGCATGAGCTGCAACAAGCTTCAAACCTAGAGGGAAAAGGACTACTATCCTTGAGGCAAAACAAAAGGTTACAAAAGAGACAAAAATGTCATTATCGTCATAGCATGAGAACACTAAAAATATGTGTGGCATTTTTTCTTGAAAATGTAGACACTTAAAAATGGTTTGCACCTACTCTTTTACCACCTTTACATCCTAACTTGTCCCATTTTCTCATTTCACTAATTTTGATATTTTGGCCAACTTGATCATCATTCAATCAAAATGCAAATTATCTTAGAATCAATTCAAAACCATTTCAATTTCCTTTTATCATTACCAATCCTTTAGGAATTGTTAGGTCCTTTAATACCTTATCAAAATTCATTAATTCATGTCATGTGTCCTTGGCATGTCATCATTCCATCATTTGATCACTTGGCATTGTCATGTCCCTTAGTGTCTTGTCATCCTATCCCATCATCATCTTGCCATCAATTTCTATCATTCATCTAGTATTATTTATTTCATCAATTTAATCATGTCCCTAATCCTTTCCAATATCACCACATTTGATCAACATTTCCATTATAATCCTTTAATAGGGTTATTCCTTGTATTTATTTTATCATTGGGCCAATCATTTCTAGTAATTTCTCCTATAGGAATAAATAACCCATGCTTTATTCTTATGTCTTTAATCATCTAATCCATTTCATTTTATTAATTCATCCTCTTTTATTAATTATTCCTAATTAATTAATATTTATTAATTAATTGTTCTATTTCCATGAATTTTGGGAATTTTCTATTTCCTAATTCTATTTTTCCATTTTGGAGTGATCTATGAGTTTTTAAATTCAAAGATCCCAACTCTTACATTTTTTTCACTAATTGTGCTTCCACTTCCTCTTTTTTAAGCCTCCACTTTTCCTCTTTCTTTTGTCTAAAATTTTCATAGTTTATGACAAATTTCTTTTTCTCTTTTGTCATAATTTGTCATAGTTCATGACATTTTCCTTTTTCCTTTTTCATAATTGTCATAGTTCATAACAATTTTCCTCTTTTTTTTCCCTTTTGTCATATTTGTCATAGTTTATGACAAATTTCCTTTTTTTAACGCTTCGATTTCTAATTGTGCATCCTTTTATTATACTTTATGAAAAATTTCCTCTTTCAATTTGTAAACTTCTATATTTTATGACATTTACCTTTTTGTGCACTAAAATTTCTAATTTGCAATTTCTATTGCAAATTCTATAAATTGTGATCACTTCTCTTATTTTTGGTTAACTATCTTCTTTCAACCATCTTCTTTCAATTCTTCTTACCACCATATTATCAATCTTCATATTGCTTTCATTGTGTCAATATGGGAGCTACATCAACTCTTTTGGAGAAGAAAGAAAGAGTACAATTGTCAAATTAAGGGAGTTTTATATCTTCCTTACTTTGTCTCAATTTCTTTTGTGTTAGGATTAGGATTTTTGTGCATGCTTTTAGAGTTTTATGGCTCCTCTTCCATGCATATTTATGATATTTTTCCTCTCCTGCATTTGGTGAACCCAACATGAATATTATACTAATGTTCTTTCTTTGTCTTGTGTGCTTGTAGGTACAAGGAAGAATCTTGGAGCACTCTTGGAGTCTTATTTTATTTGTTGTTTAATTTCTTGGTTTTGGAATTAAAAAAAAAAAAAAAGTCACATAATCTAATTAGGAGGATACTTAATAACAAATAATCTCATCTAGCCTAATTAGGAGGATCAAAGAACAGTAATTCTTCTTTTTTATGCTCTCAAAGTTTTCTTTCTTAATGGATCAAATAAACAAGAAAGTCACTTAGATCTAATTAGGAGGTGAATGAACAACAAATCTCATTTAGCCTAATTAGGAAGGAAAAGAATTTTTAAAAAACATATTTTATCAAACTTCCTTTCTTAATGGCTTAATAAACAATTATCGTGTAATTTTTCATTTTTGAATCTCAAAGGGCTATATAATGTTATCCACTCCCCTCGCCTTTGTGGAACTTGGGTGAAGAGAAATCTATGTAGTTATTTTAAAGTAGCATTTTTAATGTTACTAATGGTCTCTTTTTAGCTTGTGGCAATCATGGGATGAAGATCATATCATAAAACTACTAATGTATTTGATGTAGGACCTTGTTTGAAGACCTTGTGTATTTTCTTAAAACCAATGTGTGTTTGATTTTTTAGATTAGAAAATCCTTTATTTGGGTCCTAAATGAACATTTTCTATTATGTTGGGCATGTTTATAGTGTTTAAAATCCCAAACAGTTATACAAATATATCCTCTCCCCTCGCCTTTGTGGATCTTGGGTGTAAGAGAAATCTGTGTAATTCTTTTAGAGAATCCTACCTTGGACCAAGATATCCAATATTGGGTATTTTAGTGGATGACTTTGGAGCAGTAACAGGCTAAAGCCAAGTCTCCATTCTAATTGCTATATAAAGTCCATCAATTGTGGGTATTCCCAATCGGTGGTATGGCTAGGTGATAGCTCTCCTATAGTACCCTTAAAGGTGTGTCAAACCCTAGTTCTCAAGGCTAGGAGACCTCCTATAGGATTTTATCATCCACCTACTAAAAAGAGTGTCCTAGACTAAAAACCTTTGTTGTAGTGACCAAAATACTTCTATCCACTGGCTCAAGGGGTGACCCATGCCCTTGAAGACATCTCACACTTTTGTGGTCCTTATTAGAAACAACAATTCCTTGGGAAATGATGCCCCTTGGGAAGTAGATCTTGGTATGACCAAGAAGAGAGTGCACTATAAGGGGGAGCTTGTGCTACCAATATTCTAGGTTGCCTTCTTTGATAAGCATGACTAAACTTTGGCTCAAGTGAGAATTCAGTGGATACTATCCTTTCAGCCTAGGTTGTGGTGTGTTTGTTCACTTTTAACAACAACCATTCTGTCTATTGTGTCTTCTGTGAGTGTTTCACATTAATCAAGATAATTAACAAATTTAAAAACTTGCAAAAAAATTTCAAAAACATTCAAAACATTTGCAAAATATACACTTGTCAAATACTTGTTCAAAAACTTTCAAAACATTTTGCAACAATACACTTGTCAAACTTGTGCAAAAATATTTTTAAAAATGGAAACTCGATCTTGTTGCCTTAGGATCTTATGGCATCTCTTAAAAATCATTTTTCATATCCATATTGTATATTGCATATCATGTCCATATTATATTCCTTGCATAATTTTTATTTTGCACTTAGGATTCCTTTTGCATAGCATAGCCCTCATCTTGGTCCCTAAATTGTCCTCATTTCCACTTATTATACCTTACAATATCATCATTTTGCACATCCTAATTGAAATTTTTATCCTCCTAGTCCTCATTTTGATCCCATCATAATCTTCATTTTTCATCTAGGTCCTTGCATATCCCTCTTTTTTGTTCTATCAGAATCCTCATTTTCATGCTAGACCCTTTGAATTTGGTAGAGGATCCAAACAAAACATAAGTCTTTGAGTATTCTCTCATTTGGATAAATTAAGGATCTTGACCTTGGTCTTTTTATCATATGTCCTTTTATCATTTTCTTTGAGTAAAATTTTATCTATTTCCTAATGGATTTGATTTAGTCCTTTTTATCAAAATTTTCCTTTTGATTTTTTCCTTTCTTTCTTGGTCAAGATCCAATATTCATCCTTGTAAGGCTAGACTCTTAGCCTTTTATTTTCCGAAGATTTTCCTCAAAATTCAAACCTCCTTTTGTATTTCCTTAGTTTCCATAGTCCTCATCATGCATAACCTTAGGTTGCATAACCTTGTGCTTATTTTTCATTATCTTAGTTTCTCAAACCATAGTTGCATAAACTTGGGTTTGCATTTCATCTACTTAGTCCAAAAATCCAAAAAAATATTGCATTTTTCATTTTCATATCAATATCCAAAACATTTTCATATCATATCCAAAAAACATTGTCCAAACATCAAAATCCTCCAAAGTCTAAGGAGTATTTCCAAACACCAGCTTTGCTCAAATCCAAACATTTCAGCCAAACATTTATTTGCATAGTCAAACCTTTACATACCCTTACATTACACTCTGACTTTTCATGTCCTAAATACCCAATACATTGCATACATAAACCCTTATCTTGCATTTTTCATTTAAAAATCCCAAAATTCAAAAATAAAGTGCATTTTGCATACACACTCATACTTAGGTGCATTTTCATACATTCTTTGATATCATGCCAATTTTCACAAGATCACAAACTTCCACAAGGCAACAAGGTCCATACCAAACATTTTACATTTCAAGTGATAAGAAGACACACACATTCTTTGACCCAACACAAGACATGCATGTGCAACAACAAGTTTTTCACCCAAAAATCATGGATACTTCACAAAAACCTTTTGACCCAACAAAAGGTTTTGACCCAACAAAAGGTTTTGACCTAAATATGACATACACTTCAAATGACATTACCTCTTTTGATCAAACACAAACAACACACTCAAAAACTTATGATCAGTCACTTGAATCTTACATATGCCTTGTCGAAAGGTTGCAAAATAAATTGGATGAAGAAGCCAAAAAGGTTCAAGACCAAATGGAATCTAGTATAAAACAAGGCTACAAAATGGCTAAACTTTATAATTGTTCATTACAAACTTTTCCTAAAGCTCATGTAAAATATCTCTTGAATAGATCAAAAATTCCAAAGTTTATTGCACAACTTGCAAAGACAAAGAAAAAATTTAACCAAATACTTCTAAATGAAGACCTTAAATATGATCAATCCAATCCTATTGCATTTGAATCAAGTGAACCCTAAGAAATTTCACAACCTTTGGTCTCAAAAATTCAATCAAAAGCAATTTGGCTTTCAACAACATTTGATCAACAACACTTTGTTTCCTCAAACTCACAAACAAATATAATAAGTCTTTATCAAACAAATACGAACTCAAGAATGTCAAATTTTTCTCACCAAACAAATACAATTAATCAAAATACTTTTGAGGACCATGCTATATCCAAGAAACTTGTAAACCATGTAAATATCAATTCTACATGATCAACACTATCAACCAAGAAACAAAAATCCAAGTATTATATTGCTAAGAAAATCTTTCAGAAGTTATTTAAAAAGGATGACAATAATGATTCACCCATTTCTAGCAATGACTCATCCCAAAACATTCACATTGATGCAACACCAATATCCTCTCAAGATATTTACCTTCAATAAACATCCAGGTCTCCCTCTATCCATTCATCTCCCAAAAACTCATAGGAACATTTTCCTTCATCACCCTCAAGTTTCACTTCTAATGTTGAAACTTCCCAAGGACTATCCATAGAACAACTTCCAACTAGTCCCATCCTTGACATAAGTCCATTTCATGAATCCCAATTTCTAGATCCTATTTCAAATAGTCCAACTCAAAGTCTAGATCCATAAAATTCAAACATTGCGCCCTTTTCAAACTCTCATGCACCATTTCAAGAGGATGATTTAAAGAATATAAAAATAAGTCCTAAAAATAATCAAGATCAAGCTTCGAACAATATCTAAGACAATCCAATCTTTGATCAAGGCCTGATTTCCATTAAGCTTTACAATAAACCCATTTTCCAAGATGATCCATTTCCCCTTGACCTTTCAATTTCTAAGCAAGATCAAGATCACCCTTCCATATTTCTCATGATCCAAATCCAAGTCAAGATCAAAGTCTTCCTTCACTCATAGATCATCCAAAAGACCCCATTTTTCCTTTATATCCTCTACAAGATCTTGTCATCCCTTCAAATCCTCTGCAAGATCCCATCCTACTAGATGATCCTCTTACTACTCCCATTATATTGAAGGATCCAATTGTTCTACTTGATTCCCCTGATGGTTTACACACACTTTTTGTGAGATGTTCATGAGCCCCCTTCACTTCAAATGGGTTCCCCTAATTCTGTGAAGTCTAGTCCAATTCACTATCCTATCAAATCTTCCATATCATATACACTTAAACATGGACTCATATCTAGTAGAAAGTATCCCACTGGTCAAAATATTTATTGAGTCAAAGTGTCTAACATTGAAGAACAAAGTATGTCAAAACCCTTTTATATCAAAGAGGGTTCTAAAGGTCATGACTTCAGTTTTAAAGCTCACTCTCAAGATGTTGGTATCCCTTCCAAATCTAGATCCAAATGTATACTTCCTCCTTCACGCCTTCCATCAATTTTAGGTCCATATGTTCCTCCATCCACTATTTCACAATCCACTTACACTTTCCCATATGCAAGTACACAAAGGCACATATCCTTGAGAGCCCTTCACCCATCCAAAAGTCCTCCACACAATTTATATCCATCCCTTAATTCTATTCCCTCTCAAAGTAATTTGGATGCCAATCATAAGGTCTATAAGTCAATAAATCCACGTGCAATCAAGGATGAACATGTCCAATCTAATCAACATTTGAATTTAATGAAAAATATGATCCCAAAAGAAAAATAAATATGAAAATGGCCATAAAAGCCCATAAATCAAAATTAAAAGTCAAAAGAAATATGGGTTCCTAATTCTCTTTTGAAAATAATGCAATCAAAGGACCCACAAACAAAGGAAAAGTCAAAATACATGTGGATTCCCAAAAAGCTTCTCGAAGCACAAAGTCCTAAAGTAATATCAAAGTTGGCATCCAAAATTGTTATTCTCCGTAAAAAACCCTTCCATCTTCCAAATCCATTTTTGTTCATTGTGTCCCAAAGTCTACATCCTTTCATCTACCAAATCAAAAATATCATTTTCCTCTATCATTCCATCACCCTCTAAGGTGTGTGCCAATGTTTTTCTAGTATCATTTTCCATCCACTAAACATCAAGCCTTCTTTCATTCTGCCCATCATCCTACATAATTTTCCTATCCTTTCATTAAGCCCATCTAATACCTTTATTAAATCCCTTTTATCCCCATTTTCATTAACCTACCAACATCTTTTAGCCTACTATCATAGTCATGGTCCATTATTGTATACCTTTCTAGAGGATTATCCAAAGAATCTAATGCTTGAGTCCTTCATCCATGTCATGTCATCCATCCATTATTTTCTATAAATGTCAAAAAGTCAAAAAAAAAATTAGAAAAATGGAAAAAAAGGAAAAAAATAATAAAGAAAAATCATTTCATCTAATAGTGAAAACCTAGAAAATAGGCACTTTGGGCAAGTACCATGATGAAAACCTGGCAAATAGGTGTCATGTGTAGTCTATGAACATCTTGCATTCCATACTTGGAGGTGGGTTTTACTCATATTTCCCCTATCATTTCCTTCATTTTATCATATGTCCATCATACCACTTATCCTATTAGCACTCCACATTTCCTTTTTTCCCAAATTTGATGTTGACAAAAATATAGATCCCTTATTTCCTATATTCTTTATACTATCATATTCCCTTGGTCCAAATTTTCCTATCCTATCATAAACTCTACTCCATATCCCCTTGTCCATTAATGATCTTACTTATCCTATCATCTTCTTGTCAAAATCCCTATCTTGGTCTTAATGAAAATAAGGACATGAAATGCACAACATATTTTTAAACAAACCTCTTGGCATGTCCATCCCCATGCATCACCTACCATCTAGTTCATAAAGTGTCAATAACCTATCATTTTCATATCTAGTTGTTGAGCTTTTCATAAAACATGTCCTCCCATTTCTATGGATAGTCCTTGGTGATCCAACCTTAAAGACATCTTAAGTGACCATTTTTCTATGTCCATCTACCTTTTCCACTCGTCCATCCACAATACCCTTGCCTTGCTAGATACTAGGGGCAATTCTTTCTCTATACATACCTTAAAGATCCTTAAAACAAATTTTAAAAAATCAAATATGATCCTTAAAAAACTCAAGAAAATCAAATATGATCCTGAAGAAATCTTTAAAAAATCAGAAAATATCATGAATAAAACACTAAAAATTAAATATGAACCTGAAAAAGAAAAAGAAACCTAAAAATTGCAAAATGTTCTAGAAAAAACAACACAAAAAAAAATCAAATATTTTTCAAAACCCCACAAAAAAAAAAAAAAAAAATCACCAAATATTGCAATAAACCTTGTATATAATTATTGTAACTAATCACTTCTTTTGCTAAACACTTGCATGTGCAGACTCAAACTTAAATTTTGTGCTTCACCAAAATCATGCTCTTAAAGGGTCCACACATAACTGCTTGAACCAATGTTCAAAAATCAACCTATGAAATATCAATCTTTTAAATCCTAACCAAAACTCAATAAAGAAAGTAATAACATATCAGAATGGTTGTTGGCTTATGTTGTTTAGTGAGTGTTTTCTTTTTTCTTTTTTTTCTTTTGACCATGTTCCTATGCTACTCAATGGTATAAACTGATTTATGAGATTGGTCGAGATGGTTCACGATCATTTTGTCTTTGTTTTTCAAATGTCCTTCTATAGCTTAGGGCATGAGTCTTTGCCTCAGGGTGGATAAGGTCATTCTCTATCTGCATCGTATTTGTTTACACAAAAGGCTTGCATTTTCACTCTAATTTTCTATGTTATGATGCATTGCATGTCATTTGCCACATAAAAATAAAGCTCTTATGACATAAAGTACATCTATGAAAGCAAGTTTCATCACTCTTCTTAGTCTCATGTCCTTCTTCTACTAATATTTCTTTCATTAATCTCTTTCTCTCATCATCTTTTATTTTCAAAAAATTGTCATCGAGTCAATTTCTTGCCCAATTTTTCAAGGGGGCAACTTACATCCTTCTATTAATTCCACTGGGGCATTGATATTTTTCATTATTATTCTTTGACACAATGCTCATAATCACATTGTATCAAAGAAGGCAAAAATGTAGATGCTCAAAAATAATTCGTACCTACTCTTTTATCACCTTTACATCCTAACTTGTCCCATTTTCTCATTTCACTAACTTTGATATTTTGGCCAACTTGATCATCATTCAATCAAAATGGAAATGATCTCAGAATCAATTCAAAACCATTTTAATGTCCTCTTATCATCATCAATCCTTTAGGCATTGTTAGGTCCTTTAATACCTTATCAAAATTCATTAATCCATGTCATGTGTCCTTGGCATGTCATCACTCCATCATTTGATTACTTGGCATTGTCATGTCTCTCAGTGCCTTATCAGCCTATCCCATCATCATCTTGCCATCAATTTCTATCATTCATCTAGTATTATTTATTTTATCAATTTAATCATGTCCCTAATCCTTTCCCATATCATCACATTTGATCTACATTGTTGGAATGTTCAAATGGGAACAGTACTTCTGAGGCGGGGGGGGGGGGGGGGGGGGGGGTGGTGAATCAAAAGTAACCAATTTCTCTTTTCAACCCCTTAACAAAATCTAACTGAAATAAACATGCATGAAAGTAAATAAACATAAAATGAGAAGATGCATCAACACATAATACAAGAGATTTTGGTGACCTAGAAACCCTCTAGGAATAAGAAGTTAAAACTGGGGTGGGGATGATAGTCACAAAAATTTACTACAGTAATGAGTTCAACACTTCTAATGGTTTGCCTTGTTAAAGGCCTACCCTGTAAAGGCTTTAGACTTTGTTAATAGTGACCTATTGAAAGGATTTACAAATACTTTACAAGATGTGCCACCCTATTAATGGATTTACATAAAGGCTATTAAACCCACCTAATACATAGGATTTTCTTAACCTTCTCCAAAGGCTCTCCTACCTAGCTATTAAGCTAACCTATCACCATAAGATTTTACCCTCTTATACAATTTTTAAAGAGTATTAGAACATTTAACCTAATTGAATGCAATCTCAAATTTTTGGTTTTAGGCACTTGATCTACTCTTTCTCTTCTGATCTCTACTAGATTTGATCTCTGAATATGTCCCCTGTTCTATTCTGATTAACTGGATATATAAATGCTATCCTTTTCACTAAGTCTTTCCTCTTCACACTGAAATTCCACTATAGTCTCCCCTATTTTTTGCTACTTTCTCTCTCTCTCTCTCTCTCTCTCTCTCTCTCTCTCTCTCTCTCTCTCTCTCTCTCTCTCTCTCTCTCTCTCTCTCTCTCTCTATTTACAATGGTACATTCATTCTCCTTATAAAGAATGCGAAGATTTAGGATTAGGTATGGATCTATGATCCTAATTGAATCTCAAATTCTCACTCATACTTTGCATTTTTCTTATTGGTTGCATGCCTTCACCATTTTTCTAATTGGTTGCATGTTGATTTCATAGGGAATGCAAACGACTCATCCTTATCCTTTTTCTCGTATGAAGTTTCTCTAAGTCAGCTCCAAATATGGTTTACATCTTAGTTTGTGCAAGTACAAACTCTTATGCTGATTCTGTGTTGCTTAGCACATGGAGTATTCATGATGCTCAACACACACTATTTCTAGATTGCTTGGCATCAACTATGTTTCCTGGTTTTCTTGACACTTGAATAATTCTATTACTTAGCACATGAATAATTCTTGGATCACTCGGCACATACTATATTCTAATCTACTCAGCAATAACTATGACTCAACACCTATCAAAATTTTGGCTCAGCATCTATTGTGTACTCGGCATGTATGATGAAAATGGTTAAGTGTGTTGACACTCATTTGTTGATACTTTTTATTTGACCAACAATCTCCCCCTTTGACATGAGTGTCAAAAACACTTAACTAAGAATTTATGAACTTAGTCTAATTGAGTGCATTCTTTACTTGCTCGGCTTACATGCAAAATTTCAAAAATTATGAGTAGCAATATACCTTATAACTCCCCTATGTTGATTATGCCTTTGAAATTAAAATTATGTGCCATTCTATGCCAATGTGCCTGATCCTCTCTGTCCTTTGACTTGTTTCTACATTTTGACCCTATATACTATATTTAATCTATGTGATGTGCATGTATTCCATGTGATAACCACAAGTTTACATCTCTTCTTCACTTCTTTATTCCTTGTCTCCCCTTTTTGGCTATTTACAATCATTCCACTTTATTCTCAAAATGAATGAAAGAATTGAGTGAAAAAATGTAATCATAATGATCAAAATTTGTCAAAATTTGGTAATCACCCATAGTATCTACATATATCCTCCTTTGCTCATTACCCCCCTATAATATATCTCCCCTTTGTTCTTTATCCCCCTTTTTGACACTAATGTCAAAGGGCTTTATGGAGTAATACCATGTTTGGCCAAAAATGAGCCATTGACTTCAAGGAGTATCTTTAGAGCTACATCCCAGTTATTTAATGCAATATCCAATGACTTGTGTTGGATTACAAGCTCTATTTCTAGGTCTTCAAGTCTTTCATGTGTAGAAATATTGGGATCTTTCTTCAGGACTGTCTATGCATACATTTTATCCTTGTGAAGTACTTCTAAGTGAGGGGTGATGGAGGATTGAGTTTGCATTAACTTAGCTTTTATATTAGCCTCCTCTACTGATAATATAACTAGTTCCCTTTGATTATGAAGCATTTGAGAAAAATGCTTCTCACTCTAAGCTGGATTGATTTGGAGTTGTGTACTAGAAATCTTTAGATTTCTCTCCTAGCTCATTATTTTCTGGCTAGTCTCATGTGTGAAGTTTGAAAAATCACACAATTTATTGTAAAGGGAGAATATATTCCCTAATACAATTTTAACCCTATCTATTTTCTTACCCAGATCAACTTGTCCTAGTATGATAGTATTTGCTATATTCTTATTGACCTTCCTTAGAATTTCTTTGTTAACCATTCCATTAGTTTGGCATTGGTGTCATGGTCCTCATTTGTTACCTAATCAACTATATCTAATAGTTGCTCTATAATTTGGAGACTATAGACTAAAGGCATCCATGAATATTTCCTTGATTTTATTCAATGCTTTCTTGTATTTGTAATCCTTTCTAAGTGCCTCTTGTCTCCTTCTATCGAATGCACTCTAAATTTCATTCATGTTTTCCTCAGTGAGAGTACTAGATTCATAATAGGGTATCTTTATTTCTTCATCAAGCTCAAGAATTTCATAACGAATTGTCCTAGCTACCCTAGTGGAGCTTGAGCCTGGTGTTCTAATTTTTAGTTCTAGTGTTCCAGTGCTTGGCTGCTGAAGAGTTTTTATTGGAGTACCTATTTTTGGTAGTTCAACCAAAGTTTGTATTGCAAATACCTCCTTATCTCTTGTCTCTTCTTTCTCTTCAATTTGTTTCTCTTCTTTTTCCATTCTGGTTAGGGGTGTACCTATTGACTGTATTGATTTGTCTTTATCATCCCCTATTGCTACGCTCAGCTATCGAAGTGCAACTGTGACTTCTTTTGGTGGAGATGGTGGTGGAAGAAGTAAAAGTCTAATATATTGTATAATCACAAGTGGTTCTTTTGTTTGCACCTTGTTTTCCTTTAATTTAGCTACTACCTTTTGGAGTTCATCAACACTGACCAATATTGGGCTTGAACATAGCCTAGTCGCTTGTGTTGATTGGTCAAGGATCTTTTCTAGACCCTTTGTAGTTAATGGATTGATGTTTTGACCAAAAGTGTCAATGACATATTTTATCTTGATTGTCTCTACAAGTCTGATGGTAGAACGAGGAGGGCTAGGAGGTGTGATTTGTGTGTCATGTACACTCTATTCCTATTGCTCACCTATCCCCTTTTCTTCTTCTTTATCAATTTCCTCCTTATTTTCTTCTCCATCCTTCTTTTCTTACTCTACTTCCTTCTCTTCTACCTTCTTTCTTCTTGCTTCTTTTATTTCCTTTGCTTTGGCACTTGCTTCTACCTTGTATTCTTCATCAAACACATCATCAATTTTCTCGTAAATAATTTTCCATACTTTTGTAGTTTTTCTCACAACCTCTTCAATTCTATTTTGTAAAATACTAAATTCCTTGTATTTGGGAGTAAATCTACTATTGTGCCTTTTGACTGCATTTATTATTTGACTTTTAGTCAAATCAAGCAACATCCTTGCTAAGGTAGACTCCCTTATTTCTTTCTCAGTTTGCAGACAAAAAAGCCATTTTTCCTCTACAATATTATATAATTCCTTTGGCAATGAACTATCTAGTTCAAGAGGTGTATGTTTATATTCTACCATCATATTATAGATAGATATCTCTATTTTATTTTGCTCATCTTTTGTGAGCTTATTAAAATTTACATTCTTCAAATCATTTAAGTCTCCATTCCTAATCTTAGCACATAATTTATCAATGGAAGACTTTGGGGAATGACTTATGACTTTAAATTGATTGTGGTCTTCTGATTCTATCTTTTCTCTCTCTAAATCAGGTTGTGCCACAAGTTTTCTTCTTTTCTTTGGCTCTTCTTTAGTCTTCTTGGTGAATTCCTTCCTCTTAGTTGCCTCATCCTTTGCCTTGTATGTAGTAGCCCTTGTAGTAGCTCTAGTTGTAGGCTTTTTGGGTGTAGGCTTTGTCACCTTCTTTGGCTTGGGCTGAGGAGCAAGTGGTGCTTTTGTTTTTCTCTTGGTGGCCTTGGTTTTGATGGGTGTTTCCTCAACTTCTTCTTTCTCTGCATCTTCCGCTCCATCTTCTCCTAATCCTTGAGTCAACTGCAAAGACTCTTGTTCAGGCTCATCTCCTTCATTGTCATCTTCTTCTTTGTCATCACTTATTTCTTCTACTTCTTCTATAGTACCTATCTCTCCAATCTCTGCCCCAAATTTCTTTTTGATCTTCTTAACCATTTTATCTTTCTTCTTTACTATTGTGGCTATTTTGAGGTCTTTTATCACCCTTGATCTGATAACATCATGGGTTCCAAAGTGCTTTGCATTTTTATCAATTTCTTCTGGAAGAAATGTTGTAATAGTTGATGATGCTTGATCCACATCAAGTTCATAGCCTAGTGGTCTAAGCCATCTGACTCTAGGGATGACTACTTCTATGTAGGTATAGTCAATATCCACTAGAAAACAAATGTCTTTTTCATGTTGCTCCACTAATGAGACTCGAATTCTCACTCTCTATTTCATTGATTGTTTGAAATCCTCAAAATAACTAGTCATTGGGGCATCAAAATTTTCACCCATTTGATTGATGAAACCATTTATCTGATCAACAATTGTCTTATTTGGATCCCATCTCACCTTCCCTATTGAGGGGAATTCTTTCATAATGTAGAACAACATGCAAATTAATACTACGCAAAATTTGCATTGAGCCCCTTTGGATTTCCTTATGGTTTCCAAGTTCTCATTTATTTGTTGCATCGTCAATTTTGCAAGATCATAAGTGTGATCCTTTCTTAGTAGCTTGTAGGCAACATCTACAACTATGCACGGTACATTGTTTAACCTGTTGGATTGATAAAATTTGTGAGATATAATCCTCATAGAAAAATCTAGTAGGGGGTCTTTAATGGTGTCAATTGTCATACCCCTATTGTTCCACTTGTCACCAGTGTTTTTCTCAATTGCCTCCCTCTTATCACTCCTCAAGGTTTTGGGCCGATCTAGGGTTGGAACACTAGTAACCCTATGTATAGTCTTCTTTGTGAACTTTACTGGCCTAGTTTCTAACCAAAAAGCTCCAACATGGATTCTTCTTAGCACAATGTGTATCCATTCTATTTTAAAGACAATGCAAAAAACTAGGATTTTGATCAAACCCTTCTTCTCAACTATGGAGAATTCATCTTTAAGTATCCCATTTTCATAGAGTTTATCAAATGCATTGAAAATCTCCAAATATCCTATTGCACCTATCTTACAGTTATAGCATTTGTGTACATCCTAAACCATTACTACTTTATCACAAATCATGAATAGGGCACCAACGGGATCATTTTTGTAAGAAACTTTAGGGATGGGTCTAAACTCTAGTTGTTTAACTTCATTACTAGCTAGTTGGATTTCCAATCCTTCCTTTCCCTTTGCAGATTTAGAACCAGATGCCATCTTTAACCAAACTAGGGTTTATATTTAAACTAACTTTTCAAACTGTGTAACTCAGCTCTTGAATGAAATACTTATTAAATTGATGAAACTAAGTTGGGTTGCTATTGAATTGTTGTAAATCACCTTTTGATCACTGGGAAATTGCTTAATCACTCTGCTCGTCTTTGTTCTTTGTTCATATGATAAAAAATAAATGATTTTTACCTTTTATTAGACTTAAAACCTAGCATTTATTGCTTTCATGCTTACAGTTTTCACTTGGCTTCCAGAGGATTTTCCAACATGGCATCAACTATATTTCATTCATTCGGTAGTTACTATCACATTTCACTCAGCATCTACTGATCTTGTTAATTGCTCACCAACCACTAGCAAGTATTACTCGATAGCTACTAGAATGTTCAGCTTGGCATGTACTATAGTTTTACTAGGCAACCAAAGACAACTTGGCATCATCTTTCAACTTTTATCCTAACATCTTTACTTATGCAAATTTCTTCTTTGTAGTGTTCCTATGTTCTTTTGGGCTGATTTATGATACATCTTTATATGTATCAGCCCCATATGCCTTTCTAGTGCTTAGTTTGTTGAGGTGTGATCACTTGACCTCTTGGGTGAAGTGATCTCTCCATTTGATGTGCTGCATTCACCTTTCTTCTACCATGTCTTCTTCATATCTTTCCTAATGTGTTCCATGTCAACTTTTTCTTTGCCCTTGTTAACTTTAGTCTTGGGTGCCTTGGCCTTTGTTGGACAGTTCTTGCTAACATGTCTAGTCTTTAAGCAACTAAAACAAGTAATTTGACTCAACCATCTACTATAATTTCCCTTGAAGTGTGTTCTTATGCAATTCTAAGGTACATGACCATATTCATGATAGTAGTGACAACTTTGCCTTGTATTATAGTCCCAATTGTAGTGATGTGCATAGTTTTTTTTTCTTGTAGGCTGATTGGGTGTCCACTTAGGCTTTGATATGCATTCAGATGCTCTATATCCATATTTTTTGTAGTTGTAGTAGTGACCCTCAAATCTTAGTGTTCTCATGGTCTTGGTTCTACAGTCTTGTGCTAAGTGTCTTTATTTTTTGCACTTGTGATAGAAATTTGCATCTATACGCTTATCATGCTAATGACTACTCCTACTTCTGCACACATTAGAGGTATGTCCCTTTTTACCACAAAAATGACAAGCAAGTTTAGTGTTCTTACCTTTGTTTCTTCTTTCTTCTACAATCTTGGATGATTCTCCTTGTTTAGTACTAATGTAGCCAAGTCCTATAGTGTCATTACTAGCCCTTGGTGATTTTGGCAATTGCTCAAAGTACTTGATGGCCTCATTGGGTTTGTTGTAACTTTCTATTATTTACTTTTCTCTATTCAATTCATTCTACAATTGTTCTTTCTATATCTTCAAGGTGGATATCTCAATATCTTTCATGTTTAGCTCATGATGAGCATTCATCATCTGGCTTAAGGTGTCTAACTGCATGTTTGAAATCTTTTCAAATTCAATTATATTCTCTTCTAGCTTATTGATGAGATTTTTCTTGTCATCTTCTACCATGGCCTTATCTTAAATAGCTCTTTTCTTTTGTTTAGTCACTTCACAAAGCAATATGGCTTGTGACTTTTGTTCAAGCTTGAGTAATCTGATTTCTTTAGCTTGTGCTCTATTTTTTTCCATTAATTCTGATATTGCTGCATCAAATTCCTTGGAATCTCTCTTGGAAAATACATGTGTGGTGTTAATCTCCTTGTAGTGTATGTCATTTTTAGCTATGGCTATCTCCTTTCTTCTTTTCAAAGATTTTCTCAGTTCCTACCTGGCTTCCTCTACTTTTTGTAGAGCTAGTTGCACATCAATCACTTGATTGTCAATGATCTTCCCAAGTTTGAAAACTTCCATCTTCTAACCTTTTTCTCCAAGCTATTAGGCTTCTCCTTGTGAGAACCAGATGCTCTGATACCAATTGTTGGAATGTTCAAATGGGAAGAGTACTTTTGAGGGGGGGGAGGGGGGTGAATCAAAAGTAACCAATTTCTCTTTTCAACCCCTTAACAAAATTTAACTAAAATAAACATGCATGCAAGTAAATAAACATAAAATGAGAACATGCATAAACACATAATACAAGAGATTTTGGTGACCCAAAATCCCTCCAGAAATAAGAAGGTAAAATTGAGGTGCGGATGACACCCACAAAAATTTACTACAGCAATGAGTTCAACCACTTCTGATGGTTTTCCCTATTAAAGGCCTCCCTTGTAAACAACTTTACACTATGTTAATAGTATCCTATTGAAAGGATTTACAAACACTTTACAAGAAGTGTCACCCTGTTAAAGGATTTACATAAAGGTTGTTAAACCCACCTAATACATAGGATTTTCTTGACCTTCTCCAAAGGCTCTCTTACCTAGCTATTAAGCTAACCTATCACCATAAGATTTTATCCTCTAATACAATTGTGAAAGAGTATTAGAACATTTAACCTAATTGAATGAAATCTTAAATTGCTGGTTTTAGGCACTTGATCTACTCTTTCTCTTCTAATCTCTACTAGATCTGATCTCTGAATATGTCCCCTATTCTATTATGATTAACTAGATATATAAATGCTATCCATTTCACTAAGTCTTTTCTCTTCACACTAAAATTCCACTATAGTCTCCTCTTTTTTTTGCTACTTTTTCTCTCTATTTACAATGGTACATTCATTCTCCTTATAAAGAATACAAAGACTTAGGATTAGGTATGGATCTACAATCCAAATTGAATCTCAAATTCTCGCTCATACTTTGATTTTTTCTTATTGGTTGCATGCCTTCACCATTTTTCTAATTGTTTGCATGCAGATTTCATAGGGAATGCAAATGAATTGTCCTTATCCTTTTTCTCCTACAAAATTTCTCTAAGTCAGCTCCAAAAATGGTTTAAATCTTAGTTTGTGCAAGTATAAACTCTTATGTTGATTCTACATTGCTTGACACATGGAGTATTGCTGACGCTCGGCACACACTGTTTCTGGATTGCTCAGCATCAACTATGTTTCCTAGTTTGCTCAACACCTAAATGATTCTATTACTTAGCATATGAATAATTCATGGATCACTTAACACATACTATACTATAATCTGCTTAGCACTAACTGTGACTCGACACCTATCAAAATTTTGGCTCAGCATCTATTGTGTACTCGACATGTATGATGAAAATGGTTAGGTGTGTTGACACTCATTTGTCAATACTTTTTATTTTACCAACATACATTTCCATTATATTTCTTTAATAGGGTTATTCCTTGTATTTATTTTATCATTCGGCCGATCATTTCTATTAATTTCTCCTATAGGAATAAATAACCCATGCTTTATTCCTATGTCTTTAATCATTTAATCCATTTCATTTTATTAATTCATCCTCTCTTATTAATTTTTCCCAATTAATTAATATTTATTAATTAATTTTTCTATTTCCATGAATTTTGAGAATTTTCTATATCCTAAATTTCATTTTTCTATTTTGCAGTGATTTAACAGTTTTTAAATTCAAAAATCCCAACTCTTACATTTTTTCAGTAATTGTGCTTCCACTTCCTCTTTTTTAAGCCTCCACTTTCCCTTTTTCTTTTGTCATAAATTGTCATAGTTTATGACAAATTTCTTTTTCTATTTTTTCATAATTTTTCATAGCTCGTGACATTTTCCTTTTTCCTTTTTCATAATTGTCATAGTTCATGAAAATTTTCCTCTTTTTTTCCTTTTGTCATATTTGTCATAGTTTATGACAATTTTCCTTTTTTTAACCCTTCAATTTCTAATTGTGCATCCTTTTACCATACTTTATGAAAAATTTCCTCATTCAATTTGTAAATTTTCATATTTTATGACATTTACCTTTTTGTGCACTAAAATTGCTAATTTGCAATTTCTATTGCCAATTCTATAAATTGTGATCATTTCTCTCATTTTTGGTTAACCATATTCTTTCAATTCTCCTCATCATCATATTATCAATCTTCATATTATCAATCTTCATATTGCTTTCATTATGCCAATATGGGAGCTACATAAACTCTTTTGCAAAAGAAAGAAAGAGCACAATTGTCCATTTGAGGAAGTTTTATATTTTCCTTACTTTGTCTCAATTTCTTTTGTTTAGGATTAGGATTTTTTGTGCATGCTTTTAGATTTTGATGGTTCCTCTTGCATGCATATTTTTGATATTTTTCCTCTCCTATAGACAAAAAAGTATTATTTTTTCTTATCGACTAATTTTTGGTGGGATAGGGGCTTCTTCTATTTTGTCTATTTCTTATTTCTCCATAATGTCTAACTATTTTTCTTTTAACTCTTGATCTCCTTCTAAAAGTGGGACCACCTTTTTCTCTTTTGTTCTAACCAAACCTGATTCTTTGGCCTCTTTAGTTAATGATTGAATGTCCTTTTCCTCAACCATTTTTAATATTTTTCCTCAACTTCAAGTATCAGCTGTGAATCTACCCCATCTATTTCTACCATGGTTACCCAAATAGCCTTATCAACCAATTCTTTCTCCTCAATGGTAGTGGATTTGTCAATTGATTCCTTCTCAGATGTCACCTATAAAACTAATCATACCAAAGGATAGTCTACCATGCATTTATTTAAAGAAGTGTCATTTGGCCGGTTGAAATTGAGGATTTATTTCTCTCTCTTCAAAATATCCTTTTCAAGTTTCTTTATTTCCTCAAAATCTTGGTGGAAAGAATCAAAGAATATCTAGACATTAACTACTTCAACAGTTCTAGCAACCAAATATATGGTTCTTTGTTGAAACCATCATTCATCCTTACACTCATTACTTCTTTCAATTCATTTCCCCATTCCTCTTTATCTTTAATGTTACCAAGGCTTTTTAACACGTGAGGAAAAAGATCAAAGCTTCTACTGAGATACTTTGAAAATCATGTTCTTAGCCTTTTTTGTAGCATTTCCCTCTTAAGATCAATGTCTACTAGGTCATTTTCTTGTCATATGTTTTCACAATTTGATCATTAATTTATCAATAAAAATAAAACATAGACCAATGATATCATCTTTTGTATTAATCCATTTTATCAAAATTTATCTCAAAGTAATGTCATTACTCTCCAACACCTTCCAAATGTCTACAAAATTTGATATTTCTAAATGGAAAAGAGGCAAATATATTCTATCATCTAGAAACAAGATTGTGTCCCTAACTCTATCCTCTATCCTCATATTGCACTTGCACCTCAAATTGAGTTGCCCTGAATTTTGTTGGAATTACAAGTGGGAAAGGAGTAAACTTCTAGGGGGGTGAATCAGGAGTTTAAACTTGGACCCATAAAACTTTCACCATTCATACATCACATTCATAATAAACTAAAATAACATGTAAATAACATACACTTAAATCATGTAAACATGGAATCAAACACACACACTTAACGCCATATATGATTACCCAAAAAACCTCCAAATTTGAAGGTAAAATTGGGGTGGGGATGACACCCACAAATCTTCACTACTATAGCAAAAAGTGTATCCAATTAAGGTTACAATAGTTTGACCATGAATCATGGTCTACCCTATGAAAGGCTTGCCTTGTTAGAGGCTTACAAAGACTATTAAGTCCCACCTTGTTTAAGAACTTTAACACCCTACTAGAAGTGTGTCTGGATAGAAGACTTCAACTTAGAATTAAGTAAGCACCCTGTTAAAGGATTTCATACAGTGTTTTGAGACTACCCTATTAAGAGATTTAACTAAAATCACTTGTCAAAATGTCTCAGCATAGATCCTGCAGTTGACAATTGCTTGCTTGATAATAGATCACCTCTATCCAATCACTAATTAATACTTCATGATCTAATGTATCAATGTTGTATCATCTTCTATCCACTATTCTTCACTCAATTGATTCTACAATTCACTCTTACTTCTAAGTCACCTTAAATGCTCTGCAAACTATCTTGTTCGCTCCTCTAATTCATTCACCCCTTTGCAATGCTTAATGTTGTTAAAAATTTAAGGCTTTATCCTCCTTAAGAAGACTTAGGTAGCTTATGGTTAGGTAAGAATATATGGCTGAGATTCGCCCATTTTTCCACTTAAACCTTCCCATTTTCATATTGGCTGCATATAATTGTATAGGGAATCTACATATAGATTTGTCTTCATCTCTAATAGATCAAAATATATCCTTAGGTCAGCTTTAAAATGGTTTACATAGTTTTTTGTGCTATTTAAAACAAATATGTCCAATCTATGTCACTTAGCATATGAAGTCTCTAATGCTCAACATACATTGTAATTTTTTCTGACTTGGCACTTGAACTGCTTGACATCTGTTGTTCACTCAGCACTTGAATCACTCAGCATGGTCTATCTACTTGACACTTGAGTGAATTATCATATGAGTGACTTGGCACTCATTACAACTCGGCATGGTCTAACATTTACATGTTGTACTTGACATGCATTACTAGTTTTGCATGAACTAAGTAAATGACCTTAGTGTGTTGACACTCACTTGTCAAAACCAATATGAGATCAACAACAATCTCCCCCTTTGACATGAGTTTCAAAAACACTTGAATATGCATAATCAATCTAATCTTCTCGAGTATAACATATCCATGACTTAGCTTATATGCAAAACTTCAAAATTTTCAAAATTTTGTAATACCCTATATACCTTAAAATTTATAATTCCCCCTGAGTTAATATGTTTGTTCTGTATCCAAAAATTGTTCTCCATTGTGAGTAGATTTGTCTCTACTGACTAATACTCTTTGAATTCAATGCACTTATACACTTTCATGCTTCTCTATTTCTATCTCTACATTTTATTTCTCCCCCATTCTTTATTCTCTCCCTTTTTGTTGTCTCCCTCTTTTATTTATTTGTCTCCCCCATAGGTTATTCTCCCCCTTTTTGACACTTATGCAAATTGGTTATATACATATAGCATGTTTGTCCAAAAATGATTTATGGACCTCCATTATAATTTTAAGAGTTGCATCTCAATTGTCACATGCAACATCTAGTGACTTGAGTTGGATGACAAGCTCAGAAGGTAGATGTACTAGGCCATCTAGAGTAGAAAAATTGGGATCTTTCTTTAGCCAAGTTTCTACATAGCCTAGCTCCTTGTGTAGTATCTCCATATGAGGGGTGAGAGATGCTTGTATGCTTCTCAATTTGGATCTTATGCTAGCTTCTTTTGTTGTTAACATAGCTAATTGACTTTGTATTTAAAGCAATGTATGAAAATGCTTCTCATCCTGAGGTAGGTTTTGAGGTAACCATGTACCTGATATGTTGAGATTTCTCTCCAAGCTCAAAATATGATGTTTGGTCTCTTGGGTGAAGAGTGTAGGATCACATAGTTTGGTGTACAATGAGAATATATTTTCAAGTACCTTCTTCACATCCTCAACCTTTTTTGCTAGTGCAACTTGAGTCAGTGCTATCTCACCAGTTATTGACCTTGCTCTGGAATTTCTTTTCTGACCACTCTAAAAGTTTAGCACTTGTATCAATGTCTTCATTGTTTAACTTTTCCACTATGTCTGATGGTTTCTCTAGTAGTGGCTTGGTCTCTTCAGGAATAAGCAGATTGAATGCATCTAGAAAGATGTCTTTTATGTCTTGAAGAGCTTGCTTGTGCCTGTATTCTCTCCTAAGCATTACTTGATTCTTTTTCTTCTCTAAAGCTTGTTGTTAAATGCTTATTTAATCTAATTTCATTGTATCATAATCAAACTTTGGAATAATAATCTCTTTATCAAGAGTGATATCACCATAGTGAATTACATTTTCAGCTTGTAAAGAGCTTGATCCTAGCATTGAGATCTACAATGGTATAGCTTCTGTGCTTGGCTTCTGAAGAACTTTTGTAGGAGAAGTGCTATATGTTGGTAGAGTTACTAGTGCCTAGATGGCTTCTTGCTCCTTTACCTTAGGTGTTTGCTCACTTTCTTCAAATTGGCTCTTGTCTAATACAATGACATGAATAGCACCTAGTCCTTGTGCTTCAAGTACAAATGAATCTGTCTATCATGTTTCATGTTGTACATTTGTATCTTTTTCTTCTTCATGCTTCTTCTCAAGAGTAACAACTTTCACAAGTGTATCAACCTTAGTAGGTGTATCTACTGTATTTTGAAACAAAGGTTGCACTTGAGTAACTGAAGGGATGACAAAAGGTGGTTCTTGTGGTTTCACCTTGTTCATTGTGATGTTAGTTACTACCTTTTGGAGTTCATCTACACTAACCAAGACTAGATTATCACATAACTTTGCCTGTAGTGTAGATTGGTCCAATATTTTCTTCAAGTCATCTATAGTTAGTGGATTGATGTTCTGATCTAAAGCATTAGGAACATCCTTGACAATAATAGTTTCAATTGAATTGACTATGTCATGTGGGGGACTAACACTTGGTACTTATGTGTCCTACACACTCTATTCATCTTGTTGTTGTTCAATTGTAGCCATATCATCATCTTGCTTTTGTATTTCTTCCCCGATTGTATTATCTTTATTCTCATATTCCTTATCATCTTCTTGTTTGTCATCATTTTATTTATCATCATCTTTACCATCATAAGGGTCAGCTTCTCCTTGTTTTACAGTGGTCAACCCATAGATTAGTTTCCATATTTGGGTAGACTTCTTGACCACATCTTCAACATTTTTTTGAAGAATGTTGAAGGCTCTATACTTAGGTGTAAACCTAACTACATATTTCTTAGTAGCCATAGCAATCTGACCTTTTGTTAGTTCTAGCATTACTTGGGGCAAAGTAGTTTCCCTTAATTGTTTTTCCAAATTTAAACAATAATGCCATTTTTTCTCAACTAAATCATATAACTTCTTGGGTACTAAGTTAGAAAATTCTAATGATGTAGTCTTAAATTTAGACATCATTGCATATAGGTCTTCTTCAACTAACTTTTGTTCTTGTTTCTCAAGTTTCTCAAAACCAATATGCTTAAATCTAGACAAATCTACATTATTTCTGACATTTTCACAAAAAAATTCAATATCACAAAGTGGTTTATGGCTTACCACTTTGAATTGACTTAAATCATCTAATTCAATCTTTTCTTCATCTAGGTCAGGTTGTGCAACATGTTTTCTTCTCTATTTCTTCCGCACTTTGCCTCCATGTTTTGTAGCCTTAGTCTAGTTCTTGGCCTTCTATGTGTTTGCACATGTGCTGGCTCTAGTGGTAGGAGTAGTAGGCTTGGGTGGGCTAGGTTTGACAACTTTATTTTCTTGCCTTAGTCTTTCTCTTCTTTGGCTCGGCTTGTGTGGGTGCTTCCTCGGCTCCTTCCTCAACACCTTCTATTTCTTCTTCTTCCTTGTCCTCTCCCATGCTTTGGGTCAATGCAAGAGATCCTTGTGTTTTTTCCTGCTCTTCTTCTTCATCCTCTTCATCTTCTTCCTCTTCCTCCTCACCTACACCTTCACCAAATTTGGCCTTTAGCTTCTTTACCATCTTATCTTTATTCTTAAGTGTGGAAGTAGTTTTTAATTCCATTTCAATCTTTGATTTCACCACATCATAATTCCCAAAGATTTTTGCAGTCTTGTCAACTTGTTTTTATAGGAGTGTTGTGATTGTTGCTAATGCTTTATCAACATTGATCTCATATCCAAGTGGTCTTAAACATCTGACCCTTGGTGTGGCAGCTTGTATAAAGGTGTAATTAGCATCAATAAGAAAGCATATATCATTGTAATGCTAATCAACTAGTAAAATAGGTATCCTCATTCTTTGCTTCATTGACTTCTTAAACCCCTCAAAGAAGCTAGTCATCAATGTCTCAAAATTTTCTCCCATCTATTCAATAAATTTATTGATTTGTACTGCAATTGACCTATTGGTCTTCCATCCAACTGTACCAAAAGAAGGGAATGCATTTTTTACATACAAGAATCTATAAATAAGAATTGCACCAAACTTGCATTGTGCACTTTTGATTTTCCTTATAGCTCTAAGGTTCTCCATCAATTGTTGTAACTAGAGTTCTGCCAAAAATAAGTATGATCTTTCTTTACAATTTTATAACCAACATCTACTGCAATACAAGGTACACTATTCAATCTACTAGATTGATAGAATTTTTGTGAGATTACCCTAATAGAAAAGTCCAATAGTGGATCAGTGATAGTATCAATTGTCATCCCTCTCTTTTTCTATTTTGTCCCTGTATTTTTCTCTATTACCTCCTTAGAGTCGCTCCTTAGAGTCTTGGGCAATCTAGGATTGGGTACCAGTAACCCTATGAATTATCCTCTTTGATATCTTAATCAGTCCTCCTTCTAGCCATAAGGATCCATCATGCATTTAGCTTAACACAATTTTAATCCATTTAGTCTTGAAAATAGTAGGAAAATCTAGGGCACGCATTGAACCCTTTTTCTCAACTATTTTATATTCTTCTTCCAAAACACCATTATCACATAATTTATCATAAGCTTCTTGGATTTCTAGGTCTCTAATGCTACCAATTTTACAATTATAACATTTCCTTACATCCTGAACCATAATAACATTAGGTGATATCATTGAAAGTGTGCCAGAGGGATCTTGTTTGTATGTTATGTCATGGATAGCCTTGAATATGGGTTGTTTGAATTCATTTCTTATAAGCTAAACATTTAAATCATCTTTCCCTTCTACATTCCTTAAACTAGATGTGATTCTTGTCAAACTAAGGTTTGTGCAAATCAAAACTGTGTAGCTCAGCTTGTAATAAATACCTTGTAAAATATGTATGCTAGTGTGAGATCATCACTAAAATCTTTGAAAGTGCTTCAAACAAGTTTTTGAGTCACCTTCTACTCGATTTGTTCTTGCTTGAATTTGAAATGATGAAAAATGAGTGAAAATAACCATATACCTTCGAAAACCCTTTCATTTAATGCTTAGTTCTTGTAGAACTATAAACTCAACATCAACTTGACTTCAGAGTCATTTGACATCCATTAATATTACCATCAGTTTGTAACTTCTACAGACTCAACATCCATTGAAAACTTTCCATGCTTGGCAACAACATGAAAACTTAAAGATTTAATCTTGAATTTTCAACATTTTGCATCTTCATTTGCTAATTTAGTCCTTTCAATACTAACTTCTTTTGGAACTTATGTATTATATAATGCTTTAAATATTAGTCCCACATACCTCTTGATTGTTTAATTTGATGAGGTGTGATCACTTGACCCATTGGGTGAAGTGACCCCTTCTGCATTTGATGTACTACAAGCATCTTTCTTTTTCAATGTCTTGTTCATCTCATCTCTAATGTGTTCAACATTTACCTTGCCTTTGCCTTCACAACATGGTGCCTTTGACCTAGTTGAACAATGCTTACTAATGTGACTACTCTTCAAATAGCTAAAGCATGTGGTTTTACTCAACCACCTTTCGTAGTAACCATTGAAGCGTGTTCTAATACAATTCTCAAGAACATGTCCATATTCTTGACAATAGTGATAGCTATATCTTGTATTGTAATCCCAATTATAAGAGTTTCCATAGCTTCTTACCTTTTTTGTCTTGTTTTATGACCACATGGATTTGGATCTGCATTCAAAGGCTCTATGTCCATACTTCTAATAGCTGTAGCAATATCCTTCAAATCTTTGTGTCTTCATGGTCCTAGTTCTGCATTTATGTGCCCGATGACCTTATTTTTTGCACTTATGACAATGAACCATGTTCTTAGGCTTGACATTCTAATTTGCATTGTTTCTCTTACACACATTAGTAGTATTTCCTTTCTTTCCACTACTATGATAAGTAGGTTTGGAGTTCTTACCTTTGTTGTTCCTTTGTTCAGCAACTTTGGATGATTCTCCTTCTTCAATGCTTGTGTAAGCCAATCCTAATGTATCTTTGTTAGATCTAGGGGATCTTAGTAATTGATCAATTTATTTGATGGCTTTATTTGGCTTGTTAAGACTTTTAGCAAATTCCTTTTCTCTTTTCAAATCATTCTACAATTATTCATTCTACAACTTCAATGTGGTTATCTCAATGTTTTTGACATTTAGTTCATAATTGACATTCATTATTTGACATAGAGTATAAAATTGCATGTTGGAGATCTTGGTTAGCTCTATTGACTTATCCTCCAATCTATTTGCAAGAATTCCTTTGTCTTCTTCAATCATGGATGTGTCTTTCATGGCTTTCTTCTTTTATTTAGTCACCTCACATAGTAGCATAACTTGTGATTCTTGCTCCAACTTGAGATTTCTAATTTCTTCAACTTGGATTATGTTCTTCACCATTAGATCTATAATTTTTGTATCAAATTCACTAGAGTTACCATCTACATATAGCTTGGTGGTGTCTATCTCTTTGTATAGTGTGTCATTCTCTACAATAGCAATTTCTTTCCTTCTCTACAAGGAGTTGATATAGTATAAGATGTATTTTAATCTCCTAGTTCTCAATAGTCTTTCCCAATTTATAGACTTCCATTTCAAAATCTTTCCTCTAAGCTATGAAGCTTCTCTTTTAGAGAACTAGGCTCTGATACTAATTGTTGTAATTACAAGTAGGAAAGTAGTAAACTTTTGAGAGGGAGGAGGGGTTAATTAGGAGTTTAAACTTAGACCCATAAAAATTTCACCATTCATGCATCACATGCATAATAAACTAAAATAACATGTAAAGCATATACACTTAAATCATGTAAATATGGAATTAGACACACACTTAACACCAAGTATGATTACCCTCCAAATGAGAAGGTAATTCTAGGGTGAGGATGACACCCACAAATCTTCACTACTATAGAAATAAAGTGTATCTGATTAAGGTTACAATGGTTTGACCATGAATCGTGGTTTGATTATAAAAGGCCTACCCTATTAAAGGCTTACAAAGACTATTAAGTCCCACCTTGTTAGAGGATTTTAACACCATGTTAGAAGTGTGCTTGGTTAGAGGACTTCAACTCATAATTAAGTAAGCACCTTGTTAAAGGATTTCATATAGTTTGTTAACACTACTTTGTTAAGAGATTTAACTAAAATCACCTATCAAAAAGTCTCAACATAGATCTTGTAATTGGCACTTGCTTGCCTAATAATAGATCACCTCTATCCAAGCACTGATTGGTCTGTCATGATCTAATGTATCAATGTTATATCCTCCTCTATCCTATTTTCTTTACTCAATTGATTCTACAATTCACTCTTATTGCTAAGTCACCTTGAATGCTCTGCAAACTATCTTGTTCACTCCTCCAATTTGATCATTCACCCCTTTGCAATTCTCTCAATGTCATTAAAAATTTAGGGCTTCATCCTCCTTAAGAAGACTTAGCTAACTTAGGTTTAGGTATGAATTTATGATTGAGATTCATCCATTTTTCCACTTAAACCTTCCCATTTTCTGATTGGCTACATGTAATTGCATAGGGAATCTGCATAGGGAATCTCTAAAAGATCAAAATCTATCCTTAAGTCATCTTGAAAATGGTTTACATAGTTGTTTGTACCATTATAAACAAATGTGTCCAATTTGTGTCACTCGACATATGAAGTCTTTGATGCTCAACATAATTTTGTTCTGACTCAAAACCTAAACTGCTTGGCATCTACTATTCACTTGGTACTTGAATCACTCAGCATGGTCTATCTACTAGACACTTGAGTGACTCGACACTCATTGTAACTTGGCATGGTGTAATATTTACATGTTGTACTCAGCATGCATTACTAGTTTGGCATGAACTAAGTAAATGACTTAAGTTTTTTGATACTTACTTGTCAAAACCAATCTAAGATCAACAAAATTTAGCCTTTTCTTCATTAAGTTATCTGTATTATAGAACTCTTGATGTTGAGGTGTATCTGAGATTTCATCAATAGGCCCAATAAGAGGATTCCAAACAAAGGAATTTTTAATCATGAGTTTCTAGACCCTCCCTCCACTATCCTCTTTCCTTGATGCTTTTGCAAGTTTGAGATAATCTTTTCCATTTCATTGATTTTCCTTTCTCTCTCATCATAGGCTTCTAAAACTTTTTCAAGATTAGTGTTGAGCTCAAGAAACATATATTTATCCTTCTTGGCCACCACCACACCAAATTCAACCACCTCTTTATTCATGAGAGAATCTTTATCACTATCCACATCTACTGCTCTATATACTACCAAACTTTGTGTATGTTCTGCATCTAAAGCAACTTGGAGTCTAGACATATCCTTTTTCTAAATTGACCACATAAGTAGGACCTTATGATCACCACTATATTTTACCCCTCTATGGGATTCCTTAACCTCCTCTTCACTATTAAATTTGGTGCCCTTATCTTCTCTGATGGCATCAAAAATCATTGCATTAGCAATGTTGCATTCAGGTAGTATAAGAACACCTCAATCCTTCAACAATTATCTTCCCCCCTTAGGGGTTATCTCTTAAAAAAAAAAATCATCAACTTAGCCTGAATCTCTTCTTCAATTTCAAATTCCTATCTATTAGGTTGCTCTACCTTTATATTCTTATATTTTGCTTCAAAATTGAAAATGTTGGTTATCCACTAAAATTAAACAAAGGCCCTAGACTTAACAAAATCATCATCAGTTACAAGTTTTTTAGCAACCTATTCTATGAAAGGGTTCATCTCCCTCCCGTTGTAATCTTCCACTACAAGGTTCCATAGTGGCATTGAAGGTTCCTAATGTTCTCCCTTGTCAATTTTTGATGTTGTTATTAAAACATCATCCTGGCCTCCCATTTGTTTTAATTACTCCCTCAAGGAGTCCACATTACCAAAATGTATGGGGCTTTGAGAGGGAGATTATTCTTCCATCCTTAATGAAGATCCCTCTTCTAACCTTTTGTTATTAGTTGTTGGTTCCAAAGGTGGGAGCTCTTAATTCTTTGATAAACTAGCACAGGATGTGCCTCCACATTCTTAGCAACTACATATCCAACCTTTCTCTAGAAGGTGTAATGCCCTAGATTGATGATAATTCTTCTTATCATTTTTATTTCCTCCTCCTTTGTTTGGTTTGGATATGCCTCTATTAATGCCTCTTTTTCTCATTCAAAGTTATAGTTTGAACAAAATGTGTCACCAACTTATTTACTTTATCTCCCTAAAATTTAATGTCACCCAAAGGATCATATTTTCCATCTAATGCATTAATCAAATCAAGAAGTCTACTAAAGAATCTCCATGTTTCTTTATTTACCTCTTGTTCTTGCAAAGAAAAATCATTGCTAATTATATCCTCGAGAAAGTAAAACATGTGATTATAAGTTTTAGTTCTAGTTATTTCTTTAAATATTTCATAAAATCTTTTTGGATCAATAAATATAGGATGATATTGGACCATCTGATACTTATCTAGGAACTTACCCAAGTGTCTCCATCCTCCCTTGGTTATCACAATATTGTGGGCAACTATGAAATTTGGAAAAATTGTCCCCTTGGATCTTTCCACCAATTTACTCTCTTCAAGTAACTCCTACCTTTAAGGTTGCTTGGTAGGGTAGGACATGTGGCTTCCCTTGGAAACCATATACTCTTAAAATAGAAGAGATTGAATATGGGATGATATCTCCCACTTATGCCCAAACTTCAAACCCTTAGCATGATCTTTAGGCCTGATCAACTCTAGTAAGGATTTATGAATTTGAGTCATCTTATATGCAAAGTATCGATCAAAATCAATAAAACTAGAATCTATTACTTTCCAAGTCATATTTGTACTCCATAAGTGGATTGGTATCTTTTCAACATCCCTCTCTTGTTCTAATTTTATGCCTTTTCCAAAGATACAAACACCTTTCAACAAACATATGTATATAAGAAGAGAGTACCAACCAAAGGGTTTATCTACCTTAACCTTGCTTATGAAAATTAATCCATTATGTATTTCTTTAGTTAAATAGGAAGTAAAATCAAACATAGAGCTCATTCCATATTGTAAAATTTGAGTCATCATAAAAAATAAGTGCGTTAGGACATGCTCTTGTTCATCCATGACAAAAATCTTTTAGAGGGAAATATATAAAGCATGTACCCTAGGGTTGAAATATTTCTTCAATGGGGGCTCTTGCGTAGATGGTTTTACTAATGTCATATGTCCTACCTTAACAAAATGCTCTTGCAGTGGCCCTAATCATAAATTTACCCTTTGTGCATCATACTTATCCTGCAAATCATCAAGGTCAATCTTCTCATGCAAGGACATGTTGGGGATCAACATAAAAACTTCTCTAATCTCTTTTATTATAATCTTGAACAAATAGTCTTCAAAGTTATTCTTCACTATCTACAAATGAGGTCACATCTCTTTTCGATTGCATTCAATAGATCAACATCCATGAAAACACTTGTCACAACCAATTAGCCAACATTAAACTCCCAAATGTTGTTGAGATGTGTATCATGGTTTCTTTGTGAAAACCATATTTTGAACAATTCTAACCTTCTTGTAGATGTCTCTACATCTCTTAAGTAGTTTCCTCTATTGTAGAAACCTTGCTCAATTTTTAACCTAGAGATTTTTAGGACCAATTCCTTTCCCTTTACAGTTTCATTTGTAGAAGTGAGAAAATATTCAAGAAAATCATCATGAACATTCCTATGTTGGTGGTCCATTTTTCCAAAAAAACCCTTAATGGAGGCAATTTATCTATTTAGAAAACCTTTTAACATAAAATTATTCTGTAGCAATATTCACTTTCCTACTAGAGCTCGTAGCACAATTTTGATTTCAACAACAAAGAAATCTTAGTCACGGGACTTGCGATCTAAAAATTTAGGAATTCAAGCTCTAGCTACTCTATATTATGTTGTGCCAAGTGTGGAATAAACTACACAATTTTTGTTGAATTCATTTGCATGAGGGGCATATTAATTCACCATTAATATCTTCAACAACCAAATTGTACATGCAACAAAATAAAATTTGAAAATTAGTTATTTATTTGAAGGGAATCTAATGGTTTGGTTCTAATTTGGTATTGAATCATCTTTGCATCTAGTGGAACACATGGCAGCTCCTCACTTTGTCACTTTTTCTAAATCATGTGCATCTTGAACTAGGGAGATAATGATAACCCTTGATCATCTTTGCATCCAATAGTCAGAAATAATTGTGGCTTTTTAGTATTTCTTTTAGAAAGTGGGTCCACAAAGGACTCATATCACTTTGTCACGTTTTCACTTTGGTTAATCACCCTCCATATTTGTTTTGTGATTATGTGGTGTTCACTGATCTATTGGACATTGGATAGTCATGATTTCTACCTATTGATGTGTCATGATGTTGGCCCATAGGGACACATGGTGATTCCATTCTTTGTTGTATTTTTTAAAGCTCAAGCATCTCTTCATAGAGACATGGTGATTTTTGTCGATCCCCTTTTGATCTGACATTTGGGAATAACATCTTAATACTACATGTGATGAATTGAAAACAAATAAGGATGTTCTACCTGGTGCTTCATGATGATATCATTTCATTTGAAGCTTACAATACACTTGGTCCCACTAAGTCTACATATCATCACATCGCATAATTGCTTTTGTTAAATACCTTTCACTTTCCAATAGCAATTTATGACTACCCTAGATCCCTCTCTAATTTGTGGCTAGTGTTTTATATCAATATTATTTTACTTAGGTGGTTCCATCAGACACATGTCAAAATATCACTTTGTCACACCTTTTAAATATCATGCAGTTTGAAGTCATGACAATGCAATGCTCATTGATCTTGTTTATTATCAATGGTTAAAAATTTTGCATACTTTTCCACCCTTATGGGACGCACAAGAACACATGGAAGATCCTTGCATTCTCTCATTTTTTAAAGCTTGAGCATTTCACAATAGCAAGAATGTGACAACCTTTGATCTTCAATTTGATCAACAATTAGGAAATTGCTAGGAAATATGTTTGGCCTGAGTTGAGAATTAATCATGGCATGATAGCTGGCATATGACATCAAGAGATTTTGAGAGTCTTCTATGGTCCCACATTGTCTACATGTCAATATGTTACTATGTCACATTTGTTAAAGTATGCACAAATTTTTTCAACAATAAAGTGACAAGTGTTGATCCTTTAGCATCTAAGGGCTGAAATTAAATGTGAGAATCAATGCATTTCTTTTGTCCCACTAGATAGGTGTCAAAATATTGCATCATCACATAAAATAAAAAGACAACACCTTTACAAAATGACAAAGCAAGAGACATAGATCTAAGGTAGATTTATGGTTTTTGGGAATAGCTCGTGACTTGGGTTAACCAAACACATTCAACGAGTAAGAGAACTAACTAGGACACAACCACGGGTAAAGTGAAACCATAAAATTAAAAGAATTATGCCTATTCTTTGACAAATAAAACTTAGCAAGGAAGAAATCCTATCAAAAAATTCAAATAATATGAGGGTTTTCAAAACATTCACATTGCATTTAGGGTTTATTTTAAACTTCCTACCTTATTTCAAAAGATATGATTGTTCAAATTCAAAAATATTACAGAACACTTTGAAACAATGTGACTAAAAAGGGGGGGCTAGCAATGCAAACAACTACCTTCCACACCTTCTAATCCTTGCACAAGGAAAGGACTCAAGCTCTCTCAAAGATCTTGTTAGAAGTTGAATTGGTATGAACTAGCTTGCTCGGTACTCACTAATGAACTTAGTCAAGCTTTGCAGATAGCCTACTTATAACTTATTCTTCGAAGGTTTCTAAATGTGGCCAACCTCTATATCTTCAAGTGTATTATCAATACATCATTTTACCATTGTCTCAAATGATCCTCGCACTTTATTACAAAACCATAACTCTGTTGGATACAATTAAGTAATTTTGTATTGTCTTTGATGTTACACAAATGCCATATCAGTTATCAGACAGAGTCTACCGAGTTCTGTCGATCAGGAAAATAGTTTATAGAGTCTACCGAGCTCAGTCGGTCAGTAAAGCCTTTTGCAGTGTATACCAAGCATTCCTGTATGTCACACGGTGGGTTAGTGTTAACCGAGTTCGCACGGTAAGCTAAGGAAAGCTTAGTTTTCACTGAGCTCACTCGGTAGTCGAAGACAGCTTTTACCGAGTCTAGTCGGTTTCCAAAGGAAGTGGCAGGTTTACCGAATTCCCCGGTAATTGTAGTTTTTATCGAGTTCTGCCGGTTAACACAGGAAGCAATTTTTTTTTGTTCTGTATTGACCAAGCAGTGTCGGCCAGTGAAGAATTTTGTTTTGATTGTTAGTTCAAGCCAACTTTGGAATATGTTTTGTCAAGTTGGTTGGGCCAACCTGGTATTATGTATAGTATATAAAGAGGTGCTCAAGATGCGGAAAAGTGTGGAATATAGAGTGTATATAGATAGTGCAAGGAAGTGCAAGGAAGAGACTTGTGTGTGCCTAAGCAGAGTTGAGCAGAGGGAAATTTTGGAGCTGCAAAGATATATTTAATTAGTAAGGATCTTGTGGAGCTAAACTGAGATCTGTATTCAGCAAGATAAGTTGCATGTATTTTCAGATCATTCATTGTTTCTTTCTAACCATTGTAACAGTGATTCCAAAATCTCCTAACAGAGTTGGTTTAACAGCCATTCCATAAATCCTTTAACAGGGTGGCAATTCAGTTGAATTGTTCTAAAGACCTTTTACAAGGCCACTCCTAACAGGGTGACTAAATCCTCTAATAGGGTCACACCTAACAGTGTGTTTTGTAACCTTTAACAGGGTTGGCTCCTAATAGGGCTCACTTCAGAAGAGTGAAAATTGGTGACTAGTTGCTGGTGGTTTTTCCCATATTGGGTTTCCACGTAAATCTGGTGTCCACTGTGTTCATGATTACTTTCTTTTGCATGGTCACTTATTTTAGTAAATGCTTAATAAATTAACTAGACATCTATCAAGTTTGAAGCAGTAATTTATGTGTTTTACCGAGTAGCAGCAGCAACTAAGTTTAAGGCATCTTTGGGACTGTTCAATTTGTTTTTGTGGTAACTGATTCACCCCTCCCCTCTCAGTTACCCCATCTTCATTTTCCAACAATTGGTATCAGAGCTTTTGGTGCTTGCAGGAGGAGATTTCAAAGATCTAAGCCAAAGATCAAGATGTCTTACAAGAGGGAAATCCCAAGGCTTAACCGAAACAACTTCTCAGCATGGTAGGGATTAATGAGACTTCATCTAGCTTCCATTGGTGACACTAGTCTGAAATATCTTGATGAGAAATATGTAGAACCATCAAGTACATTATCAGTCAATGACATTGCTATAAAGAAGACTCATAACATTATGATGATTGATATTGCATCTACCTTGAGTTATGAAGAGTTTGATGATGTCAAGGACTGCACTACTGCCTATGAAATGTGGGAAAGACTGAAAGAGATCTATGGTGGAGATGACAATGTCAGAAGAGCCAAAGCTGAAAGTCTGAGAGGACAGTTCGATCAGATGAAAATGAAAGAAGATGAAAACATTGCCAAATATGTTGAAAGAATTAAAGCATGTGTCAGTGCTATCAAAGCTTCTGAAGGAAGTATCAGTGAAGAGATAGTCATAAGTAAAGTTCTTAGAACTCTACTTCCAGTTTATGCCATCAGGGTATCAGCCATTCAAGAAAGAAGGTGTGAGGCCAATCACAAGATAAACCTAGAGGCCATAGTTGGAAGATTGACAGCATTTGAACTAGATAATTTTGATAATTATGTCCCAGCTGCAAAGAACATTGAGTCTGCATTTGAAGCCAAGCTTTCACTCAAGGACAAAGGCAAGAAGAAGAAGGAATCTCAGTCAGAGAGTGAAGATCAATCAGATCAGAGTTCTGACAGCGACCTTGAAGTAATTGAAGCTCTACTTGCAAGGAAATATTCAAGAGGAAGAGGTAAATACAAAGGTAAAGTACCCCTAATCTGCTTTCATGTGAAGAAGTCGGTCATATTGCTGCAAGGTGTCCAAACAAGAAAGATAAAGATGAAAAGAAAGATAATAAATGGAACAGTAAGAAAGATCTCAAATCATTTAAGGATAAAAGTAAGAAATCATTTTTTATGGCTAAAGATTCTAATGATTCTAATGATGAAGGAGAGGATGAGATTGTTTACATTGCTGTAAAAGATGAATCTGACAATGAAGAAATGGCACTCATCTCTCACATAAGTAAGAATGATACATGGATCATTGATAGTGGCTGCTCACATCATATGACTGGAGATAAAACAAAGTTTGATCAATTTGAAGAGTATGATGGTGGCAGTGTAAGATTTGGAAACAATGAACCTTGTTGCATCAAAGGAAAAGGAAGAATCACTCTAACCCAGGAACTTGTATGTGATAATGCTTATTGGGTAGAAGGCCTAAAGCACAATTTGTTGAGTGTGGCACAATTACTCAACAATGGACTCAAAGTAGAATTCATCCAAGGTAAAGCAAGACTGCTGAACGGTAAAGGAAAGCTGATTGGATTTGGTACTCAAACTAAAGGTAACTTGTTCTATCTTGAACTTGGTGAACATTCATGTTTTATTGCTCAAGTAGAAGAGAGTTGGTTATGGCATAAAAGGTTATGTCATGTGAATTTTGACAATTTGCTAAAGATAAGCAAATTCAAGAAAGTGAGAGGCATTCCTGATTTAAAGAAACCAGAGGTCGGTTTATGCAAGAATTGTCAAATTGGAAAGATGGGTAAGTCTAGTTTCAAAAGCAAAAATTATCAGTCTAAAGATTTATTAGAAATTGTGCATACTGACTTATGTGGACCTATTGGAACTGAAAGCTATACTGGTGAAAAATATTTTATTCTTTTTGTTGATGATTATTCAAGAATGATGACCATCATGTACCTAAGGAACAAATCAGAAGCATTTGAAAAGTTCAAATGGTATTTGGCAAGAGTAGAAAAAGAAACAGGGAAAAGATTGAAATGCCTAAGGTCAGACAGAGGTGGTGAATTTATTTCACATGAATTCAATAACTTTTGTATTGAAAGAGGAATCAAAAGATAGGTTTCAGCACCAGGTACTCCTGAACAAAATGGCATAGCTGAAAGAAGGAACAAATCCATCATGGATTGTGCAAGAACCTTGATGATAGAAAAGAATGTTGCTATCAAATACTGGAAGGAGGCTATCAGTACAGCAGTTCATACCTTAAACCGAGTACAGTTGAAAAAAGACTCATTCAAAACTCCCTATGAATTATGGTATGGCTATAAACCCAATGTAAGTTATCTGAAAGTATTTGGAAGCAAATGTTATATCTTGAAAGAATCTAGAAAAGGTAAATTTGATGTAAAAGGTGATGAAGGTATATTTCTTGGATACTCATGCAAGAGTAAAGCATATAGATGCTTGAACTTATCTACTCACAAAGTCATAGAAAGTATACATGTGAAAGTTGATGAGTTTGCAGAAAAGACTGAAGAAGAAAGCAGAAGAGAACCAGAAGATTACAAAAGATTCGTCTTCAGTGAACTGGATATAATATCAACTGCATCTAAGAATCAGAAACCTTCTTCTACCGAGTCATCAATAACCGAGTTGCAGGAAACATCTACCAAGCCAACATCTACCGAGCCAACGTCTACCGAGTCAGAGAATACCGAGTTAGAGATTACCGAGCCAGAGGTAACCGAGCATGTGCATACCGAGCCAGTTGATACCGAGCCAAACCAAACCGAGCATGAAGGTGAAATGCAAGAAGATAACGACAAGATTCATCCAAAAGGAAAAGAACCTGTTCTAGCCAAGTATGTCAGGAGACATCATTCAGTAGATCAAATCATTGAAAATAAATCTGAAGGAACCATCACAAGAAGTAAGTTGAAAGGTACTTGTTTACTTGCTGATTTTGAACCTAGAATTGTCAAAGATGCATTAGAAAATGATAATTGGATTGAAGCAATGAATGAAGAAATAGAGAAGATAGAGAAAAACAAGACATGGACTCTTATACCCAGGCTTAAAGACAAAAATGTAATCGGTACAAAGTGGGTTTTCAGAAATAAGTTGGATGAAAATGGTAAAGTATCAAGAAACAAAGCTAGATTAGTGTGCAAAGGATATTTTCAAGAGGAAGGCATAGATTATGGAGAAACTTTTGCTCCCGTTGCTAGATTGGAAGGTGTTAGAACCTTATTAGCATATGCTGCTTACAAAGGATTTAAAGTTTATCAGATGGATGTCAAGTCAGCATTTCTAAATGGTATACTGGATGAAGAGGTCTACATTGAACAACCTAAAGGTTTTATAGATCCAGATAAAAAGAACATGGTTTGCAAATTGCACAAGGCACTGTATGGTCTGAAACAAGCCCCTAGAGCATGGTATGAAAGATTGCATAGCTATCTTATTCAAATTGGATTTCAAAGAAAAAATGATAACAGTAGTTTGTATATCAAGGAAGAACCAGAAAATAAGATTGTCCTGGCAGAAATATTTGTAGATGATACTGTTTTCACAAGGAATGATGATCTTTGCAAAGAAATTTCAGAACAAATGAGCAAGAAATTTGAAATGTCAATGTTCAGTGAAATCAAATTCTTTGTTGGACTTCAAATTCAGCAGAACAAGAATGGCATCTACATCACTCAAGCAAAATACATCAAAGAGATATTGAAAAAGTTTGGTATGGAAGACTGTAAACCAGTTGGAACTCCCATGTGTACTAGACTAAAAATTACCAAAGAAGATGATTCAAAGGAAATAGATCAGACATTGTACAGATCTATGATTGGAAAGTTACAATATGTAGTTCATACTAGGCCAGATATTGCTCTTGCAGTTGGAATTGTGGCAAGATTTTCAGCCAAACCAAGAGAAAATCACATGATGGCAATCAAGAGGATAATGAGATATCTGAAAAGAACTGAAGATTATGGATTATGGTATAAATTTGGAGGAAACCTAGACTTAAAAGTGTTTATTGATGTTGATTGGGCAGGAAACCTTGACGACAGAAAAAGCACAAGTGGAGGTGCATTCTTTCTTGGAAAGAGGTTGGTTTCTTGGACAAGCAAAAAGAAAAATTGCACATCTCAATCAACAGCAGAGGCAGAGTATGTTGCTCCAGCAGTAAACTGTTCTAATATTGTTTGGTTCAAGCAATTGCTACAAGGCATGAAGATGGAAATCAAGGAACTAGTTGTCATGTTTTGTGATAATACAAGTGCAATCAACATATCTAAGAATCCAGTAATGCATTCTAAGACTAAGCACATTGCAATCAAGTATCACTTTGTCAGAGAATTGGTGCAGGACAAGGAAATCAGATTGGAATATGTCCATACAAAGGAACAGATTCCTGACCTATTCACAAAGCCTTTACCTAAGGATGCATTTTTGTATCTCAGAGGTAAGTTAGGGGTCATTCCCCTATCTGAAGTTCACTAAAAATAAGTTTTAGTGATGCATCAGCTCTTACAAAGTTGAACAATCATCAGTTGATGCAGCAAATCAAGGAAATATTGCATATGAATCAGTACTAAAGGTACAATAAAATTCATTGAAATTGGATTGTCTTTGGCATGTGTTGTCAAAGAGGGAGAGTTTTACTGTCATATCTTTTCGAAATTTGATTATGTAATTCCTTCACAGAGGGAGATTACTGTAAGAGGGAGAGTTCTCTATCTTAGAGGGAGAATTGTTAATTGTGTTGTGTTGCTGTAGACTTGCTTTCAAATTTTATTTCTGCTATGACATGTTGTGTTGCCATCAATGCCAAAGAGGGAGATTGTTGGATACAATTAAGTAATTGTGTATTGTCTTTGATGTTACACAAATGTCATATCAGTTATCAGACAGAGTCTACCGAGTTCTGTCGGTCAAGAAAATAGTTTACAGAGTCTATCGAGCTCAGTCGGTCAGTAAAACCTTTTGCAGTGTATATTGAGCGTTCCTGTATGTCACACGGTGGGTTAGTGTTAACCGAGTTCGCACGGTAAGCTAAGGAAAGCTTAGTTTTCACAGAGCTCACTCGGTAGTCGAAGATAGCTTTTACCGAGTCTAGTCAATTTCCAAAGGAAGTGGCAGGTTTACCGAATTCCTCGGTAATTGTAGTTTTTACCGAGTTCTGTCGGTTAACACAGGAAGCAGTTTTTTTTTGTTCTGTATTGACCAAGCAGCGTCGGCCAGTGAAGAATTTTGTTTTGATTGTTAGTTCAAGTCGACTTTGGAATATGTTTTGTCAAGTTGGTTGGGCCGACCTGGTATTATGTATAGTAAATAAAGAGGTGCTCAAGATGCGGAAAAGTGTGGAATATAGAGTGTATACAGATAGTGCAAGGAAGTGCAAGGAAGAGACTTGTGTGTGCCTAAGCAGAGTTGAGCAGAGGGAAATCTTGGAGCTGCAAAGATATATTTAATCAGTAAGGATCTTGTGGAGCTAAACTGAGATCTGTATTCAGCAAGATAAGTTGCATGTATTTTCAGATCATTCATTGTTGCTTTCTAACCATTGTAACAGTGATTCCAAAATCTCCTAACAGAGTTGGTTTAACAGCCATTCCATAAATCCTTTAACAGGGTGACAATTCAGTTGAATTGTTCTAAAGACCTTTTACAAGGCCACTCCTAACAGGGTGACTAAATCCTCTAACAGGGTCACACCTAACAGTGTGTTTTGTAACCTTTAACAGGGTTGGCTCCTAATAGGGCTCACTTCAGAAGAGTGAAAATTGGTGACTAGTTGCTGGTGGTTTTTCCCATATTGGGTTTCCACGTAAATCTGGTGTCCACTGTGTTCATGATTACTTTCTTTTGCATGGTCTCTTATTTCAGTAAATGCTTAATAAATTAACTAGACATCTATCAAGTTTGAAGCAGTAATTTATGTGTTTTACCAAGTAGCAGCAGCAACTAAGTTTAAGGCATCTTTGGGATTGTTGAATTTGTTTTATTGGTAACTGATTCACCCCTCCCCTCTCAGTTACCCCATCTTCATTTTCCAACAAACTCAACCTTTCCCTTAGGTACTTTTGGTACATCTTGTTGATTAAATCTCTTCATCAATCAACTAAGTGATAGTACTTGGATCTTATAAGCAGTTGTCATTCCAACAAATAGCAGGTTTGACATCAATGACAAAATAATGATTTAAAACATTCTTTATCAAAAATCTCCCTCTTTGTAAACAATCTACCTTCTTCAATGGTGATCTTTTCAATCAAATTGCCAGCAATCTCCCTCTTTGGCATTGATGGAAAATCAAACTGATCAACCAAGTCATCAAAATGTTAACTAGGTAAAAATAGTAAATCAAATGCCAAAAATAAATTTTATTGCCATTTCTATTTTCATTAGCTTTAACATCTCCCTCTCTGATCTACTATCCTAATTTTTTGCTTTTGCTTCTCCTTCTTAGCTGTTGTTTCCTTTTTTCTATTTCTTGTCCTTCTGCACGTTTGATTAGTTCCTATTTGACTCCCTCTTTTCTATAGCTTACCACTTTGATCAGCTTTTCTCTTCTTAACTACTATTTCTCCCTCTTACTTTTTGCTTCTTTAAATGTGCCATGCCATTTCTCCCTCTACACAATATTTCTTCCCCGTTGTCATGCCATTTCTCCCTCTACATAGTATTTCTTCTTTTATATGAATTGATTGGTTTATGTTGTTTTGGTATTAGCTACTTCTCCCTTTGTCCATTTGATTCTATAGATTTGATTAGTTTTTGCTATTTCTCCCTCTTTGACAACAATGTGAAAGATATATTATTTCAGCATCATAACATGTAAGTATAACATCTTGAAAAACTTCATTTTCTCCCTCTTTGACAACAATGTGAAAGATATATTATTTCAGCATCATAACATGTAAGTATAGCATCTTCAAAAACTTCATTTTCTCCCTCTATCACCTTGCTTGTGACTAATTTTGAACTTCAGCACTTCAGTTATTTTAGGAAAAAAACCTAAAGTAAGTATCCTCTGCATCAATTTGTAACATTTCAACATACAATTTTCTTGATGCAAGGTAATTTTGTTGTTGCTCAAACAACCTTGGATAGGGGTATCACCCCTAACTTACCTCTAAGATACTCAAATGCATCTTTACGTAGTGCTTTTGTAAAGATGTCAGCAATTTTTTCCTTTGAGCTGATATATTTCATCCTTACTTGCTTTTCTTCCACCAATTCTCTTACATAGTGATACTTAATTGCACTATGCTTTTTTTTGGCATGCATCATAGGATTCTTTAATATGTCGATGGCACTTGTGTTATCACAATAGAGTATCAAAGGTTTAGTTACCTCTTCCTTCATAGCTTGTAGCAGATGTTTGATCCATACAATATTGGTCTAGTTGATAGTAGCATCAACATATTTAGCTTATTCTATGGACTATGAGGTACAACTTTTCTTTTTGCTGGTCAAAGCAACCAATTTTTTACCTAAGAAAAGTGCTCCTCCACTAGTGATCTTTCTGTCATCAATATTACCTCCCCAGTCTGCATCAGTGTAGGCTTTTAACTCAAACTTTTCACTCATCTTGTAGTATAATCCAAATTCATCTATTGCTTTTAGGTACCTCAATATTATTTTCACTGCCATTAGATGATTTTCTCTTGGATTTGCAAAAAATCCTACCACTATTTCAACAACTAATGCAGTTTCTAGTCTACTATGCACATCATACTATAACTTTTCAATCATTGATCTGTACATTGTCTAATTTACTTCAGCTGACTCATCATTCTTGGATAACTTATGTCCTATTACCATTGATGTACTAACTAATTTTTAATCTTCTGAGCCAAATGTCTTGAGTATCTCCTTGATATATTTTGATTAGGTCACAAATATGCCATACTTCAGTTGATGTATTTGTAATCCAATAAAGAATTTGATTTCTCCAAACATTGACATCTCAAACTCATGTTTCATTTGATCAACCAAATCTTTGCATAAGACATCTTTTCCTCCAAATATTATGTCATCAACAAAGATTTTGGATATTAGAATATCATTACCTTTTTTTCCTTGATATATAGGTTGTTGTTGTTATCTATTCTCTCAAATCCAACCTTCACAAGATATTTTTGCAGTCTCTCATACCACAATCTAGGTGCTTGCTTCAAACCACAGAGTGCTTCATGTAGTTTTCAAACCATATCCTTGTTATTGTCATCAAAATATCCCTCTGGTTGTTCTATGTAGACTTCCTCTTCCAGTATACCATTCAGAAAGGAAAATTTTACATCCATTTGGTAGACTTTGAAACCTTTGTAGGCAGCATATGCAAGTAGTGTTCTCACTCACTCTTTTCATCCTTGCAATGGGGGCAAATGTTTCCCCATATTCCAGTCCTTCTTCTTGTGCATAGCCTTTGCAGACTAGTTTGTCCTTAGTTCTTGTGATCTCACCATTCTCATCTAGCTTGTTTCTAAATACCCATTTGGTACCAATCACATTTTTATCAGCTGGTCTTGGAACTAAAGTCCAAGTTTTGTTCTTCTCTATTTGATCTGTTTCTTCTTCCATAACTTTATGCCAATCATCATCATGTAGTGCATCTTTCACTATTTTGGGCTCAATCTTGCTCAGTAGACAATATTCATTTCTTAGTTTGTTCCTTGGCATTGGTCTAGCTTCCTTGTCTCTAATGATTTGTTTAGCAGGGTGATGTCTTCTCACATACTTGGATAGTCTTGGTTCTGTCCTTCTTTCCATGTTTGATCTTTCAATTTCAAAGTCACTGTGCACATTTCTTTCAAATATTTCATCTCTTTCATGTGTATTGATTTCAGAATTAGAATGTGCATTATCTTCATTCTACAACTCGGCTTCTAAATGCAACTTGGTGTTCACTGTCTATGATTTAGTTGATACTAAATTTTTTTGTTGATTCCCAACTTGATTGGCAACTTCTTCTTTAGTAGGCATCCCTTCATAGAAGTATACAAAGGATTTTTATTCTTATGGTTTCTTGATTTCATCAACCTGAGCTTTTGCATGCTCATCAAAATTTACATTTGCACTCTCCACAATCTTGTTACTGTTAGTTTTCAAACACTTATATGATTTACTTCTAGTGGAATATCCAAGGAATATGCCTTCATCACTCTTTGCATCAAACTTGCCATTTCTAGAATCTTTAAGAATATAGCATTTACAACCAAACACTTTGAAATATTTTACATTGGGTGAGTGTCCATACCATAATTCAAAAGATGTTGCATTTGTACCTTTCTTGACTTGTACTCGATTTAGGGTGTAGACAGATGTACTTACAAATTCTCTCTAGTACTTCAAAGCAACATTTTTCTCCATCATTAATGTTCTAGCACAATCTATCACTAATCTATTCCTTCTTTCTGCAATGTCATTTTGAGGTGGAGTTCTTGGTGCTAATGTTTGTCTTTTAATTACTTTGTCATTGTAAATTGTCTTAAACTCTTTTGATGTGAACTCTACTCCTCTGTCTAATCTTAGGCACTTCAAACTCTTTTCTATTTCTTTCTCAACCTTGGCCAAACACCACTTAAACATTTGAAATGTATTAGATTTTTATTTTAAGAACATGGCAGTCATCATCCTAGAGTAGTCATCCACAAATAGCATTATGTATATGTCTCCTTGGTAGCTTTGCACTTCTATTGGGCCACATAAATCAGTATGCACTAACTTTAGTTCATCTTTGGAAGTGTAGGTTTTTCTTTTGAAACTTGACTTGGTTATCTTTCCTAGTTGACATTGTTTGCACATTGTATTTTTAGGCTTCTTTAACTTAGGAAAACCCCTGACTTTCTTCATTTTGCTGATGCTAATTAGATTATAAAAGTTAACATAACATAGCATTTTATTCCATAACCACACATCATCTAATCTAACAACAAAATAGGATGCATCTTTCATATTTAGGTAAAATAGATTACTCCTAGTTTGTTCACCTTTTTCTATCAGATTTCCATCAATGCCATAGATTTTCCTAATTGTGACACACTTAGTCGATTATAGTTCAATCCTTCAACATAATATGCATTGTCACATGAAATTTTATTTGTAATTTTAATTGAACCTTTTTCCTTTGATTAGACATGTAGCATTATTTCCAAATCTAACACTATTTCCATCATATTGAGTAAAGGTAACAAACTTACTTTTGTCTCTTGTCATGTGATGTGAGCATCCACTATCTATGATCCACCTGTCATTTTTGTTTACACAACTTACTAGTGTTGTTGCCTCATCTTCATTTGATTCATTCTTCATGGCTACATAGGCTACCTCATCATCATTTTTATCAGAATCCTCTTCTTCAACAATGTAACACTTTTTGCCTTTGTCTTTGTAATCTCTGCTATCAGCATCTCTTCTATTCTTGTTCTTGTTGCCTTATCTATAGTTCTTCTTCTGTGTACATCTTGCAACAATATGTCCTATTTCATTGCAATTAAAACAAATGATAGGAAGCTTACCTTTGAATTTACCTTTTCCTCTGTGAAATCTTCTAGCCAACAATGCTTCCAATTGTTCCACATCTTCTTCATTTGTGCTGCTATCACTAGATGCATACTTTACATTTTTCTTCTTCTTCTTTTGTTTCACCTCCTTAGTGTCTTTTAATGATAGCTTGTCCTTGAAAGTAGATTCAAGATTCATAGGTTTGTACTTGTCAAAGTTGGACAACTTAAATGCAGTGAGTCTTCCTACTATACCTTCAAAAGTTGGTGTGTTTCCTAGTACACATCTTAATTCTTGTATGGCTAAAATTCTAATAGAATAGATGGGAAGCAAGGTTCTTAAGAATTTTCTATTAATAGTGTCATCTTCTAAATGACCACCCAAACTTCTCATTGCACTTACTACTTCTTTCATTCTAGAGACATATTGAGCAGCATTCTCACCTTCCTCCATTTTCATGTCATCAAACTTTCCTCTGAGGCTTTCTCATTTTGCTCTTTGGACATTCTAATATCCTCTATAAATATCAATCAAGGCTTTCCAAATTTTTAATGCAAAGTCACATCTCTTGATTTCATCAAATTCAACATAATTGAGGGTAGAGGCAATCTCGAGCATTGCCTAATTGTGCTCTTTCTTTTTCTTCATATCTTCTACAATGGGTACAACTGGATCAACATGTTCTACTTCAATTGAGGTTTTTACATGATCACTTATTGATCCAAGGTGTGCAACTTTGTCAACTTTTTCCATGTAGTGAAGTTATCTCTGTTGAGCTTAGGAACTTCTCTCTTGGACATCTTGATCATCCTGCTTCTAATACCTTTAAACTAAATCAGTAGATGGCTCTAATACCAATTGTTAATTTCTATAGAATAAGTGAGAGGGGGTGAATCAATTATTCAAGGTCCAAATGTCCTAATAAAACTTTTTCACCAAGTAAAGTGAGCCCATTAAACTATTCATGCATCCAAACTTAGACTTTCCTACTAAGCAAGTTACTATAAAATCAACTTGCAAGAATAAGACATGAAAGATCAACACAAAACACAGTGATTTATGTGGAAACCCAATTTGGAAAAAACCACTAGTAACATGCTACTCAATTCTCACTCTTTTGAAGTGGTGCCCTATGAAAGGCTTGCCCTATCAAAGGCTACAACACACTGTTAAATGTGACCTAGTTAAAGGATTTAACCACCCTATTAGAAGTGGGCCTAGTTAGAGGACTTTAGAACATTCACTTGGAATGCCACCCTGTTAAAGGATTTACAAATGGTTTTTAAACCAACCTAAGTCCATAGGATTTTACTCTAACTATTATAATTGTTAGAGAGTAACAACAAGGGCTTTTTATGTGATACAACTCACAACTTAACTTGAAAATTTTAGATCTCTGATCAACTAACAACATTGCTTGGCTTTCAATCTCTTTAGCTCTGATAACTTGTCCTCCTTTCAAGTTTGTCTCCTTGAATCTCCATGCTCGATGTACTAGTGCAATCTCCTATATGGCCACTTATCAAAGAAAATCCTATGTGCTCTATTCTTCCTTCTCAATGCCTTCTCCTTGATATACTTCAAAAACTTTGCAACTTGGCACCCCAGTCACTCTTGCTTCTCGTCCTGTGACTCCTTAAATAAAAGTCTAGAATACTTTTCTCTCTCAAATCTTCCCACTTTTAATTTCAAATTGAATGGATTAGGTAGGATTCAATGAATCTACCCCAAATCTTGTTCCTTCTATAAACATCATGAAGAATCCTCCTGAATTTGCCCAAAAATGGTTTACCTAAAATTCTATGCCACTAGCTCATCATCCTTATCCTCCATTTGGTTCACAAAATTCAAGGTAACAAAATTTTTGGCTCAGATTTGGGGAATCTTTGACTTTTCAAATAATGCAGTAGCTCGATACTATTGAAATTTTGGTGCTCAACACATACTGTGTTACTTGGCACCAACTACATTTTAGTGATGCTCGACACCTACTATTGATTCACTCGACATCCACTAAGTTTTTTGATCCTCAATACCTATTACTTGCTCGGCATCTGAACTTGCTCAACTCCTTCTATATCACTTAGCACACGCTAGATTTTTCTTTTGAGTGGCACTAGCTGAAAATTTGCTAGGCATGAACTAGCTTACTTAGCACTCACTAATGAACTTAGTCAAGCTTTGCAAATAGTATTGTTACAACTTATTCTTCCAAGGTTTCTAAGTATGGCCAACCTCTATATCTTCAAGTGTATTATCAATACATTCTTTAACCATTTTGTTAACTAATCCTTGCACTTCATTACAAAACTATAACTCAACCTTTCCCTTAGGTACTTTTGTTACATCTTGTTGATTAAATCCTCTTCATCAATCAACTAAGTGATAGTACTTGGATCTTTATAAGAAATTTTCATTCCAACAAATAGCAGGTTTGATAGCAGTGACAAAACAATGATTGAAAACATTCTTTATCAACAATATCCCTCTTTGCAAACAATCTACCTTCTTCAATGAGATTGCCAACAATTTATAACTTAAGGTAAGATCATCAACCATAGAAATTTTATATATTTAAGTCATGGAATAGAAGAGAAAAACTAAGCATAATACTTATGATAAAAAGGAACATAACATTAATTCATTTTCAAATAAACATGGTGACACGTAAGAGAACTCACAATGTATACATTTCTTAGCTCTATATTTTCAACACATTGTACATGGTTTTTGAATACAATAATCATGATCCCATTTTTAATATGCATTTTCTATATTGAATCAAATTACATCAAAACATATTTTATTATTTGCAAGAATCATGAACATCTCTGACTGACTCCAAGCATTATTCAAGAATGTCTTTGTGAAAACTCCAATACTAAGCCATAAGAAAGCCTCTAGTTTTTCCACCCAACCATGTGGCCCCTAAGGGACCACCCCTCAAGCTAGGAGACAAAACCATGATCCACTAGGTTTAAGAATCTAAGGTTTAGTTTCCCAAAAATAACTTCACAACTAAGATAAAATCAAATAGAAAAAGAGACCATCAAGGGAAAGACTTGAGTATAGGGGTTGTAACCACATCTAGGTAAGTGTCATTGTACCTTCCTAAAAATTTTGGATCAACCTCCTGAGCTTAATTCCACCATGCCAAACCAAATGCATTATTTTTGAGTACTTAAACTAGGGCCTGGCATGGTCAACTAATGCTAGGATCAACCTCTCAGTTTAGGGACCTCAAATGTGCACATAAAATCCCTTCCCTAAGTACTCTAGAAATATCATCTTACTTATTTTTCTTAGTGTCAAAATCCAAAATTCATCCCATGAATTAGTTGATTATGTTGTCACTTTCTAACTAATCACAACAAAGCTAGCCTGTGCAAGGACTTGGTCCCAAACAAAAGATTCCCTAGTTGCCACTTTTGGGCCCTAACACCTATGGTGAGCCACTCACCTATGGTTTTCTACCCTACTCAAACATGGAATAATAGAGAAGAACATTATGCTCTTGATGAAATCAATAACAACCAGGAATTGAACATGACACTAGAAGGTGACATAGGCTTCAAACAATCAAAGAAAAGTAAAATTATGCATTTGATTAATATTGTTGCAATTACACATACTGCCATTGTGCTTATATTATATCAACACATCTATAGAGTAGAGAGGTTCATCCATTATGTATACATGCACATACATTAATATTCCAAGAGACCTGCACATTAATTTATTACATTTGCACATATATAATGAAAAGTTGCACATTTATTTGACTAACACATTCACTTAGTAGGGTGGTGCATATATCAAGTAGAGTAATGAAAGTAATTATTTTGGCACATGGATTTAGTAGTGTTGTACATTCATACAAAAATTTAGATAGGTAGAAAACAATCTTAAGTGTGCAAAGTTACACATTTGCCTAGTATTACTATGAATCTATGCAATATACCTTCACATTTGTTGCAAAGATATATATATATATATATATGGATGCTATGATTTAGATCCTCATTAGAAATTTGGACCAATAGGGACTTCCAACTACCCTTGGGCCAATTAACCAGATTGAAAGTGCACAACCCATCCTCCTAATGAGGATCTCATTCATAGAAATAGATTAGACTTCAACATAAAAGAAAATAAATGATCATATAAATACCAAAAAGCCATAGAAATGAAAAGATGAAAAGATAAAACATCTTAGACATAATCATTCCTTGAATTTATTTGTTTATAATTCATTTTCTAAATGTAAATTGGTAATAAAATGTGAGGAGTTTTGGAACCTACTTGGTTTCTTGGGAAAGTAGAGGATGTTGTCTGCTAATGTTTGGGTTTGTGTCATTTTCAAGGTTCCCAATCCATTATCATCTAGCATTCCTCTTGATCTTATTTTTCTCCAAATTTGTGCAAGTTTTTATTTTCTTCCTCTATATTTTGACTATAGGTTTTTCCTTCACTTATTTGTTGTTTTCTTTTTGCTAGGAAGTCCCTTGTTTACAGGGATAAATCTAGTTGTAGATGGTTGTGCCTATTGAACTAGCTTCATTAATCTTTGATTTAATAATTCTAATTTTTAAAAAGAAATTTTTTAAGTAAGCTTCTTATTTTACTATTTATCAAGATGTCTTAGTAAGCCAAGTCACAATAGCATTCGGTGGTGTGTTGGTTGAGAGGTGTGATTATTCTTCCAAGGTCAGGGTTTCTAATCTTGTAAGTTTTTGCCACTCTCATTTTACAATTATAATTTCAAGGTTTTATTTCTTATGAAAGGTTCTTGGGGAGTCTTTTAGATGAGTAGGTATAAGGTGAATTGTTTGAGTGATGGGGTCAAGGTCCAAATCTCTTGATGTCTTTTATTTGTATAATTTATTTATAATTCTGCAAGAAATGCCAATCCACATTAAAACACATACACCAACACATGTATATTTTTTACTCAAGAATATGTGTATCCACTCATATATAATTGGTTAATTATGCATATTTGGTCAACAAAAAACAATAAAAATCCAAGTAAAGCATCCATAAGTAAACAACTCAAATATACAACTTTCCCAAGATCCCTAAATAAGGTGTCTAACTCCTATTTGGGACACTAGACTCTAGATGCCTATGGAACATGGTTTTATATCTTAATTAATAAAACATAATAGATACTTTTGTAAATATTCTTTCACATACCTACATCACCAACAAGCATAAATATACATAACATTGTGATATCTTATACAAGAGTGTAAGTACTAGGTGGGTTAGCAAGGTTAGAAATCACAAATATCATGTTTTACAAATATTATATAAAAAATATCACATGAAGTGTATCTCTATTATCTCATGTGAAGTAACATCATATCCCATATCTCTAACATGAATTATAAATCCAATACAAAATAAATTAATTTGCTAGGATGGGAATTACAAATATCCATGGTCCAAAGAGGGAATTATGAAGAGGGATCTCAAAGATCTTAAAATGAAAGTGCATCCATTTTAAGATATTATAAATAGAACATTTCATTCCCTGTAAGAAGATAAGTGGTGGTGTTCATGTCGCAGAGTTATTTTTCAGAGAAGTGGTGAGTTTCCATGGTCTACCAAAGAGTATAGTTTTAGATCAAGATACCAAGTTTTCTAGGTATTTATAGTGAACATAATGAAATAAGTTGAGGATAGTTTTGAATTTTATCTCATCACATCATCCATAGACTAGTGGGTAGGAAAATTTTATGAATAGGAGTTTGGGAAACTTGCTAACATGTTCTAGTTGAAATAAACCAAAAGAATGGGATCTAATTTTACCATAGGCAGAATTTACATATAATAATTTTATCAATAGGAGTAATAGTAAATTAGTATTCCAAATCCTATATGGGAGAATTCTCATAAATTATTCTAAATTGAGGAATTTTGATAAAGTAGCGATAAGTAGTGCTAAAGAGAAGGATTTTGTAGAATATTTGAAGAACATCCATGAGGAGGTGAGGAATCACATTACAAGGCTAAATGCATAATACAAGTCTATGGAATGTGAGAAAAGAAGGTATAATTAATTTCATTTATTAGATGAAGTCATGGTTCATTTGACAAATGAGTCATTTCCAATAGGTACATATAATAAGATGAAAATGGAGAAGTTTGGGCCATGCAAGATATTGCAAAAGAATGATTCTATAAATGTCTCTAAAGTAGAGTTGTTAGCTAAACTAAATAATTTACCAATATTTAACATTTTAGATTTGATAGAGTATCATGGAGGAGGTTATGGAGATGGGGTTTGCATATGTACAATGGAGTATACTAGTAACTACTTCAGCTATAAAGGAGATTGAGGAGGTACTATATAGTCATACTAGTAGAAGTACAAGGAACAATACCTATGAAGAGTATCTAGTCAAATGGAAGGGGAGACTAGTAGAATACTTATCATAGATATAAAGGAAGTAGGTTGAGAGTCTTTTTTTTCCTTTGACTACCTAAGATGTGAAGGGATCACTCCTCAAATTACCTAGGGTGTCTGATGTAGGAGCATCTTGGGTGTAAGAGCATCATGCATCGCCCAAAAAAAATTCCTTTCTATTTTTTGGACAAGGGTTGTCTCAATGTAGAGTTGCTATTTTTTTTAGGCTTGGTACTTATTAATTTGGTCATATGAGATTTGAATGTCCTAATTTTAGAGGTTGAAACTAGAGATTCATCTTGGATATATTAGCCTACCAATTGAGGTTCACTATTATATCATGAGTATTCATGAAGTTATTGAAGATGTTTGGTGTAAAAAATTGGAATAAAACTTCAAGCTCAATTTGAAGGCCTTATAGGCTCTAAATGAGCTCGAAAACAAAGCCAACTATAACTTTCAAAAGTTAGATTGTGTAGGCAAACAACTTAGGATTTTGGAATGGGGTCATAATAGCCAATAAACTCAACAATTTAGAATTTATGGTCTTCCAAATTTGGGCCACCCAAAAATTCCAAAATAAATGTCATAATTATTTTGATCTGACTCTATATCTAATTTTATGGCTTGTCATCCTCAACAGTTAGGGTTTCATGTCTAGGACCTTCCAAGGCAATGTAAAATTTCCTATATAAGGAATTCTTATAGATTTTCTAAGACATCATTGGGTGATAACTCATAGCTTTGACTTGTAGGTCATTGTAAGGAAGGCATCCATGTTGATTTTCTTATTATAATTCTAAATTTTGTAATTTTGCATTTGTGGAGATAGTAAGAAGCCCATATTTTGTTCACATAAATTATTTTTGTTTATGTTGGAAATACAATAGGGAAATTAAAATCTAAGAGGGGGGGAGTGAATACGTCCTTCAAAAGTTTAACCATAAAATAATTCACCACACATCCATCTCACAATTTGCATGTAAATTGAAATAGCTAGCTAGACATTTTCATCCATAGCATAAAAGAAAATAACATTCAACATATATATGACACAAGATATTTGGTTACCCATAAACCCTCCAGTGAGAAGGTAAAAAAGGGTTGGGGATGACACCCACAAATCTTCACTCCTGTAGTTGTAAAGTGTATCCAATGAAGGCAACAATGTTTCATCATAAACTATGGTCTACCTTGTGAAAGGTTTTCCTTGTTAAAGGCTTACAAGATTGTTAGATCTTAACCTATTAAAGGATTTCAACACCATGTTAGAAGTGTGCTTGATTAAAGGACTTAAACTTACCATGAAGTAAGAAATATGTTAAAGGATTTACAATAGCCTACTAGGACTACACTATTAAGAGATTTAATTGATTCGCTTGTTAGAATATCTCAGCAATGATCCCACAGTTAGCACTCTACTTCTAGATAACATATCACATCTTTTCTAATGTGTACTTGATCCTCTCTAATTAGATGTGTCACTTCTTTCCTCTAACTCCTTTCCTCTATTCTCCTTTAACTGATTCTGTAATGTATCTCAATTCACAACTCCTTAGCCACCACGAATATTATGTTTGTGTATGAAAAATTCTCTCTCTACACTGCAATATTTAGGGTTTTCCTTCCTTAAGAAAACCTAGGTGATTTAGGGTTAGGTATGAAGCAACAATTGTGATTCGCCCATTTTTCAACTTAATCCATCCATTTAATTGATTGGTTGCATGTACTACATAGTGATCCTCAATATAGATTTGTCCTTTTCATCTAGAATAAAAAAAATCCTTAAGTCAACTCAAAAATGGTTTACATAGAAGTTTGTGCCATTATAAACAACTATGTCAAAAACTATTTTACTCAGCACTTGAATTCTTTGATGCTTGGCATCTTATATATATTCAATGTTGTAACTTGGCATCTAAATGACTCAGCATCTATTGATCACTCGACATCTGAATCACTTGGCATCAACTATTTATTTAACACTTGAGGGACTTGAAACTTACTAGTTACTCAGCATATACTATATATCTTTCTCAATGTAAATTATATGAGAACTTATGCTTAGCATACATTACATGTTCAACATAAACTAAGCATACATTACATGTTCAACATAAACTAAGTTATATCTTGTAAATGACTTAAGTGTATTGTCACTCATATGTTAAAACATATCTAAGATTAACAATATCTCGCTTTGACATGAGTGGTAGAAATACTTGGCCATGCATGAATAAACTTAACTTATGAGCATAAATTAGATAATCTCTATTCAATATTTGGCTCACATACAAAATCTCAAAACTTCAAAAAATTTCAAAACTTGTGACTTGTCAGTCATACCTCAAAATTCTATAACTCCCCCTAAGTTGATTGTTCTTTTTTGAATCTAAATACTCTTGTTGAGTAGATTTGAAATACTATTGTGCTAGCTCTATTTCTCTATACTGACCCCCCCTTTTTTTGGTCTCCCCCAAAACTTATGCATTCTCCTCTTTTTATCTTATTCTACCTCATTCTCCACCTTTTTGATAGTTATGTCATGGGTGGTACATGGATAGTGTGTTTGTCCAAGAATGACTTATGGACATCCAATATTAGCTTTAATGTTACATTCCAGTTGTCACATGTTACCTTTAGAGATTTGAATTGAATAGCTATCTCATAAGAAAGTTTAACTAGGCCTTCATAAGTAGAAAGATGGGGATCTTTCTTCATCAATATCTCTGCATAGGCTAGTTCTTTATGTAACACCTCCATGTGCGGGGTCAAAACTAACTAGATATTGATCAGTGTAACCTAAATGTTGGCATCTTGAGATTACAAAGATCCTAATTGACCTTGTGCTGACATCAAATTTCTAAAATGAGATTGACTTTAACCAAGAGATTATCGTAGGATGGTACCTATTTTCTTCAAATCTCCCTCTAGGTGGTCAATGTGTCTCTGCACTTCTAGTGTGATCAAGGGTACATCACAAAACTTGGTGTAAGGAGAGAAAATGTTCTCAAACACTTTCTTCACACCATCTATTTTGGTTGCTAACTCAACCTAACTAAGTGCAATGGCACTTGATATTTTTTCAGCAACCTTAGCAAGAAATTTCTTCTCAAACCATTCTAAAAATTTCACATTTGTGACTAGGTCTTCATCATTGATCCTCTCCACAAAATTTTCCAACTACTCAATGATTTTCTTGGCTTCATTTGGTACAAGTAGGATAAATACATCAAGAAATAAGTCCAAAACTATATTACTCAGCACTTGAAGTCTTTGATGCTCAAAATCCATTGTATCTTCAATGTTGTAGGTTGGCTTCTAAATTACTCAGCATCTATTGATCTCTTGGCATTTGAATCACTTGACATCAACTATATACTCGGTACTTGAGTGACTTAGAACTTACTGGTTACTCAGCACATACTATAAATCTCACTTGGCATAAACTATTTGATAACTTATGCTTGAGATACACTACTTGTTTTGCATGAACTAAATTCTATCTTGTAAATGACTTAAGTGTATTATCACTCATACGTCAAAACCAATTCCAAATTAACAATTTCTATATTATTTTTTTGTGTTTATGATATTAAGGGGAACTTCCTTCATCAAATTGAGTGATACAACTAGACTGGGATATAGCAGTAGTAACAAACTGGAAATTAGAGAATCATCAAGATCTGGAATTAAATAGAAAAAAAAGACCCTTGAAGAATCTAACAAAGGTAAGAATCCCTACAAGCCTACTTATTATAGTTGTGGGAAGTTTGGTCATGTTGCAAATATTTGTAGAAGTAGACAAGTGAATTATTCAATATTAATAGCCTTTAATGGCTATTATTACAACTGCAATAAGTTTGGTCATAAATTCTCTGAATAAAAATCTAATAGAATATTTGAGAAAAAAATTATGGATACTACTATAATTGCAATCGCTATGGGCATGAAAATAAAGAATGTAGAACTAGGCAATCAATAGAAATGAAATCGATAAGCCATAGGAGAAAAGAGGTTAATAGTCCTCTTAAATATTTTTAATGTGAATAGTTAGGACATTTTACAACATAATGTAGAAGAGGAAATTCACAACCCTAGAGAGCAATGGGATTACCTATTGACATTTCAGTCAAGTTTTTTTATTAGTGACACACACACTTAATCAAATAGCTAACAACTACCGAGCTTATTGTATAGTTAACAGTGTTAGCCAAGTAATTTAGGCTCTACCAAGTTCTATAGTTGCTACCAAGTTTTAGGAATAATATTCATTTTACACCAAGTATTTTCTATCAAGTTGGTGATTATCAGTGTAAATTGAGCTTTATTGTGTTTACCAAGTTTCTCAGTGCAAATCAAGCTCTTTAGTTCTTATTGAGTTTGCAGATTCAACAATGTGAATCTAGTGTTGACTGAGCCATACAATGTCAACCAAGTGATTCAATTTTTACCAAGCTCATAGTGATAGTGTTGACCAAGCTATGTAGTGTGAATCAAGTGATTCAATTTATATGTTGAGTTTCATAGTATTCACCAAGTCATCAATGAAAACTAAGTTTAGACTACTTGGAAGTGATTATTCTGAGCCAAGCTTCTATGTCTATCGAATGCTTATTAATTTGAACATTGATAATGGTTACTAAGCATTAGAACCTCATTGAGTTTGTCCTCAAAACTTGAGTTCCTACAGTTGGTTCAACTTTGTGTATTTTGGTGAAACTTGTATTGTAATGAAATTTGTTGAATTGTAAATTGGATTGGTATAAATGTAATTTATTGGATCACATCCAAAAGAGGTATCATCAAAGTACAAATGTGCACAAGTGCGAAGTAAAAAGCTTCTTATGTGAATAGGGGTACATCACACAACTTGGTGTAAAGGGAGAAAATATTCTCCAACACTTTTTTTACACTATCAATTTTGGTTTCTAACTCAACCTAACTATGTGCAATAGCACTTGATATTTTTCACTGACTTTGGCATGAAATTTCTTCTTAGACCATTCTAACAATTTGACATTTGTGTCTAGGTCTTCATCATTGATCTTCTTGATAATATTTACCAACTTCTCAATGATTAGCTTGGCTTCATCAGGTGTAGGTAGGCTAAATGCATCAATAAATATGTCCTTGACATCATGAAGTGCTTGTTTCTACCTATGCTTCCTTCTAAGTAGTTCTTGGTGTTTCTTTCTCGCTAGAGCATCCTACAATATGCCCATTTTCTCTATGGTGATTGATGCAATATCAAACTTTGGTACTTCAATCACCTCATCTAAGTTGATATCACCATAAGATGTGACCTCATCAACCTTAGATGTGCTAGGACTAGGCATTGATGAATACAAGGGTGTAGCTTCTATACCTGGCCTATGAAGTGTTTGACTAGGAATAGGAGTAGCAGTATCTAGTAGGGTAACTAGTATCTGAATTTCTATCACTTCCTTTGGTTTTGTAGTCAAGATTGAATCTTTAGTCCTATTATTCTCCTTTTCTATTACCTCTTCATCACCCTTTTCTTCTATTATAGGTGTAGGAATAGCTTCATAACCTATCTAGACTGGTGTCCCATCTTTGTAATCTATTTAAGATGCATGTACAAAAACATTTTGTACCAATGTACTAACATTGTGTCCTTCCTTTGATATACTACCATAGGAATGGTAGGTTGCACCTCTATAGATTGAGGAGGGGAACTTGATAATTCTTTAGTTTTCCCCCTGTAGATGCCAATTCTAGCTTCTCAATCTCATCCACACTCACTAATATGGGATGGTTGCATAGTTTTGCCTTGGTGGTGGAATCAACCAATATCTTCTTTGTATCCTCCTTTGTTAAGGGATTAATGTTCTAAGTGGTGTCGTCAAAGAAATCCCTGATCTTTATTAATTATGTTTGTTGATCCTCTTTATCCACATGAGGTAGATTGGCACTTGACATATGTACCTCTGGTACATTTTGATCTTGTTGTTGCTCTTCCTAAGTTGTAGTCTCTATATCTACTTATTTAACTATGCCCTTCCTCATGTCCTTCACTTACATATTCATCTTTTGCTACCTCAAATTTCTCTTTTTTTTCTTTGTCTTCACCTACTTCTACAAGTGTTTGTTTGTTTGACTCAATTGTTATTGCCCCATATATCACTTTCCACAACTAGGTGGTCTTTTGGACATCTTCAAAATTGTTCTGTAAAATGTTAAAGGGTCTATATTTAGGAGAAAATGTCCCAATATACTTATTAATGGTCTTTGTCATGATAGACTTTTCCAAGTCTAGCATCACTCTTGCTAGAGTAGTCTCTATGATATTTCTTTCAATTGAGAGACTGTATTGCCACCTTTTCTCAACTCTATCAAATAGACTTTTGGGTAAAGAGATGGAAATCTCACTTGGAGTTTTATTAAAAATTTCCATCATGGCATATACAAATGCTTCTACTTTATTCATTTCTATCTTCCCAAGTTTATCAAATTCAACATGTGTGAACCCTGATAAATCAACATTATTCTTGATATTATCATACAAGCTGTCCAAATTAGAAGAGGGATTGTGACTTACCACTTTGAATTGGTTGCTTTCATCTAACTTGGTCCTCTCATTTTATTTAGCTAGAGCAATATATGTCATCCTTTTTCTTTGCTCGGGTTCATTTTCCTTAGTAGCTATACTAGCTCTCTTTCCTTTAGGCTTCTAAACTTCCAAAGTTTTCTTAGAAGTAACTCTTGTGCTAGCCCTGGTGATAGGAATTGTAGGCTTTCATTTTGAGTGTTTCACAACTTTATTGGGTTTTCTTACTACTAGCTTCTTTGATTTTCTCTTCTTCTTTTTTGTAGCAATAGTTTCTTCATTGGATTCTTCTCCCTCGACACCTTCATCAAATTATGCTCCATATTCTCCTTGGTCCTCACCTTGACCCTATGTGAGAGAAAGTGATGCTTGGGTAAGTGTATCTTTGTCATCTTCATTTTCCTCTTCTTCTTCATTTGGTTATGCCTCTTCACCAAATTGTTCCTTAAGCTTTTTCATAATCTTTTTCTTCTTTCTCATCACAGAAGTTGTCTTCAAGTCCATTGTGATTTTAGACTTGGCAACATCATAAATTACAAATGTAGTAACATTCTTATCTATTTCCTCTACCAGTAAAGCACTGATGGATTCAGATCCCTCATCCACATTAATTTCATAATGCAATGGCTTGATCCATCTCACCCTTGTAGCAATAGCTTCAACATACGTGAAATCAAAATCAAATAGAAAATAAACATCATTGAAATGTTTCTCTACTAGTGATAATGGTATCCTCTATCTTTGTTTCATTGACTTCTTAAAGCCTTCAAAATAACTTGTCATTGTAGTTTCAAAATTATCTCCAAGTTTCTCTATGTATTCTCTAATCTGCATTACAATAGACCTATTGGTCTTCCAAGCAACTTTTCCAAATAAGGGAAAAGTGTTTTGCACATAGAAAAATATACAAACAAGTATTGAACCAAATCTGCATTGTGCATGTCTTGTCTTTCTTATGGCTCCCAAGTTTTTTGATAACTATTGAAGTTGTAACTCAACAAGGTCATAAGAATGGTCCTTATTTACTATCTTATAGTCTAAATCCATAGCTATACATGGTACATTATTCAGTCTACCAGATTTATGTGCAATGAATCTAACTACAAATGCAATTAGGGGATTAATGATTGTTTCTATGGTCATCCCTCTCTTGTTCCACACTATCCCTATATTCCTTTCAATTGTCACTTTTGTATCACTCCTCATAGTCTTTGTTTTTTTCTAATGTAGGATACCCTATTACCCTTTGAATAATTCTCTTTGTGATTTTGGTAGGGTCATCTTCTAACCATATAGAGTTGTCATGTGTTCTACTGAGAACTATATTTATCCACTCTGTCTTGAATATGTTAAGAAAATCTAGGGCATGGGTTAACCCTTTTCTCTCTAAAATTTTATTTTCCTCTTTCAACACTCCATTTTCATACAATTTTCCATACAAGTCTTTGATTTCCATGTCTTCCATACGTCCTACCTTACAAGTGTAGCAATACCTTATATATTGTATCATTAAAACTTGTGGTGGTATCATAGATAATGCACTAAATAGGTCTCCTTTATGTGTAATGTTAGGAATTTCCTAAAGATGTGGTTGTTTGATCTCATTACTAATCATTCAACATTTAAAATTTCCTTTTCTTCCTTAACCATAGTAGTAGAAGAGCTAGACATCATAACAACTATCTAGAGTTTGTGCAAATTCAAATAGCATAGCTTAGCACACAATAAATACCTTGAAAAATTTGATATCTGGTATTGAGTAGTAGTTGAATTCAATATGCAAGCACTTCAATAAATTTCTCAAATTTTTCTTATCCTCTTCTTTCTCTATCCAATCTTGAATGATTGCAAATGAGTCAAAAAATGACCATATAGCCCTTGAAACTTTGCAATAAATACCCAATGCTTGCACAACTTTAAGCTTGACTCTAATATAAATTTTGACTCACTCAACTTCCATGTAATTCCCACCATGTTTGGAAACTACAAAGAGCTTGGCCAACACTATAAACTTTGATTTCTTGGCAACAACTAAAATTTCACTTGGCAATAATAGTGAAACTTTTCATTCTTGGCAATAACATGAAAACTTATAGATTTCTTCTAAGTTCTAATCAATATTTTGCATATTACATCATACATATATGATCTTTTCAGAATTGAATCCTTGGAACTAGTGTATAAATGAACACTAAAATATTAGTCCCACATATACCTCTTTATTTCTTAGTTAGGGGTGGTGTGATCACCTGATCCATTGGATGAAATGATCCCATCTAAATTTGATGTGCTGAAATATTCCTTTTTCTTCCATATCCATTTCATCTACACTTTGACTTCTTAAACATCAAATTTTCCTTTTTATTTATTGAATTTATTTCTAGGTGTTTTTGACCTTGTTGGACAATTTCTTCTAATGTGACAAGTCTTCAAATAGATAAAACATGTAGTTTTACTCAACCATCTATTGTAGTCACTTTTGAAATCCATACTCTTGGAAATCATGAAAACTATACCTTGTATTGTAATCCCAATTGTAGGATTTGTTAGTATGGTTTACCTTGGCTTTCTTGTTTGATGACCAATTTGTCTTTGGTCTGCACTCATATGCTATATGTCCATACTTCTTATAGTTCTAGTAGTAACCATAAAATATTTGTGTGCCTGATGTCTTGGTCTTACATTCAAGTGTCTGATGTTCTTGATTGTTACACTTGTGATAGTTACCCATGAATTTCTTCTTAGGGTTTTGATTTGCATTGTTGCTCCTACAAATATTTGTTGTATGACCTATCTTTCCACAATTATGATAAGTGGGCTTGTAGTTCTTAACTTTGTTACTTCTTTTTTCACCACTTTTAGATGATTCTCCTTCTTTAGTACTAGTGTAACACAATCTAGTAGTATCATTATTAGATCTAGAAGATCTCATCAATTTCTCAAAATACTTGATGGCTTCACTAGGTCTGTTGAAACATTTAACAAATTATTTTTCCCTTTTCAGATCATTTCTCAATTGTTCATTATGCAACTTTAGTTGTGATCTCAATATCCTTTCCATTCAATTCATGATTGGAAATCATCATTTGATTCAATGTTTCTAGTTCTATGTGAAAAATTCTATTCACTTCTTATATCTTTTCTTCCAACCTGTTGGTCAGTATCCTTTTTTTGTCTTCAATCATGATTTTGTATTCTTCTACTTTCTCTTTCTTCTTGGTCACCTCACATAGCAATACTGATTGGACTTCTTGTTCTATCTTATGATTTTTGAACTCTTCATCTAGGGAACCATTGTTTTCCATTAGATCTGCAATTGTTGCATCAAATTCACTTGAGTTTCCATCTACAAATAATTTAGTAGTGCCAATCTCTTGGTAATGTGTTTCATTCTGTTCAATAGATATCTCTTTCCTTCACTTCAATGAGTGCTTCAACTCATGTAGGGCAAGCTGAATTTCAATTTTTTGAGTCTTTTCCAACTTGTAGACTTCCATCTTCAATATCTTTCTTCAAAGATGAAAAGCTTTCCTTTTGGTGGGTTGAATTAGTCCCTCAAAACTTTAACCATAAAATAATTCACCATACATCCATCTCACAATTTGCATGCAAACTAAAATAGCTAGCTAAACATATTCATCCATAGCATGAAAGAAATTAACATTCACATATATATGACACAAGATATTTGGCTACCCAGAAACCCTCCAAGTAGAAGGTAAAACTAGGGTGGGGATGATACCCACAATTATTCACTACTAAAATTGTAAAGTGTATCTAATGAAGGCTACAATGTTTGATCATAAACTATGATCTACCCTATGAAAGGTCTTCCCTATTAAAGGATTTCAACACCCTATTAGAAATGTCTCGATTAAAGGACTTAAACTTACAATGAATTAAGCACACTATTAAAGGATTTATAATAGCCTATTAGGACTACTCTTTTAAGAGTTTTAATTGATTCACCTGTTAGAATGTCTCGGCAATGATCTTATGGTTAGCACTCTATTGCTAGATAATAGATCACCTCTTTCCTAATGTGTACTTGATCCTCTCTAATTAGATGTGTCACTTCTATCCTGTACCTCCTTTCCTCTATTCTCCTTTAATTTATTATGTAATGTATCTCAATTCACAACTCCCTAGCCACCATGAATGCTATGTTTTCACATAAAAAATTATCTCTTTTTACTCTATAATGTTTAGAGTTTTCCTTCCTTAAGAAGACCTAGTGGACTTAGGGTTAGGTATGAATCAATGACTATGATTTACCCATTTTTCTACTTAATACATCACTTGAATTCATTGCTTTCATGTACTACATAGGGATCTTCATGTTAGATTCATCCTTATCATCTTGAATCGCAAAACAATCCTTACATTGGCTCAAAAATGGTTTACATAGAAGTTTGTGTCATTACAAACAACTATGTCCAAAACTATTTTACTTACACTTGAGGCCTCTGATGTCAACATCCACTATATCTTTAATGTTGTAACTTGGCCTCTAAATGACTTCACATCCATTGATTACTTGACATTTGAATCACTTGGCATTAACTGTCTACTCTGCACTTGAGTGACTTGATACTTACTATCTACTTGGCACATACTATATATCTCACTCAACATAAACTATCTGACAACTTATGCTTAGCATACATTACTTGTTCAACATGAACAAAGTTCTATCTTGTAAATGACTTAATTGTATTGTCACCCATATGTCAAAACCAATCTGAGATCAATAATCTCCCCCTTTGACATGAGTGGAAAAAATACTTGGTTATGCATGAATAATCTTAACTTATGAGAATAACTTAGATAATCTCTATTCAGTATTTGGCTTACATACAAAATCTCAAAACTTCAAAAAATTTCAAAACTTGTGACTTGCCAGTCATACCTCAAAATTCTATAACTCTCCCTAAGTTGATTGTTCTTTTTTGAATGTGAATAATCCTACTGAGTAGATCTGTATTACTATTGTGTTGGCTTTTTTTCTCTTTACTAACTCCCCCTTTGTTTGGTCTCCCCCAGAACTTATAGATTCTCCCTTTTTATCTTGTTCACCCCCTTTTTTCTCATTCCCCCTTTTTGACACTTACGTCCTAGGTGGTACATGAATAGTGTGTTTGTCCAAGAATGAATTATGGACCTCCAGTATTAGGTTTAGTGTTATATCCTAGTTGTCACATGCTACCTATAGAGATTTGATTTAAATAGTTATCTCAGAAGCAAGGTTAACTAGGCCTTCATGAGTAGAAAGATGAAGATATTTCTTCATCAATGTTTCTGTATAGGCTAGTTCCTTGTGTAACACCTCCATGTGAGGGGTCAACATGAACCAGATGATGATTAGTGTAGCCTGAATGTTGAAATATTGAGCTTGCAAAGTTTCTAATTGACCTTGTGTTGACAACAAATTTCTAAAATGAGACTGACCTCGACTAGGAGACTATTGTAGGATGGTACCTATTTTCTTCAAATCTCCCTCCAGGTGGTCAATGTGTCTCTACACTTCTTGTGTGATTGGGAGTACATCACAAAACTTGGTGTAAAGAGAGAAAATGTTCTCAAACACTTTTTTTACACCATCAATTTTGGTTGCTAACTCAACCTAACTAAGTGCAATGGTACTTGATATTTTTTAGTGACCTTGGCATGAAATTTCCTTTCAAACCATACTAACAATTTGATATTTGTGTCTAAGTCTTCATCATTGATCCTCTCCATAATATTTTCCAACTACTCAATGATTTTCTTGGCTTCGTCAAGTACATGTAGGCTGAATGCATCAAGAAATAAGTCCAAAACTATTTTACTTGGCACTTGAAGTCTCTGATGCTCAAAATCCATTGTATCTTTAATATTTTAAGTTGGCCTCTTAATCACTCAACATCCATTGATCTCTTGGCATCTAAATCACTTGACATCAACTATCTACTTGGTAATTGAGTGACTCCAACCTTACTAGTTACTCAACATATAATGTATATCTCGCTCGACATAAACTATTTGATAACTTATGCTCTACATACACTACTTTTTTGGCATGAACTAAGTTATATCTTGTAAATGACTAAAGTATATTGTCACTCATATGTCAAAAAAAATCCCAAATTTATAGTTTCTATTTTTTTTTTGTATTTTTATGGTATTAAGGGGTGCTTCATTCATCAAACTAAGTGATAGAACTAGACTGGGATATAGCAACAACAACAAATTGGAAATTAGAGAATCATCAAGATCTAGAATTAAATAGAAAAAAAAAAGACCCCTTGTAGTGCCTGCCCTCATTCACATCTTTTCTGGACATATTGTTGTTATCGTTATCAGTCTATGATAGACTAGTTCTATGGTTAATAGATTAGTAGTTTTTTTTTGAGACTATTAGACATTATGTTATGGATTCAATTGGTATATGATGAGATTATTTAGACTTTACATTTCATGTATGCATGATGATCATTACATTGCTTTTAGTTATTGTTGATGATTAGTTAGATGGTTTATTATCTCATGTGTTTTATTATGGATACTTACCCCATACTTGCATGTGTATGGTGTGCATGTTTTCTTATTGTATGGCATTTTTGATATGGTTAAGGAAGGGAGTCGCAGTCACCTGCTTAGTCAGGATCTACACGATGCACCACTTCCTGCCATTGCCTGTTTAGCTTAGCATTATATATATTGTATGTACATGCATAATTTTTATGCAGATTGCAGGTACTGAGTATCGACTTTTCTGAATTGCCAGGATGAGCGTACCCTATTATACTATCTCAATGATAAGAGAAGGGAGATAAATTCTCAAGTCCAAATCATAAACCCTTAAACCATTTGTCCTAGTGAGGTAGGACAAGTATCTAGATATTTTACCCACCGAATGTGTCAAATGACACATTTCGTGACTTTTAACGCTTTAGACTGATTTTGTGTGATTTTCTCTATGATGGGTTTTCATATTTTATCTTAGAGGTCTATGGTGAATTTTCTATTAATTAAGTCTTAATAAATAGATTTAATTAATAAATTAATTATTTGAGAAAATTAATATAAAATATCATGATCTTTGATATTTTGATTATAATTAATTAAATGAGAATTAATTGAGGAAAAATAATTAAATAAAAGAAAATTAGAAATTAAAATTAATAATAATAATTAAATAATAATAAAGTAATAAATAATAATAAAAGTTATAAAAATTAAAATGAAAGTTATAAAAGTTTAAATAGAAATTATATAAAAAGTAAATTAGAGTTATAAGCTTGCATAGGAGTTAATGCACCTTTTTATTTCTCTTATGTCAACAACACAGGAGTTAGTGCATCAATTAAGCACATGGTGTCTACAACCTTATGATTCATCTAGAAGGTTGGAAAAGACACATGCTTAGTTGGTGACACCTTCTAGCTATTTCTAGAGACATTCTAGGTGTTTCCTAAGAGCTCTTTATATTCAGGCATTCCTAGAAGCTTAGACATAGCATTTTGGAGAGCATATGTAGCATTGGAGGACTCAAGAACTCTTAAGAAGGGAGGAGCTTACTCTGCGGGTTTTTTGAGAAAGAGTGAATTAGCATCAGAATCTGGGTAGATTCTTGTGTTTTCACTTATGCTATTTCCACATCTTGCATTCCCTTTCTTCTTCGTGTCTTCCATATGTTTTCTGAGGATTTTTTTTTTATATTTAATTGTATGCATTCTCAATATGGGTAGTTAACTTTATTTGAGAATCCCATATGCATAGATTTAAAAAGAAATGGGGCTAGGGTTTAGATTGTAGCCAAGCCATTAGATAAATTATTGGATAATTTGAGATCAAAAGTTTATAGGAAAATTCTGAAAATTGAAATTTTTAAATAAACTGTGTATATAAATGTTTATATTTTTGAATCTGCATAGACATATACATATACATATATATATATATACAATTTTATATATATATAGATATATGTATATATATATGTGTGTATATATATATATATAGATATATGTATATATATATGTATGTATATATATATATGTATATATATATATATACAATTATATATATATACATATATATATATATACATGTTTATGTGTTGTGATATTTGATAAACTCTACATGTATATATATATATATACACACACACACATATATATACATATATACCTTTATATATATATATATATATATATATATATATATATACATACATATGTATATATATATATATATATACATATGTATGTATATATATATACATATATATTTATTTAATTAAAAATCAAATATCATACCATTGATCGAATACATTTTTTAAAAAATGCTAAGCTTTGTTAAAATCGAAATCGCATATAGTAACCGGCAAATGAAATCGCTTATGTGATTTAAAAAATAAAAAGAAATATGTATAAGAGGGGGGGACGAGACCCGTTCCCCCGTACCCACTGCAGTCATAGTATACCGGCTGTCGTAGGTACTGTGACGGCAGGGGTACACAGTACCCACTAACGTCGCAAGCCCTGCGTACCACCGGTGGTACTCATTAATATGTATGCATTTGTATAACAGTTGTTCATGTCATATATGAAATCAGATTTTCATTCTTATTAAATTTTCATATGTTATATTGTATCAATCAAAATTATTGTAATTCGATTTTATAAAATAATTATTATTTATATATGTATGTATGTATATATATATATATATATATATATATATATATATATATGTATATGTATGTATATATGTAATATGTAAATATATTATTAATAAATTTGAATTATTATTATATAATTGATAAATGATTTATATCAAAGGTTCATTTTTATAATGGTGAACTCTTGTAAAATAATCAACTATTAAGATTTAATTAATTGTTTTAAATTATTAAATAAAGTATATGAAATTTAATTGGTAGTTTGGTGGGGGATGTTTTCAAACAAATATTATAATTGGAAAATGGATTTTAGACCTATTAAGGAAAACTTTTATCCATCCAAAACAATACATGTGTTAGGAAAAATGTACAAAATGTTCCTCCATTCATTCTCCAATCTTGGAAACGTAAACTGAGACCTCTACATTTAATTCAAGTTTGTAAATTTAGTAAAACCAAAACATGTGTTTGCATTGTGTATTTCTTATGCTATTGTTTTGATTTTTGGGTTGACTAGTGTTGACTAGTTATAGGACGTCTACTAGAGGCTTGGGGGTTATGTGATTGTGATGTCATGATGATGTTTTAATCTCGATTTTTATAAACCCAACCATGGTTATTTGATAGAATTCTCTATGTAATGTTTTTAATTACTGATTGTTATAGTTGAGATTCTTATGTATGAGAGACTTGACTTAACCATTTTTGAGTCATTGATCAGTTATCCTTGGTTATTTTCTAGTCACCATGATGGGACTGAAATGTGGATTATTCTTGATGATGTAATGTTGTGACATGTTTTGACTCAACCATTTTGGAGTCTTCGATCAGTATGATTGAGATATATTTTGGTTATTGAGAACCAATGGATACTTTTGATTATCAGTGATACTTTAGTTGCCAATAGAGAGCTGTTGTGATCATGATTTTCTATGGATGCTTGCTCATGGAGATTTGATGCTTTTATGCATATTTGATGATTTTATTATGGATTATCTTTTGTGATGTTGAGATTTATGATTCCATGAGCTTAGGGTAGGATATCTACATGTAGTGTCGGGAAGTGGCTTGCAATGGGGGCCGGGGCCCTAAGAGGTTGTCAGGGTAACTCATTGTAAGTTGGATTAATAAGTGAAAATATTCACACCTAATACTAACTGAATGAACCTAAAAAGATAATTGTTTGGTTCTTGCCCATGCCTTGAGTGCTTGTATAGACTAGGATGGGAGTAGAGAGAATGGATGGTTGCGACCTTGCATTCCATAATATGCCTTGTCAGTATGAGAGGATACTAGTGGCCGCATGAGATCAGTGTGGACCTGTGGAATTTAGCTAACTGCCAGGGTATCTTGTACATGATAAATGCGATGACATTTTCCCGCTTGCATAGTAGGTTCCAACATGTCATTGTGTGCCTCTAGGATTAGATGTCAGTTTTGTGATGGAACTTTTGAGTTAGTATACTTTTAGGATTCCTGGACTTATAGAGATTTATGCTATGTGTTTGGATAACCTGTTTGGGACTTGAGATTATCTCCTCAGCATGGTGCGAGTGGACCACTTAGGTACCACACAGTTAGGTGGTAGTGTTTTTCCACTCTTATCATTTGAGAATTATTGAGACATCGTGGCTGATGCGTCCTTCATGATGGCGGATATGTATCCTTTCATTGATGATTAGCATATGTTAGATGATGTTATCTTATGCTTATATTTGCATGTTACATTACTTTTTGCATATGATATAGTATATGTTAGGAGTGACATTCCTACCATGTTAATACCGATGATCTCTTCAGTGATTTGGAATGTTATGCACAGAGAGATGGCTAGGGCCCACGATGGTCTAATGATGCTATTAACGGTTGGGAGGAACCGTGCACTTAGTTTATTATATTTGATCTTTATGATGGATGTATATGATGATGTATCATGTGTATCATGTGATTATCTTTACTTTTATGTATCATGGATTAGAATAGGATGATGTATCTTATTTCACATATGTATATTCTTTTAAGCTTTTCATACCCTATGACATGTACAGTGGATGATTGAGCATTTGAAATGTAATGTATAAAGATTGGACTTATCATTATTATTTCATGTGGATGTTGTATTAGATGGATTCAATAATGTTAGTTGACTTAGATGTAATTCAACATTAAGGGATCCTTAAAGAATGTAATCTGTTATGTATGTTAAGTTTATGGACATTGCTATTGCTTCCATTATTGTGTATTAAGTTATTTGTGGTATTTACTTTCATGTAAAAAAAAAAAAAAATGCTACCAAACTTAGTGAAATTCTAGGTTAATTCTTTGGATCCCTTGGCAGGGCATTACATTTGGTATTACAGCCCGAGTTTCTACATTGGGAGCTCTAGGTATTTTGGAACAACTAGAACTTTGAACTATTAAGTGTATCTTTTCAAACTTGAAGCTAGGTGAACCGAAACAGAACCTGAATTGTTACTTGTATATTTTTCATACTTCAACACTTAGTTTTCAAAACTGGAAAATTTTACTTAAACCTAAACATAGAACTAAACTTAGTCTATTGCAACATGTGATTGTAATAGTACTTTGTACTATTGTAGGATAGTATTTGGGACTAAATCTTCTGTTAGAGGCTATGGTAGAGGCCATGGAAGAGGCTGTGGTCATGGAAGAGCTATCAGTTTCCATGAGTCTGCCCATGAGGGATCAGCTCATGTAGAGAGCAGAGGAGAGCACACTAGTAGGCAGCAAGAAGAGAGTCGTAGAGAGGACCAAGCTGAGTCTGAAGAGGTTGGTTTGAGATAGATGATGTAGACTATTCTTGAACATCTACCTCCTATTCAAGAACAACCCAAAGCACATCAGACAGAACAAGAGCATAGACCCAGATCTAGGAGTCCTCGAAAGGATTGTCAGAGGTCCATTGTGTCCACTTAGATGAAGGATCTTTCAAGATCCAAGGTCAAGCCTTTCAATGGGAAAGGTTCTGGTTATGTGGCTGAGCAGTGGCTTATTTCCCTCGACAGGATTTTTTCCATGTAGGAATTCGACAGCAATGTTAAGGCAAGATTTGTGATCACTAATTTAGAGAATTTTGGGGCCACTTGGTGGACGATTGAGGAGAAGAAGCTCACAATCAATATGAGCAGTGTCACATGGGAACTATTTTTAGAGAGTTTCTACGAATGATTCCTACTAGATGAATGGAAATAGCAAAGGGCTAATGAATTTCATAATCTCAGATAGTACATTATGTCAATGATCAAGTATGAGCGTAAGTTTTATGAGCTCATGTCTTTTTCAGGATTCAATGAAAATTCAGCTCAGTTGACACAACACTTTATTAGGGGTTTGAACAACTGTATAATTGGGGATGTCAATGTATTTGAGCCCAAAACCCTCAAGGATGTAGCACGTCGAGCTATCCTTGTTGAGCAAAGTGTCAACCTTGGTCAAGGAGGTTTTGTAGGAGCACCAGCAACATCAGGATCTAAAGGCAACTACAATTCAGGTGGTAACAAGAAGTCTTCTTCTAAGGGAAATAGTATCAGTAGCAGTCTTAGCAAACACAGCAACAGAAGGGATCAAATTCTTAGGCTCAAGGTGGCGTCAAAGGTTATAATTCCAAGAACAACTGCAATGCTCAACGCAATAAACAAAATCAGCCAATCAGCCAGCTCAGAGTAGCCAGTCTTTTGTTAGCAAGAACAGTCATCAGCAATCAAATGTACCACCTATGGGTAGAGCATCTGGCAGAAATACAAAATGTTCTTCATGTGGTCAGATTGGAAATTATGTTGCTTAATGTCTACAGTGAGCACCTCAGTTTTTAGGACCTAGGCCTACAGTTTCAGAGCCTACAGTTGGTGATGCAGGTAGAGCTCATAGAGTATTTGTAGTAGTAGATCACCATTAGGAAGATCATTAGGGAATAGTGGTTGAGACCACACGTGCTATTAGAGGTATATCTCTTTCAGTATTGTTTGATTCAGGAGCTACAGATTCATTTATTTCACCATCTATAGTTTCTAAGTGTAAGCTAGATGCAGTAAAGCAAGATCATGGTTGGCAAGTGGAACTAGCCTCAGGCATTAAGGTCTCCACAGATTCTGTAGTTCATAAGTGTGGCCTTAGCCTAGGAAGCTTTGATACTACAATGGATCTTCGAGTCATACCCCTTGGTTCCTATGATGTGGTTTTAGGCATGGACTGGCTTGGATCTCATAGAGCCAGTATAGATTGCAAGAAGAAGACTATTATGTGCCAAGATGACCAAGGGAATGATGTGAAGATAGTTGGGATACCAAGGCCTATATCTCTACGGATGATTTCTACTATGCAATTCAAGCGAATTTTTTGTAAGGGATGTCAAATATTTGCTATTATGGTAAATGATCTTGATGAGGAAGATCCTATAAGGAAGACTTTAGATCATCCAATTTTGTAGGAGTACGTAGATGTTTTTCCAAGTGAGATTCTAGGCATGCCTCCAAAGAGGGACATTGACTTTAGTATTGATCTAATTCCTAGAGTGGACCCTATCTCTAAAGCTCCTTATCACATGACCATAGGAATTGGGTGAGCTGCATCTTTAGCTAGAGGAACTTTTGACCAAAGGGAGCATTCGACCCAGTGTATCACCATGGGGAGCTCTAGTGCTCTTTATGAAGAAGAAAGATGATTCTTTGCACCTTTGTATCGACTACAGATAGTTGAATAAGGTGACTATTAAGAACAGGTATCCTCTGCTTAGGATTGATGACTTATTTGATTAGATCAAGGGAGCTATAGTATTCTCCAAGATTGACCTTAAGTCGGGATACCACCAACTTCATATTAAGGAAGCCAATATTCACAAGACCACTTTTTGAACTCGCTATGGGCATTATGAGTTCACAGTGGTACCTTTTGGGTTGACTAATGCTTCGTCAATTTTCATGAATTTGATGAATGGTGTGTTTCAATCTTATCTGGACAAGTTTTTTCTTGTGTTTCTTGATGACACATTGATATATTCAAAGACTCAAAAGGAGCATGAGGAACACCTGTGGTTGGTATTGTAGTGTTTGAGAGACAATTAGCTTTATGCCAATGCAGCTAAGTGTGAATTCTTCAAATCAGAGATTCAATATTTAGGGCATGTCATTTTAGGTGATGGTATTTTAGCAGATCTTACAAAGATTCAGGTGATAATAGATTGGCCTACACTGACTAATGTGTCAGAGATTCGTAGTTTGATTGGTCTAGCTGGATATTATCGCAGATTTGTCCAAAACTTCTCTAGGATAGCACATCCCGTCACTTCTCTTCAGAGGAAAGGAAAGAAGTTTGTGTGGACAGAGAAATGTGAGGAAGCTTTCCAGAAGCTCAAGGAGCTTTTGACTAGTGCATCAATTTTAGCCGTACCTAATCCAGAAGGTGATTTCATGGTGTGTACAGATGCTTCTCTTGAAGGGATTGGGGCAGTGTTGATGCAAAATGGATGGGTGATTGCGTATGAATCACGCAAGCTCAAGGATCATGAGCTAAATTATCCTACGCATGATCTTGAGTTAGCAGCAGTAGTTCATGCTTTGACAAGGTGGAGACATTTCTTGTTGGGGCACAGATTTGAGCTACATAGTGATCATCGTAGTCTTCAGTACATTTTCACTCAGCCTAATTTGAATGCTCGCTAGCGGTGATGGATGGATTTTTTATGCGAGTATGATTTTGAGGTTAAGTACATTCAAGGTAAGGAGAATGTGGTGGTAGATGCTTTGAGTCGCAGGAGACATGTGGTATCATCGATGACTCTTAGTGGGGACTTGAGGAGTCAGATTCTTCAGGCACTTCCTACATATTATTGGTATCAAGAAGTGTGCAGAGAGATAGATTCAGGAAGATCTTTGGAAGGTAGGTTTGCAGGTTACATTTGAGAATCAGATGGTCTTTTGAGACATTTAGGGAGGATTTATGTGCCATTACTAGATGAGCTTCGCACCTTGATTCTAGCAGAAGCCCATCGTACACCTTACTCAGCACATCCAGGTGTCAAGAAGATGCATGCTAATTTGAGACGTTTGTTCTTTTGGTTTGGGATGAAGCAAGACATTGGTGATGTTGTGGCTAGGTACCTTGAGTGTCAAAGAGTCAAAGCAGAACACTAGCACCTAGCTAGACTTTTGTAGCCAAATCTCGTTCCTTCTTGGAAGTGGGATATCATTTCCATGGATTTCATAGTAAGATTACCTATGACTATTTGTCGTCATGATGCTATCATGGTCATTGTTGATCGGTTGACTAAGGTGGTACATTTTTCACCAATCAGGTCTTCCTACATAGTAGCTTCTATAGCCAATGTCTTCATGCATGACATTGTGAGATTACATGGTATTCCTAAAAAGATTATTTCTGAAAGGGATCTTGTATTCACATCCACATTCTAGACATCACTGCAGCATGAGCTTGGAGCGCAGTTAAACTTCAGTTCAGCATATCATCCAGAGACTGATGGTCAAACAAAGAGGGTGAATCAGGTTTTGGAGGATATGTTATGGATGTATGTGATGGATAGGCAGACACATTGGGAGGACTATCTCGACCTAGCGAAGTTTGCCTACAACAACAGGTATCATAGTTCTATTGGCATGGCACCATTTCAGGCATTATATGGACATCCTTGTTGTACACCATTGAGTTGGGACAGCCTTGAGGATCGCATCCTATTGGGTCCTAAGATGCTTCATGATATGGAGTAACAAGTAGTGCGGATCTATGAGCACTTGACTATGGCACAAGATAGGCAGAAGAAGTATGCTGATGCACATAGGACTGATAAGCAGTTTGTCGTGGGTGATAAGGTTTTCTTGAGAGTGCATCCATGAAAGAGTCTGATCCGATACGGAAAGGGTTCTAAGCTAGCACCTCGCTTTGTGGGACCATTCGAGATTCTAGAGAGGATTGGCTCAGTTACTTATCGCCTTGCTCTACCACCTAGCCTAGCTCGCATTCATGATGTTTTCCATGTTTCAGTGCTTTGGCAGTACATTCCTGATATTGTACACGTTCTTGATTGGAATGCATTGCAGGTAGAGGATGGGAAGTTGGCTTTGGAGCCAGTTCATATTCTAGAGCAGTGGGAGTTGACCCTCAGGGGTTGAACCATCGAGCAGGTAAGGGTCCAATGGGACCCTACTGATGATTCTTCAGTTACATGGGAGGATGCAGCTAGATTGCGGGAGTTATATCCCTACCTATTTGTAGGCTTCCAGGAGTAAGCCTAATCCAAGGAGGGGTGGATGTAGTGCCTAGCCTTGTTCACATCTTTTCTGGACATATTTTTGTTATCATTATCAGACTATGATAGACTAGTTTTATGGTTGATGGATTAGTGGTTTTTTTTTGAGACTATCAGACATTATGTTATGGATTCAGTTGGTATATGATGAGATCATTTAGACTTTACATTTCATGTATGCATGATGATCATTACATTGCTTTTAGTTATTGTTGATGATTAGTTAGATGATTTATTATCTCATGTGTTTTATTATGGATACTTACCCCATACTTGCATGTGTATGGTGTGCGTGTTTTCTTATTGTATGGCATTTTTGATATGGTTAAGGAAGGGAGTCGTAGTCAGCTGCTTAGTCAGGATCTACATGATGCACCACTTCCTGCTATTTCCTATTTAGCTTAGCATTATATATATTGTATGTACATGCATGGTTTTTATGCAGGTTGCACGTACCGGGTATCGACTTCCCTGAATTGCCAAGATGAGGATACCCTATTATACTATCTCAATGATAAGAGAAGGGAGAAAAATTCTCAAGTCCAAATCCCAAACCCTTAAACCATTTTTCCTAGTGAGGTAGGACAAGTATCTGGATATTTTACCCATCGAATGTGTCAGATGACACATTTCATGAATTTTAACCCTTTAGACTGATTTTGTGTGATTTTCTCTATGATGGGTTTTCATATTTTATCTTGGAGGTCTATCGTGAATTTTCTATTAATTAAGTCTTAATAAATAGATTTAATTAATAAATTAATTATTTGAGAAAATTAATATAAAATATCATGATCTTTGATATTTTGATTATAATTAATTAAATGAGAATTAATTGAGGAAAAAGAATTAAATAAAAGAAAATTAGAAATTAAAATTAATAATAATAATAAAATAATAATAAAGTAATAAATAAATAAGAATAATAAAAGTTATAAAAATTAAAATGAAAGTTATAAAAATTTAAATAGAAATTATATAAAAAGTAGATTGGAGTTATAAGCTTGCATAGGAGTTGACGCACCTTTTTATTTCTCTTATGTCAACAACACGGGAGTTAGTGCATCAATTAAGCACATGGTGTCTACAACCTTATGATTCATCTAGAAGGTTAGAAAAGACACATGCTTAGTTGGTGACACCTTCTAGCTATTTCTAGAGACATTCTAGGTGTTTCCTGAGAGCTCTTTATATTCAGGCATTCCTAGAAGCTTAGACATAGCGTTTTGGAGAGCATTGGGAGCATTGGAGGACTCGAGAACTCTGAAGAAGGGAGGAGCTTGCTCTACAAGTTTTTTGAAGAAGAGAAAATTAGCATTAGAATTTGGGTAGATTCTTGTGATTTCACTTATGCTATTTCCGCATATTGCATTCCCTATCTTCTTCGTGTCTTCCATATGTTTTCTGAGGATTTTTTTTTCTATTTAATTGTATGCATTCTCAATATGGGTAGTTAAATTTATTTGAGAATCTCATATGCATAGATTTGAAAAGAAATAGGGCTAGGGTTTAGATTGTAGCAAAGCCATTAGATAAATTATTGGATAATTTGAGATCAAAAGTTTATAGGAAAATTTTGAAAATTAGGATTTTTAAATAAACTGTGTATATAAATGTCTATATTTTTGAATCTGCATACACACACACACACACATATATACATGTTTATGTGTTGTGATATTTGATAAACTCTGCATGTATAAATATATATAAAGGTATATATGTATATATATATATATATACATATGTGTATATATATACATATGTATATATATATATATACACATATGTATATATACATATATATTTATTTAATTAAAAATTGAATATCATACCATTGATCGAATACATTTTTTTTTAAACGCTAAGCTTTGTTAAAATCGAAATCGCATATAGTAACTAGCGAATGAAATCGTTTATGCGATTTTTTTTTTTTTAAAGAAAAATGTATAAGAGGGGGGCGGGGGGACAAGACCTGTGCCCTTGTACCCACTACGGTTGCAGTGTACCAATTGTCGCAGGTACTGCAACAGCAGGGGTACATAGTACCCACTGACATCGTGGGCCCTGTGACTGCAGGGTCCTGTGTACCACTGGTGGTACTCATTAATATGTATGCATTTGTATAACAGTCGTTCATGTCATATATGAAATCGGATTTTCATTGTTATTAAATTTTGATATGTTATATTGTATCAATTGAAATTATTGTAATTTGATTTTATAAAATAATAATTATTTATATATTTATATATGTATGTATATATATATATATATATATATATATATATATATATATATATATATATATATATATATATATATATATATATATATATATATATATATATATATATATATATATATATATATATATATATATATATATATATATATATATATATATATATATATATATATATATATGTATGTATGTATGTATGTATATATGTAATATGTATATATGTAATATGTATATATGTAATATGTAAATATATTATTAATAAATTTGAATTATTATTATATAATTGATAAATGATTTATATCAAAGGTTCATTTTTATAATGGTGAACTCTTGTAAAATAATCAACTATTAAGATTTAATTAATTGTTTTAAATTATTAAATAAAGTATATGAAATTTAATTGGTAGTTTGGTGGGGGATGTTTTCAAACAAATATTATAATTGGAAAATGGATTTTAGACCTATTAAGGAAAACTTTTATCCATCCAAAATAATACATGTGTTAGGAAAAACGTACAAAATGTTCCTCCATTCATTCTCCAAACTTGGAAACATAAACTGAGACCTCTACATTTAATTCAAGTTTGTAAATTTAGTAAAACCAAAACATGTGTTTGCATTGTGTATTCCTTATGCTATTGTTTTGGGTTTTGGGTTGACTAGTGTTGACCAATTATAGGACGTCTACCAGAGGCTTGGGGGTTATGTGATTGTGATGTCATGATGATGTTTTAATCTTGATCTTTATAAACCCAACCATGGTTATGTGATAGAATGCTCTATGTAATGTTTATAATTACTAATTTTTATAGTTGATATTTTTATGTATGAGACACTTGACTTAACCATTTTTGAGTCATTGATCAGTTATCCTTGGTTATTTTCTAGTCACCATGATGGGACTGAAATGTGGATTATTCTTGATGATGCCATGTTGTGACATGTTTTGACTCAACCATTTTGGAGTCTTCGATCAGTATGATTGAGATATATTTTGGTTATTGAGAACCAATGGATACTTTTGATTATCAGTGATACTTCAGTTGCCAATAGAGAGCTATTGTGATCATGACTTTCTATGGATGCTTGCTCATGGAGATTTGATGCTTTTATGCATATTTGATGATTTTATTATGGATTATCTTATGTAATTTTGAGATTTATGATTCCATGAGCTTAGGGTAGGATATTTGCATGTAGTGTCGGGAAGTGGCATGCAATGGGGGTCGGCGCCCTAAGAGGCTACCAGGGTAACTCATTGTAAATTTGATTAATCAGTGAAAACATTCACACCTAATACTAACTGAATGAACCTAAAAAGATAATTGTTTGGTTCTCGCCCATGCCTTGAGTTCTTGTATAGACTAGGATGGGAGTAGAGAGAACATATGGTTGCGACCTTGTATTCCATAGTATGCCTCGTCAGTATGAGAGGATACTAGTGGATGCATGAGATCAGTATGGACCCATGGAGTTTAGCTAATTGCTAGGGTAACTTGTACGTGATAAATGCGATGACACTTTCCCGCTTGCATAGTAGGTTCCTACATGTCATTGTGTGCCTCATGGATTAGATGTCGATTTTGTGATGGAACCTTTGAGTTAGTATACTTTTAGGATTCCTTGACTAATAGAGATTTATGCTATGTGTTTGGATAACCTATTTGGGACTTGAGATTATCTCCTCAGCACGGTGGGAGTGGACCACTTAGGTATCACGTGGTCAAGTGGTAGTGTTTTTTCACTCTTATCATTTGAAAATTATTGAGACATCGTGGCTGATGCGTCCTTCATGATGGTGGATATGTATCCTTTCATTGATGATTAGCATATGTTAGATGATGTTATCTTATGCTTATATTTGCATGTTAGATTACTTTCTACATATGATATAGTATATGTTAGGAGTGACATTCCTACCATGTTAATACCGATGATCTCTTCGATGATTTGGAATGTTACGCATAGAGGGATGGCTAGGGCCCACGATGGTCTAATGATGCTGTTAACAATTGGGAGGAACCGTGCACTTAGTTTATTATATTTGATCTTTATGATGGATGTATATATATTCTATGATGATGTATCATGTGTATCATTTGATTATCTTTACTTTGATGTATCATGGATTAGAATAGGATGATGTACCTTATTTCACATATGTATATTCTTTTAAGCTTTTCATACCCTGTGACATGTACAGTGGATGATTGAGCATTTGAAATGTAATGTATAAACATTGGACTTATCATTATTATTTCATGTGGATGTTGTATTAGATGGATTCAATAATGTTAGTTGACTTAGATGTAATTCAACGTTAAGAGATCCTTAAAGAATGTAATCTGTTATGTATGTTAAGTTTATGGACATTGCTATTGCTTCTGTTATTGTGTATTAACTTATTTGTAGTATTTACTTTCATGTTAAAATAAATAAATAAATAAATGCTACCAAACTTAGTGAAATTCTAGGTTAATTCTTTGGATCCCTTGGCGGGGCATTACACCCCTGAAGAATCTAACAAAGGTAATAAGCCCTACAAGCCTACTTATTATAGTTGTGGGAAGTTTGTTCATGTTGCAAATATTTGTAGAAGTAGACGAGTGAATAATTCAATATAAATATCCTTTAATGGTTATTGTTCCAACTGCAATACGATGGTCATAAATTATATGAATACAAATCTAATAGAACATTTGAGAAAAAAAAATTATGGATACTGCTATAATTGCAATCACTATGGGCACGAAGATAAAGAATGTAGAACCAAGTAATTAATAGAAAGGAAATCGATAAAATATAGGAGAAAAGAGGTTAATAGTCCTCTTAAATATTTTTAATGTGAACAATCAGGACATTTGACAAAATAATGCAGAAGAGGAAATGCACAATCCTAGAGAGCAATGGGATTACCTATTGACATTTCAGTCAAGTTTGTTTATTAGTGACACACACACTTAGTTAGATAGCTAATAGCTACCAAGCTTATTGTACAGTTAACAATGTTAATCAAGTAATTCAAGCTTTACCAAGTTCTACAGTTGCTACCAAGTTTTACGAATAATATCTAGTTTGCACCGAGCAATTTCTACCAAGTTGGTGATTATCAATGTAAATTGAGCTTTATTGTGTTTACCAAGTTTCTTAGTGCAAATCAAGTTCTTTAGTGCTTACTAAGTTTTTAGATTCAGCAATGTGAATCCAATGTTGACTGAGCCATACAATCAAATCCAGAAATTTGATAGCACATTAGCATGGATTGTGGAAATCTAATAGATCTCATGAGCCATACAATGTCAACCAAGTGATTCAATTTATATTGAGCTCATAGTGATAGTGTTCACTAAACTATAGTGTGAATCAAGTGATTCAGTTTATGTGTTGAGTTTCATAGTATTCACTGAGTCTCCAATGGAAACTGAGTTTAGACTACTTGGAAGTGATTAGTATGAGCCAAGATTCTATTTCTACCAAATGCATGACAATGTCAAACATTGATAATGGTTTCTAAGAATCAAAACCTCATTGAGTTTGTCTTCAAAACTTGAGCTCCTATAGTTGGGTCAACTTTGTGTATTTTGGTGAAACATGTATTGTAACTGACTTTTTTGAATTGTAAATTGTATTGGTGTACATGTAATGTATTGAATCACATCCAAAAGAGGTATCATCAAAGTATAAATGTGCACAAGTGCGAAGTAAAAAGCAACAACAATATAAGGAGCAATAAAGATTTATCTATCACAGCAAAGTGATCATTATACTCAAAGGAATTTCATTTAGCAAATCAAGTTACAGATCAAAGATCATCCACTAGTTTATCCTAACAGGTGGAATAATTAAATCTTTTCACAAGGTAGACTTAATAGTCTTTTGTACATCTCTTTACTGAGTGCATATTTCATTGTATATTTGTAAATCCTTTTGCAAGGTGGACCTAGCAATTCTAATTGCTCCTAATAGGTTAGATCATCAGAAGTGATCATTGCAAGCCTTAATAGGCCAACTTTATATTGCATTACTAAAGCTTGTGGGTATCATTCCCACTCTAGTTTTAATTTTTATTTAGATTTTTTTTGGGTCACCATATTGTGTGTCAAAGTGTTATGAATGTTTTAATGCTTTCAGCTTTTCATGCATGCAATTAGATTAGAATACACATGAAGGATTAATTGGTAAAAAAAGATTAAGTTTTATTTTTCACTAATTCAACCCTCCCCTCTCAGTAACTTAGCCTATCATATATTTCCAACAATTGGTATCAAAGATTTGTGTTTCTCAAAGAAGAATTTTAACAGATTGAGCAAAGATTAAAGGCTGTGGAGATATTCAAACTTGATAATGTTATTCACAATGAAAAGCTAGATTTGGAATTGGCTATTGGGCATCTCAAGAAAGAAAAGTAGAAACTCTCTCAGTCCTTGAAAAGAAGAAAAGATCTTGCAGTACAGATGAATGAAAAACTCTACATTGAAGAAAGAATTGAAGACATCCATTTAGAAAGTAATTCAAATGAAGCTAATGAGGTAATCAAAGAACTATTAGAAAAGAATGGTACACTTCAAGGAGAAATGTGAAAGCTGAAAAGAGAACAAGAAATTTAGTCAATAAGATTGTGTGAATTCATGGAAGAGAAAAATAAAATAAAAGAAGATTTAGAGGGAAAGAATAATGAAATTCAGCATTTGTCTCTTCAATAGGTAGACTTCATTAATCAGATTACTAATGCAAATGAAGAAATCATGAATTTAAGATTAGAAAATGAAAGGTTACAGAATGATCTAAGCACTGAAAGGAAAACCCATGAGAGGATGATGAAATCTCAAGGAGACATGGATCAACTAAATGAGTAAATCCAATACAGAAAAAAGGGAAAAGTAGGAATTGGACATATAGAAGAAGGTGAATCATCCAAGCAAGGAGCTCAAAAGAATCAAAGAGCTATTTGTAGTCACTATGGTAAGTTAGGTCATACATCAAACAAATTTTGGAGCAATGGTAAAGCAAAATTCAATGGAAAATGCTATAATTGCAATAAGTATGGTCATAGAGATAATAAATGCAAAGAGAAGCCTAAATTTGAGGGCAAATGTCACAAATGCAAGAAGCATGGGAAAAAATCTTCTGAATGCAAAACTAAGATATTGAATCTCGCAGAATAGATTGTAAAAGCTATATTTGGTTGGGACTACAACATTTGGTGTAGATGTCATTATTGTGGAGAATTTAGACACATTGGAATAAACCACATAAAACATCACATGAGGACAAGAGACAGCACTAGAAGATGTTTCATTTGTATAGAACTTGGTCATCTTACCAAGAAATGTATGAAAACTGGAAGAATTAAAGATGAAAAGAAAGCTAAGGCTTATAAAATTAGAAAGAAAATGAGATAGTAGTGGCAAGAAATAAAGAACATGTCACTTAAGAATTGGGCGACTCAAGCATTTCTACTTGATCTACCAGAAGGATAACTAGAACTAAGATTTTGAAGTAGATGTCCTACATTAGTTCTAGTCAGCAAGAAGGAAAGATCCATATCATCATTCAATATGCAAAGGGATCACCAAGTATCTAAGAAAATTTTGGACACTACTGAGCTAGATCAGGTTGCAAGACCCTATAGAGTAAGATCAAGAGTAACTAAGTTATTGTGTGGACACTGAGTCATGAATGTTCCTATGAAGAAATTAATGCAAGCTGAGTGGAAGATAGTTTTTCATCAACCAAGCAATCATACCAAGTATTTATGGCAATTGAAAGGAAAAATTTGATAAAAGGGGCAAAATTGAATTCATTTGTCACTGTGAATTCTTGAGAGCTATTTGTGAAGAGTGATCTTTGTGCATCCAAGTGATTTGTGTGAATCATTGTTGAGGTTTTCCATATTTTCTCAAACCCTATTGAGTGATTACATCCTCCCAAAACAAGACAAAGAAATGGTCTAAGATGCTAGTCCAAGGATTTGAATGGAAAGCACCAAATTTCAAGTTGAGTATAACTATTGCAGAAACCCTTGATCCAATTAGAGCTCAGTCTCAAATTCTATCCAAGGTACTTTTGGTAAATGATATTCACTCACATTTTTTATGTTTGATTCAAGATATAGGAACCCTAGAAATGGGTGAAACTTTGGAGAAGTTGTGTGTGAATAGTGTGTTAAAACTAGAGCATCAACACCTAGAAGGGTTTCACTCACATTCCATACATGCCTCAAGATTTTTAGACAAAATGGATAAGGTTTATCCTTAGCCATGTGCACAATGGGTAGTTATGCTTGGAGAAACCTATTCCCATAACAAAGAAAATGATTCATCAAATCACAAGACTTCCAATGCTGGCCAAGGCAAAAACAACCAAAACCCTAAGTTGGGTGGAACTAGAGAAGAAAACCCTTGCTAAATGGGATGGAAGGGGTATGAAGATCAATTGTGTTACTAATATGGAGTTGAAGTTTGGAATAAATATAATTGTACACAAGATATACAGCTCTAGTCGACTCAATAGTGTATCATGTGAAGCTATGGATCTCGCTTTCAAAGTGGTCAAGAACAATATGTCTCTCAACTTTGCTGATTTTATGTTGAACCAATTTAGCAAATATATGAAAAGCATCAAAATTTCAAAGAATAACCCTTGAAAGTTTGGTTCACTTTTAACCTATTTATTATTCTTTGTACAAAAGTTTTTCCCATCAAAATTTATTGTTGTATGGAGAAAAGATGTACCTATTCTTTATCAAATCAATGAGTATATAGTAGAAATGGAAAATTATGTCAATATCATGGAAAACTATTTTGATGCATTCAAGGATAAGATGAATAAAAAATTTAGGACACCAAAGAAACTTTTAGAAGACTACAAGGATGATATTTGTTTTATGGTAGATTGTGACAAAGTGTATATACAAGTAGTAAAACTAAGAATTGTATGGCTCAAGCCTCTAGGTTATGAGGTCAATATTGATGACACCAAGGATATTATTGAAGCATTGTTAAATGAACCTATTGATCCAAAGGATACATATTTTGGAACATATGAGGAAGCTAAAGCAAGAATTGAATTAGAGATAAAACTTCCTCTAGCTATTAGCAAAGGTAAAAAGAGGATAGCTAAACTAAAACAAAGTAGCTCTATTCTCCTATTAATAGAAGGTAAAGGAGATGATATAGAAGAAGAAGATGTAGAAGGTGATGCAAAAGATGAAGAAAAATCAAAAGAAGAAGAACTAGTCAAGAAGAAAGGCAAGGTTGTCATAACCAAACCTACCAAGTCATCTACTACAATTTTTACAAGAAGATCATGTAGAGAGAAATTAAAATTGGGTGAAGAAGTAGGAGATGTGATTTTCAAATGGCCTCCACCCACATTTCAAGAGAAATTAAAAGAAATTGATTCTGGAGCTGACATGGCTAATTTTAAACCATTGAGATGTGAAGCTAGAACTACAGAAGAGAAAAAGAAAGTTGAAGACATGGTTATGTCTAAAATAGGTAAATAAAAATATTCTCTAGACCAACTTGCAGAACAGATTGCTAATGAATTAATGAAGAAAATTAAGCCAAGATGGGAACATGCAAAGAAAACTACAAAAGATATATATGAGTATACCCTAAGGCAACTCATGCCAAGCTTAAGTGATAAAGAAGTAAAAGAATCCATCAAATAGAATGAAGAAAAAATTACATTGAAATTCAAAACTTGACTGATATTGATCAATGACATTGAACATGTGGTAAGGAATGCCACTAACACTTGGAAGAACATCTACAATCTTCATAAGAAAAGAAATTTTTTTGTTTATGTTCGTGACAAGGATGATGATAAAGATGACAAGGAAAAATATGACAAAAATGGTGAACAAAAAACAATTGATGAAAATAAAGATGATGAGGAACAAGAATAGGAAACCACTAAGGAGAATCTCCCTAAGATTTAGAACATTGAGGAGATTGACCCGAAGAAGATTGCAGCAGTAATTCTTGCTCACTCTCTGACAAAATATTTAAATCCATCTAGCTCAAAGAAAGCTACTACCAAGTTGGTTGTGTCAAACACTATAAATCTAAGCACTCAACCAATATTTGCACCTGTTCAGCTCAGTACTTCATTAACTAAAGTGACCATCACTTCATCTATTGAGTAGTCAATACTTCCTCCTACATTAATTTGGGTCACTTAGCAACAAGGTATCTCTTCAATAAGTACAAAATCTACTTTTACTACCAGTTATTATATTTCTACTATTATTACTATTCTAAGCATGCAAATGATAAGTACTAAGATAGTTGAGAGAAAGCCTTAACTGAGTATAAAATTTTCTAGCAAAGGCAAAGAAAAGGAAGAAGATATTGATCTTTATGAGGATATAGTTATCCTAAATTGGGATATCTATACTCTAAATCCTAATCAAATGCATATAGTGGGAGAGCTTCTACAAAAGAAAGCCAAGCAACAAAGTCTTAAGATGAAAGGAACAAAGAGGAGCAAGTGCTTGAAGATGCAAAGAACATTTTTGCAAAGGCACTCAACACTGAGGTTGACACTTCTCAACCTATTTTGGCTCAGTTAACAGAAGTGGTCTAGAAATTCAATGAAGATTTGAGTGGACAAGAGAAATTGTTACAAAAAGTAGAGAAGAAATTTGAAAATAAATTATTGGATGTAGTTGCACTCTATTCAATAAATTCTGTGACACATTCATTTTCAAATAGGAAATCAAATAAAAACTCTCCAAAAGTGATGAAGATCTGAAGGCAAGTGCACACTAGTTGTCACTTGATCTGAGCTATAGTTCTACTCACTATACAAAGATCAGATTTTTGACTAATATACAAGCAAAATTGCTAAGGGAAGAAGCTAGGATAAGGGCTACACATGTAGATATTCAAGGCATGATTCTTCCTAGCATGGATACATTGCAAAAATATATTGCACATCCTAAAACTCTCATCCATGATAAATTTTTCCATTGCTGATCACATGATGAAATTATTAGTAGAAGTGCAAATTGAATTGTATACAAGCAAAGTGTTGCAAGAAAACTAGGAGAAGACAATGTCACTAACTCTAAAGGTACATTCTAATTTCTTGTCACATTTTGGCATAATTGTATAAAGTACACCTTTGGTATTTATGTCAAAAGGGGGAGAAGATGAGAAGATATATATAATGTGTAAATTATATTGAATATATATGTATGGGGGAGCATCATCATATTATATACATGTACAGATATTCAGATAAACATCTCTTACAAAAGTAAGTTTGAAAAATCTCAAAAATAGAGTATGTCATCGAGTTGAAGACACAAGATGAAGACTTAAGATTGTTTGAAATTTTTTGAGAATTCAATTTTGATTGATAAGTATTTTTGTCACTAATGCCAAAGGGGGAGATTGTTGACATTTCAGTCAAGTTTATTTATTAGTGACACATACAATTAATCAAACAACTAACAACTAATAAGCTTATTGTACAATTAACAGTGTTAACCTAGTAATTCAGGCTTTATTGAGTTCTATAGTTGCTACCAAGTTTTAGGAACAATATTCAATATGTGTTGAGCAGTTTCTATTAAGTTGATGATTATCAGTGTAAACTAAGCTTTATTGTGTTTACTGAGTTTCTTAGTGTAAACTAAGTTCTTCAGTGCTTACCAAGTTTGCAGATTCAACAATGTTAATCTAGTGTTGGTCAAGCCATACAGTCTTAACCAAGTGATTTAGTTTATACTAAGCTCGTAGTGATAGTGTTGATTGAGCTATGCAGTGTGAATCAAGCGATTTAGTTTATATGTCGAGTTCCATAGTATTCATCGAGTCACCAGTGTAGACCAAGTTCAGACTACTTGGAAGTGCTTATTATGAGCCAAGCTTCTATGTCTACCGAATGCATGATGATCTCGAGCATTAACAATGGTTTTTGAGCATCAAAACCTCATTGAGTTTTTCTTTAGAGGCTGAGTTCCTACAGTGGGGCCAACTTTGTGTATTTTGGTGAAATCTTGTATAGTAGCTGACTTTATTGAATTGTAAATTGAATTGGTATATATGCAATGTATTGAATCACATCCAAAAGAGGTATAATAAAAGTATAAAAGTGTACAAGTGCAAAGTAAAAGGCAACAATAGTATAAGTAGCAGCAAAGATTTATCTATCACAACAAGGTGACTGTTACAGTCAAAGGAATCTCATTTAGCAAATCAACTTGTAAATTAGATATCATCCACTGATTCATCCTAATAGGTGGAACAATTAAATCCTTTCACAAGGTAGACTTAAAAGTCTTTTGTAAATTTCTCTACCAAGTGCATACTTCATTGTATATTTGTAAATCCTTTTGCAAGGTGGACGTAGCAGTCCTTATTCTCCTAACAGGGTAGATCATCAAAATTGATCATTGTAAGCCTTAATAGACCAACTTTATACTGCAATACTAGAGTTTGTGGGTGTCATCCCCACCCCAATTTAGCTTTCTATTTGGAAGATTTCTAGGTCACCATATTGTGTATCAAAGTGTTATGAATGTTTTAATGCTTTCAGCTTTTCATGCATACAATTAGATTAGAATGCACATGAAGGATTAATTACTAAATAAAGATTAAGTTTTATTGGTTATTGATTCACCCCTCCCCTCTCAATAACTTATCCTATCATATATTTCCAACATTACAATGTTTCATTTTTCATAAGTTTGCGCACGGTGCTTACAATTTTAGATATTGGTTATCTACCAATTAAGATAACAAAGAAAAATGAATTATAAATCAAGAAAAATTCAAAGAGGAAATGAATAAGATGTGGGTAAAGAAGGAAGATGATATAGCATCAACGTCAATGGAATACCTTGTGTTGGCTAGTGTAGAAAATTCAACCAAAAACTAAGCAAGTAAGTAACTTCTTGGTGATAGATAATTTCATTGAAATCATTTTATTAGTCCCTAGAATGTTACATTTATAACATATATCATCATAACTAGATGCATTGATGAAGTATGATAAGTTTGGTTGTTAAAAAAATATAGAAAATATGTCTTATTCTATTAGATAAGAATTGACCTATTAGAATGAAGAATATTATAGGTAACTAAGACAATAGTGATTAAATAAATCTTGTTGACCTACAATTAATGATTTAGTACAATATTTTTTGGGCATCTTACTACTATAAATAAAGATACACATTATATCATTTTCATAACTTGAGAAACTATTGTGGAAACAATCTTGCGAGAGATTTGTGGTTTATTGTGCCAATTCAACATATAGAAAAATATTTAAGGATTGATCAAGCTAAAAACCCTATATGATCAAAATCTTGGAGAAGTGTGGGAACTTATAATAGATACTATGGTTGGGTAGTGTGTATTAGTTGATAAATCACAAGAAAGAAAACATGAATACCAATTATCATCACTGAAAGAAATAGATGTGAATAACACCAAAGCACTATCATGGATACTATACAAAATTATATTAACTAAAGATGTTGGAATTTATATTAAGTGAAAACAAATTCAGATTAAAGAAAAAGACATAAGAGAAGCATACGAGGAGTTATGCAACGAGTCAAGAATACTAAAAGAAGAGTTTTGACATCTCAAAATAAAGGGTCTAAAACATATTGTACATATACCAAAGAATTTTGAAGAAGAATAGATCAAGTGTGTACTAAGTTGAATTTATGGATAATACATGTGGCTAGGAGGAAAGAATCCAGTTAAGATCACCAACAAAATCATTCATAAAGTCATTGGCTTATTGGCTGATAGAAGAAAATGCATGAAGAAACTAGATCCTAAAACCAAAAAATGAAAGATTGATTAGATACAACACTTACTAGAAAACATTCATGGTGAGAAATATTATAGACAAGGAGGTAAAATTATCTTTAATGGTTATTGGCTATAAGACATATCAAGCAAGTAAATCATATAGCATATCAAGGGGAGCTTTGCAAGTCATATATTAAATTGTCATAGAAGGAAATAGATATGATCTAGCAGAAGTGACAAGAAACTAACTGGTGATGGACCTAAGGAAAATCAAGAAGCAAGGATTGAGATTTAGAGCTTTACTAGTATGTATATTTTTTGATGTATAAAATTATTTTCTAGGCATTGGCACTAGTAAATTTGGGGGTCATTTTTTACCTAATTTTTTGATGGTAGGCCTATTTGGCTTGTCAAATTCATTTTTTAAAAATATGATCATGATAATGTCAAAATTTTGATGTTTTTGGGGGATATACACAAAAAATGAAAAGTGAAACTTCATTTATACATGCAAAAAAGTGTGGGCGTGAGGCTTCAAAGGTGTGATGAAGAACTTTTCAGCATCATTCAAGGTAAGGGTTCATGGATTAACTTTGATTCTCATCCTCTTTAGTTTATAACTTTCTTTCAAGGTAAGGATTTGTGGATTAACTTCAATTTCCATCAAATATTACCATAATTGTTGTTTTAGCACTTGTTTTTAGTATAACAGGAGAAAAGGGTAGTTGCCTAGGTAAAAATGGCCCGGTGGAAAATTTCTCTTCTCCATTGTCATTTTTACAAAAATTGCACCAATCTACATTACAAACATTAGGCTACTCTATTTTTGACCCAAAGCTCTATGTCCATTTGCCTCTCCACTATACTTTGTTTGTCGCTTCTCAAGATTTCTTAGCCTTTCCTTAGCCCATACCAAAAAAAATCCTCTCTAATTTTTTTGACAAGTATTTTGAATAGGCAAGAGATGATGTGGGTGTTTATTCTTTGCCAAATTTTGTCATAGATTTGAAAAGATTTCTAACAGGCATTAAAAACCTTCATAATGTACTGAGTAGGAAAGTTAATAAAAGTGTGGGTGAAGAGCCTAATGTCCATACCCTTCTACCATTACTTAAGTCTCTCATTATCCCCAACTCACTCTTTAGGGAAGTTTATTACTAGAATAGTTACTAGATAATAAGGTATTTCTTAGATTTATATGCTTCTATATTCTATAATGTATAAGAGTTAATATTATATCCATAAATTGATAATCATTCATAACCATACTTTTTTCTCAATAATTTATTGACAACCCTTGTGGTTCACTATTTTCTTTCATTCAGTTACTTGATAGGCTATCACCCCCATGAATATATTTTATTTAGAAACTTGATAAAATTGCACACCATCAATGAATTGGCAAGTCAATTAATCTAGACTTTAACAACTAACTATTAAGTTGATAAACACTTTCAACCACAATTGTTTAGTGGTTAGTCACAAAAAGCACACACTACTAAATTAATATTAAGTAAACCTTCCCATTCTCAAAATTTTAAACAATAAAATTGAATATATTGCTAAAGCCCAAACCATCAGAAGTGCAGTAGCAAGCTTAGAGCATTACTAAGGTCATGAAGCTCTTTAACTATTTGTCTAGGGCTTGCTAACATGTCATAACTCCATCTTACTAACCAAATATGGTATACTAGACTAATAGGTGGCTAGTGAAGTGATAATTACTAAATATTATTTACTAGACCAGTAGGTACTAGAAAATTGGCAATTAGGAATGGTACATGATTTTATCAAATTGTGCAAATTTGGAGTTATTTTAGAAGACAAAGGTTTATCCTAACAAGTTCAATGTATGTTGTGTTAGAATACCCACCAACTAAAATATGAATGGAATATCTTCTAACTAAGCTATTAGTCCTTATATAGGTTTGGTTACATGTTTAGGGATATGGTATGGTGGTTTGCTAATGGTTTTATTCCATGTTCTAGAGGACTTGTCATGGCTGCACAAATGTTTATAAATATTCTAGCCATGTAAACAAAATAATCATAGTATGAATTGAATAAACAAATTCAACCATGAAATAGTACCAAAGGATGATAATTTCATGCTATGAGCTAAAAAATTAAAATGATTTATAAAGTTATATCTTCTAGTAAATATAGGATAATAAAGGAAAATTAGTCACACTAATGCTTCATCTCCATATACAAAAATAGCCAATCCTCATAGCCTTACCAACAAATAAAGAAATTGTGGCTAGCTATGATAAGTATCACTCCCTTCCTTACAATATGTAAGACATGCTTTCATTCACATAATTTTTGGGTATCAAATTAAATGTAAAAAAGTTTTGAAAAAATCTAAATATAGTAATGAATGATCAAGAGAAATGAAGAATTAATTCCAAAAGAATAAGGAAATAAAAAGGGTCACTTTTTTGCAAAGTGTGAACTACAACTCATCAAAATCAATGTTAAAATCAATCATCATCTTGTATCCCTAAAGAAGGAAAAAACATTGGATCAAGAGGAAGCACATAATACACCATTGAGACTTCACATTGATCACAAAATGGATTAAATTACAACCATGGCTTAGCCCATTATAGATGTTGACAACACGTAAGCAAGGTATGACATATATTTTGATTTTTGTAAAAATGGTTTTGATCATGAGGTAGCATCCATTTCACATCAACTCAATAACATGGTTGAGTCTTCCTATGTTCATACTCAAGTTGATAATGGTGCACATGAGATATATATTTTGGACTCAAGGCATAAAGGTCATGATTTTGATCATCACACCATCGAAGATGTTAAAAGGACACGAGTTATGTGTATGGGTGGTCACAAAAATTTGAGAAGGCCAAACTATTTATTGCCAAAGAAAGACAACTCTTATGAGAGATCTAAGAAGGCCAATTTTATATGATTTCATTTCTAATTGCTATATAAGGAATCTATCATTGTAACTAATGGGTTTTGCAATTCATCCTTTCATAAGAATTTTGAATATATGGAATTATATGTCTTCATAAGTTGGCATCTTAAAACATCTTAGGTGGCTTTATCTCTTGCACTATCTCTACTTAGTTTCCCTCAAATTGGGTACTCTAAGCAGGTGGATATTCTAAAAATAAAAAGTAAAATATTCATCTCCAACCTATACCCTTTCTACACAACAAAAATTAGTGTTTTCCACCATGGGGATTGGGAATGATACTCCATTTAAATTAAAGCCCTAAGCAAAAATTAGGGTAACCAGTAGACACAAAATAAATCAAAAGTACTTCAAGCTTAACTTGCATGCCTAAAACTAATTAGCACCTTTTCTAGGAAGAAAAAATACAACTTTTCATAATGTAAGCATGTAATTGTTGGATACAATTTTCTAATTATGTGTTTTCTTTGATGTTACACAAATGTCATATCAGTAGGCAGACAGTGCTTACCAAGATCAATTGGTCAGCAAAGCAAATTTTTGCATCTACCAAGCATTCCTGGAAATTACTCTGTGTAGAAAATGTCTACCAAGCTCACTTGGGTGTTGAAGGAAAATGTGGCAAAAAGTAGTGTTAACCAAGCTCACATGGTTAATGAAGGAAAGTTAGTGTTTACTAAGTTAACTCAGTCTCCAAAGGATTTTTTTAAGATTTCTATGTTAACCAAGCTTCTGTTGGTTAACATAGAAAATCTTTTCAGGATTAGTGTTTACCGAACAAGGTTGGCCAACCAAGGATTGTGTTAATTTGAGAAATAAAGATTAATTATTTCAAGTAATGATTGTATCTGACTAACGTAATGATTATTGATAATTATAAGTTGTAATTGGGCTGACTTGACAATTTGTAAGGTATAAATGAAAGGTCAAGTTGAGATTCTAAAGTGTAATGAGCGAGTATGCAAGTGTATTGATTGTTTGAAGAAAGTGTGAGCAAACTTTGAAGGATGGTTAGATATCCTTGAGGAATAGCAAAGTTTTATTTGACCAGGTTGGATTTAGTGAAACAAAATAGAGATTTGTAATCAACAATTGAGTTACATCTCATTCAGGTCATTTCATTATTACTTTCTTATCATTTTAGCAATGATTCCAAAATCTCTTAATAGAGATGGTTTAACATCCATTTGTAAATCCTCTGACAAGGTGATAGTTCCATTGAATTTTTCTAAAGACCTCTTGCAAGGCCACTCTTAATAGGGTGATTAAATCCTCTAACAAGGTCACAACTAATAGTTTTTTTTGTAACCTTTAACTAGGTTGGCTCCTAACAAGGCTCACTTTAGAAGAGTGAAAATTAGTAGCTAGTTACTTGGTAGTTTTTCCTATATTGGATTTTCACATTAAATCTGGTGTCTCATGTCTTCATGTTATTTCTTTTATGCTTGCATGTTAATCACTGTGAATGGTTAAGATCTGTTAAAGTTAACATGCACTACATCTACTGAGTTACAACAATTTTTGTATGTTTACTGAGTGACAATAGCAACTAGTTTTATCAAACATCTAAGAGATCTGTGGATTTTTTTTTGTGGTAACTAATTCACACCCCCGCCCCTCTCAATTACTCCATCTATATTTCCAATAGTACCTACTATAAAACTATAAGGAGGTCTTAAAATTGTACTTATTGTCTGCACATATTTTCCCACATAAATTAGTTTCTTATTGATTCAAATCCATACATATCAACTCCAACCCTTTCCTGGGTTTAAGAACATTCATTTATAGGCTATGTCCTCTTGACCTAACATATTCATTCCTACTTTTTTGATCAAAACAAAACTCTAACTATTGACCTTCCAAATTTGCAAAAAAAGTTTCTCAACAACAATATTTGTTGCATGACAACTTTTTGTCAATTTTTGGAACTTTTCCATATTTCTAATCAAATGCCTTCTAAGTTGATAAAATTGCATATGCAGATGTATGTGTGTATGTATGTGTATATATATGTATTTATGTATATGTATGTATATATATAGAGATCTTGTGGATTGTGGAGATCAGTAGAGATCTAGGATTTTGTTGGCATACCCTTGTGATCATTGTATAAGTATGTATGTATGTATGTAGAGAGATATTGGCCAATAGAGAGATCGGGCCATGGGAGAGCAGTTGAGTTGTGAACATAAAATTGGGAATGATTTACATTGTGTTTTCTTTTTTTTTTAATCTAAAATCAACTTCACATTGTGTTATAACTTTGGCATAGGTGTTTGAAGTGGTTCCAAATTAAAAAACAATGAAATTACCTCTAAACCATGCAAAGGGTGTTGAAGTGGTTCCAAATAATAAAACAATGACATTGCCTCTAATACAAATAATAAAATAATAAAACTCACTCAACCCATGTTTATTGACAAGCCATAACCTAGTTCAATTGGTCTAGTTATTGATTAGCCAAGTTGATTACAGATTCCTATAAAACTATCATCAAATTAGGTACAATAAAATGAATTGTCAATTGTTCCCAGCTAGCATAACTTGATTGGTCTATTTAGACCAATTGATTATTGTCACAAGATTTGAAACATAACTATATAAGGAGTGAGTTAGGACATATATAGGTTAACCTTACATTAATTATAAACTACAACACAAAGGTTGCACTAGGGTATTACAGGATTGCAATTATAGAAAACTGCCTCATTCGCCTGAGTGTGTGTAAATCTCTCTAGTGGTTAGTAGTATGATCAGGAAGAGTTGTATTAGGTGAGTAAAGCTCACTAGTGCTTATAGGAATACAATTAAATCAAAATAATTAGAAACTAGAACTGCATGTTTTTTAGAGTGAGTAGTTCAAGGGCATTTATCCCATGTATACGAGTATGTACATAGGTAGTTTGGTAGGCAGAGTATGCCTCTAGCGTGCAAATGCCTTGGACATAGTTAGGTAGAACTTAACCATGTATGTATGTATGTAACAATTCTCTACTTAACAGTGTCATCCACATGGTGAGGGGGCAGCTGAGCTTCCACCTTTTGCAATACTTGATTTCCATTATTTGTGCTCTCTAAATGAAAGGTATATAACTTTATCACTTATAACTATAATTTTCAAATAGTACAAACCACAATAGTTTCTTATAATTCTATGGTTCTCTTTGTAAGTTTATAAAATTTAAGTTTAAAAATCAATTGCATTTATGAACATCTTTTACAAGTTTGATATTTCTCTCTTTCTTGACTCACAGTCCAAGAATAATTTTTCACAACACATACTGACTAGTTGGAGATTGAGCCAAAAATTTGTAAGAATGATTGTGCCAAAAGAGCTAAAAGAAATGATTATGCACGATAATCGATTTTTTATTCTCTTTTTGGCATAGTTGTTCTTACATTTTATGATTTTTGGCAAGAAAAAAATTCCAAACTAATCAAGTAGTTGATCCAAAATTAAATCATAATTGGTTGAGGCATGCTTAAATACCTTTTTTCACATGTTATTGAATGTTTCTTGAATGTTTAGGATAGTAACTCCTTACACTCAACTCTTCATTGAAGTTATTCTCATTGCCACAATGACATTACCTCTAAACCATGCAAAGGATGTTGAAGTGGTTCCCAACCTTGAAACACTCTTATAAATTAAGAAATGGCAAAGAAAATACAAATGCAATACATAAAAAATTGCACAACTTGTAATCTTTATATATACAGAGAGATATTTTTTAAGGCTCTTATTACATATTAGAACAACAACAAAATTGTTCCAACTACATACATATTCCATACTCCAAATAATAAAATAACAAAACTCACTTAACCCGTGCTAAGTGACAAGCCATAAACTAGTTCAATTGGTCTAGTTGTTGATTAGATGGGTTGATTACAAATTCATGTAGAATTGTCATCAAATTAGGTACAATAAAATGAATAATCAATTGATCCCAACTAGCATTAACTTGACTGGTCTATTTAAACCCATTGATTATTGTCACAAGCTTTTAAACATAACTATATAAGGAGTGAGTTAGGATGTATATAGGTAAACCTTACATTAACTATAAACTAAAACACAAAGGTTAAACTAGGGTATTACAAGATTCTAATTATAGAAAATCACCTAATTTTCCTGAGTGGGTATTTGATGGCAAAGAGTTGTAATAGATGAGTAAAGCTCACTAGTGGTTATAAGAATATAGATATATTAAAACAATTAGAAACTAGAACTACATATTCATTAGAGTGAGGAGTTCAAGGGTCTTGATCCCATGTATATAGGTATGTAAGCACCCTGGTAGGCAAAATATGCCTCCAGTGTGTAGACGCCTTGGATGTAGCCTTCGACATAGTTAGAACTTAATAGTGTATGTATGTATTTATTTATGTATGTGTGTATGTAACTATTCTCTACTTAATAGTGTCATCCACATGGGGGGGCAATTGAGCTTGCACCTTCTGCAATGCTCCATTTCTATTATTTGTGCTCTCTAAATCAAAGGTATATAACTTTATCACTTGAAACTATACTTTTCAAATAGTACAAACCACAATAGTTTCTTATAATTCTATGGTTCTCTTTGTAAGTTTATTAAAATTGAAGTTTAAAAATTAACTGTATTTATGTACATCCTTTTCAAGTTTGATATTTCTCTTTTTCTTAACTCACAGTCCAAGAATAATTTTTATAAAAACATACTGACTAGTTGGTGCATGGTAATCATCTTTTTACACTCTTTTTGGCATAGTTGTTCTTACATTTTATGGTTTTTGGTGACAAAAAAATTCCAAAATAATCTGGGTGATCCAAAATTTAATCATAATTTGTTGAGGCATGTTTGAATACCTTATTTCACATGTTATTAAATGTTATATGTTTACGTGGTATTGTCAATGAATGTTAAAGGATGAATATTCTAGGCTATTGTACTAGCTCATAAGCCCAAAATAGATAAATCATGATTTGAAATGCAAACTTGGGTGCTTAACTTAATGAGTTAGAATACCAAGAAAAAGACCTTGTATGATGAAGGATTATATGATTTTCTACATATTTTGCCACATAGCAGTGCATTTCAGGTTGACATACATTCTTAAGTAGACATTTGTGAGCACTAGGTGTGTGAAGGATCCATGCAAAAACATGTAGAAGAAAAAAAGGTCATGATGAAAATTTTTGATGACATGTTTTCCAAGAGCATACACAAGTTCCTCAAGGTGACTTTGCATTATTAAATTTTCATTTTTTCCAACTCCACTGCTCTTCCTCCATATCATGCACAAATACAAATGTTGCCTCCAATATTGCAACCATAGGATAAATGGGAATAGCACATGCCCAAGCCATAACCTAGTAAAATTGGCCTAGTTTCTGATTAGCTAGGTTGATTACAAATTAACGTAGAACTATCATCATATTAGGTCCAATAAAATAAAGAATTAGTTGTTCCCAACTAGTAGGATCAAATATAGTTTTCCAAGGTGATAAAATTGCATATGCAGATGCATCATTTGATAGACTAATTATATAATTGATGTATCACTTGATAGACTAATCCATTATGTTGATGAAAAACAAACTGTGCTTTAATCAAACATTATAAAGATTCTTTCCAAACATGCCTCTGTAGCTTCAAAACTGGTTTTCCAATGGACATATCTATGTAAAACAGACAAACAAACATGTATGTAAAATGTGGATTTTTTTATTACGCATGTCAATTTTTTGACTAATATATGAACGAAATATTATCTCATGGAAAACAATGATTTTAGGATATGCTCAAAATTGTCATGGGGAGGATATCCTTGAGCTTTAAAAGATGTTTGTGCAAATTTGGCATTGATAAAACATGGGAAGAAGGTCCATACCAATGCTATTAATCTAGGTTTTCCTTGAATCATCACAATCTGCTATGCACTTGTTTCCATGTATTCAAAATGTAGAAATATTAAGAATTCCCTCAATTTTTTTGAAGGAATGTCTAAATCAGATAAAGTTTTGTGGTCAATATTTATTGTGGGGTATGGTCAGAATGGACATGGAACTAAAGCCCAAAACCTCTTATCAATGCAATTGGAAGGGGTTGAATCTAATAAGAAAAGAAAGTCCACTCTTACATTATTAAAATGGACTATGGAACAAATATTCTTTTAGAAATTACTCTCATAACTATGTATGGAAAATGTGATGCTAAATTGTTTTCTATTATTGGTAGGCAATATTGGAATCAGACATAATGCAATTAGAGGAATGGAGTCGTAGAGCTAACCCCCATGTAAGAAGAGGTTTAAGATGACAAAAAGATGGTGATGGGTCAATTCAAGACCAAAAATATTATAGAATTTGAGTCTCTTAATGAAGAGGCAATGAGTTATCCATGGACAATAAATGCAATTGAAGTGTAAAAAAATGAAGTGAAAACAGTAAGGTTAAAGTTGCTAAATTGGATGAAGCCATCATTTTTGGCAATCGGTATGTTGAATAGTCAAATTATTGTATTTATATTTTGAGTCATGATAGGTTAGCAAAATATCTATTTCAATTCATGTTATTAGGTGTTTAATCAAGGTCATGTAGACCAAGGTCAAGGATTAGTCAAAGTTGGTCAATATTAGTCAAAGGCCTTAAGGGGTAATAAAATGTCAGGAAAGGTCACAAATGACTTAAACATGTAATTTGTAAGCCTTTTGGACCTATATATGGTGTCAAATAGGAATGAGTTAGCACAAGAGGCAAACTGTCAAAAATGTGTGTCAACATTTTTTGCAAAATGATAATTTTTTGAAGATGGAAGTTCAACCATATTGTATGAATTCTTTGGCAAGTTAAAAAGTCATTCTACTACATAAAGAAGGAAATATCAGTAGATGGGGATGGAATGTAGATAGGAGAGATGAAGAGTATGGTGTGGTAGTATAAATAGTTTCTTTTGTCAAATTTTCTGGTGTATTTGGTATTTGAATGCAGTCTTGGTACATTTTATGTAGTGCCTCTCATGTTTGCAGTCTGTACCTTGTCTATTTTGATTCGAGAGATACTTAATACTCTTATTTTGTACCTTATGATGACCCGAGGGTCGGATGTTATACTTTGACTCAGTTCGATAGATGCTATGCTACTATACTATTCAATTTATCATTTGAAATGTTGATGCTATTTTGAGATGATAGTAGATCTATGATGATATCTAGTTATATGGTTTATTTGGACATATTTTATGGTTATGTTATGAGATGAATTTTATACTATGGTTATTTACATAATTCTTGTATCTGTACACTTTCTACAAACGTGAGTGATGTAAATGGATTAAATAGGTATTTTAATGCATGTTGCTTCGGCTATGATATAATATACAATTGCACTTGATCGTGTATTTTAATGTGCAAGAATTATATCCCTAGCAGTGGCGCATGGAGTTAGTGATTCAGCTATTCATATTTTGCCAATGTCATCCCTATATGGTCAACGTACCCTTATTTAGTTGTTTAAATCTAAACCTTTCAGTGATTAGTAAATCCAAACTCATTTACATTGTGTGATTAAACCAGTGAGTGTGTCTGTGCATTTAGAAGTTTGCATTTTTCATGAAAGTGTTAAGTTATTTTCTGTGATTTTTGGTTTTCAAGTTTTAAATCTTTTTAGATTTAATTTCTAGTAGCTTTACCTTAGGTGAAATTACATTATGGATAATAATATATTTTCATTTGGTTTGATTCAGAGTTTAACTACTCCAGCTAGCTATTTTCCATAATCGATTATTCACTCAAAAATGAATAATTATTGGAAAAGTGAATTCATTATTCACCTCACTTTTTAGATTTTGAAATTTGAGAGCCATTTTGGAAATCCTCTTTTGAAGGATTCTTTTTTTGTTCATTCTGGGAGTTGTGAGTGTGGGATCTTCACGAGGTTGGTCTCATTGGATTCGGCTTGGGGAGTTTATGCTTTGCTGTCATTTTCAACAGATTTGGTGGGTGATTTATTTTATTATGTGAGTTACTATTTCAGCCCCTTTTGTTGTCAGGTAGGGCTTTCTCGTTTTATTGTTTTTGCTATGTTTTAGCTTCTGATACTTGCAGCAATTTGTTAGGAGGCTAAGAACTAGTGTTCCCCTCTGTTTCTGTTTGCTAGTTCTACCCAGTTGGTCGGGTATAAACATTTTCCCCATTTTTGAAATGGGGGTTTGATTTTTTGAGCTGTTATGCTGGTTGTTTTTGCATATGGTGTCTGATTTCATTTATTTTTGGATTTTTGAAATTTAAATTTCAAAAATTTTCCAAAATTTGATGTTTTTGCCTCGTTTTGTGTGCTTCCCTATTTTCTCAAGTTTTCTCGGCACAATGTGGTTTGTGGACTTGGATGATCCCTTCAGATATATGTCATACCACTTTTTCACCTTATGTTGCATTGGGATGCATGTAGCATTCATCATCCCAATTATCTTTTTGATTGATTGACTTTTGTTTGTGTTCTTATCCTATCATTGTGTATGATCTTTGTGATGGTGGTGTGCCACACACGTGTACATCTGTCAGGTGACTTGTGGGGCCCGATCTTTCATGATACTTCCTATGGGCACTCATCATTAGATGAGCTAGGGCAGGGTCGCATATGGAGGGGGCTTCTATCTTGTAGCTCAGTATTCATGGCGTCGGAGGTTGGCAAAGGAAGCTTTATATAAGTGATAACTAAATAAAACATTAGGTCATAATAAAATTCAAGATAAAAAAATAGTACTTCATTGTATGAGCCTTCCATTGAGGGAGTTGAGTCTACACAGTGTATGAGCCTTCTATTGAGGGAGTTGAGTCTACACAGATCTAGGCTTGGGCTTTTCAATGCCAAGCAACTCTCCATGATGTTATTCCCTACTATCATTGCCAAAAATACAAGGCAAAAACACACCAACAATTTTATTTTTTTAATATTTAAAAGTGATAATAAGATTAAATGTAATAAACAAGTATTCAAATAAATTCACTTAACTTCCTCATCCACATGTATAATTATAAAATTTAAGAACAACTTAAATGCAATTTTTTTTCTTAACATATTTGAACTTGAAATTTGCATAATTGAACATCACCATTTTATCTACTTTTCAACACACATATGCAAGATCTGAATAACATAAGATACAATGCAAGAAAGTTTCTCAATCTTTTCTCTTTTATTAATCAACTTGGTTCAAGGCTCTGTCAGGAAAGAACCAGTAAGAAAACCCAACATCCTTGCCACTTCAACAAGAGTTTAAATACATTTTTACATCGTATAGCAAAACCAATTTGAATTCTCTTCTTGGTCCTTAATAAGGGATCCTTTTCAATATCTTCAATACATCACAGTAATCATGGAGAAGACAAGAACTGACCCGAAATCAAATCAAGCATATCATGAAGAACAAATCAAGCATGCATTCCCATCTTGATTTTGCACAATAGGTCCAAACATTGAACCGGACTAGGGAGAAGGTGGATTTTCCCAATAGGAGATGTCGATCACCATACCATAACATAGCCCTTTCGAAGCTAAAACTCAAGAACTTCCGTTCTTCCACAAATGCCCTTTTGAGGCCAATACAACAAGGATTTTCATTCCTTCTCTTCTTCAAGAATTTAAATTTTCAAAACATGGTATGTGATGACAAGTAGGGGCCCATAACACCCTACCCTCTTTCCCTCTTCTCATCATGAGAAGAGACTCTACACTATTGGGGTCCAACTAAAGACCTTTCCCTGTACATGGCCACTTCTTCCCTATTCAAGGGTGAGTAATGCCAAAAAAACTCACAAAATCCCTTCAAAATTCAAGCAAAACATGAAAGGAAAACCATTCAAGAAAACATGATTCAAACCCTCCCAAGCATACCCAACATACATACAAGAAATACAAAGAAAAACACAATACCTTATGCATGAATCAAAGCATGAACAATATGAAGAACATGAACAAGGGAGAGAAGAAATCCTACCTTCACAAAAAGTTATGGTAAAATGAACAAGTTGAAAAGAGATTTTCCTTCAATCTTGAAAACTTCTCTCTAAAATTAGAGATTGGGTAACAACCAAATATACTCAAAAATGCCTCTAAATAAGATCCAAACTCAACCACCTAAAAAGGGCAATAACTTCCCCCACTTGCCTAAAAATCTAGAGGTTTCTAACTCAACTAAACCTAAGGTTAACCTATAAGTGGAGTTGAGGTTATTCAACCCCATGGTAACAACTTTCAATTTTCACACTAAGGAAAAAATAGACTTTTTGAGTGACCATAAAAGTCAATAAAAGGGGCTAAGGGAGTGAAAAATGCCCCCAACCCATACCCATACCCTTTGGGTATTAAGATTTCATGATTTTAAGGCCTTAGGAATTATTTTGGGACCAAAAAAATTCTAGGAATATTTAGGACTATCTAACAACTCCAAATTGCAGATTAAGCACTAATCTAGATTAGGGGTAACTAAACTCTATTAAAAACATATTAGCAAAAAGGTCACTAACCCAGCTTGGCTTAGATCTTAAGGTTACTCAGTTAACCCTAACTAGCATGTTGGAATGCATATACAATTTACGAGTCTCAAGTGACACTATAAAAACACTATTATGAAACATTAGCATTTACTGATTATAGAATGATACATTCATACATCTCATGATACAAATAAAATACATACAACGAGGTTTCCACAAAGGGTACATAGGGTTCAGTTTCGTTTCTCAGTTAGTTTTCTTAGCTAAAATATCTTGCACACTCATTGCACCCATCAGTAGTTCAAGAAAATCACATACATATATTCAAAACTTATTTGGATAGTTACATAAATCAAAACATGAATCTTTCATATAATTAACTATTTAATTCATTTCTACTCACATTTAATCATCAGTAATCACATAATCAATATAACATAACTTATTCATTAATTTAGATTAAAATACTAGGATAATCATCATTAGGCATGCATATACCTAACATCATAAACATCACCATTTGAGGAATACTAAACTATCTAGAACATAAAACTTAATCATTGAGGTGTCAAAATCAACACCCTTATCATCAGGTAAAAATGCCTCGTATCATCGTTAGTGAAATTTTAATGTTTAAAATAGTCAAGATAATGTAGTTTGTTCTTGAATCACTAAATATTTAAAGCATGAATGTATTAGGATCTCAATTCTTATTAGGACATCTAAACCATAAAACATAATTTCATATCCATTCTAATCTCTACAACAGTTTTAACCAGAAAGATACATATTTAATAAGTACATGTGAGGACGAACCTTACATCCTCCCCCACTAGCCTTTGACTTCCTCCTGGAAGTCACACAACTAACATGTTTGTCTTATGCTAGACCTTGTCTAGACTTGTTCCAAGATTTATTCTTGTAAAATTAATGATTAATAATTCATATACATACTCCGAAATGATAACATAATTACCTAATTATTTTTACTAAAATCAAGTTCAATCCAAAATTCTGACATGGTTACATTTTCTAGGGTCAAACACTCTTTAAAACATTTCAGTCACATATAAACAACTTTCTAATATAATATAAATATACTTATAGAGTCTCTAGCAATAATAATATCATAAGATGTTTTGATTTCTACATACCCACTCATCGGTTAATCAACTGTACAAGACTCCTTCAAATGAGGTTTCATATTAAGCACCTTGTCCCTTTATTTAAGGCTAAACACTTTCCTTTAAGAGTTTCCACGTTGCACTGATTCTTGATAGGATACTTAACAAGACCATCACTACGCATGCACCTATCCATCTAGAAGTCCATTTGGTTAACTCATAACCTTAACCAAATTTATGTTGGGGTGCAATTCCATTACTCATAACATCCAACAGAATATCACTATTCCTATTCTCAAAGTCTAGGAGAGGATGGGGCACGAATACTCTCTCTAATAACCCCAAACCCTAATGTTAAACATACACATAATCATCAGGAATCCCTTTTGGTAGGCCCATCATATTTCATTTGCCAACAAAATTTAAAAGAAAGTGCCTCACAATTTAAATTCAACGTCAAGGATGAAACATCCAACACAAAAGTCAAAAATCAAAGAAATAAAGAGTGGCCACAATAGTAAAATTTTAATCAAGAAATAAAGACATAACCAAGAGGCAAAATAGAATTGTCAATAATACAGTTGGCTAAACAGCCCCACATCACATTGTTGGCAAAAAGGAAGAACATTAAGAGTGCAAAAATCTGAAATTAGGCAAATGAGGAAATAAATCCAATTACTCACAAAATTTACATTACTAACATAATGTGGCCATACTAGGGTCACTGAAAAAAAAATGAGGGATCTTAGGTCTTCCAATTATACTGCAGGGATCTTGAAATGATTTTTTAGATGGTGGTCTAATGACCATGTCACTCAATCTCTGATTGATCCCCCATACTAACTACATACTTATCTTCATCGACATCGCCCTATAATTAGGGTTTGTTGTACTAGGGGGTTTTGCCTTGATAAGAACTCACTCAAAAGTGCAAATGCAAGGATACTAAAATGAGCCTCCATCAATCCTCTTGTTTGTTTTATTGGTTTCTTTATCAAGACTCTAACATGTGGGGACTTTAGTGACAGTTAGAGTTAAACTCTGAGTTGCCAAAACAAAACCAAATATCTCATCCTCAATTCACCATAAGTTCACATTAGGGCTCCTTCCCCTAACCTTTCTTAGGTAAAATTGAGTTATAACACTTCCCGATCTACAATCCACCTTTTAGGTTGGAATTTAAAAAGTTCAATACTCCAATACTATAATCGCCGCATAAAATTTAACTCCCATCAACGATTACTAATGTAAGATTTCCAATTATTCCATTTTATCCTCCACTTAACTACCAAGAACATTATCTAACAATAACTAGCGCCATCATAATGACATTAGTCCTTAAAAAAACTTCGATATTCTACAACAAAAATAAATACTTAATTATTCTTTTCAAATAATTATAATTATTTATCCATTTAACCAACACAATCAAATTTATAAACCTAATTTTAGAACAATCATACTTAAACATTTCATATAGTTGAATAAAAAAAAGACAACATTACATTTTAAAGTTATAGGCTTATTTATTAGTAACATTAATGTCCTCTATTCAAAAAGAATACTAAGCAAAATAAATATTAACACAAAAGTATAAAACTAGCTAATATAATACTAACAATTAGAATGTGATAACTAACTATACTAATTTAACATCTAACATACCACTCCTAACCTTTAAACTTTAATGCATATCCTATTTAACAACTAAAATATTTCAACAATATAATTAAAACATACTAAGATATCCTAACTTATTTTTCTTTAATTAACTTTAACTTTCAAACAAATCCTAACATTTAACAACTTAAATATAATACTAAACAAACTACTAACTAACTTTAATTTACTAACCAATCTAATAATACATATTAAATAATTAATTAACAAACAATTAACCTGAAGATCTTACCTATAAACTAAATATAACCTCTAACCAACCCCTGAAACCTAACACTCTCATATAGTTTCTTTCAATATTTGAAATAGAATATTATTCTTATTAACACTAATTCTAACACAAAACTCTAAATATAAACTTATTAACATATCTTCACAATAACTTACCTTATCATTCTAAAAATAAATCTTAATATCAAATTCTAACACCTTTTTAATTTTTTTTAAAAAATACTAACCACTAAAATATTAATACAAAATAGAACTAACAACCAAAATCCTAAAATTAATTACTAAACCACAATAACAAACTAGAATACACTTAATTAAAACTAAACTAAATTAGCAATATTAACATTTACTAATATTAAAACATACTAATTACTACTAACATAAAATAAACTAAAGTCTCAAACTACAAATAAAACTTGCTAAACTAACCCACCCCCTAACACTACCGAATTGACCCACGCACACCCCCCCTTTCTCCTATGTGGCGCACTGTCTCACACAGTCCTGTGTCAAACTAGGGAGGCATGAGTGGTGGGTGACCCGCAGTCCACGGCCTGTATGCTTTAAAAGTGCCTATGCATAATCCATCTGCCCAGTGGGAATCCCATTTCCCCCAAAAATTGGTGTGCTTCCCAAGGCCTACGCATATATATTGCTAAGTAAAATTTTCATGGGGTACATGAATGCCAAGCGCCAATAGGAGGAGAGTGTTTAGCATTTTGATTGGTTGCTTGGGTCAAAGGACTGCGCCTGCTAGCAGATAAGGAGTAGTGCAACACATGGGTAAGGGATTAAAAGTAATGGTGTAAAGTTTGGTTGGTGGTTTGTAACTTTAAACAAACCTGCCCCCCCTCTCTAATTAATATGCTAGCTTCCAAAAAAATTGTAAGCGTCAGACCAAATTCACATGGGGGTACGTTTGGGCGAAGTCAAAGTTTTTAATGCACCATGGGGTTGTCCCATCCCATGCAAATCCTTCAACAAATCACATTTAAGTAGCAACTTCCTACATCATATTCCCTTGCAAAAGCAATGTCATAGATATGCACTTGGAGATTAATGCACCCATTTTGGGGAGATGGACAGTAGGATGATGTCAGCACCCTTTCCACCAATAACCTTTAAGTGGTCAGCCTTAACCACATGGAGGGATACGTTGGGGATGCACCATTGGTCACATATGGCTACACCTAGGGTGATGGGGAAAGTAAATTTAAAGTTAAGTGGTTGGGTTTTTAGGATATTTTCTTTTTCTTTTTATTTAAATTTCTAATATTTATTTAACCAAAAAAAACATATATATTTAAGGGAATCTTTATAATATGTTATGTTCAAAGGGGAGGATTTATTTCCTTTCCAATACAATTTCCAGAGAGCTTTTTACTCTAAAGAGGATTTTTTTTTTTTTTTAAGTCCATTATATTTGCTAAGTGTTTAGGATGTTCAAATTTATTTAAATAGCCAAGGGGGATTTTTTTTTTAAAAAAAAAATTGAAATATAGCATAGAGTTTAAATGTTTGGTTAACACAATAATATAGGATTCTTTCCCCTTCCAATCCAATACGAAATTGCAAGAGGTGATTTAATTCATGTAGTTTTAAACATCTACACTTCACATGGACCCATTCTTGCCCAAGTGTTACGAAACTGGGCTCTGATACCAAAATGTCATGCCAAAAAATACAAGGCAAAAACACACCGACAATTTTTTTGTTTTAATATTTAAAAGTGATAATAAGATTAAATGTAATAAACAAGTATTCAAATAAATTCACTTAACTTCCTCATGCACATGTATAATTATAAAATTTAAGCACAACTCAAATGCAAATTTTTTTCCTAACATATTTGAACTTGAAATTTGTATAATTGAACATCACCATTTTATCTTCTTTTCAACACACATATGCAAGATCTGAAAAACATAAGATACAATGCAAGAAAGTTTCTCAATCTTTTCTCTTTTATTAATCAACCTAGATCAAGGCTCCATCAAGAAAGAACTAGTAAGAAAACCTGACATCTTTGCCACTTCAACAAGAGTTTAAATACATTTTTACATCGTATTGCAAAACCAATTTGAATTCTCTTCTTAGTTCTTAATAAGGGATCCTTTTAAATATATTCAATACATTACGGTAATCATGGAGAAGATGACAACTAACTCGAAATCAAATCAAGCATACCATGAAGAACAAATCAAGCATGCATTCCCATCCTGATTTTGCACAATAGGTCCAAATATTGAACCAGACTAGGGAGAAGGTGGATTTTCCCAATAGGAGATGTCGATCACCATACCATAACATATCCATTTTGAGGCTAAAACTCAAGAACTTTTGTTCTTCCACAAATGCCCTTTCGAGACCAATACAACAAGGATTTTCATTCCTTCTCTTCTTCAATAATTCAAATTTTTAAAACATGGTATGTGATGACAAGTAGGGGCCCATAACACCCTACCCTCTTTCCCTCTTCTTATCATGAGAAGAGACTCTACACTATTGGGGTCCAACTAAAGCCCTTTCCATGTACATGGCCACTTCTTCCCTATTCAAGGGTGAGTAATGCCAAAACAACCCACAAAATCCATTCAAAATTCAAGCAAAACATGAAAGGAAAACCATTCACGAAAACATGATTCAAACGATCCCAAGCATACCCAACATACATAGAAGCAATACAAAGAACAACACAATACCTTGTGCATGAATTAAAGCATGAACAATATGAAGAACATGAACAAGGGAGAGAAGAAATACTACCTTCACAAAACGTTATGGTAAAATGAACAAGTTGAGAAGAGCTTTTCCTTCAATCTTGAAAACTTCTCTCTAAAATTAAAGATTGGGTAACAACCAAAACTACTCAAAATGCCTCTAAATAAGATCCAAACTCAACCACCTAAAAAGGGCAATAATTTCCCCCACTTGCCTAAAAATCTAGAGGTTTCTAACTCAACTAAACTTAAGGTTAACCTCTAAGTGGAGTTGAGGTTATTCAACCCATGGTAACAACTTTCAATTTTCCCACGAACACAAAAATAGACTTTTTGAGTGATCGTGAAAGTCAACAAAAGGGGCTAAGGGGGTGGAAAATACCCCCAACCCATACCCATACCCCTTGGGTATTAAGATTTCATGATTTTAAGGCCTTAAGAATTGATTTAGGACCAAACAAATGCTAGGAATATTTAGGACTATCTAACAACTCCAAACTGCAAATTAAGCACTAGTCTAGATTAGGGGTAACTAAACTCTATTAAAAATAGATTAGCAAAAAGGTCACTAACCTAGTCTGATGTAGATCTTAAGGTTACTTAATTAACCCTAACTAGCATGTTGGAATGCATATACAATTTATGAGTGTCAAGTGACACTATAAAAACACTATTATGAAACATTAACATTTACTGATTACAGAATGATACATTCATACATCTCATGATTCAAATAAAATACATACAATGAGGTTTCCACAAAGGGTATACAGGGTTCAGTTTTGCTTCTCCGTTAATTTTCTTAGCTAAAATATTTGGCACACTCATTGCACCCATCAGTAGCTCAAGAAAATCACATACATATATTCAAAACTTATCTGGATAGTTACATAAATCAAAATATGAATCTTTCATATAATTAACTATTTAATTCATTTCTACTCACATTTAATCATCAATAATCAAATAATCAATATAACATAACTTATTCATTAATTCAGATTAAAATACTAGGATAATCATTGTTAGGCATGCAAATACCTAACATCATAAACATCACCATTTGAGGAATATTAAACTATCTAGAACGTAAAACTTAATCATCGAGGTGTCAAAATCAACACCCTCATCATCAAGTAAAAATGCCTCATATCATCGTTAGTGAAATTTTAATGTTTAAATAGTCAAGATAATGTAGTTTGTTCTTGAATCACTAAATATTTAAAAGTATGAATGTATTAGGATCTCAGTTCTTATTAGGACATCTAAACCATAAAACATAATTTCATATACATTCTAATCTCTACAATAGTTTTAACAGAGAGATACATATTTAATAAGTACATGAGAGGAGGAACCTTACACCTACATAATAGCCCATTGAGATGTCTGACTAGGACTTGTAGTTTATGCATTGTCTTTGTCTTGGGTTCAATCATCATATTGCTTGGCATGTGTGTTAGTGGTTGGATCATTATCTCCATCAGCACAACAGATGTGGACCTTTGGGTGCCACATGGTTGGGAGGTGTAGCTACCTTCACCACTGCTAGGGATCAGTGTACAGAGATGGTCTTATATCCTAGTGTGACCACTACTGGATGTGTTCACTTGGTACTTTGATTTACAGAGTATTCTTCTTGTGATTTATGCTTTCATTGGGATGTTTTTTATCATGTGTAGATGATCTTAATTTTGACACATTCCTTATTATGATGATTAGCATGTGATAGGTGATGTTATTGACTTGTAGTTTTATCTTCTATTGTACTACTAGCATGTTAGATTTCTTTATGCTTTTGGTTATTAGCATGTTTAGTAGTGAAATTCCTATCACAACAGTACCGATGATTTGATCTGTGGCTTGGGATGTTATGTGCAAGGGATGGCTAGAGCCCACGATGGTCTTATAACGCAATTGATAGTTGGGAGGAACCACATACTTAGTTTATTTTTTTTGTACATTGCGATGTTATTTCAATTATTCCAATGTTGCTTTAGTTCTCTATGATGTTCCTTCTATACTTTTACTCTTATCTATTAGATGGTTAGATGTTGTTCTTTCTATATTTCCTTTTCAATTCAAGTGTTCTTGCCTCGAAATGTGGATATGGTACTCCCTAATGTGGAGGTTTTGAACTTTGTTTTAGTCATTTGTTTATCCTTAAGTGTTTTTTCTTTAGTTTCCTGGGTGACCATTTATCAGCATGGTGCAACACAAAATTATATCACATGCCCATTGAAATTGTATCATGCATCCCCTGATTCTATTGCACGCCTCTTGGAGAAATATCGCGCGATATTGGAAAGTATCACACCTCCTTGTAAGAAATGTCATATGACACCCTTAATGTGTCACACGCCTTTGGGAGAAGTATTGCATAGTCCCTGAAAATGTCACCATCCTTCTTTAGAAATGTCACATGATACTTTTATGTGTTGTATTAAAGTATCACCTAGTTTTTGTAAAAACCTGTGTAGGAGGGCAGTGGGCACTTTTGAGTCTAGTCTAAACTTTTTGAGAGTTGATTCAAATACCCTCTTCGGTGTTCTTCAACCCTATGGTGTCGTATTTTGGATCCAGGTTGTTTCTATTATTATCAAGTTTTGTGTCTTTCTGTTGTAGTCCTTTGGAGTTTAAAATATATCATTTAAGTATAAGATATTTAATTCCTTATACTTAAGATATATTTTAATATATGCAATGATTCATTTGAGATGGATTTTAGACCTCTACGGACTAAGATAAAGATTCTAGGAAATTTTAGGGCTTCAAAATTTAGACTTAGCCAAATTTTAGGAGTTTTCTTTGATCTTTTAGCTTGGTCAATCTCTTATGCTTTCTCATTTGTGGTTTTTGTAGTAGTGGCATTTGGAGATCCATTGGTGTGGGATTGTGTGTCAGTCTTCCGTTGTGATCTTTATGATCTTTGTATGATTGTTGCTTTGTGCTCTTACACTTGTTTTAAAAATATATATATATATCACTTGTATTTCATCCTTGTTTCCAAGGATCTCCGAGCGAGGCATTACATTCTCCCTTACCTTGTGGATTTAACAGTTCAAAATATTTCTACCAAGTTGAATGAAGTCTAGAATTAATGCTAATGCTACATGTGTTCATAACTTCATTGGTTATTTGTTTAAGTTCTATTTACCCACAATGAATAGTAAACTATATGTATTTTCAGGGTGAAGTATCACAGCAACTACATGTTCTCATATATGGAGTTAGGGAAGATTTAAAGGTTTTCTTTGTTTTTTTCAAATTACCATTTTGTAGGTTGACACCATACCCTTGCTCCTTATAATGGAGTTGGTTGAGAATCTATAAGACACATACTACTACATGAAGAATACAAGGGATCAACACTCAAGAACATGATAGCAGCTTGTGTATAATTTTCATGGTGTTTGAAGGGTTTCAGTCATTCACAAAATGTTGAAGAACCCATTAGAAGAATTGGGTAGGCAAGATAATGGAGATAGGAGGACAATTACTTTAAACAATAATGAAGCCCTCATTGAGGCAAGGGTTTGAATGATCAATTATCTCCTCAATGGCTAGGATCCCAAAAGTTGGAATTTTTAAATCTCTTGATAAGGTAAATTTGTAACTAAGTTAATTTGTTCAAGTTCATTGAGGGTTTTGTGAGTTTGTAGTTTGAGTGTGTGTTTTAGACCTATTAGCCTCAACTAGGACCTACAGTTTGAACACCTTAATGAATAGTTGAAACCCTAAGAGTTGGAGGTTTAGTAGAGCTCAATAGTTGGAATTTGAATCCTTCTTTAGTTTCAGTGGTTATTTTGAAATATTTTGATTTCTTTCCTTAAATCCCAAGATAGCTACAAGGAAGAGCCCTTATTAGATCAATTTTTTAGGTTGGTGTTTGGAGTCCATTGAGGTGGATGGAACCTTATGAATGTTTGAAATCACATTTCTTGGGATTAGTTAAGCCCTTGGAAACATTGGGGTGTGGAGTTTGTTAAAGGTTTGGGAGGGTGTAAGGGAGTGGAGGTATTATATGGCAAGATGGTTAGTTATTTTTGTTGCAAAGATATAAGTAGAGAAATTCGGAAGAATTAGATAAATTTTTATGGTCAGCATTGATTGTAGGGTATGGTCAGAATGGACATGGAACTGAAGCCCAAAATCTATTCTTACAAATACAATTGGAAGGGGTTGAATATGATAAGAAAAGAAATCTCACTCTTACATTATTAAAATGGACTATGAATCAAATATTCATTTAGAAACTACTCTCGTAACTATGTATGCAAAATGTGATTCTATGGAGAGTGCACACAATCTTGTTCAATCAAATGCAAAGTGCTAGAATCAAACCACATCGGGCTAGGATCAGGCTAGAGAATTATTATGAAAACTTAAACCCAATCAATGAAACAACATGCAAACAAGCATGCATCAGGTATTTGTTTTACACAATTGTGATCATTTCCATATAGGAAGAATATCCAATTCAAGGTCATCAAAGTATCAATTAAAGCTACCTTGGAATACATCAAAACTAGCAATGGGGTTTTCCATCCAAAGTTAACATCACTACCTCTCATCATTCCATATGCAAGAAACCTCTACACAAATTCCCAACTCAAGTTTACAATCACTGCCATAACCAGACCAATCTTGGTCTTCTCCCCTATATATATAGAAGCCAATGAGTCAAATATGGTTTCCCTACAAGCAATGCAAAGGTGAACACAATAGGAAAGGAAAACAAGAATGAATCAATGTCTTTGAGAGCTTGTGATATATGACATGGGTATGGTGCCAATTGGGGAATCCAACCACCTGAGATAAAGCCTAAGTTTGTATTGGGTGTGAGAAAAGAGGGCATGATAGAAATAATAGTATAATTGTCATCAATACACACAAATTTTGCACCAAAATTATTGTAGATGTCCCATACATCAATTTTGATCATATTCTATTATATTTCTAAAATGATTGATGGCTATTATTATACCTTGCACATTTTCATGGGGCAAGTGCAAGTTAGCTTATTATTAGCCTAATATACAATGAGACTATTTCATTTTATTTTTTGAAAACTCTAGTTGTCATTGAAATTTTGATGCAACCTATCATCGATGGTATGAAAAACTCATCAAATCATCTTTGGTTGGTATCAATAGTTTGATGGGGTTTTCCATCGATGGTATAACAAACCTATTGAATCATCTCTAGATGGCCTTGATAGTTCAATGAGATTTATCGTCGATGGTATAACAAACTCGTCAAATCATCTCTAGTTGGCATCGATAGTTTGATGTTTCAAATCAGTTGTCTAGTGCTAACATGTGACATAGATGGCGATGATTTTCAATGGAGAATCTTGTCAATAAATTGATGTTTGTGGAGTGGATCAAACTTTTTACAGTATTCTAGTGACATTGACTTTTGACATTTAAGTGTTAATTTCAACCACCAATGTCTTGATAAATAGGTTCAAATTTACTAGTATGGAAAAGTGAATTAAAAATTAAATAGAGCAATTATCTATCAAATGATTGAATATATTAAGGACTTTGAAAGAAGTTATAGAGTAGTTATGTGGTCTTATTTAAAATAATTTAAAGCTAGAATGTATCAAAGATATTGGATACCACCTCATATTGTGGAGAAATACAAGAATGATATATATTTTCTAGAGATCAGACACTCATGTATAGTGAAAGTTTTAAAACCAAGAACATTATGGTTAGAAATATTAGGCTACAGAGTAAAGGAAGATGATTTAATTACAAGCATTGAGTAATTCTTGGGTCTACCTATAGATGCAAAAGCTAGTTAGTTTGGTAGTTATGAAGAAGTGTATAGGAAGTTATTATAAGAAATAAAAAATTACTAGTTGAAACAAGTGCAAGGAGTACTCTTTCAAGAAGAAAAAAATCTATAACAATACCTCCAACATATGTCTGAATCAAGAAGAAAATTGCTAATAAATAGGTTACCTATAAAAACAATGAAGAAAGTTCAACTACAAGAAGGAAAATATCTCAAATTGCAAGGGAATAAACATCTCAACCTAGGAGAAGAATAAGAATTCAAGCCTTAATATGAACAAGGAGATAGAAAATGAACCATTTGAAGATTAGATGGGCATCAAAATCACTAAGATTTCTACTAACATAGCTAAAGGAATAAAGAAATATAGAGCTATCATGAACATACATGAAATCAAGTATAAGCCATAGACAAAAGAGGAGAATAAGATCATAGAAGATGTAATATTGTCACATTTCTATAAGTTTATAAGATTTCCAAATGTTATAAGGAACAATACTCCCAAAGAACTACTTGAAAATATCAAAGCAAGATGGGATGAATTTATTAAACCGGATAGTCAAAGAAAAGAAAGGACATTAATTATCACTAAACCAAAAGAAAGTGTTGAAGAGATAGATTCAACAATAAAATAAAATGAGAATATATTTTCTAAAAAATATAGGGTGCCAAAAATATTAGCAAGTCTATAATAGGAACTAGAAAATGAAGCATTATACTTATGGAAAACAATTTTTGATGCAAGTATCCAATAGGAATTTGAATCAAAAGAATAAATATAGATAAGATAAATCTTTGGAATGAGTAATGTAATTGGAAAAAGTGAAGGATGCATTGACTTCTTAAAGGAAAGAGATGATGAAGGATTAGAAAGTGATCATAAAAAAAATGATCCTATCAAAATTCAAGATGTCACCAAAGATGAATGAGTTGACGGGCATCATAAATCAAAAGTAATAGATGAAGAAGAAAAAGTTACAATTGCATATGTTAGAATAGAGGAGGAATCACATTCTACAAATATGGCACAAGATATCAATGAAATAGTGACAATAATAACAACCAAGAAGAATTCAACACATACTGAGATGGGTGTCATGTCCCCTTTTCAAATAATTAAAAATAATAACTTTTGCTAAGGCAAGCAGGCTCAAAAAGTGAAGTTTCAGAAAAAGGGGCTAATCTTTGGAAACCAATGGATTAATAAATAAAAATTATTATTAAAATATGTATTATTGACCCCTCTTGGTCTTGATTAGAGCTATGCCCTCTTTTAAAGGGATTTGGAGGCATTTCGGGCTCATTCTAGAACTTGATTTTTTCTCATTGCTTTTTTGTTCTTCAAAGGCTGACACACTTGTGGAGAATGAGACCCAAGTGAACCGCCTCACAATAGGTGTATCATAGTCACGCACTAGGCCTTTCTTAGGAATAATATATTCAAACTAAGGACTATTTTCCCCACCATGAGGTGCATTTAGTCGTATCAACCCAGGGACGTATACTTGAAATGGTCAGCACAGTATGTGCACTAGGTCTCTTAATGAGTCACTAAGCTTATGCTGCAGGAAAGTAAAAATGCAAGGAAAAGAACTTACACTACTGCTACAAGAAGGTAAAACACTTAACTCTATGAATAATAGAAATAAAATGGAAAAGATAATAGATATTCCAACTTGGCTCATCCACTAAAATTGTTCTCACATATGTTGTAGGAACATTCACATAGTGTGATGCTACAGGAAGGAACTTACTACTTCTACTTAAGATACTACTAATGCTTGAAAATAAATCTATTCTATCCTAATCTAATCCACCTCCCAAGTGGGCCCCCTTGGTTGGCTTCTCTAAACTATTAACATAGGATAGAAGCCAAAGAAAACTATTTCATTTCATTTAAATATTCATTACATAACACAGAACTGTAAAACACAACTGTAAAAGTTAATAGTTTGTTCTTAGAAATTTTCTTCTTACTCGCTAAAAAAAACTTAACACATTGGGGTTGATTCCTACATATATAGGAGATCAACACTTTATTCCATAACAAAAAAGTAAATGTCCTAACGTTAAATCTACAAGAGAGAAAATAGAAAGAACAACTGAAGGTAGGAATAATAAAGTCTTAACATCCACTTGTCACAAAGTAAATGCAGAGAAGGCAATGAATCTTCATAGCTCCTCCTTACTTGCTGCCATGTTTTCTAGAACCGTTACAACTTTCTCCACCATGGTTGCTCCTTAGCACTTGCTTCTCCTTGAATGTTGTTGATGTCTAATTTTTGAATCCCTCCAATCATCTTGTAATCTTCATTAATAGGTTAGTTATGACACAAATTATGTTTGCAAATAAATATTTATCAAATTAAATTCAAACATAAGAACACACATTTTGATAATTATATGAAATACTACATACTAGATATAATATGAGCAAAATATGACATAGTTTCTACCCCATAGTTTCATCAAAGATTTGATAAACATAGGTCCATAAGTTTTTTAACAAAGACAAATAGAGTATCAACAAAGTATCTTAAATACCACAAAATAAAGGCAAATTTTAGTCTCATCATTTGTCCCCTACCAAACTAATGCTTGTCCTCAAGCATTGCACTTCCTTGTTAGAGACCTGAACTCTCTAATTTCTATCCTCCCCTTTCTATTGCTCTTAAAAGTGTAGTAAAATCCTCCGGTTCTCTCCCACACTTCTCTCCAATGATCTTCCTACAACTTATCAAGTCTATCAACATTGATATCATACAAGGGCCATAGGAACATTGGAGGTTGCATTGTTAAAGGACACCACAACTCTAATCTTGGGTACTTTCCCAGTTCTAAATATTTTGGAACTCTGTGTAGTGCACTTCCAAGTTAATAGGGTTGTGTGGTTTTGATTTCTTAAGAGATTTAGGTAGTCTCACCCACCTACTCCTTACACTAGTCATGGCTCTCTAAAATGCAAAGTAAGGAAAATTTTCATATTCAACATAAACCTTAGTTCTAGCAGCAAATATCTTCTCCCTTACTATTGGATTCTTGTTTCCATAGGTCAATGTAAACCAATCTCAGAGCATCTCCTCTAGCTTACTACTTTCTACTCTCAAAGGTAAAGGTTCTAGTCTCTCCTCATCTCTATAGTCATTCAACTACCTATCATAATTCGCTTCATTGGACATCCATGACATGAGAGCTTTTAAATTTACATTTCCTATGTAAAGAAAAGGATTCCACTCAGTCTCTACAGGAATAACAAAGTTATGAACATGTAATTCACACAATAAGTTCTGTTGCAATGGTGGTAAAGTTTGATACAGCCCATAAAATTCTTGTGCTAACTTAAACTCTACATTCACATTCTTAGGAGTTAACAATAAATAAAACAAAAGAAATTTCTCTTTCAAGTAGAGAGCATAGACTCTAAGTGGTGGCCTACAAGAAAGGGTTGTTGAACTGGAGGGGGTAATTATGGAGCACTAGTATTTTGGTTAGGCAATTGTTGGCATCCCTTCCATTAGTTCGTAGATTGCCAATTCCCTTGGGGTGATTGCCATTGTTTCTACTGGTTTTGCCAGTAATTCTGTTGGTTCTATGGCCATTGGTTATTCTGTTGATTAAGCCAGGGTTGTTGGGAATTCTAAGGCCATTGTGATTGTTGTGGGTTATTTTTCCCAGCATTATTCCAATTGGATTTATTTTTTGGAGGACATTGGGTATTACAATTTTTCAATTGACTACCATATGAATTTGAACTTTGCAAGGGGTCCAGAGGCATACCTTGACGTTGGGCCCATGGTCGGCATTGAGAAACAAAGAATACATGCTCATCATCTCCATCTAGCTTGACGTATTCAGTTGGAAGATGTTGTTTCTCCATGCTTTCAACCAATTTACATTGGCAATCCTTCTTTTTCTTTCGGCAATGAGGACAGTACTCAGCTAGTTGTAATTTGGCTTCTGCTTGCTTCTTCTTTCCAGTCATTTTGTCCAACTATGTGGCAACATCATTAATAATTTCTTGTTTGAAATCTAAAAATGGATTGGATATCTCAAGCTTTGAAATGCCTTGACTGATCCCTTTAGTGATTGTAGAATGTGGTCCTCGACCTTTCTTCATAGTTGACCTTGAATAGTTCTAACAGATTTTTTTGAGGTCATCCCAAGAAGCTTGATATACATCACCGGTAGCCATTAGGTCCAATGCTTCCAAACAATTATCATTCACACCTCTCAAAAAGACTAGCTTTTGTGAGTCTTCAAACAAAGTGTGCTAAGGATTCTTTTGCAATGTATATAGAAAATATGAAACATAGTCTTCCAATGTCTCCTCCTCCTTCTATGATATCCTAAAGATATCATCCCCTCATGTACCAGATGCTTTGCAATATTCTTTATACTTCTCCAGGAACAAAGCTTACATTTCATCCCAAGTTGTAGCTGCATTGGCTCTTAAGCCCATGAACCATCATAGAGTTGATTCTTTCAATGTTACTAGAAAATGTGAAACATACTCTTCCAATGTCTCCTCCTCCTTCTATGATATCCTAAAGATATCATCCCCTCTTGTACCAGATGCTTTGCAATATTCTTTGTACTTCTCTAGGAACAAAGCTTGCATTTCATCCCAAGTTGTGGCTGCATTGGCTCCTAAGCCTATGAACCATCATAGAGTTGATTCTTTCAATGTTACTAGAAATAATTTAAGCTTATGGGCATCAGTGTTTTAGTCAAAACTATGAAAAATTATGTCAAACTCAAACAAGAAAGTATTAGGGTCTTCAGTTGCAAGGCCATAAAACTTTGGAAGAGCAGTGGGAGGTATGTTCTTGAGATTGGCATTGGTTACAAGACTTGGAAGTGGAAATGGAAAAGTAGGTTGTGCCATGACTGGTGGTAATGGATTTTGAGGTTGAAGCTAAAAAGGAACATTGGGCACTAGATGATTAACAACTGGTGGATTCAGGGTAGTGTTATCAAGGAAACTGGCCAATACTTCAGTGAAAGGTTGGAGACCAGATATATCTATGGGTTCAGCTCTTGATGATGATGTTGTGGAAAAAATAGGACTTGCATCTTCAAAAGGTAACTCAAATTCTTCTTCTTCAACTTCTTCGTTCAAATTAGCAAATCCTCATGGAAGAAATCTACCATGTTCATATCGTCATCTTCCTCTTTGATGCATGCAATTAAGCTTTTCACACTAGTAAAAAGAACTCAAACTAAAAACTATGACTCAAAAAGGCTCCTAGCTTGACACCATCCCCAGCAACGGCGCCAAAAATGAATTGCCTCACAATAGGTGTATCATAGTCATGCACTAGGCCTTTCTTAGGAATTTTATATTCAAACTAAGGACTATTTTTTGCACCATGAGGTACATTTAATCTTATCAACCTAGGGACGTATACTTGAAATGCTTGACACAGTATGTGCACTAGCTCTCTTAATGAGTCACTAAGCTTATGCTATAGGAAATTAAAAATGCAAGGAAAAGAACTTACACTACTGTTGTAGGAAGGTAAAACACTTAACTCTATGAATACTAGAAATACAATGGAAAAGATAACAGATATTCCAACTTGGCTCATCGACTAAAATTGTTCTCACATATGCTGCAGGAATATTCACAGAGTGCGATGCTATAGGAAGGAACTTACTACTTCTACTTAAGATACTAATAATGCTTGAAAATAAATCTATTCTATCCTAATCTAATCCACCTCCCAAGTGGACCCCCGTTAAACTATTAACACAGGATAGAAGCCAAAGAAAACTATTTCATTCCATTTAGATATTCATTACATAACATAGAACTATAAAAGTTAACAGTTTTCTCTTAGAACTTTTCTTCTTACTCGCTAAAAAAAAACTTAACACACCGGGGTCGATTCCTACATATATAGGAGATCAACACATTATTCCATACTAGAAAATTAAATTTTCTAGCTTTGAATATGCAGGAGAGAAAATAGGAAGAACAACTGAAGGTGGGAATAATAAAGTCTTAACATCCGCTCACCACAAAGTAAATGCAGAGAAGTTAATGAATCTTCATAGATCCTCTTTACTCGCTACCATGTTTTCTAGAACCATTACAACTTTCTCCACTGTGGTTGCTCCTTAGCACTCGCTTCTCCTTGAATATTGTTGACACCTAACTTTTGAATCCCTCCAATCATCTTTTAGTCTTCATTAATAGGTTAGTTATGACACAAATCATGTTTGCAAATAAACATTTATCAAATTAAATTCAAACATAAGAACACATATTTTGATAACTATATGAAATACTACATACTACATATAATATGAGCAAAAGATGACATAGTTTCTACCCCATAGGTTCATCAAAGGTTTGGTAAACATAGGTCAATAAGTGTTTTAACAAAGACAAATAGAGTATCAACAAAGTATCTTAAACACCACAAAATAAAGGCAAATTTTAATCTCATCACCAAGGATAGGAGTTATTAGGTTTCTAGGGAGGCTAAAGATGATATTTTGAGGCCATTCCATGTGCAAGCTCATGCAGAGTTTGCCCTTGTGCTGAACAATGCAAATTTGTGAGTTTTTGGGTGTGTTTCTTGTAAGAGTTTGGTGTTTCCAATTGAGGATTTCATATCATTTTGGTTTTCTACTATATTGTAGACATTTAGATGTTAAAATAGAGCTAAATACATCTATTGGGTTGTGGTTATACTTTTGTGATAGATTATTAGTGTTTTGTGGTGTTTCTGGGCTATTTTGTGTTGTTTTTGGGAGCCCGATGAGCATTGTTTTTGTCCTCTATTTGGGAGCTATTTTGTAAAATCTATACAGATCTGGAAATATCATTTTGTGGGTTTTATGCTGGAAAAAATTATATAAAAATGTCTACTTTTAGATTTATTAATAATAGGTGAAGCTATGAAGTTTTTGGCACTATTTCAAGCATACCCAATTTGGATTTTATTGAGAAATTGGTTGATCTTTTGAAATATTGGTTGTTTGATTTTAAAATCTTATCAGAGACTTTAAATATTATATAAAATCAAAGAGGGGACATTATAGTGGTATCAAAGCTATGATCTTTCCAGCCTGAGGGTTTGTAGAAGTTTGTATGCAACTAAGTGAAAGAGAAAGGCAATATTCGCAGGGAGAAAAGAATAAAAAAAAATTGATCAAACCTCCAGTTAAAAGTAAAAGTACAAAATCCAAGGAAGGAAAAAGTATGGCTGACCCAGATGAGATGGCAAAGAAATTCTTCTAGGACATCTAGAATACTCAAAAGCAAACAGTGGATAGTTTGGCAGAAACTAGAGAGGCTTTGTGGATATTGACAGAAAAACTACAAGGAGTTGCATCTACTAATGAGAAAGGGAGCACTTTAGAGAAGCCAAGAAATCTGAAACCCACACCCTCTAAATCAACAAAAATTATTTTTCTACCTGCAAGTGAGCCACCAGTACCAAATCCATCCCTTAGTCCTATGGAAGAGGTTACAGGTAACTTGATTGCATTAAGAGCTTAGAATGGCTTAGATGATGACTTTCATAGTTCAGTTCCTTTTAGAGAATATGTGGATATGATAAACACTTTGATGCCCAAGAAAGAGTATAGGAGGGAGCATGAGGAGCATGACATAAGTGGAAGAGAGCTCAAAAATAAAATAAGCAAGTTTATAGCACCTACTTTTGATGGAAAAAATAAAAATTTTGCGAAAGCGTAGCTACAAAAATTACAGACCTTCTTCACACTTAACCCCCTGAAGGAAAGTGATGTTATTCAATTTGCAAGTCTACACTTTGAAGATGTAGCCTATGATTGGTGGTATCATGGAATGACTACTCAAGGTCATGATCAGGTAACTACATTTGATGATTTCAGTCAAAGAGTGATAGATAGATTTTACCTCAAGGATAATGAAGAGTATTTTAATTAATTGTCAAAGTTGAACAAACCAAATCAGTTAATGAGTATATAGAAGAGTTTCAAAAAGTGGTTTTTATGGTACCTGATATGACTAAAAAGAGCTTGATGGTTTCGAATATTATGTTAAGGGTCTAGTTAAGGTTTTCTCACCCTCGACCTTACAAAAAGCTATCAAAAGAACATTGAAACTTGAAACTTGTGTGCCTATGAAACTAGTCACTATTAAAAAAACCCCAAATCTTTGGCAACATAAGAGGAATTTTTAGAAAAAGATTTTTCTAGCACTACCACCACAGAATGTGATAAATGTAGCAAAAAAGAAGGTAGATGAAGAGACTAGGAGTGAATTATGAAGGCAAAAGCTTTGTTTCACTTGTAGAGAACCATGGGTTCTAGGACACAGACGTTTGGGGAAAGGTCAAGTGCACTATATTTAAGTTGCTTCAGAATCAAATTTGGATGAGCATGAGGAATTTCATGACACTAAGGAGGAGGAAGAAGAAGAGAAGAAAAAAGAAATTAGCAAGGATGGAACTTTAGCAGCATTATCAAGAGTCCCAAGATACCATCCCTTTCGAATTTGAGTGGTACTAGCAGGGAAAAGGTTGACAGTTCTTCTTAATAGTGGGGCAACTCACAATTTTACTGATGAGGGATTTGTCATGAAAAGAGGGCTTAAAGTAGAAGATTTTGAGGGATTCAATTTTACTGTAGTTGATGGATTCACTATGCCTTGCACATGGGTGGTGAAACAACTCAAGATGACCTCAGGAGATTATGAGTTATGTGATGACTTCTATGTTGTTGGCATTGGGGAGATAGATCTTGTATTGTGTGTTCAATGGTTGAACTCTATTGGAGGCTATTACATGAACCATCAAAATATGAAGTTTAAATTCCATTCCAATGGGAAAGAAGTCTTATTGAGAGGCTTATTGAATGGATCACCTAAGGTGGTCACTACAAAGAGGATGGAGAGGACTTTTGAAAGAGAACAAGTAGCATGGGCAGGAGGAGTCATAATCCATCCAACAAGCTCTCCAAAAAATCAAGGTAATTTCCATTTTGAAATTCTAAATATTCTTGATAAGCATAATACAGTTTTCAATGATTTGCCTCCAAGATTACCACCAAATAGGGGTTTTGAGCATGTAATAGAGTTAGAACAGGGTGTCAAACCAATTATAAGAACTCCATACTACCATCCAAGAGGTTATAAGGAAGAAATAGAAAAAAAATTATTAAGGAACTCTTGGACATGGGATTCATAAGGCCTACCTCTCATCCATTTGCATCATCTATGGTACTTGTCAACAAAAAGGATGGTACAATGAGAATGTGTATAGAATATAGGGCTCTAAACAAGAAGACCATAAAAAATAGGTATTCCATACCACACATAGATGAACTCATTGATGAGTTACATGGTGTTGTATACTTCTCAAAAATTGACTCAAGATCAAGGCACCATCAAATCTAAATGAGGGAAGATGTGGAAAAGACCGCTTTCAGATGTCACTATAGGCACTTTGAATATCTTGTTATGCCATTTGGCCTCACTAATGCACCCAAAACATTCCAATCTTGTATGAATAAGGTATTCAACAAGCATCTTTGAAAAACAAATTTGGTATTTTTTGATGATATCTTGATTTACAGTAAAATATGAGAAGAGCATCTAAAGCACACAGACACTATTTTGGGAATCTTGGAGCAGCACCCCCTATATGCTAAGCTATCTAAATGTGAGTTTGGTTTGATAGAGATCCTATATTTGGGACACATTATAAGTTCTAAAGGAGTGTAAGTTGATCAACAAAAAATCTAGGTAATTTTGGATTGGCCTCCACCCACTAATCTTGCATAGTTGAGAGGTTTCTTCAGGTTGTGTAGCTAATATAGGGGATTTGCCAAAGGATTTTGTCAGCTTGCTACCCCCTTGACTGATTTGAAAAAGATAGGAGCTTTTGTTTGGACAAAAGAGGCACAAAAAATATTTGATAAGCTTAAGGAGGTAATGAGTTCATGCCCTGTGCTTGCAATTCCAGATTTCACTTTACCTTTCCTTGTTGAATGTGATGCTTCTAGAGAAGGTATAGGGGCTGTCCTAACTCAAAGGGGACATCCAATAGCATTCGAGGGTAGAAAATTAAATCAATCAAAGAAAGGTTACTCCATCTATGATAAGGAAATGTTTGCAATCATGCATACACTTCATAAGTTGAGACAATATTTGGTATGTGGGAGATTCATTGTAAAGACAAATCATAATAGCCTCGAGTTCTTCTTGAACCAAAGGGATTTGAATGACCATCAACAAAAATGGGTAAGAAAATTGCAAGCTTATGATTTTGATATTGAATATATGAAAGGAAAGAATAATGTGGTTGATGATGCTCTCTCAAGAAAGCTCACTTTGTGCTCCTTAACATCTATCTTTGCTGATTGGAAAGTCTTTATAATTTTAGAGTATGTTAAAGATTCCTTTGCCACCAAAATTTTGTATAAGTTAGTGGTTGATAATAGGTACAAGGTTGTTGATGAATTTATTTATTACAAGAACAGGATCTTCTTAGTGCCATGATCAAAAATTAAGGAGAGGATATTGAGGGCCTTTCATGACACACCTTTAGCTAGTTGTTAAGGATACTTCAAGACATATAGGCAACTTTGAGAGTAGTTTTGATGGAAGGGTATGAAGGAGGATGTCCTTAAACACATTAAGGAATGTATGGTATGCCAACAAAACAAGAGTGAGCAAATGTTTCCTGCAGGGTTGTTGCATCCACTTCCTATTCCTAAACAAAAATGGGAAAGTATTTCCATGGACTTCATCACTGGGTTGCCCAAGGTTCAAGGTAAGGATTGCATATATGTGGTGGTAGATAAACTAACTAAGTATGCACATTTCTTTCCCATCACATCTAATTTCAAGGCATCACAAGTGGTTGAATTGTTCTTCAAGAAAAATTTTAGATTACATGGCTTGCCAAGAAACATTGTTAGTGACCGAGATAGTAGATTCCATAGCTCTTTTTAGAAGGATCTCTTTCATTTGGTAGGAACTAAACTCACTCCCAGTACTAGATATCACCCTCAAATAGATGAAAAAATAGAGATAGATAATAAATGGACAGAGGGATATTTGAGGAACTATGTTTCAAATCAACAACATGCTTGGGTGAAATGGTTTCACCTAGGAGAGTATTATTACAATACATCTCATCAAATGTCTATTGGCATGCCTCCTTTTCATTCTCTTAATGGTTATGATAACATTTTCTTTTTTGATCTAGTACTTTGAGATAGTAGAGTACATGCAACAAGTGATTTCGTCAAGCAAAGCCAAGACATAATAAGGTCCCTCAAGGATAATCTACAACATGCATAAAACCAAAAAAATTTGTATGCTGATAGGAAAAGGACTAAAAGATCTTTTGAGGTGGGGGATTTGGTATTTGTTAGGTTTCAGCCATATAATAAAATCACCTTGAAGAGGAGTGGGGTAGAGAAGCTCAAGCCAAGGTTCTATGGGCTTTATAAGATCATCAAGAAGCTAGGAGAGGTAGCTTATGAATTGGAGCTCCCACCAAATAGCAAAATACATAATATTTTCCATGTCTCTTGCCTGAAGAAGGTTCTAGGATAAAAAATCATAGTATCTACAAAATTACGACCTCTTGATGATGAAGGGAATTTATTTTTGATACCAGAAGAGGTTTTGGATACAAGAGAGAAAAGATTGAGAAATAGGAGCATCATGGAGCATTTGGTCAAATGGAAAGGATTACCATTGGAGAATGCAACTTGGGAAGGAGAAAATATTCTTGAGCATCCAAAACTTCATTTCTTGAGGACAAGCTATATTTGGGAGGGCAGGACTTGTCATGTCCCCTTTTCAAATAATTAAAAACAATAACTTTTGCTAAGGCAGACTGGCTCAAAAAGTGAAGTTTCAAAAAAAGGGGCTAATATTTGGAAACTAATGAATTAATAAATAAAAATTATTATTAAAATATGTATTATTTACCCCTCTTGGTTGTGATTAGGGTTATTCCCTCTTTTAAAGGGATTTGGAGGCATTTCAGGCTCATTCTAGAACTTGATTTTTGCTCATTGCTTTGTTGCTCTTCAAAGTCTGCCAAACCTATGGAGAAGGAGACCCAAGGACAAGATTTTTTAAGTTTTTAGGGAGGCTAAGGATGGTATTTTGAGGCCATTCCATGTGCAAGCTCATGTAGATTTTTCCTTTGTGCTGAACAATGCAAATTTGTGAGTTTTTGGGTGTGTTTCTTGTAAGAGTTTGGTGTTTCCGATTGAGTATTTCGTATCAGTTTGGTTTTCTACTATATTTCAAACATTTAGATGTTAAAATATATCTAAATACATGTATTTGGTCATGGTTATACTTTTGTGATAGATAATTATTTATTTGTAGTGTTTCTGGGCTATTTTGTGTTATTTTCAAGAGCTCGATAAGCATTGTTATTATTATTATTATTATTATTATTATTATTATTATATATATATATATATATATATATATACACACACACACACACACACACACACACACACTTTCAGATTTATTAATAATATGTGAAGCTATGAAGTTTTTGGCACTATTTCAGCCATACTCGATTTGGGTTTTATTGAGAAATTGGTTGATCTTTTGAAATATTGGTTGTTTGATTTTAAAATCTGATTAGAGGCTTTAAATATTATATAAAATTAGAAAGGGGACATTACAAAGAGTAAGGAATAAATAGTTGAAACATAGGAAGTGCAAGTTGCAAGAACATTGTAGAGTATGATTGAAGTCATAGATGAGAAAGACAAAAGGAAGAGAGAACCAAAGTCAGAAGATGAAAATCTTGATGAGAGACCAAAAGAGGTTATTTTTAAAGAATATCCAAACACATTGAGTCAAAAATATAGGCATATATACATCTAAAATTTTTACGAAAAGTTAGGAAAGAAAAAATAGTTAAAGAAAAAGTAGAAGAAGAAAATTTGAAAAAGAACTATTGATACATTTTCAATTCTACTACTGATGGTTACTATTCACAAGGAAGAATCATTTTTTGACACATCAAACAATAATTAGAATATCAAAGGAGTCATAGAAAATATTGAAAGGAAATTACAAACTAATCCAGATAGAAAGGACCTACTAAAGTGACATTACTTACAAGAGAACCATCAAAAAAGTTGAAGGAGATATAGGAGATGTTCCTAGAAGAAATATAATTTTATAAGAAGACATTCATTTATGGAGATATGGTCCTAACCATCATGGACATAACTCATAGATAGGTCAATATAGCTACCAAAATTTCAATACTGAACAATACTGAGGATGTTATAAAAGTAATAATAGGAATCAAAAGTAATATGACTACACAAAATCAACAGGAGGAGCTATGGAGTTAAATATTGATAAATATTAGAAATAGGTATACAAGCTTTTGGTAAAATCTCCAATCACTTATGTATGCTATAATATTTGAAATTTCTTCCAAAAAGGAGGAAACTGTAATCACAATTTTATAGATGAGAACAAAGGGAGAGAACAATAAGATCAAAACTTTGGGAGAATGATGAGATCAAAAGAAGAAAATAGGTGCATAGGGGGAGACAAAATCTTATCAGGTAACTAAACAAAATATCATAAAGCAAGAAGATGTGGGGAGAAGTATAATTAGCAAGTTTTCATATTGAGTTACTTGAAAAAATCCTCTTGACATTATTAATTAAGATTTTTCTATGGTTATCATTGCTAACAAAAATGTTGGAAATCACATAGGAAATTCATATCACAGAGAAGAGATAAAGATAAATAGCTAGGTCTAAGAGAACTAGAGTTACTATTGGAAAGTATAAGGAAGAGAAGTTATTTGATAACTGTGCTACTTATCATTGCATAGAATAGGATCGAACCTAATAGGTATATAGGAGGTACTATCTAAATGAATGATATTTATCTATAAGAAAGAGAACATTTTGATAAATTAGAAGTGTTATCTTTACAAGAAAGATACATTAGATCCAGATGATTGCAAGAAGGAAGGAAATTTGTCACATAATCATTTAAGATTATTTATAGATAAAAGTGAAAATATTTGAATGTTTAATTCAAGAAAGAGCTAACATATGAAACCACAACTTGTACAAGAAGGAAGAGAAAGAAATTAAGAAAAACATCCAAAGTTGAAATAGTTTATGGAATATTCAAGAAAATATTTGAGGAACCCTAAATAGCTCAAGGAGAAATTTTTAGTGAAGCATTAATGATATGAGAGAGAGAGAGAGAGAGAGAGAGAGAGAGAGAGAGAGAGAGAGAGAGAGAGAGAGAGAGAGAGAGAGAGAGAGAGAGAGAGATTTGTTGGAATGAATAGTAAAGAAGTATGCTTGAAGGACTAAGTGCATGCTATTGAAAAGTAGATCAAAGAATAGGGGAATTGGAAAACAAAGTAGTAGAAAGGACATGATAAGATTTAACAAAAACTTATCACAACTCAAATTTCTTGTTGATTTATTCCTAATAGTTTAGAAATAATATTGTAAAATCCCTTCACCAAGTGGTCTCTAACCAAACTTAGGAGTTCTAGTTCGGAACGTATTGTAAATCTCTTAACTAGGTGAATGATATATAAGTGGGATAAATATCTTAATAGAGTATTATTTGATAGGACTATAGATAATTCTAGTAGGGTATCAAAAACTACTAATTAGGTAAAGTCATTAAGAAGATGACCTTGATGTAAACTCCAAGGGTTTTTTGTGAGACCAAGACATTGTGTTATTTATCATACACATAATTTTTTATGTTTCATGTTTCATGTTTTACATTTTAGTAATAAGAATTTAGTTACATCATATTAGTAAACCATTCATTTATATAGAGGATATCATTGTAAGTGAAATATATTTTATAAATTGATGGTTACAAAGTGTAATAATTCTGATAATTGTGTGGTATTGATTCAACCTTAACTAAGTGGATGTAATAGATTCTAAAGGGGAAACTTGATTACTACAGTAGAAAGGATTTATTGGAGATAATTCCCTCTATGGTTTTTCCCTCTAACCAAGGGTTTCCACATGGCTATATCATTTGCATGTTGCATAAGAAACATATTAGGGGTGAAATTGTTTAAATTTATAAGTATGTTCATTTACATCAAGAGAATGATCGAGAATAGAAAGGATTTGAAATGACATAGGAGAAATATTCAAATCTTGCTAAACTTGTTGATTCTAACATATTCACAAGGAAAGTCCTCTAATAAGGTCACTCTTAACAAGGATGTACAATATCCTAACCGGTCTGAAGAAGAAAATCCTCTAACTAGGTGACTCTTAGGAGGAGTTCTATTTCTCTTAATAGGGTAGATGCTAACATATCTCAATTTTAAATATTTAAAGAAGGCTTCACACTCTTAACTTGTTGAAACCTTAACTAAGTAGATGTAATAGCCGCCAAAAGGAAAACTTGATTGCTACAATAGAAAATATTTGTAGGTGATAATTCCCACCACAAATTTTCCCTCTAAGGGTTTCCATGTAAAAAATAATCATGTCGAGTATTTCATTTGTGAATATTTGAATTAGTTGTTTATGTCATTTGCATGTTTCATAATAAGCATATTATGGGTGAAATTGTTTGAGGTTATAACTCCACTAATTCACCCCCCTTGCTTCCTAGTATTAACATAAGCTTCAAGTATATGATATCAAGTTTGTAAAGATGACCAAAGACAACCAAAAACCAATTTCTTGACATCAATTGAGACACACCATAGGAACATGATAAAGAAAATACAACAAAGTGACATAATCATTGCGCTATTATTTAATCTCATCATGTGTTTTGTGTTTCCAGTTTTACAATTGCAAGATGGAGTTCAATTATTTAATTTGTAAATGTTTGAATTACTTGGTTATATCATTTTTATGTTTTATAATAAGAATATTATAGGTGATATTGTTTAGAGTTAAAACTACACTAATTCACCCTCCTCCCCCCCCCCCCTGCCCTATTTCTATTTCATAGTATTAAAATAAGATTTAGGTATATGTTATCAAGTTTGTAAAGATAACTAAAGACAACCAAAAAAAAATTTCATGACACAAATTAAGACACAACCTTGGAACATGATAAAGAAAATAGAAAAAAATGGCATAATCAGTTATCTATTGTTTAACCTCATTGTGTAATTTGATTTTCTATTTTTACAATTGCCAGATGGAGTTTCTTTCTCTTCTATATCACAATTTAAAAAAAAATATTGAAAAAATGATAATATGACCTATTAGTTAAAGTGAATATATTTTCTCTCCTTTAAAAGGGGAGGAATATTAAAATGAAATTTTATGTAGGTGAGTGATGGGTTGGAAACCATTCTTTAAAAGTTTCGAAGACTTGTAAATGGGCATAAAGATAGCTTAAGAAAGAAAAAAGTGATTTGGTAGACAATGGACATTAGAGAAAGGGTACACAATTTCCAACTAAATGTATAATGTACACGTAGAACTATTTTTACATGGTTGATACTTGAAATTAACAAAGCATGTATGCTAATTCTAAATTAGAATTGTTTCCTCCTAAAATGTGTCATAACAATGGTCAATATCACTAAAATATTCTTGGGTTAGAGTGACCATTTGAATTGATAAAATCCATATAATTATTGAAATCATTGATGTTAAAGATATTTAAGTATTTTTATATGTTCTTTTAATGTTCATATGATTTAATTATGTGCATTTTTTGTCTAATGATTACACACTTATAGTCAGAGGGGATTTGAATAGATATAAAATAATCTTTTACTTTTCAAATCAATAATCACATTAATATCAATTAAGCAATACTAACAACTAATAACAAATTAAAATAAGATTTAAACTATGTAAACCCTTTAGAGAGAGAACCATAACCAAAAATCTTCCATACAACTTCTCTTACAACCTTTTTAGGTGCCAACCTATTGGACTCACCGATCTCCACTCATCTTTGTCACTCAACTAGAGATGCCAATCCTCGCCACTTAACACAAACTTGGTAAGAGACACCAATATCATCTATTGAAAGTTACTAATCCGTAAAAAAAAAATTAATAGAAAATAACTCTCCTACATAAAAATGTTTTGAATATGCTCAAGAATCTCCTTTGAATGATCATATAGACATACTTTTAATCTTCACATAAACCTCCTTTAGATCTTCTCATTAAACTCCTTAATATTTCCTCGTGAACATTGTTTTAGATCTTCAAGAAAACATATATATACACTTTATAACTTCTTGTTCACATATCCCTCTTACCTCATTTTATACCTTACCAATCACAACTGTTTCTATTAAAATGGGTGATCCTTCTAAGAGGGGTTGACCCCAAAAAAATGGACAAAATCTCCAATGTAAACACCCAAAATTTAATTTAATCTCTACAAGGAATATGGGAACCAAATTAGGTCAATCAGTTATGACTGAAAATAATTAAGTTAATTATATATTTCTAATGTATAGTTGGCCATGAAGATCTCTCTTGGAAAAAGATTAGTGGCCTTTTACCTTTTATTTTCCTTAGCAATGTGATGTCCTATGATTCTATTCAACAAATTTCTCCTTTTGCAATAATCTAAAATAATCAATTTTCTATGTATAATGTATAATTTAGACTTCTTTCACATTTATTTGTTTATGTTAGTTATTTTTATCTAATTTTAAAAACATGACATTTTAAAGAATTATCTTAACTTTAATATTTATTGTTATATTAAAGTCACTTATAATACTTAGAATTGTTTGAGAAAAATGGCTTACAACAATGTCGAATCTCGATACAAAGATATGACAAAAAGGGGAGCCTTAAATATCCAAAGGTACAACTATCACCTAGACTTAGAACATCTAATAGAAAACTCTCCAACATTTATAACTTTTCATTTTCTTCACAACTCTAAGCACAATATAGGAACATAGAGAATAATAGAGGATAATATAAAACAATTAACAAATGGTGACCCACAAAAACATGTATTAAATCAATTCTATATAGTGAGTCACATAGGATTAGACACATAAAAGAGAGGAGAGACTTTTAAAAAAATTGATGTAACAAATTGAGTCCCACTATGGGATTAGTATGGTATTGTAAGTCCCAAATTCTTATTTTTATTAGATGTCATAATTTCCTTGTGATTAATATTTCCATTTCTATTATTTTATCTCTTATTGTTACTATTGTTTCATTTGAAGTGAAAATATTTGAGTATTCTCATTGAATGTGCTTTCTTTATTTAAAGCTTGAAATTCTTCTTTTGTTTGAGTTGTTTTTTTCAGAGGAAAATGTATCCTTTCATCTCCAAAAATACCAATCTCTACACAAATATTTTTTTGAAAATCAAATAAAAACTTTTCGATTGAAAATCTCTCATTCTACTAACAAATAGGCATACACTCAAAAAAATTGGTGAATAGAGTTATAATTGATCCTTGTTTCAATTTAAGAACTCTTTTATGTTCTCATCAAACTATAGCTAAGGTAGAAACTCCTACTTGAAAGTACATAAAATAACTTCTTATAAATGTTTTCATTCATTAAACCCAACTCAACCATTTTTATACCAACTAGATGTTGCCTCTTTAGTTGTTATTGTTTAGCAATCACGTGCCTAAACCATGGATGAAACTTGTGTGGTAATTTACATACACATTAAAATACTACTATTTCCCACTTGGAGCATTTCAAGGTTTGAATACCCTCATTAGGTTGTGCAAATATTGAAAGTTACAAACATACATAGAGGATAAAATTGTTTACTATATCTTCAATTATTGTTTGAGAGGTCAACATTGAACCTACAAATTTCATCATGAATGATTTGTGGAGAAACATTGAAAATGGGAAACCAATTATAATCAAACATTTATGGATTTGGAGATGTTTCTTAGTGGAAAATTCAGATAGATTAGCCTTTATTTTAGAATAATTACACTTAAATGTGCAAAAGAAACATAAATCTTAGAAAGATAAATGACTTCTTTCAAAGGGTGTCTGAAAATGAAATCAATAACTTACACCTATTAGCTAACACTGATACCAAATAGTTAGTGTAAAATTCTCGATTTGATTTTAATGTTTATATTCATATTAAAGAATGTTAGATTCAAATTACTCATGACGTAGAGGAGATTAGGGTGCAAGTGATAAGCCACTTGAAGAAACTCTTTTCCATGTGAAATTTTCAAATGGAAACTTAAACTAACTCTTGACTCTTATACCTTAACTTCTTAATGATGGCAATAATTTGGCTATGAAGTCTCATATATTGAAAGAAACCCATGGTGCTATAAACTCTATGAAGGGAGATAAATCCATCCACAATGACAATTTGCCTCATAAACTTTTAGTTCTTTTCAAATATTATTAGAAGAGACTCTTGTAAGGTTTAAAATCAAGATATTCACTTCAATAAAATGTTGAAGAACTCTAGGTTATCTTTGTGGGATGTTGTTCTCTTTGTAAAATTATCAATATGGAGTATGATGACAATATAGGTAGTTTATTACAACACAACATAGCACTTTAGGCTAAAATCACTTATTGTTTTTATCATATACATTTGAACAAGGCACCATGCTCATTAGCTCTTTTTCATTTTTTTGTTTCTACTCTTATGTTTTTGTGTGCCATGGTTAAATTTTTCGCATTCTTGTTGAAATAAAATTCTCTTAGTAAATTCTTTGATCTATTTTAGTGGAAGTTAATTGAACCTATTGATAACTTTTTCCATGGTCTTCATTTGTATCATTGTAATCAAGTGAGCACACTTCTCCCCCATTCATCAAAACCATAAACTACAAGATTATCCATACTATCAACACATCAATATTATCATATAAATTAGTGTCAAGCCATATAACATAGGAAATTTCTAATACAATACTCCCACGATTACATAAAGTAAGGTAGATTATTACTTAATAATAGATTCTTAAATAAGAAGTTTCCAAACAATTCCCTCTCTAGTCTTTCACCAAATTCTTCAATTGCATGAACAAGTGTGACGTAATAAAGATATGTTAGGAACACAAGAGAACCTACAAGCTCTATCTATTACCATCATTAAAAGAAACATAGAGAATCCATTCATGAATCTTAAGTGTAGTCTAGTTGCATTAGTAAATATCAAGATCTTGAAAATACATAATTCATGAGAAATATGTCACTTATTACTTTAATTGTGATTTAAGAGCCATATACAAACATATAATTCTCTCAAATGATTGGTACAGGAATAATTAAAACGTGCAAGGACTAATGTCATTTTAAGAAAAAATAGAAATGAAGATGTAAATATCTCACAAGAAAAGAGACCTTGATTAAAGGATTATTATCATTGCTTAAAAAATGTACACACTTCACACCTTTAGAAGAAACATCAAGTTCAAGTGTGGATGACATGATTGATAATAGTTATATATATTTTTAGTTATATATACAAAAATATCAAAACATCTATAATAATCATTATGTTGATTATGAAGGTTGTCAAGAAAGATTGAATTAAACACCTAATATATTTTTTATAACTTATAAATTAGATTTAAAATACATAATTTGGATTTCATTGACAATAAACTAATTTTCATAAATACTTCATCTTCTTGACTTCTGCCTATGAACAAATACCCTTTATCATACTATTACATTTAATGCTCCTCCATAATTATCCCTCTTAGCTTAATCACACAATCCTTTATATAGATTTTTCACAATAACTATTAATAAAAAAAATCATCTCTTATTATCAAATAGGAAGTAATTACTATCAAAACAAAATTATAATGCAATTTTTTATCAATGTAGCTAATACATTCATAAATTAAAAAATATTAACCATTAGTTAAATCTTTTATCTTGGGATAGAACATTTTTCCATCAATGATCAAATTCCCCTCTCTTAAGTATTACACAAGAGTTGTTTATGGAAACTTTTTAAAATGAATATCAATAGAAAAAAATAGGTCCAACATATGCTTTAGTAAGTATTGTATTTGCACATTCAAACTCTGAAAAGCTTATTACTGCTAGAGAGAGCTTATGTGGGTGATCTCTTAGAGTTGGGAGCCTCTATGTTTTCATCCATTATGATGTCATTTGTGTATGTTCCTATTATGAACATGAATGTCATTTTCCCTACAAAAACATTCACTATGTAGTGCCCTATGATTGGCATAGATCCTTTTTATATGCCTACTAATGGGGTTTCTTTTACTTCTATTTATGATTAATAGTGGAGATTTTTCCCTAAGACCTTATTCTCATATCTTTGTAAGGTGGTCTTGGTTCCACACTTAGCTATTGGTGGTCTAGGATTAATATTGTTATTTGGGAAGGGTTTTTGGTGTAGTCATGGTAGGAATTTTTCCAATGGAGACATTCCAAAGCATGTACAAAGAGACAACATAGCAAGAATAAATACAGATAATAGTATTCAAAACTATAAAATATGCAAATGGATCTCATTATCGCAAGAATAAGAATTTACATCACATTGGCTTGAAAGTGCAACTTACAAACATTTGATAATCATGCCTCATTAGTAAAGAGACTAACTACCTTCCTAGATATATTGCTACAATTTGTCTCCTCTTCACATTCATGAATACTACCTAAACAAGATTGTTATCCACAAGTTGGCTTCTCTGATCACATTCTTCAAAGATGAAGAAAATGTATTACAATAAAATAGGACAAGATCCAAAGTTGTAATAAATCCTCCAAACTAATATGGAATGAAGTGCAATCACAAAAAGGAGGTCTACCACAAGCATAAGATCATCAAATAATGCATCATTTAGCATCAAAGATCGCAAAATGCCATCACAAGATCAATAAGTCCAATTTAATTGTTAGAACATTAAAAACAAATTGGAATATACCAATCTTAAGATAACTTTGTTAGGAAACAATAGATCATGATCTAAAGCTAGAAACACATATATACGATGGTGTCTAGAACACATCATAAGGATCACATGGAATAAAAAACCAATAGGATTGATTGCAACACTAAGCATAGAAATTGGAAAAAAAGAACATAAACATAAGGAAATGTTTTTGGGTGGTGCAATATTTCCAGCTCCCAAAGGATGTTCATGCATAAGATGTTGGACTAACCACCAGCCTTCCCCTTCAGGATTCATGGCATGGTTTAACCACCTCCTATGTCTATAATTCTAGTGGTTGTATCAGGCATTAACAAGTTGATCTTTTGGTGCAACAACAACTCTAACTCGTAACAAGTGGTATCAAAGCTTGGTCACATGTTCAAATCTACTCGGGTAATGCTGAGGGGGGAATTTTTCAACTAACTACTAGCCTTCCCCTTTGGGATTCGTGGCATGGTTTAACTGCCTCCTGTGTTCTATAAGTCTAGTAGTTATCAGACATTAACAGGTTGATCTTTTGGTGCAATAGCAACTCTAACTTGTAACATAAGACACCCTAGATGAATGGAAGATGTTCCATAGGAGGAACTTATGAACATCTTGCAGGACTATTCATATAAATCCCATGTTTATCTTCATCCACATATCCTCCTTATTTACAATATTCATAGTCTACAAATGACTACTATTACTATTGTTGTGTTCAGAGTTCACAATCCCAGAAATACACCTTTCCTCATTAAATAACACTCTCCTACTACCCTTTTTATAATCACCAAACTCATGCAATTTATCTTAGTCACTAGTTTTCAACTTATCAACAATCACGGAGAAAAGTAGGGTTGTATTGAAAAATCCATTTCATGATTTCCAATATTCAGAATGTAGGAGGGAAAAAAGATGGGCTTTGCAACTTGCCACTTGTTTCAATGATGTCGACCTTGGAGTTTGTTTGGTTTGTGTTTTGTGAGTCATGTTGTGTGTCCCGTGTCACTTGTACTATTTTCTTGGTTGTAGCAAGTACTTCATTTGCTTTTGTCCTTCATTTGGCTTGCATTTTATTGTTTCATTATTTTGTGCCCCCGTGGTGTTCTGTGATATTTTCCCTCAGCCTGGTTTTCTCATGCCATGGGAGAGTTGAATCATGGCGGAGGGAAGGATAGCAATTTGCAGGATGACATGGGTAGGAGTATGACTGAGAAGGGCACTAATAAAACTGCATTTGGGAATGTTGGTGATGTTGAAGGAAAATTATGTCACAAACAAGTGGTGGGCAAAAGTTCTTCGACCTTCTCGGCAGCCACGGTGTTCAAGGGTGTTATTCATAGACAAAATGTGGAACTAGAGTTGCAAGGAGAAGAAGGAAGATGGGCCGCAACCAATGGAGGTGGATTCTCAAATGGAAGCGGTGCCACCATTGCTGGAAACAGAAGAGAGAATGGTAAGTATCCTTTCTCTTGGTCCTAAGATTCTTTCCTTTTCCCCGAATGAGGACATGGTGTCTGCTATTTTGAATGAAAGGTCTACGCTTTTAAGAATTGCTATTGTCTTCATTTTCTTGGATAAAGAGGCTTTGCCTACTATGAAGTTTTTTCATGATTGGCTAGCAGCAATGTGGGGTAAAAGGTTTGGTATTTATGTGACATATTGTAGAATGATTTAGAAGGGCTTGTTTGTTATTTTTCTGAAAAATCACAACATGCAAGAAAGACTTTTGGAAAAAAAGTTCTAAAATGTTGGTAGGTCGATGTTCAGGGTCTACTTGTGGCCTTTGAAGGGTGATTTTGATAAGGTGGTTGCTAAGGCTCCACCAAATTGGGTAGAAATTAAGAACCTGAATGTGGAATTTTGGCCATTCATTCTGCAAATTCTTAAACCGCTAGGTTCTATTTTATAGGTTGAGCAATCTAGGGTTACCTTGCCTCACATTAATGCTATGGTTCTTTTGGCTCTCGCTTCAAATGTGGATTTTCCTAATAATATTTCTTTAGATTTTGAGGGAGAAAGGTTTTGTTGGGAGATTCCCCTGTTGGGAAATTTAAATGCATGTTTTCACTACAGGCATAATGGGCATACGAAAAAGGATTGCCCGGCTCCTCAGCCTTCTCATAAAGAAAAATTTAATGTGGTCAATAACAAGGAGCCCTCTGGTTTACCAGTTCTTGGTAATAATAACACAAGAAAAATCCCCAATAAAGATGAGGGTTCTATTAATCATGCTAAGGAGGTAGGTAGTATGTAGTCGGAAGACCCCGCTACCATATCGGGTCTCCAGCCTTCATGTTAATACTATTGACATTCCTATGAGCAATAGTTTTTTGTCACTGTTAAACCCACTTTTTGAAGAAGAGTTTGATGTGGTGCAAGCTAGTGTTTGTGCCTCGGCTATTATTCCTGCACTCGTAGCTTCCCCCCTATCAAGAGGTCAGTCTAATATCCCCCAAGATGTCATCAATGTTTAGCCAGCTCTAAATGCTCAGTAGTTAGCCCTCATATCCATTAAAGAGAGGGAAAATAAAATTCAACAAGAAAATAAGGAGGTGCTTTCTTTGCCTTCGGCTCCTACTTCCTCACCTGGATCTTTAGCCCTAGAAGTATCTAATTCGAAGGGTCAATTTACAGAGGTTGTTAGGAAGAGGAGAAAGACTGTAGAAAGAAGCTCTAGTCCTTTAGGGGATAGAGGGAGAAGGAATCTTTTTGATTTTTTTAATAAGTTATGAAAGAGTTTCAAAACTCCCTCTAAATTATTATGATGTTGCATATCCATAGTTGGAATGTTCGAGGGTTAGAAATGCTAGATAGGAAATACCTTGTTAGAAGATGGTGCAATAAGTTGAAGGATAAGGATTTTATTTGTTTATAGGAAATTAAAGTGGTTGGATTTCAAGCCTATTCTATGTTGAAGTTCCTTTGGGACAAGTCTATAGGCTTCCACTCCAATCATGAGAGAAGAAAGGGTGGTGTGGGTATTTGTATTCACCTTAAATGGGAAAGCTCTATTGCAAGCCATGGGTGTTCTGTGTGTCAGAGTGTAATTTGGGTTATTGTCAAGCAAGGTGAAAGTGTTTTTGGTATTTGTAATGTGTATGCTTCAAATAATTATAGAGAAAGAGCAGAGCTATGGGAGTGGTGTTGTGTGTACTTGCCAAAAATCCCATGGGTAGTCGTAGTAGATTTTAACATGGTGGAGCACAAAATTGATAAAGCTGGAGGTTTGTCTCACTATTGGAAAGGTAATGAAATGTATTTTTGGTATAAATTCAAAAGAAAATTCAACTTGGTGGATCCCATGGAAAATATGTATGTTAAGTTTCAAGACATTTGGTTCACTTGGTGCAATAACCAGACAGGAAAGCAAAGGTTTTATTGTAGACTAGATAGGGTGTATGGGGACGGTTCCTATGTTTCCTTCCTACAACAAAATAGTCATGTTGTGGTCCAAGTTGTTCCAGCTTCTCTCTCTGATCATTTACCTATCCACACTTGTTATAAGATAGAAGCTTTTAGGAATTCTCAAGCTCCGAAGAGGACCCATAGTTCTTTCAAGCTTAATTCTTCGCTCCTCGAGGATCCTGATAATGTTGAGTCCATAGTCATGGTAATAGAGATTCTTAGAATTAGTAACCCTTTGCTTGATCCTATTGATCTCTGAAAATATCCTTCAAGTAATTGGTAAAAAGTTAGCCATGGACAAGAATCAAGAGGAATCCTTGTGGCAAAACAAATTGATATGGGCAGAAAAAGAATTGCAAGGAATAGGGCAAAGTGAGGAACTAGAAATGCAACTAGCAAGCAATAAGCACCATTTGAGATGCATATAGAGGTACAATATTCAACGATAGAGAATTAGAGCAAGGATGAATTGGATTGATGAAGGGGATAAAGGTTCATGGTACTTTTTTAAAATTATCAAAGATAAACACAAAAGAGAATTGATTAGTGATATTCTTGTAGGGGATAGAATTTCAAGTGACCCTAAGGAGATTCAGAATGCTTTTTATATTTTTACAATAACTTATTCTCTTTAGAGATTACTCTAGATAGCAGAATAGTGATGGAAGATTTCTTTAAACTCATTCCTCTCAAAGTTTCTGAGGAGTCGATTAATCTTAGCAAGGAGATCTTGATGGGGGAAATTGAAGCTACTATTGATTCCTTTCCTAATGGAAAGTCTCCTAGTTTGGATGGATTTTCGGCTGAGTTCTATAAGAAAAATAAAAGTTGGATTTGTCTTGAGCTATTGGTTGTTTATAAAGAAGCTTTTAAGAAGGGTTCATTAGGGGGCTCTATTAATAAAGGAGTTATTAAGCTTCTACCTAAAGTGGGGGATAAGTCTCTGGTTGAGGATTGGAGACCTATTACTTTACTAAACCTATCCTATAAAATTCTTGCTAAAGTGTTTGCGAGAATAATTGATTTGTTACTAAATAAGTTTGTTTCACAGACACAAATAGGTTTTATCCAAGGGAGATATATTCTAGAGAATCTTATCACTAGTTGCGAGGCCATGAATTGGGCTAAAAGTGATAGGCAAGATGTAGCAATGATTCTATTAGATTTTGAGAAAGTCTATGATAGGATTGAGTGGAGATTTGTTATTGGTATGCTTAAAGCATTTGCCTTTCTAAAAACTTATTGCAATTGGATAAATATTTTATTCAAAGATGCCAATACTGTCATTGATGTGAATGGATGCATGTCAGAACTTATTGTGCTAGAAAGGTCGATTAGGAAAGGTTGTCTAATTGCCCCTTTGTTGTTTTTCATTGCAATGGATGCTTTGTTCTACATTCTAAGGACAAAGGAGTTGAGTCCACCACTAAAAGGTATTTCCTTGCCTAATGGGGAGGTTTTTCTTAATGCTCAGTTTGTAGATGATACTTTTTTGTTCTTAGGGCTTTCAGAGGAAAATTTTGAGAATGCTTATAAAAGGATTAATTTCTATTATATGGCCTCCAGGTCCAAGATTTCACCTTCAAAGTCTAATGTGTTGGGTTGGTCTATTGATCCTCTAGATTGGCCGGTCAGTAAGGGTTGGCATTGGTCTAGTCCTAATCAGAGTGTTAGATACTCGGGTATCCTCTTCTCAGTTGATCCAAATCTCAATAAGATGTGGGATTGGGTGTATGAAAAAATTAATAAGCATTTGAAATGGCAAACCCATTCCTTTTTGCAGAAAGTTCTTTCCTCTCATCATATTTTTTGTGCTTCGAATTGGATGTTTCTTAACTCCCATGTGGATATGTTAGAAAGAACACTATGAGATTTTCTTTGGTCAGATGGAAAAGGGAGTAAGAAGAGACATTGTGTTAAGTGAGAATGGTGTTTTCAAGTAAGAAGTCAAGGAGTTTTGGGGTTGAAGGATCTTAAAGCCCAAGGTATGGCTCTAGCAATCCAATTGGGTGTTAAAAGCCCTATGGGGAGATCAGCCATGGAAAATCCTTATTAGAAATAACCTTTTAAAATCAATCATTAGGAAAGACAAGAATTGGAAGGATATTCCAGTGATTGATATTGTTTTAAGGGAGTTTAAGATGAGATTGTTTGGGTTAAAAAAATTTCAAACGTTTTGGAAGGCTTGGACCCAGGTGAGAAAGTTTATACAAGAAAGAGAAGCATCAGGAGGACCTTCTTATTTCCTTGTGATGAATAGATCCATTTGGTGGGGGCTTTCATATAATAATAAAGCTTTGGCCCTTACTCAGAGTTGTTCTGCCAAAGCTTGGAACTTGAAGAGGATTTCATTGATTCAAGATATCTTGATGGGTGGGAGGTTAGGGGTGTGGGAGGATTTAAAAGGAAAATTTAACATTCCTGATTCTCATAAAAAGACTTACGCTTTGATTAAGAAAGTGATTAAGTTTTAATAGCCCTTTGATATTATAGATTCAAAGGTCTTTCTTGATAAAGCTAAATGGGCTAATGGTGTTCTGTTGAAAGATACCACTACTAAAGGGTTGTATCTGTGCATGAAGAATGATTCCTCTCTCATTGCTAGAGTGATCCAGTGCTGGGGGCAAATTAATCCATTCTTTGATTGGTCTTTCTTTTTTGATTTTTTTTGGAAGGGTAAAGCTGAGCCTAAAAAGATTTGCTTTAAATGGTTGTTATTGTTAAAAAAGCTAGCCGTTGGTCAAATTCTTTCTTCTATTGGTTTATCCCTTGCATCTTGCACTTTGTGTGATGTGATTGAGTCTTTTGAACATTTATTTTTCAAGTGTGTTTATGCCCATAAGTTGTGGTCTATTTTTCTTGGCTCCTCTAGTCTATGGAATTGTGAAGGTAGTAACTCCTGGAGTGAAATTCTTGCTGGTTATGTAGAGAAATTTGATTCTAAACTTAACACTTTTTGGTTTTCTCTTTCTACTAAGATTTTATGGACTCTTTGGAATGACATGTACAAAGAAATCTTTCAGGAGGAGAGGACAGTACTTACTGAGTTTAATTTTAAACTCACCCATTTTCACATTATGTCTCAGATTGCTTTGGTATTACATATCTCTAGGAGTGATTTCATGATACTTATGCAAGAAGGCAGCTTGCTGATCAATAAGGATAATGTGCATTTAGCAAATTATATTGTTGAGTACCAGAGTTTGTTAGCTCCTCCAAAGGTAGTAGATTTGAACAATGTAAGTAATGTGTTGCAAGGATACAGTTCAGCCAGTCAGGAGCAGGAAACTGTTGATGTGATTTAGAGCATTAATGAAGTTCTAGGGACTCAACTTGATCATGACAACTAGAATGATGGCTAGAGCTAGCTTGTTTCTTCAGTTTGATTTTTTTTATGATAAATATATACAAAGTCGTAATTAGTGAATGTAAATGTAAAATTTGATAGTACTTGGATCCTTTAAGTTTTGTTATCACCCCCAAAAAAATTGTAACTATATATGTATATGGGGGTGTGATCTATTATTTTATCTCAGACTCCCATATATACTTGTAAATGTTTAAACAATCTTAATAGAAAAACTTATCAACAATCACTGTCTACTTCTGTTGCTACAACACCATTATGTTATTATCAATCACCAAGACTTTTTAAGGTTTAGATCCAATCACCATCTCCTTTCCCAACTACATAACCTTAAATGCACCCTTAGACACCTATTGCACATTAATTTATGTCTAATCTATAGTAGTACAATTCTCTATTATTTAAGTCTTAATCATACTCAAGTTCTTTGTCTTTCCTTATTCTTCCTACAAAGGAATCAAAGAGAACTTCCTCTCATCCTTTACAATAGCAATCACCTTCTACAATCATGAATAACATTTCTATCACATTGAAAAGATCTACCCAAAAATATGACAAACACTCATGTTAACCACATCACATAATACCTCATCCTTGTAAGACCCAATATTGAAATTGACCCAACATTACTCTTTTACTTCCACTATACAATCATCATAGAACTATCTTATCCCACAAGGAAAAGGGTGTTTAAATCTCCTCAAGCCAAGCTCTATGTCATCACCTCAAATACAAGGTTATCAGTACTATCGTTGTCCATAAAATGCCTAAAAAAATTGCCTCCGAATTTGAAAATAGACATAAACAAACTCCTCCTTTGCATAGGATCAACTTATTTGTTGTTCAAAATATTTTTCCTCATCATAATAGATTTTCCTATTTTGTGTTCATCAATAGAATGTCCCTAATATTCCATAAGATTTTTTTAACCAACCCCCTTATTAGAGCATTATAAATTTTTATGTCCTATATTCCCACATTTCAAGCAAGAACCTTTGAAATAATTGTTGTTGGAAATCTAATGGAAAAGTGATATGTGGAGGAGTGGGGGGTGAATCAGGATCTCCAAAACCTTTTATCACTTAAAACATAAACCATATTAAAATTAATTCACCACACACCTCATTAATCTTAATCATGCAACATCATGTAACAACTTGTAATACCATATCTAAAATCTACTAGCATGGAAAAATCACATAAACAAGTAAATAACACTTGACACACTATTTGGTAATGTAGAAACCCTCCAAGGTGAAGGTAAAATTGTGATGAGGATGGCACCCAAAAAATATTCACTAATGTAGTAACACAGTTCCTATTAGGGCTACAATTTGATTACTTCTGATGATCTACCCTATGAGGGCTCTACTATGTTAAAAGCTTATAATATTGTTAAATTTACCTTTACAAAAGGATATAACTTCACAATTAAGTGAGTACTATATTAGGAGATTTATAATAGGCATGTTAGGACCACTATGTTAAGAGATTCAACTGATACACTTGTTAGAATGTAATAGTACCTTGATCCTTCGATTTGCACTAAGATGTTCATAAGAGATCTTCTCTTTCCAATATATGATCACCTCACTATGACTTATCTACAAGATCTCCTCACTACACTACTTGGTCACCTTACTCCTTCACAACTCGTTGATTCACCTTCACATACATGAATTCCTCTAATATGCTTGCAACATTATTATGTCTTGAAACCCTTCTTAAATAACCATATAAAGAAACTTCTAGATCAAAATCAGCAATCCACATTCATCTTTTTTGTCGCTTAAGCTTTCCAACTTTTAATTGGTTCATCATGTTGCATAGGGATTAATGATGTGTAATCACAGGTGTAATTACCTCTTTGATTATCTCCTTGAACTTAGAAACATGATTCATGGTCAGAAAAATGGTTTACATAGGATTTTGTGTCATTCCAAACTCATATACTCAAACTGTGTAACTCAAAAATTATACCTTCCTAACTCTTAGTCATGCTTGGATCTTCATGTTGTGCCTTGGCGTGAATGACACTAGGCTTAAACTATTTTATCTCTATATTTCTCAGTTCATATGTTTCACTTGAATTTCTCAAAAACAACTAAAATATTTGGCAACCGTTGATGTGCTTGGATGATACTATTGCTTAGCACCTATTAAACTTGTATACTTCTACACTATGTAGCTTGGCCTTCATTGTGGCTTGGTCGTAGTTTTGACCTCCCAACTCTACCTTGTGAATGGCTAAGTGTTTTGCACTAATAGAAAATACTAAAATTTCCTTTAGGGTCAACAATTCCCCTCTTTGGCATTAGTGGAAAAAACACTTATCATGATCAAATTCTTCCATAACAAAAAACCTCAAAACATTTACTCCCCCTTTGGGTGTACTTCTATAGATGTAGCTCATCATATAGTAAGTTTTAACTTAAAGAATATGTATATCTATTATACATAGTTTCCCCTTTCAAAATCTTTATACATATTTCCCCCTTCATACTTGATCATACCTATCATTTTCCCCTTGTTTTTGACACTAATGCTAAGTAGTGACATTCAATTGTGGACCAGGGATTATACCAAACTTATTCAGAAATGGGTGCTGCAATCTCATGAAAATGGCCATTGTTTTATCGCAATTGATCTTGAGAGTCTCAAGAACTTGTCTCTCAATATCCAATTTGGCTACGAGATCCACCATGTTGTTTGCCAAAGACAATTGCTAACTTTGTATAAGGTCCTTAGCAACATCCTATAAATGCCTTTGCATCACTTCCAAATGAGGTAATACCAATGCTTGCATAGAAGTGGCCTCATTTATGATGTTGCATTTCTCATACAATAACTTTGACTACTTACGCTACAAAATCTTATCTTTGTAAAATATATTGAAATGGAACTAGGATCCAAGTTCAAATCTAATCCACTCTTTATAAGATCTGCATCAATTTCATCCATCTTCTCCCTTTTTTCTTTGGTAAATGCAGGGACATTACATATTTTAGAAAACAATGTGTTTGAAATATTCACTTACTATTCTAAATTAGTAATTAGAGTGCAGAGTTCAACCTTCTTAACTACAATTTCAGTTGCAACTTTCTCCATTACTTAGTTATCAAACTTTCTTTCTAACCACTGCATGAATTTCTCTTGTGTATCTATATCAGGGTCATTAAGTTTCTCCACTAACTTGATCAACTATTCAATTATGGGGGATTTTTCATCTAGGTTATCTACAACAACAGTATCAATAAGTATATATTTGATGTCATAAAATACCTCTCTTTGTTGATGCTCTTTCCTCATTACCTCTTGCCTGGCCTTTCTATCCAACAAGTCACTAAGTGTCCTCATTTTCTCAACACTCAATTTATATGTGTCCCAATTAGTTATCTCAATCCCTTCATCAATAGTAATGGGTTTACCCTTCATGGTTTGTGAATATTGCTTCATCTTCTTCATCAATCTCTTTCCTTTAGAATCTAGAGTGCTAGAGTTCGATATTATTTGTTGTTGTTCTTGTGTAGGAGCTTCTAGATTATGCCTTTGTGACTCCTCAACCTTCTGAGGCTCTTCATTTGTCTTTTTATCCTCATACGTGCTCTCCTATTGTACTAATTCATTTGTCTTCTCCTCATCATCACCAATTTTAATTTCACTAGTAGGAATCTGTTGTCTGGCCTCCTTTCCTCCCTTCTATAGAGGTTCTAAGGAACTTGGTCTATCACCAATAGAAGACTAGTCTTCTTTTTCATCTTTACTCTTTTTAGTCTTCTCACCCTCTATATTTACATTATCATTGGCATCTTTGGCATCATTATTTTGTTCTTTCCTTTGGGTGTTTCCTCCTTCATTGGCTCACTAACATTGTTGCTTCGCTTGACTCTCATTTAAATCTCCTTGAATAACATTTAGATTAAGTGAAATAAAAAGAATCATAGAAATAACAAGTTTTGATTCTACATGTGTGCTCACCTATGCATCAATCTTAAGATAGTCTTTGACTTGTTCTAGCATAGGGTTAGGATTCAACAAAATTTTGTGTGATGGCTTTGTTGAAGGAGATTCCTCCTTCTCTAGCCTGGTCAATATACCTATATTTTCTAGTCCAACCATGATATTTTTCTCATTTAATACATCTTTAGCTAGGATGACCTATGGCTTATCCTCAATTGTAAATGTGTTAATTTATTCTTCACCTTGTTCAACCATGTCTATGGGATCATCATAAATGTCCTCTGTGTTATCCAACTCAACATTTTTAGGCCCATCTTTCTCTTCCTCATCCTTTTTTTCATCATCAACCATTAATCCATAGATTTTCTTCCATATTACTTTTTTCTCTTCCACTACAGTCTCTATCTTTCTTTTCAAAATCAGAAATGTTCCTCTTAAGAATAAATTTTCCATTATACCTAATCATGGCTTTGGAAATTTGTTTCCTTCTTAGTTTTAGCATAGCATTAGCAAGTGTACCTTCTCTTATTTTCCTCTCAAACTTCAATGCATACAACCATCTTTCATCAATATTATTATAAAACTTGTTAGGTATGAGGTTACATAGTTCCAATGGTGTGTACTTGAAATTTGTCATCTTATCAAGCACTGCCTCTTTAACCTTGGCCTTATTTGTAGTATCTAATTCATCATACTTAATAAATTTTGATCCATCCATACCTACACTCCCATGATATTTTCATAAAATTCATCAATAGTCTAGGGTGGCTTATGCAGTGCAATTCTAAATTGGCATGTGTCTTCTATTTCAGTTTTTTCTTCATCATCTTCATCATCATACTTTGGCATAATGACCTTTCTCCTTTTTTTCTTTGTACCTTTTCTCGGCTTAGCTTCTTCTATGGTATTCTTCCTCTTTGTCAATATATTTCCTTGAGTAGGCTTTGTAGCTTTAGCTACTTCTTTCTTGGGCTCAGTGAGTGCTATAGTAGTTGCCCTTGTCCTTTGTCTTGTCACTCATTGTGTTCAAGGGACATGCTTTGTTTCCTTCTTTTATTTACTCCCTTGAGGCTTGGCTAAAGCTATTTCCTTCCCTTTTCCTTCATCTTCTTCTTCATTACCTTCTCCTTCATCATCACTAGACATATCTTCACCTTCAGTGATCTATAAAAGTTCCTCTTGTTCTTCACCTTCTCATAATGTTCTCTCTAGACTTTCTATCATTCCTTTCCTTTTCCTATCCAACTTGGGAAATTTTGTCTACATCAAAATATTCACTTTGGTTGGCTCATACCTATTGAATAGTTCAACGTCCTTGTCAATAGGCTCACTCAGTAAACATGAAGAGTTGTTATAGCTTCATTTATGTTTATCTCATATCCCAATGGTCTCAACCATGTAATTCTAGGCATAACTGCCTAAATATATGTCTCGTATGTATCAACTTGAAAACATATATTGTCATAATATTTGTCTACTATGGATTTGGGGATCCTTGACCTATTTTTCATCTTATGCTTGAATTCCTCAAAATATCCATCTGTGGCCTTTTCAAAATTATCTCCCAATTGATTAATGAACTCATTAATTTGTTGAGTTACTAGTTTCTTATGTAACAAATGAATTTTTCATAATGAAATAGGATGATCATTTAGGAGTTTAAACAATAACTAAATTCCTATTCATGGGACATTATCTTCTTTTAACTACCAACTATTAATTGAAATAAATAAAATAATGATTAACTGAAATAACTATATCAATGATTATCTGTAATAACTAGAATAACGATTAATTGAAAATAACTATAACAATGATCAACAGAAATAACTATAATAACAATTAATTGAAATAACTATAATGTTGATCATCAGAAATAACTATAATAATGAGTAACTGAAATAAATGTAACATTGATTATCATAAATAACTATAATGCTGATTAACTATCTTTCCCTACATACAAATAAAGTAAATGCTTAACACGAAAAGAAGAAGAACATACAAGTAATATCCAGTGAGTCTTTATTTGGTTGTGTAAGCCTCAACTTTTGGTAAGAGGAGAAGCATTGACTTGGGCTTAACCTCCCAACCTTAGACCATACTTATACCCACACAATCTATTGAATTAGAAAGGCCCTCCCTAACCCAAGATCGAGCTTGGGATACTTTTAGTCCAGCCATCTGAGCATTCTGGTGTTTAGAATGTTTGCACAATTATGGATGGACATGTCTGAATAACTGGCACCACTGACATCAAGTGATCATAAATGGAAAACATTCCTTTAAACGACCTTGGCCAAGGTTTCTTGATGGGTTCAATGACTCGATCACCACTGCTCGACTTGACAACAAGGGAATAATAAAATGAATGAGCATGAGCTATTAAGTGAAATTATTTTAAATTTATTGTATCACATCTAACTTTTATTTTTATGTCAATGCAAATTCCATCTGACCTCTTCACCCTTATCATTCGTTGCAAAGCTTGGTTCAAAGTTCTATTGTCTTGGGGCATGGAGCAGCAAGTGTAGTCAAAGTTTGGCATGTTTTTAATTAAGTACAAGAAGATGGGATGTCATGCCTTCTTGCGAGGTATTTTACATACTTGCATCTTGTACAATTCTTATAAGAATTTCCAGGTTTACATGGAAGGTAGTGCACCCTAGGTTTAGTGTCAAACCTAGCGCTCTAATACCATACGTAACAAATGGTTTTTCATAACAAAATAGGACGGTTGTCCTAATTTGTTATTAAAAACCATTTGTTACACCATGCAACATCTCCAATTGTGGGGAAAGAATTATAAACATAAAAGAATGTACAAACAAGTAATGAACCAAACTTACACATGTTCTTCTTCACTTTCCTGATGCTCTCCATATTTTTAGCCAATTATTTCAACTAGAGGTCAGCAAGGTCATAAGTGTGACCCTTCTTCAAAAATTTCCATGCCATATCTATGACCACGTAGGGGACACCATACAATCAGCTAGAATGATAGAATTTATGTCCAATGACCCTCACCACAAACTTAATCTTTGCATCCTTGATGATGGAACTTGTCATTCCATGCTTGTTCCATTGTGCTAGTGTGTTTGCCCCTATAACATCCTTACTCTAGCAATGCATTGTCTTAGCCTTGTCCGTGACAAGATATCCAATGACTCGATGAACGATATACTTGGCAATCTCAAATAGTCTACCTTCCAAAAACAATTTTATCTCAAGAACTCAACCAAGGATAATATTTATCCATTCAATTTGAAAACCCTAGGAAAATTTAGGGTACATATGAGCTGTTTCTTAGCAATATGTTTGTGTTCTTCCTTCAATCTACCATCAATACATAATTTCTCGTATGCACTTCTCAACTTGAAATCTCCAACCTCTCCAATCTTACACATGTAGCATGATCAAACATCATGAATTAAAATAACTCTCCGCAGGATCAAGGATAGGGCTCTAAAAGAATCTCCCTTCCCCGCAATCTCAAGATATGCCTTGAACTTAGGTGGTTTGCATGCTTTATTTCTAATCAATTGAACACTACTAACCTTTGATTATTCCATAGTGTTCTAAGAAACTGATGAGTTGGATGTCATAATCATGATTAAGGTTTGATATGCTTTTTTACACAATCTTAACTCAACTACTCACAATTCACTCCTAATGCTGACAATATGCAAGAAATCTTCTCAAAATCACTTCACCATGCATAGAAATAGCTCATGCTTTAGTTTCTCTTGAAAACTCAAATGCAAAGTGATCAAAACGATTGACAAAATTTTCTATATAAGTCAGAAATTTGCTTTTATAACATCATTAATGCTCTACACCCATAGTGGGTGCAATACATGTTGTCTCGACCACTACTATGAAACTCGTACGTAACACTTCCAGAATTCCTTCAACTCGACCAATACCACAACTAGGTCTATACTGACAATTTTGCTCAATCACTTAAAACTTTTCACTCTCCAATATTAACATTCAGTCATTACTGACTTTTCAACTTGGCATCCAAACACATCCACTCAACAAATATATCCTTATGCATCTAATATTATGTTAATTTGGACTTTTACGCTTATAGTCTTAGGAACTAATGTATGATTCAAAAATTTGAAATACAACTCCATACATATCTCTTTATTCACTTTGTGGTGTTGGAATCACCTGATCCATTGGATTGGGTGATCACAACTTCATCATTTACATTGTTACCTCCTTCATATTTCTTCTTCCATCTTTGATTCATCTAGCTTCTCACTTATTCAGTATTAATGTTTTCTTTTCCTTTGTTTTCTTCATCATTAGGTGTTGATGCTTGATTCCTACAGTCTCTACTTAGGTGACCGACCTTCTAACAGTGAAAGCATAATGGACCAAAGTTCTTCCAATTTTCTCATCTTCCTCTGAAATGTATTCTTGCACAATTTGTTGCAATATGTCCATACTTTCCACATAACTAGAAAGTGACCCAAGTATTGTAATCCCAATTTATTGCATTAGCCTGCCTAGCTACATTGCCTTGACTCTTAAGTGCCCAGCTATGTTTTGCATTAGATATGTAATCATTTGCCTTGTGACCATACTGCTTACATGTATTTTCTATTGTGGCATCAAATTCACTAGACCTACCTTGATCACATGAGTCCTCAATGCTTTCTTCCTAATATTGTGTGTCATTTTGTTGGATTGCCATCTCCTTCCTTCTTTTCAAGGATTTTTTAAGTTCCTTCTTTGCAACCTTAACATGTTCCAATGCAATCTACAAATCAAGCTCTTGATTCTCAATTGCCTTGTCGAGTTTGTAGGCTTCCATCTCCAAGATCTATGACTCTTAAGTGGGTGGGCTAAAGAATTTTTCTTTGATACCAGTGGTTGGAAATCTAATGGGAATTAAAGAGAGATGTTAAGAGGGAGGGTGAATCAGGATGTCAAAAACTTTTACCGCTTCAAACATAAATCATATTAAAATTAATTCATCACACACCTCATTAACCTTAATTATGCAAGATCGTGTAACAACTTGTAATACCATATCTAACATCTACTAGCATGAACAAATCAAATAAACAAGTAAATAACACTTGACACAATATTTGGTAATGCAAAAACCCTCCACGATGAAGGTAAAACTATGGTGGGGATGACACCCACAAAATCTTCACTACTACAGTAATAAAGTTCTTGTTAGAGCTACAATTTGATCACTTATGATGATTTACCTTGTGAGTGTCTAATCTATTAAAATCTTATAAGACTACATCTACCTTTACAAAAGGATTTTACTTCACAATTAAGAGAGTACTATGTTAGGATATTTACAATAGGCTTGTTACGACCACTCTGTAAAAAGATTCAATGGATGCACTTTTTACAATGTATCAGTACCTTGATCATTTGGTTTGCACTAAGATGGTGATAGCATATCTTCTCTTTCCAATATATAATCACCTCACTATAATTGATTTGCAATATCTCCTCACGACACTACTCACTCACCTTACTCCTTCACAACTCACTCATTCACCTTTGCATACATGAATTCCTCTAATACACCTACAACATGATTATGTCTCAAAACCCTTCTTAAATAGTTATATAAAGAAACTTCTAGATTGAAATCAATGATCCACATTCATCCTTTTTTTCACTTAACCTTTCCAATTTTTTGATTGCTTCATAATACTGCATAAGGATTAATGATGCATAATCACATGCATAATTACCTCCTAAAACTTAGAACCATGATTCATGCTCAGAAAAGTAGTTTACATAGGATTTTGTGTCCTTCCAAACTCATATACTGAAACTATGTAACTCGGCACTTATACCTTCCTTATGCTTGACCATGCTTGGTTCTTAATGTTGTCCCTCAGCATGAACGACACTCATCTTAAACTATTTTATCTATGTATTTCTCGACTCATATGTTTCCCTTGAATTTCTTGACAACAACTGAAATATTTGGCAATTGTTGATGTGTTGGATAGACACTATTGCTCAACACCTACTACACTTGTATACTTCTGCACTTTGTAGCTCGACCTTCTTTATGGCTCGGTAACAGTGTTGGCAAACCAACTCTACCTTGTGAAAGACTTAGTGTTTTGCACTAATAGACAATACTAAGATTGCCTTTAGGGTCAATAATTGTCTCTTCTAAGAATCCTCTAATTATATTCTTCTTTAACCACTTGGTTCTATTTGTTTATGTTACCAACTTGTTTGTTCCTTCCTCTAGGGTTTCCTTGTCATCTTCTCAACTTTTATGTCTTGCGATAATATTGATAAGAATATCCAATTGCATTGATCCTGAACACGCTTAAATTATCCTACATAGTAAGCCTCGAGCCATTAATGTACCTAGCCACCTTTAGCTTAGATGACTCTTGGCTCTAGATCTAATTGTCATCTCGTTGAACTCCTTTGTAAACTCTTTCACACTCAGATCCTTTTGGTTCAAATTTTGTTACTTCTTGATCCATGTCTTGAATTTGTGCCAAGTATTGGTTTTTTTCAATTTGTTATGGGTCCACAAAAGTTTGAAGGTTTTGCCAATATTTCTTCAAACTTGTGTCAACTTTCTCAATGTGTCTTTGGCTACATAAAGGGACAACTTTTCTATCCAACATCAGGTTGGACGTTTAGAGATGATTTCTCAATCAAAATTTTTCTAGATTATGTTTAGGTTAGTGGCCAATTCATCTTAGTGGCAGAGCCAATGGTAGGCTTGTCTCTTGTTGCAGAGCATTTTGAAGAAGGGAACAACCATTTCTATTTTTTTCTAAATGGGTTTTGGATACTCTTGGTCAATAACATTCTACATATCAAGAGAAGGTCTCAATAGCAACAAAAAAATGTTAGAACGAATTAATGAAAACAAGAGGTGTGCAATCTTCTACAAGGTAGTTAGATGACTATTAAGGGACAATATTAGAATATTGTTATATTTTTTCAGGGTCATCTTAGATAGTCTTTCACTTATTAGGCAGTTTATATTTTCATCTTAGTTTGCAATTATTTCATAATAGAAACATCATCTTTCTAAATCTATACAAGAAACTTTCATCTCCCTATTTAATACAACACTGATTTACCATTACAATTTGTGTTTCATTCATGGAGACTTTCCTCTAGTGTAACATAATGGCTCTTGCAATTATTAAAAATTACTTTAATAGATTTGCATCTTTCTTTAAAACATCGTTGAGAGGTGATTATTTACCATTTTTAATTAACCCAAAAATATAGAACTATAATTTTGACAAAATTTAAAGATGGATGGTTGAAAGCTAGAGGAGATGAGAGGACCCAATATTTGAGTATGTTTCATTCATTATGATATCACTTGTTATATAATGTCCACACTTGTTAATCTAGTGCTCAATATTTTTAACAATATTGCACCAATAATTGTCCTTGAAGTTGTTATTACTAACAATGACTACATACAATTGTGTGAAATGTAACACAAAATTAGTGTTCAATTATTGGGTCCTCCCCCAATAAGCAGGTCCAAGTCTAAGCCAAATAAATGAATTTTGAAGTGGCCAAACATAGAGACCCCTTGAAAAACTAAGCAACTATTGCAACAACAATAGGAGGATCTTTATTATATGAATGTTCATATGAACCACACTACTCTTAAGCATGGTAAAAGTGCACGTGTGTGACAAGAATAACAATGTATTCAATACTTAGAAGCAAAGTTTGCAAACCCTGTGAGTACTTTGAGTTGCAGAATTGTGGCTCTTACACTTGCATTTTTGTAGATGCAAACAATCATGTTTAGCAATGTCAACATAGGTAAAACATTGGTTAGATCATCTTCTGCACTCTTTTTTTTTTGGCTATAAAACTATGTATTTTCTCTTTCAAGATGACAATTCTTAATGTATTATATTTTGTGATTAAATTTTATAAAATAAATATGTTTCTTAAAGATATTTAAATTTGGTACCTTGTAAGTTGCCAAGTTTATGTTGACTATTTATCAAGTTAAAAAAATTGGGCTCACTGAGCACTCTTCAAGTCCAAGTTTGTAAACTTTTGTCAGTGAACTGTGCTTAGAAGCACTAAATCAAACTTGTACATAGTTGTATAATTTGCAAATAAGAAGTTGAACACTCACCCTACAATATTGAAGGTGAATTTACAATTCCACACTTTACCTATCACTCACCCTGCAATATTGAAGGTGAATTTACAATTGCACAATATACTTTATACTCTTGACTAATGTTCATTCCAGCTGAGATGGTTTGATTCCTCTCCCTTGCACATGATTAAATCCAAGCATGTCTACTACTCCCTCTCCTCCAGTATTGTTGTCCTCGAGCATCTTGATTCTTGATGGAACCTATCTCTTACTCATAATGATTGGCAAAAGATTCTCATCCAGCTATGGGTTAGGCCTATTGAACCCATAACCCATAATTCTTTGTTTTATTTGGAGAATGATGTTGCATAGGCTACCATTCACTAAATTGGGGGGCTGTGAGCCTAATTATTGTTCTATTTGTTCCCAACTTGAATCTATTGTTCATGTTTTCTTTCAGTGTCCCTTTGCTCAAGCTATTTGGAATATGTTTGGTTTTGTCTTTGATGAAAATCTCTATGTTGAGAACATTATTGTTGACAAAGTATGATGTGGCAGCAAGTATCTTAATGTGTTTTGGTCTATCTTTTCTTCTTTCATACTCTGGTATCTATGGAAAGTGAGGAACAATAACATTTTTCAGAGTAAAGAAAGGATTCATATTGAGTCTCTTGTTAAAACTATACCATTGATCCTCATACTGGTTTGACTATACAAATCACACAGACCTCATCTTTGATATAATATCATTTTAAAGGCTATTTATACATTACTCCTCAATTAGGCATGATCAGCAATCCTTGATGGTGACTATATTATTAGCATTAATATCAACTACGTTAATTATGTTTATTGTTAAACTACATCTCCTTGTGGCACCAATTATGAGAAGGTATTATGGGCCGACCTAGGTACGATCATGTCACTTTAAGGCACATACACTTTGGTTATGGTATATAAGGATGGTGTCATTGTAGTTAAAGGACACACAACAATATATCAAGTTTGTTCCTTTAAGCAACTTTGCCACAAATCAAATACTTGCTAGATAAATAACTATTTCAGAACAACAACTAATATTGTCATCTCATTTCAAAGGTCAGGAATTAAGGAAGATCAAAACAGCAAGTTATAAAAGCATTATCTCAAATTTGATTAGTATATAATTTGCAGAAACTTTACATGGTATCAAAGCTTTGGTAGTCAAACCTAGGCTCTGCTAATTAAATTATCAGACTTTATAAATATCTAGCATCATTCTTCCATCTTCAATGGCACACACAATCAGACCTGAGGAAAAGTTTGATGGGAAAGAACACTTTGATGTAGGAAATTCAGAATCATGATGATTCTTGAAAAAAATGATGTAAAACAATTTGTTGATTCAACATCCAAACAAACTACTATTGAACCTAATAAAACTATCTGGAGTAAAGGAAATAGGAAAGCTATGTAGATCGTATTAGATGGGGTGGAAAAATAAAATAGTACACATGCTAACAAAACATCAAAAAACATTTTATATGATGAATGCATTATTAAATGCATATGAGGTCAACAATGCAACTAGAGTCCTCGCACTAAAAAGACAACTAAATCATATATAGATAAATAAGAGAGAATCAATGAACTCTTACTTCCCAAGGGTTGCCAGTCTAAGATATGAACTTGTAAGTATAGAAACCATAATTGATGACAAGGAACTACTACTGATGGTTATAGATGGGTTATCGGATTCATGGGAAATGTTCACACAAGGAGTAAGTGCTAGAGACAATCTTCCTGACTTCAATAGAATTAAAGGAGATTGTCTTCAAGAAAAATCCATAAAAATTAAGAAAGGGGGAAAGTTGAAAATTGAAGACGAAGAACTTCGTGTTCTTAAAACAAATTCCTATAAAGGTAAGAAGAAGGGTAAGCAAAAGAATGAGAAACCTAAAAAAGATCTATCCAAGATGAAATGTTTCAAATGTGAAAAGTTTTGACATTACAAATCTAATTTCCCTGAGAATTCTAAGCAGCATGTAAACTGTACAAATATTACTACGAAAGAAGATAACTATGATCCTGAGAATTGTGTATTGTATTCGGCTCTATCAAATGAAGTTCAAGTGAAGCATGGGTGATTGATAGTGGATAATCTTGACATATTACGCGATACGAAGAAGCACTAAACTCTATATCAGAAAAGGTTAATGGTGAAGTCACCATCGGTGATAATTTAGCACATTCGGTGAAAGGAATTGGAAATTGCACCTTGACACTAAAGTTGGGTAGTTCTCTACATCTCGAAGGAGTACTCTATGTACCATGAATACAAAAGAATCTAATCTTAGTTACAACACTTGAAGATGATGTGCATAATGTTGCCTTCATGGATGGTAAAGTAATGACCTAGGCTAAGAACTCCTCATTTAAGAAGGCAAAATTGACTGGTCAAAGAAAGGGATACTTGTATGAATTAAATTTAGGAACCTGGTCTACCCATTCAAGCCTTAATTCATGAAGTTGTTGATATAAATGAAATATGGACAGAAGGTTAGGACATCTAAATTTCAAAACCCTATCAACTATGGAAAAGAGTTTTACTGGTTTACCTAAGTTAACTAAAGATCATTCAAACATATGCAAAGGATGTGCTCTGGGTAAGAACACCAAAAGTCCACTTCATGATAGCACTAGAAACAATAACAATGTATCCGAATTAATTCACTCAAATTTATGTGGACCTATGTATGTTCCTTCTCTTCAAGAATTCTAGTATTATATACTCTATAGATGACCTCTCTAGAAAAACTTGGATTTACTTATTAAAATGTAAAGACACAGAAGAAATCCTTAAGAGATTTAAAAAATTTAAAACCTAAACTAAAAACTTATCAGGACAAAAAACTAAAACTCTTACGATTGATAATGGAGGGGAATTTACATCAGATTTGTTTAAAGAGTTTTATAAAGAAACAAGATTTAAGAGCGAGTATATCATTCCTTATAACCCATGACAAAAAGGGGTAGCAGAAAGGAAGAATAGGACAATTATAGAAGTTGCGAGCACTATAATATTTGATCAAAATCTAGAATATTATCTTTGGGTAGAAGCCTCTTGTACCGTTGTCTATATTCAAAACAAAAGTCTCCACTCCTATCTTAGAGATAAAACTCCTAAAGAAGTCTTTACTAAGACTAAACCTAATATAAGACATCTTAGGATTTCTGGGTCCTTGTTTATATACATGTTCCAAAAGAAAAGAGAACTAAGGTAGAACCCTCTGAGAGGAAAGGTATTTTTATAGGGTATAGTGAAACATCTAAAGCATTTAGGATTTTCATACCTGGTTAGAAAAATATTAAACTTAGTAGGGATGTAAGTTTTGAAGAAGATTTAACATTTAAAAGAGCTCTAAGTTTTGAATAACCCTCTCCCTTACCTAGTTCTGAAGAAAATACTAAATATGTGTCTTAGAGGGAGAAAACTGATAAAATTTAAGATGAAATTCATAACCTCAATCTTGAAGAAACCCAAAATTTGAAGAAAATGCCACTTTGGGCCATTAAGACAGTAGAGGAAGCACAAGACTTCACTGCACCATCTAGAACATTTAGAGAAAGCAAGAGACCCAAATATTTTCAAGTTATGCAGCAAACATGAATGATTTGTCTAAATCAGAAGCAACCAATGTTTTAGATGCTATTAAACATATAGCTTGGAAGGATGCCATGACAAAAGAATATGAATCCATTATGAAGAATGATGTTAGGAAATTGTTCCAAGACCTGAAGGAAAATCCGTTGTTTCTTCCAACTGGATACTTAAAATCAAGCATGTTGTAAACAGTAGCATTGAAAAATATAAGGTCATATTTGTAGCTAAGGGATTCTCTCAAAAAGAATAGATTGATTATGAAGAAACCTTTGCTCATGTTGCCAAATACACCTCTATAAGAGAAGTCCTAGCTATTGCAGCATTGAAGGGATGGAAAATACATAAGATGGATGCAAAAACACATTTCTGAATGGAAATATTACAAAAGAGGTATATGTGGAGCAACCTGAAGGATTTGAAACTCATAACCTTAAAAAATTTATTTGCAAGCTCAAGAAAGCTCTCTATGGGCTTAAACAAGTTCCAAGGGCATGGTATGAAAGAAATGATAAGTATCTCACTGGCTTAAGATTCTTCAAGAATGAAATTAATCCAAATCTATATTATAAAAGGGATAAAGATGATATGGTAATTTTGATACCGTGTGTTGATGATTTATTAATAACAGGTGATGATCATCTCATAGATCAATGCAAGAAAGATCCTATCAGAGAATTTAAGATGAAAGATTTAGGACTCCATTACTTGCTAGGTCTAGAAGTATAGCAGAATTCTGACAGCATCATACTCAATCAAGAAAAGTATCCATTAGACATCTTGAAGAGATTTGGAATGTGGAACTACAAGCCTATGTCTTCTCCCATGGAGAGTAATTTACATAAACTTAAGGAAGAAGCAACAAAACCACCTTCCATAGATTCTACTCTTTACAGAAAGATAATTGGATCCTTTATGTAATTGGTAAATACAAGACCTAACATTTTCTATGTTGTTAATGCATTAAGTCAGTTTATGTGTGAGCCAAAGGAGATTCACCTAGTTGTAGTCAAACACATCATGAAATACTTACAAGGCACTCTTAACCTTGTGCTAAGGTATGAGAAAGTTGAATTAGACCTACATGGATACACAGACTAAGATTAGGTTGGAAGTGTCACTAACAGGAAAAGCACTTCAAGATGTTGTCTCAATTTAGGCTCAGCAATGATATCATAGATATGTAGAAAGTAGTCTTCAGTAGCACAAAGTTCCACAGAAGCCAAATATATTGCAGTAGTGATGGCCTCTCGAGAAGCAGTTTGTCTTACAAAGTTACTTGTGGGATTATCTAGTCATGCCATGAATCCTATGATTATTCATTGTGACAATCATAGTTCAATCAAGCTCTCTATGAATCCAGTTTTCTATGACATGTCCAAACATATCGAAATTCCTTACCATTATGTAAGAGATATGGTAGACAAGAATACTATAAAATTAGAATACATTTGCACTACAAATCAGACAGCAAATATTCTCACCAAACCTATCTCGAGTGAAGATAGATCACTTTAAAAAAAGACTTAGTATCATTGAATTGTAATTCATTTTGTATTCTTTAAATTATTAATAAAATAATTTTATTGTCAAGCTATTGACTGTTATGAGCTCCACCATTGTATTCATTATTTTAGAGGTGACAATCTCTTAGATGATGTGTTAAACAGTAGAGCTCTACAATTAGATCTAGACGAGTTCAAGATCACATTGTGATGTAGACATTGTTGTTTATGAGTCACAATTTGAATAAAGGAAGAATTTTGTTATTCTCCAGAGTTTATTCTATGTTTTGGTAGATCTTAACTCAGAATCATGTTGTGATATAGGAATGTCAGTACCTATAAGCCACAACTTAGATAAATGAAGAATTTAATTATTCTCCAAATGTTATCTTATATATATTATTCATTGCAATATTGTTATCACTAGTATAAGTGATATGTCAGATCACAGATATAGTAATATGACATAGTATCATGTATTCAATAATACTGTTAAATTTCTAACAATGATTTTCATACTACTCTGAGAGTGCAGACCACACATTAATCTTCTCTCCTTGTATACCATTCGAAAACATTATATACATTTCACTTGGCAAATAGGATGGGTGGTGATCCTTGGCAATAACCTTGTTACACACTAACCAGGATTCAACCCCAAAGGAATAGAGAAGTTTGAAATGGCCGTTGCACGCGTTCCCGCCCATGGGCGACTGTCTGTTGCTGTCGTGGGCATTGCTTATGTTACTGCTACGGTCAAGTCAAGAGTGGTTCCTGCCTGTGTTAGTTTGGGGTAAGCTGGTGGTGTGGTGGATGTCGTTGGTGGTGGGACGGCGGCTGCTTCGTCCTTGCTTCCTGCTACGCCAGTTAGGATTTCTGGCCCTCTTCTTGTTGTTATTTTGGGTGTGGTTGTTCCTACTAATGCCTCTTCTACCCGGGTTGCTAGTCACTCTGCTATCTCCTATGCAGATGTGGCAGCCTTTGAAGCTGTTATTGCTCTAGCTTTGAGGATGGGGTCCCATCCGATTGTGGTTAAACAGGAGGCATGTCTGTTCCTATTAGTAACCTGCTATTGCTTCACCTTGATGCTGACATTGTTGATGAAGTCAACACATCTGCTGATGATTTCTTTGCTACGGCTGTTATCTATCGCTTTAGGGGTTTCTAACCCTCTCTCGTAGAGTTACATGCTTGGATATCCAAAGTTTGGGAACCACTCGTCTCAAATTTAGTTCAGATATACCCTGTTGCCAAGAGTTTTTTATTGTGAAATTTGCTAATGTTGAGGATAGGGTTGCTATCCTTTGTCGTGGATTCTCTTGAGAGGAACAGTTCCCCCTTATGGCCAAACCTTGGTATCCAGCTTTTGACCCTACTATGGAATCCTTCAATAAGATTCCTCTTTGGATTCATTTGCCGATTCTTCCCCTTCACCTTTGGCAGGACTCGATCTTGGAGGCTGTGGGGGATGGCCTTGGGGATTTCTTGATGGTTGATTTGGTTTCATCCAATATCTTTACGACAACGTATGCTCACATTCTTGTGAAGATGGATTTCTCTAAAGGGCTCCCTGCTAAGATTAAGTTGCCTTCTCCTAGTGGTTCTTGGATCCAACTTCTGGATTATGAAGGTATCCCTTTCAGATGTAGGAAGTATTATGATACTAGTCATCTTGTTGCTCGATGCTCTTCTGGTAAGGTCAGATCGAGGAAATCTTCGTCTTGGTGGTTAGGGGCTTCAGATGATCATTATACAATTTTGAAAGTTGCATCGATTTAGGAGGGTTTGATTAGTCCTTCGCATAATGATCTCACTTTGGATGAGGTTTCCATTAATACATCGAATGTTGTGCTTGGGGTACCTTCTATAGTTCAGCCTCAATGTGTTGTTGATGTCCTGTCTTCTACTGACTCATTGGTTCCTAACTCTTTGCCTACTTTGAGTCAAATTTCTACTGATGTCCCTTCTGTCCAGAACTTTGCTCCTCACTCTTCGGCTGGGGGGGTTTTGGGGGTTTGTGGGGATTGGCAAAGCATGGCAGAGAAGGTGGAGGATGGTTGGACTACAATTAAAAGGAAAAAAGTGAAATCCTCCATTCCCTCATTTGATATGGTTTTAAGATCTCAAAAGAAAGGACCAAAATGTAAATCTTGATGGCCTTTTTGTGCCTTGGGTTGTTTGCCCTCTTGTTAGGACTTTTGTGTGTCCCTCTAAGTTTGTCGGGTGGTTTTCCACAGTTCTAATTGGGTTTTCATTGTTATATCTTTCTTGTCCCTTTGTACAAGGTTTCTAGTCCTTTCAAAACCTATTTTTACTTAATCAAAACTATTTAGTTATGTTAGTTAATACATGTCTTATCTCCTTTCTGGGCATCGATTTCTATAAGTGAAGTATGGGCCAACCTAGAGAGGGTCATGTCCCTTTAAGGGACATGCCCTTTGGTCATGGTATAAGAGGTGGGTGTGATTGTAGTTTAAGGACACGCAACACATTGAAGTTTGCTCCTGATAAAAATATTGCCCTAAGAGAAAATACAAAAATATTATAAGCATTCCAAAATTATATTACTTCATTCAAACAAGATTGTTTATAGAAGATTATCTATAGTATACCTAGAAAGGTACACTATAAGTTTGATTCACCTAAGAATATGTGGGAACTTTACATGGTATCGAAGCTCTAATAGTCGAACCTAAGCTCTACAAATTAAATAATCGGCCTTGATATATATCTAGCATCATTCTCCTATCTTCAATGGCACACACAATTAGACCTGAGGACAGGTTTGATGGGAAATAACACTTTGATGCTTGGAAGTTCAAAATCATGATGATTCTTGAAGAAAATGATGTAAAACAATATGTTGATTTAGCATCTAGACATACTACTGTTGAACTTCATAAATCTATCCAAAGCAAAGGAAATAGGAAAGTCATTCAAATCATATTAGATAGAGCGAAAAATGATATAGAACCCATGGTAATGAAACATCAAACGAAATTTAATATGATGAAAGCATTACTAAATGCATATGGGGTTAACAATGCAACTAGAGTTCTCAGACTAAAAAGGCAGATCATATTAGATGGAGTGAAAATCTTACTTCCTAAGGGTTGCCAACCTAAGAGATTAACTTGCAAGTATAGGAATCATCATTAATGACAAGGAACTAACACTGATGGCTATAGATGGATTACCAAATTTGTGAAAAACATTCATACAAGGAGTTAGTGTCAAAGATAATCTTCCTGACTTCAATACACTTAAGGGGGACTGTATTCAAGAAGAATCTATAATACTTAAGAAATGAGGAAAACTAAAAACGGAGGATGAAGAACTTCATGTTCTTAATACCAATTCCTATAAAGGTAAAAAGAAGCATTTCAAGAAGAAAAGAGGTAATCAAAAGAATAATAAACCTAAGAAAGCTCTATTCAAAATAAAATGCTTCAGATGTGAAAGTTTGAACATTATAGATCTAATTGCCCTCAAGATTATAAGCAAGTGAATTGTACAAACATCACTAGGGAAGAAGATAATTATGATCCTGAGAATCGTGTATTGTATTCGACACTATCAGATGAAGTCTCAAGTAAAGCATGGGTGATTGATAGTGGATCTTTTTGACATATTACAGGATACAAAGAAGGACTAAACTACATGCCATAAATTCCCTTAAATGCCTCTTGCATCCCTATTACACACTCCTCCCTCATAACTCCCTTTGACCATCCATTTTTCCCATTCCCTCATACTCATCTTCTTCGTGACAAGTGTCACTCCCTAATTGTCTCTAAACAAGCACAATCCATGTATTCCTTTTTAGAGCATCCTAGCCCTCCCTCACCATTCTTCCATCCTTGCATCCTGAGTCTTCATCTCACCTCTCCTTAACCTATAAATAAAACCCTCTCCCCTCTCAATTCATATCATTTCCTAATGATCTCAGAAAAGGTTAATGGCAAAGTCACCATTAATGATAATTCAACACATTTAGTCAAAGGAATTAGAAATTGCACCATGAAACTAAAGTCAAGTACTGCTCTTATTCTCAAAGGGGTACTCTATGTACCAGGAATAAAAAGGAATCTAATCTCAATTACAACACTTAAAGATGATGGACATAATGTTGCATTCATATATGGTAAAGTCATAACCTTGGCTAAGAACTCATCAATTAAGAAAGCAAAATTGATTGGTTAAAGAAAAGGGTATTTGTATGAATTGAATTCAGAACCTAGTCGACCTATTCAAGCCTTAATTTATGAAGTTACAGATATAAATGAAATATGGCACAGAAGGTTATGACATCTAAATTTCAAAACTTAATCAACTATGGGGAAAATTATTGTTGGTATCCCTAAGCTGAATAAAGATCACTCAAACATATGCAAAGGATGTGCTATGGGTAAGAACACCAAAAGTCCATTTCATAATAGCAGTAGAATTAATTCACTTAGATTTATGTGCACCTATGTTTGTTCCTTCTCTCCAAAGATTTTGGTACTACATACTTTTTATAGATGACCTCTCTAGGAAAACTTGGATTTACTCCTTAAAATGCAAAGAATTAGAAGGAATCCTGAAGAGATTTAAAGAACTTAAAACCTTTAACTAAAAATTTATCAGGACAAAATTAAAACTCTTAGAACTAATGATAGAGGGGAATACAACTCGAATTTGTTTAAAAGGTTTTGTAAAGAAACAAGAATTAAGAGGGCGTATATCGTTCCTTATAACCTGCAACAGAACGAGTTAGCAGAAAGGAAGAATAGAACAATTATAGAAGCTGCAAGAGCTTTGATATTTGATCAAAATCTTGAATATTATCTTTGGGTAGAAGCCTCTTCTACTGTTGTCTATATTCAAAATATGAGTCCTCACTCCTACCTTAGAGATAAAACTCCTAAAGAAGTCTTTGCTAAGGTTAAACTTAATATAAGTCATCTTAGGATTTCTGAGTGCCCAGTTTATATACATGTTCCAAAAGAAAAGAGAACTAAGGTAGAACCCTCCGAGAGGAAAAGTATTTTTGTAGGCTATAGTGAAACATCTAAAACATATAGGATTTTCATATGTGGTCAGAGAAATATTGAACTCAGTAGGGATGTAATTTTTGAAGAAGAATTAGCATTCAAAAGAGCCCTAAGATGTAAAAAACACTCTTACCTAGTTCTGAAATAAATACAAAATCCGAGTCTCAAAGGGAGAACATTGAAGAGATTGAAGATGAAATTCAAAATCTCAATCTTGAAGAAACTCAAAAATTCTAAGAAAGGACCACTTTAGACCATTAAAACAGTAGAGAAAGCACAAGACATCTTTGCACCATCTGGAACAATCAAAGAAAGCAAAAGACCTAAAAGATTTTCTAGTTATTCAGCAGACATGAATAATTTGTCTAAATCAAAACCAACCAATTTTTTAGAAATGCTATTTGTAATGTCCCATTTTTAGCATTCATAGCATGATATTGTCGTTAGCCTATTTCCCCACGCTCCCATAGGCTAACCAGGACATTAAAGGGACTTAGAGGCCATTTGGCCTAGAGAATTTCAGTTGCAGGTCTTTCTGAGGGGTTTTGAGGCAACTTTGGGCATACTTACTATTTATAGTAAGTCATCTTGGGCATGGGCGAACATCCAGTGGAAACGGTATGTCGATGGTAATTGTTTAAAATCGACAAGAAGACTTGTTTATCACTGATAAGATTTGTTATGCATTGATAAAGCTATTTTATAAAGTTAAATTTAAATATTTAACTTTATTAATGCATAGACTATGGTTTGTGAAAAATATTTAAATTAAAAGAGTCCCCTTTATTTTATAACACATTGGAGACATAAGTTACATAAAGAGAGTTATGTTTTATCCCACATTGAGAAAACGAAGGATGGAGCCCTTGTGAGAACACTATAAAAGAAATGGAAGAGCTTTTTTTAAGTAGGCTTGGAAATATCAAAAAATTGGAAAAAAATTTGGAGATTGTCTCAATAGTTTGAAGGACGAAATCCCTTCAAGCTGGAAATCTTGACGCCATTAAAACATATGGTCTTGAGATTCAACATTGTAGTAGTCCGAAAAAGCAGATACGAAAAAGCAGCTCGAAAAAGCGGAACCGAAAAAGCAAGCCGAAAAAGCAGTTTGTAAAAGCAGTTCAAAAAGCGAATCCGAAAAAGCAGTCAAAAAAGCAAATCGAAAAAGCAAAGCAAAAAGGGCAACATTGAAAGAAATTATTACAGCCATCTACAACCAGGTTCTTTGTTAGTATTGTTTTTTAGGGTGTTATAAGCTTTCAGTTGTAAGTGTGCATTATACAAGCATTATCATTTTGTAATCCATGTAAATGTCAAAGTCTTGGCCATATTTCATGAGCATTGAAATTTTCTTTGCAATTAAGAAGATAATAATTGCTAGTGTCATTTAAGCAATTTAATATCATTATTTGTTAGCTAGTTAGTTTGCATACCAACTGTTTGTAAAAATGCCAGTTGGTTGTAGGTGTTCATTTCTCATGCTTAGGTCATATATATGCACTGAATATTGTCAAAATTAGTAGCACACTCATGTTAGGTCATTGTGTAGTCCATTGTAGTCTTCTAGCACAAGATTCTCATTGATGCAAATTGAAGAAAAAGTCATTTGAAGCTAGCTGAAATACTATATCAGTCATACGTCCCTTACATGTGAATTGTTTGATGAAATTCCTTGAGCTTCCATCAGCATTTTTTGAGGGCAAATTTGTGGAGGGTCATTATAGTAGTATCAGAGCTTGCTTGCAAAGTGTTTGACGAAATGTCAAACAACTGAAGTATAAAGATTTTTGGTATTTGAAGAAGTTATAACCTATTAGGGTTATTACACTATTAAACATACATCTTAGAAAGATGTTATGACAAAAGAATACCAATATATTATGAAGAATGATGTTGGGGAAACTATTCCAAGACCTGAAGGAAAATATGTTGTTTCTTCCAAATGGATATTTAAAATAAAGCATGTCATTGACATTGCATTGAAAAATATAAAACCGGATTTGTAGCCAAGGGATTCTCTCAGAGAGAAAGGATTCGTTATGAAGAAACATTTGCTCCTGTTGCCAGATACACCTCTATAAGAGTAGACCTGGCTATTGCAGCATCGAAAGGATGGAAAGTACATCAGATGGATCTAAAATAGGCAATTCTTGAATGGAAAGATTACAGAAGAAGCATATTTTGAGTAATTTGAAGGTTTTGAAATTCATGATCCTAACATTTTTGTTTGCAGGCTCAAGAAAGCTATCTATGGGCTTAAATAGGCTCCAAACGCTTGGTATGAAAGAATTGATAAGTATCTCACCAGCTTAAGATTTTACAAAAATGAAGTTGATCCAAATCGATATTATAGAAGGGATAAAGATGATATGGTAATTTTAATAGTATTTGTTGATGACTTACTAATAACAGGTGATGATCATCTCATAGGTCAATGCAAGAAAGAACTAATCAAAGAATTCGAGATGGAAGATTTGGGACTCCTTCATTACTTCCTAGGACTAGAAGTACGGCAAAATTCTAACAGCATTGTTCTTAATCAAGGGAAGTATACATTAGATATCTTGAAGAGGTTTGGAATGTGGAACTACAAGTCTATGTCTTTTCTAATGGAGACTAATCTACATAAACTTAAAGAAGCAGCAGTAAAATCACCTTCTATTGATTCTACTCTCCACAGGCAAATGATTGGGTCCCTTGTGTACTTAGTAAATACAAGACCTAATATTTGCTATGTTGTAAATGTCTTTAACTCAATTTATGTGTGAGCCAAAGGAGATTCACCTAGTTATAGTCAAACACATTATGAGGTACTTACAAGTCACTCTCAACCTTGGGCTCAAATATGAGAAAGTTGACTTGGATTTACATATATTCACTGACTCAGATTGGGGTACAAGTATTTAAGTTAGGAAAAGTACTTCAAAATATTGTTTCAATTTAAGATCACCAATGATATCTTGGATATGTAGAAAATACTCTTCAATAGCACAAAGTTCCACTAAAGCCGAATACATTGTAGCAACGAAGGTCTCTCGAAAAGCAATTTGGTTTAGAAAGTTACTTGTGAGATTATTTGGTCAAGCCATGAATCCTATGATTATTCATTGATAATCATAGCTCCATCAAGCTTTCGATGAATCTAGTTTTTCATGACAGGTCCAAGCATATCAAAATTTCTTACCATTATGTAAGAGATATGATAGACAGGAATAGTGTAAAATTAGAATACATTTGCATTGCAGATTAGAGAACAAATATTCTCACCAAACCTCTCTCTAGAGTGAAGATAGATCACTTCAGGAAAAGACTTGGTATGGTTGAATTGTAATTCATTTGTATTCTTTAAATTATTAATAAAATAATTTTATTGTCAGGCAATTGAGTGTTATGGGCTCCATCATTTGTATTCATCATTTTAGAGGTGACAATCTCTGAGATAATGAATGCTTGTATAAAAGACATTATGAAAAATGACGATCTCTCAGATAATGTGTTGTAGTAGAGAACTAATGTTTGATCTAGGTGAGTTCAAGATAATTTGTGACATAAGCATTTATATGCCTATGAATCACAACTTGGATAAAGGAAGAATTTATTCTTCAAACTTTATCCTCTGTTCTAATAGATCTTAACTCAAGATCAAGTTGTGATATAGGTTTGTTAGCTCCTATGAGTCACAACCTAGATAAATGAAGAATTTAATCATTCCTCAGGTTTTATCCTGTGTGTATTGCATTACATGCAAATACTAGCATCACTAGTGTAAGTGATAAGTCATATCACAAGATTATTACGACTCAGTATCATGTGTTCCATGATACTATTTGCTCAGAAGATTCAAATAGATATAGAGTATCAATCTATGCTTATTCATCGTAATTGATGATGCTAGATATGTTCTCTCAGTATGATTATCAAGTTAAGAGGGAGTGTTAAATTTCTAGTAGTGATATTCATATTGGTCTGAGAGTGCAAACCGCACATTAATCTTCTCTCCTTGTATACCATTCAAAAGCATTATATATATTACACTTGGCAAATAGGATGGGCGGCAATCCTTGGCAATAACCTTGTTATGCAATAACTATAACTATTCATTTATGTTAGTTAATACATGTGTTATCTCCTTTTTGGGTGCCAATTTCTATAAGTAAAGTATGAGCCAACCTAGAGAGGGTCATGTCCCTTTAAGGAACATGCCCTTTGGTCATGGTATAAAAGGTGGGTGTGATTGTAGTTTAATGACACACAACACATTGAAGTCTACTCCTTAAAACAATACTGCCCTAAGACAAAATACAGAAATAATATAAGCATTCCAAAATTATATTACTTCATTCAAACAAGACTGTTTATAGAAGATTATCTACAGCAGACCTAGAAAGTTACAATATAAGTTTGATTCACCTGAGAATCCATAGAAACTTTACAAACACCACATGCTAAGAGGAAGATTCAGATAGATATAGAGTATCATTCTATGCTTATTCATTGTAATTGATGATGCTAGATATATTATCTCTCATTATGATTATCAAGTTAAGAGAGAGTGTTAAAACTATAACTTTGATCCTCATACTGGTCTGACTGTGCAGATCGCACAGAGCTCATCTTTGATATAATACCGAAGGCTATTTATACATTACTCCTCAGTTGGGCATGATCGGCGATCCTTGATGGTGAATATATGATTAGCATCAATATCAACTAAGTTAGTTATGTTTATTGTTAAACTACATCTCCTTGAGGCACCGATTACGAGAAGGTATTGTGGGTCGACTTAGGTAGGGTCATGTGCCTTTAAGCGACATGCCCTTTGGTCATGGTATATAAGGATAATGCGATTCTAGTTAAAGGACACACAACAATATATCAAGTCTGTTCCTTAAGAAACTCTGCCACAAATGGAATACATGCTGAGATAAATAATTATTTCAGAATAACAATTAATATTGTCATCTCATTTCAAAGGTCAGGGATTAAGGAAGATTTGAACAGCAAGTTATAAAGGTATTATCTCAGATCTGATTAGTATAGAATTTGCAGAAACTTTACATCTCTAAGGAGACTCATAAGGGCTGACATTGTTGTGCAGGTTATAGCCATCTTCAAAATGGAGGAACAGTTCCAGAAATTCATGCAGGAAGGAAAAGGACTACTGACTAAGAAGGAACTGAAGTGTGGATTCACTACTATGAAGGAGAAAGATTGCAGCACTGTTGAAGACGACTTCAATGTCCCTTTGTCGCAGTTGGTGCAACAAATCCGAAGGGAAGACAACTGGAGGGCAAGAGGATCAAGAGTGGAGGGGCTGAGCATGATATTTATGTCTTCTCTGAGGTTCATTACATCGGAGTCTGGTGAAGAGTAATATAGTTTTACTAATCTATATGCTGTAGTGTCATTTCTAGTGATGTAATATGCTGCAAACTCTTCGTTCCAGCCGATGCGCTGTTTTTGTGCTTCACTGGTACTCTGAACTTACTTGTAATCTCTTTTTGGCTCCTTGATATGCAATAGTAAAGGAGTAAATGAATGCAACACAGTGGTTTAAATCTCTATTCATGTCAGAACATCGTTCTTAAATACAAATTCTAGTGACTTGCTAATATTCAATCCAATATAGATACTAGCTGTAACAATAGATTACCTTGAATATATCTTCCAAAATAGACCAAAAAGGTTCCCTTACCCTCTCAGCACCTATCAACTTGTTGGTGCATATAATTCCTTGCACTCATAATCGACATGAAAATAGAGCAAATGAAACATAACCAACCAATAGGTCCATCATTTGACATCTTGTTATGTTTATGAAAAGAAACAGTAAGTAAAAGGAAGCAACTAAAATCTAAAATGTTTCCACTTAAATGAAAACAAACTGCACAGATGATTTAACAGAAAGAGATTAGCCACCAAGTTACAACTCTTCCTTTGTACAGTGCATTTGCGAAAGTGAAAGCTAATTGATCTTTGGTTTGGGTCGTTTAGATTTCGTGAAGAACCATAGTACAGCTACACCCAATATCATTGCAGATAAACCAAAGATCTCATTTCTGTCAAATTGTACTCCCACCTTACGTTGGCGAGTACAATGAAATGGATGCAAGGCAGCAAGTGTGGCATTTGTAGTCTCCACGAAACTGTTGCACAGCAGAGCATTAGACAAAACCAAAGTGGATAACAGCATTTAGAAGAGATAATAAATAATTAAAAGAGGAAAAAAAGATTAATACTCAAGAGTAGTTTATTACTGTAGAGATGCATCTTCAAGCACTCGAAGCAACCTCATAGAATCTGCATAACGCATTTCCCCAACTGCCCCTGCAATCTGTGTATGAGACAAGATCTCTGAGCATCAAATTTGATATGTTTGTAAACATCTGGAAGTGGCAGGTCAGGCACACTCCACAGAAATGACCCAGGTTCAAAATAGACCACTCACATGCCCCACATGTGATTTGCTTTAGTTAGGCAAAGCAAGCAGAATCAACTACTCCCCCAAAACAATGGGATCTTATTTACCTAAAACCATTAGATACATATTGCAAGAAATATCTTAGATGCACAAAGGAAAAAAAACTTACTCGTCTCCAAAGGCTAACAACTGTATTGTAACTGATAACCAATGAATGCTCCTGAACCTTGAAAGCTCTGAATGTATAATCACCTTAACGTAAATTAAGTCAAAACAATTTCAAATGATACGTGAATCACTAGCCAGTGAACACATTAAAGTAATTTACATACTGTGCAGAAGCATGTATAAGCAAGGATACTAGTACGCTCCATTATCAAACGATCAATTGCAGAATTGACAAGATTAACAGACTCGTCAAGACTGGTTATGATATAATTTCGAGCTACAATATCTGCTTGAAACAATGATATATGCCACCCTGATGAGGTGCTAGCAAAAGGATTGCATCCCACAGACCATACCCAATCCTGTCCAAGCAAGCATGTTGATCAATGGACATGATTCCAATGCACAACACCATTATGCTTATACAAGTGAATAAGAGCAAGTAGCTCGAGTGGTACTTTGCTCACCTGAATTGCATTTTCGTGAGCATGGCTGTATGTCAGATGAAGTGGCACCAGACCAGCTAGATGTTCAGCAGCTGCTGCTAGGCCAGCTTTTATAGGATTCCTGTGAAAGTATAGTAAAATCCAACAAAAAAATGAGAAATGAAATTTTTTAAGTCACAACAATCCTTTTAAAAACAAGATACATAAACTTCAAATTGCAACTATGAAATCTCAAAGAAAACCAGGAAAATGCCAATAAATGTAGTAATTATACCTTTAGAACAATTCTTAAGCTAAGGGGCAAATGCGTGATATTTTCAAAGTAATATAATTTTAATATTTGAATTTCATATATGGACTTCAACAAATATCACCTTTCCAAAAATGGTATGCATGAGGAACATAATTTGAGAGCTAAGCTCACCTCAAGTCCCATAATAACGATTGGCCATTGCATTGCAGGTGACTCTCCCAATCAGACTGATCTGACTGCACAACAATAACCATATCTGGAAGTGCCTTTGCCTGGTAATGTTTGTCTATAAGAAGAGGTTCCCCTTGTTGTATAAACCAGAAAACTGGAACTTCCAGAGTAGACCGACTATTAGACTGTGCCCCTTCAGAAGACACAAGCACAAAATATTAAGGTGACTATGTCAAGCACACCCTTATCAATCAAAGAAAACAAACTAAAGCCACATGAAAAAATTGTACTAGAAATATAGCTTCTACACTTAACCGCAACAAATTTTCAACAATTGTTTATCAGAAAGATTTTTTAACAGCTTGTGATCAAGTAATATGTTTCAGGCCTGGCCAAAAGCAATTAAGAAGAATGATGTATCATTTTGAAACAATAATCTCAAATCTAAGGTCATTATTAAATTCAGAATTGCTACATTTAAGCCTCAAAAACATGAGTGGACTCATGTACACTGCTGAAAAATGCACCTCTAAGTGATCCCCCTTGACTCAGCCTTTGCAACTGATCCTGCAGAATAAATGAATCAAGATAACTTCGAACAGTTGATCTATATGTTCCATTCACAAGCAAAACTGGGACAGTGGCTGCACGTCGTGCAATTGAGAATGCCATTGCCAAGGCAGGGTCCTCTGAAAGTGCCAACCTAGCCAGCCTCAAAATAATCAGATGTTTCAACTTCAGCAGATTGTATCCAACAATTTTTCACATGCCTTGTAAAGAAACATATACTTACATATGAGTAGTAAACTGAGACTTCTGAGAAGGAACTAAAAGAGATGTCAGCCCTTGCATTATGGCGCTTGTTTCCACAGGCAATAGATCTGCACGTTTTACTTTCTGCCACAACAGATATCAGTTCAGAATAAGTCAATTTAACCTCTAAATATTCAGAGAAACCTTCTCCAAATGATAAAGCATACCTCCTGAGTGATGAAAAAGAGCTGAAAAGATACTTTTTCATAGTAATGGAATGCTCCTTCAGCACTAGAAGGTGCAACAATGTGTCTCATAGATCCCCAAAAAATGGCACCGAGATGAGAAAGGAATGAGTCACGTGCAACTGTATAATTCTGTACATCCTGAATATATTGAAACAAATTTTAAGAGGCAACCAATAGCATTAAATAAATTGAGAAAGGAAGAAACATTGCATATTGCAGCAATTGTTACTCTTATTAAAATTTTAATCACAAATTGGCACCATATCTAATTGAGACATTTACCAAGAATGGGTCAATTATTTCCCAAAGCCAGAAGTAAGTCTTAAGCTCAACAAATAGAACAAAAGTTTCTCTACCGTGAATTACCCAGGCTTTTTCTATCTCATAGGTGTGTGTCCAAAAAATACGTGATGCCAACAAGTTCTACACAGGAAAACTTTTGTGTCCAAAAAATACGTGATACCAACAAGTTCTACACAGGCAAACTTTTCTCTTCTCACAAGTTTTCAAAGGCACTTCCTATTTGATTTTCTTCAGTTCCAGTAGAGTTGTAATATTCCAACAGAAAAATCTCATAACTTAAATCTAAGTGGCCGATTTGGATGCCGATGCAGATGCGGGTACAAGAATTGGGTTGGCGGATGCATGAAATTTGTTTTGGGGGGTTTTGGATGCATTTTGGTGTGTTTATATAGACATGGAAAGAAATGCATGAAATATGCAAAATTAAATTTGGGTCAAGTAAACACACTGCATGGCAAACGATAATTGATAGTAAATTAATTTTCCTAGTAGTAAATAAAGGATTTGTAAAAAATAGAGAAGGTATTTATGATGCAAGTGTGAACAGAATGCCCAAGTACTGCTAAACATAGGACCAACCAAGCTCAGGGAACTTAAACCAATTCATTCAGCTTTCAAAGTCTCCATTGATCCCTAATTCTCATGATCAGATAGTTAATGTCAATAATTTGAATCGAATTCTGGCATGGGCAGCAAAAATCTATATTGTTATCATTATCAATGATTAAGTATGCACTAGTGTCCACCCAACTAACCTTGGCAAGGTGCTTTTCAAAATGCATTCTCCCCACCCATACATCTGCAAACCCTGATGAATCGAATCTAGCAAAGTAAATAGATGAAAATGTTTTGCATGGGGTCATCTCAGGTTCTGCAAATTAAGGTCATCTACAGTTCTTGGTATGCATCCTTTTGGCCTTTTGGCATCCTGGGCCCTGCATGCATCTGGATGCTCATGGATGCTCTCTTGGTGCCTACAGGAAGCACACCAGCGCCCTGTGTATGCTTTGTGGATGCACATCTTGGTGCCTACAGGGCACTGATGCGCTTCCTGTAGGCACCAAGAGAGCACCCAGAACACATCCCGCACCACAATGCATCCGCATCCAGGAAAGCATCTGGTAACTAAGACTTAAACCATAGCTCATATGGAGATATTAGATACAATTTAAGTTAATGCATTTGATGAGTGGAATTCAGTGAAGCAATTGTATCTTTCTGTAAATTCTTTTGATATTTCTATTTCAATAATCAAACAGTTACTATATTTCCTTACCTATCCCCTCTTTCTATTTGTATACACCATGTGCGTGTCCAATTACTCTATGATATTGAAAATGTTGCCAATAACTGAGCTGCTAAATCTTCATCCATCATTTGAAGAAATCCACAAGTTGTCTAGTAGCTTACCACAATAAAAAATATTCACTGTTGCAGTAAGGGTGTATTTGAAATATGATCAAGGAATTTAAGCAATTATCCATACATGGATGTACTGTATATTCTGAAAAGAAACCATCATTTATACCAACAATAAACCAATGTAATTCTTAGAGATATAGAACAAATTGCACCTCCAACAACTCCATTTGAGCATCATGAGTAAGAAAAGGGTCACCAAAACGTAATTAGGTTGCTGTGTCAATGTAATGTACCCTTCTCCTCAGTGATCATTCAGGTGTTGATTAGCCTATTCTTTTGTCATCCTGGTAGACTACTTTGGAGATATAAGGGATTAGAGGCTAGCATTGTTAACTATTAATTGATGGAGAAACAAATAATCTAATTTTGAGCCCATAAAACAATATTTCAAGGGAAAAGTTGCTTTGGGTTATAAAACATAAAGTGACTCAAGTTATGAAATAAAGTCATAAAGTGACTTTATCATGAAGGAAGAGTTACAAAATGAATTTTATTTTATTTATTAAGTCTTTTAGAAGTGGGACGAACATTTTGAAAGCAGAGAAAAGTTAATTACAAATCGCACATTGTAATTTGAGGTCCAAAGGCAGTTTACAGAAAATATATATGGAGTTTCCTTCCTTCTCCAATTATTATGATATGTCGATTTGATACTTCATAGTTTCTTTATTCATGCTGGTTTGCCAGTAGCATCCACATCTGCAGATGGAAACCCTTAAATATTTGTAGGTTAGGCAGAAATCCAACACTACTCGAGAGGTGGGCTCACTCAGGGTTCATCACTGAGCAGATTTGCATCATTTTAAACAGGTTTTGGAGAAAAAAATATGCATGTTCTCTTAAATTTTGAACCAAAATGCAAGAATGCAATATACAAAAACACAAAAACAGATGACAATACATTATCCTGGGAAAATCCTCCACTTGAGAGTGAAAAACTCAGCCCTGTGAAAGATAGATCCTTTATTTTATGCTCAAATCAAATACAATGTTCTCAAGCTTATGATTGTTAACTCTTAATAATCAATCAATAAGCTTTATTCAATCACTTCTGCTATGTAAATGCAGAATATATAATGCTACAAGTATCTCACAGATACTTCAGATGATGAGAACATCTTACACACATAAGTTGATCGCACCCATCATACACCGAATGATTACGATTCTGTACAAAAGTCACCACTCATAATGAACTATAAATCTGTCATAATCTGTCAAACCAGCTAATGATATCATATCGACCATGTATCCCACTAATCATAGTCCAAACCAAAATACAAGAAATAAGCAAAAACAATCAGGTCTGTAGCAGATCCAGTGATGCCAAAGTCAGTGCCGAAAAACAAGATACAACAACAGTGTTCTCTCTTTAATGAAAAATGTTGCACACACTTCCTTAAATCATCACCCCGCCTCTATCTTTACATCACACTACCCAAAAGGATCATCATGCAGGTAGCCAAGGTGTCAAAGTTCATAGACCCATTATTGCTTAACACCCATTACATAGTATATAACCAGACACACCATTTCTCTCTTTAATGACCATTAGAACATACTCTCCTCTCCCCGTGCTTGGTAGTGCACCAAAAGACTAGTATCGTTGCGAGCCTAGGAGTCACCGCTCAAGGCACATCAAACACCCAACAACAATTACAATTAAGTCGCTCTATTTCATCAGTAATATGAAACAACAATAATAGAAGATGAGCCCAATACGCCTAAAGCCACCAAACATGATTAATTCCACAATGTCATAGCCCAGTAGCACATCATGAATGATAGTAATGGTAATGAAGGAACCGTTTTAATTCCAATGCTCCAGACAGTAAATAATTGGAAACCATGAGAGAACCAATCAATCAGACAACACAACTAAATAAACAATGTGTGGAACCCTTTTGAAGAGGAACCAAAGTATTAGTAGGGATAGATCACCATTAATAATGTGAGAAAGCTTCAAAACAAGTTAACATCAACAAAGAGTTTGCAAAACCATTGCAAATACAAATGATATATCCTAAAGCTACTAAAACATTAACACTCTCTTAGCAAAGGAGATACCATTTACAGATTCCCATGTCATGGAAATTCTCAGCATGACAGTCAAAATGGCTACACCCCTTTGTAAGAAAAGAAGGAAATTATCATGGATTCTCTCAATGTGGTAGCATCATGGATTCACTTAACATAATGTTCACCATGGCTACACATATGAGTAGATCCATCATGGCTACTCCCATGTATGGAAATGCAAATGAGCACAAGGGGGGCACTCTTGGAATCACTCAACCTGGTGTCATCATCTTATAATGACGTTCACCATGGCTACTCCCAGAGGGTGAATAAACACAAGTGATAAGTTATAAAGTTTCACATGACATTTACCATGGCTACTTCTAGAGGGTAGGAAAAGGGCGTTCAGCTCAAACTTCTATCTAACAGAAAAGAATGCATTAACAAGGACTTCCACCTCAAACTTCCCTCTCGCAGAGAAAAATGCATTACAAGGGCCATCCCAAACTTCTCTCTCACATAAAAAGAATGCATTATAAGGGCTTGCACCTCAAACTTCTCTCATGAAGAAGAATGCATTACAAGGGTTGTACCTTAAACTTCTCTCTCAAAGAAGTATGCATTACAAGGGATTTCACCTCGTCTAAGAGAATAATGCATTATAGCACATAATAGGAACAATTGAATGTTGAGACTTCCTCTCAACAAAGACTCACAACAAGGGCAGCATTCTCAGATTACCACAATAACATACAATTGGATCCAATGTTTGACTAAACAATGAGCTTTAACAATCACATTGCTAAAGTGAGCTTAGTGATACTCTGCAAAGGATTTGGCAATTTTCATATGCCGCTTAAGCTCCCTCTAAATCTTCAATCACTTGAACGAACCTCCTGACCACATTATTCAAGGTTGCCTGTCCTCCTTGACCTCATCAAATCACCTTATATAAAAAGTTTGTGGGAGCTATCAATGTCAAATCTAGAGGAGTTGTGCAATTTTGTTCTCTACAACATTGTGAGCCACTTAACTAACATTTACACTTTTTCACTAAAGTCTCTCTTGATCCATGTTGCCTCAAAGATTGCAAGGAAGTTCTCAAAAATTAACTCCCTCTGAGTATCATTCCCTCCTCTTAGAAGAGACTGGTTGCAAGACATTCTAAGTCTCCATTCTTTAGCCTGCATAATTACCTCAGAAGTCGCATCAAGTTTTTCCTCCTTAGAATGCAATCTCTCATTATCTATATAGGCACATTGCACCCTTGCTACAGGCTCAACAATGATTTGTGTCTTCATACGATAGGAAGCAAACCTCCACCCATAATGGAGATGAGGACAACTCAGAAAATGACCTTTAAAATCACTCAGATCAAGTAATTCAGTCTTTGCAACTAGAAATAAGTCACTAATATGTCTCTTGTACTGATTTCCTTGAATTCCTTATGTAGTCTCTCATCATCCCGTTGCTTATCAACTCATCCTGCAACCAAGAGGGATTAAAAATAATTCAAAGAATCAAACTATCCTGAAGAGAAGTATACAGACCAGTGCTAAAAGAATACATGAATAACTATTTTAAGATTCACAGACATTATCTAGAAGTATGAAGTACTTATCTCTTTATAGGCACTAGCTTCTCCTTGGATCAAAAGGTAAAAAACACAAGCTCCTACAAGATTTTAAGAATTGTCCAACAATCCCAATGAACACAAATACATCTGAAACTAAAATCTCAAATTTGTTGTAACAGACTGTGCAACTGAAGCAAGGAAACAGAGTCTCTGAGCTTCACACAATGCCCTCTAAAATGACTCAAACAGTTTAAGTCAAAATAGATGACTTCAATAATCTGAAATTCTCAGCAAACTAAGACCAAGTTCTAAACAAATCTTAGTATTGAGCTCATTGCTAATCAACCAGCGACCGCCAAAAAGACTTCTTTCACTCTTTTTCAAAATATTGAAATATAAATCTCCACAGAAATAATAGTGTTACTTTACACTGAAGACTTCTGGTATCCAACAAAAAATAGGCAACTACCTTGTTAATCACTTCAGAATACTTAAACTAGACTGATATCAGCCACATTCATCATCATTACATATGTAACAGCATAAATGAATTCTTGATTCTATGCTGACTAAAGTTCCAATCATGCAACTAAACCATAGTTATAAAATCATACCTTCACCATAGAAGTAAAACCAGCAGCACAAAATCAAAACAACTAATTTTGGACTCGGAAAATCTATAAGAAGAACTCTTCTTAGAATAAAAACTAATGCAGATTCCACAATATAAATGACACATTTAAATTTAGAGAAGTAATAATTTCAGAATCCTTTTGAATTGTCACCAGGTTTTTTATGAGGTCAAGCAACATCAACGTTTACAACAGCAGCTTGATGTTTTGGTCTTCATAAACAATCTTTGGCAAAGTGGCCATCCTTGTCACATCCAAAACATAGAATTCTGGAGTCATCCTTGTTCTTCAGTTCAGGAGCTGAATCAGAATCCTTATCTCTATTTCTCTTGAAATTGTCTTTTCTCCATTCACTTCCTTTTCTTTATAGATGTATAAGAAACAACAACAGGATCTTCTTTGTGGTGAGATTCCCACCATTTCCTCTTGCCTCGAATCTGCATTCCTCTTGAATGCAATCAGCTCTCAAGCAATCAAACATGGGAAGTTCATCTCTTCCACTAAACCATTGAATGAAAGTATCCAAGAGTAAGAAAGGCCATATATGGCCAACATAACCAGGTCTTTGTCCTCAATAGATTCTACACTAGCATTTTGTTGATCCTTCAATTCTACGATCCTCATAAAGAAAGATACAAGAAGTTCTCCTTTAGCCATCTTAATATGTAGGAGTTGATATCTCAATGCTAGAGCTCTACTAATGTTCATGGATTCGTATAAACTTTGAAGACTCTTAAACATCTATTTAGCTGAATTCAACTATGATATGATAGGTAACAGATGATGCTTAATACAATCAATCAACATCTCTCTTGTCATGATATTATTCTTCCTCCATTGAACTTTCTTGGTGTCATTGGAAGGTTCAGCTACATCAGCCTTCAGCTACATCAGCCTTCACGTAGTTGAAAAGCTCATTCTCTTCAAGAGCAATAAGAACTATGAATTTCCCTGAGATAAAGTTGGATGCAGTTGCACCATCTAGCCTGTCTTTAACTTTTGAATTCATTCACAATTGTTGGAAGCTGAAAAAAGAAAACTGACAAAAGAGAAAAAGAATGATTCAATGCTTAAAAATTTCCGGTTCTGGATTGTTTCCTTAGACCTGCTATGATACCATGTTGAATTTTGAACCAAAATGCAACAATGAAATATACAGAAACACAAAATTAGATTGACACTAAATTATCCAGGGAAAACCCTCCACTTGAGGGTGAAAAACCCAACCCCACAAAAGATCGATTCTTTATTTTATGCTCAAAACAAATACAATGTTCTCCAGCTTATAACTATTACCTCTTACCCCATGTCTTCATGCGGCTGCTTAACTCCAATTTTTGTTTAATTTTAAGCAGTTAATAGTGTTCCCATGCATATTTTAAATCATGTGAACTGGATTAAATAGAATCTTCTCCTATTTAAGTAGAGCAGCACCTGCTTAAAAAATAAAAATAAGCATTGAAGAAAAGGAGGGGCTTGAAATAAGAAGCCACTGCTAATTGGAAAAAATATATGGCTTCACAATTTGTTTTCCCTCCTTTAGTTTGCCTGCAATTTTTTTTTTAAATCATTTTTATTTATGGCTTCTATTTATAATAGTTTTTAAGATAACTGTTCAAAAAATAAGAAGCCAAAATTGATAAGCATGGGACCACCAGCTCCACAAATAGATGCTAAAAAACTGAGCAGCAGCTGTTAGCCAAAATAAACTTAGCAGCTGCATCAGAACCTACCATTAACAATCAATCAATAAGCCTTATTCAAAGTTCAATCACTTTTGCTATGTGAATGCATAATATACAATGCTACAAGCATCTCACAGATACTTCAGATGATAACATCTTACACACATAAGTCAATCATCCATCAATCATACATAGAATGATTGCGATTCTATAGAAAAGTCACCACGCACAATGAACTATCAATCCATCATAATCTCTAACACCAACTAATGATATCATATTGATCTTTCATCTCACGAAGCACAATGTGTATCCCACTAATCACACTCTAAATCAAAATACAGTAAATAAGCAAAACCAATCAGGTTTCTAGGAAACCTAGTGATACAAAAGTCGATGCCAAGATACTAAAAACGGGATACAACAACAATATTCTCTATTTAATTGAAAATTCCACACTCAAATCATCACCCCACACGATAAACTCAATATTTACACAACACTGCCTAGAAGGAACATCATTTAGGTATCCAAGGTGTCACAGTTTGTAGACCCATTATTGATCAACAGTTACACAGTATATCAATAGATACATTGTTTCTCTCTAAAATGGCTAACAAATCTACTGTTATTGTGTATGGTAATCTTGCTATGGTTGTTGCACTTATCGATTACATGTTTCAGATTTAATAAGGTTGATAAAAGTTCTTTTAATTAGATAACTAATTCCCCGCCCCCTTCTCAGTTATCTTGGTGGACTTTACTTTACTGTCAGCTCATTGTTGGCAATTTGGCTAGGGTAGATATGATAGAGTTGTCATTTATGGAGTCAGCAGATCATAAAGATACATTTTGTTGGAGGACTTAAAAAATTGTCTATCATAAAGGTTATTTGTCAGTAAGGCACAGTTTTGATTGGCAAACTTCACAAAGACATTATTGGCACATGCGTAGTTACTTGGTGATAGTACAATATGTCAGGATACCATACCTAAGTGCGCAAATTAGTACGGTCAATACGGAAAGAGATATTATGGTTTTTCCAGTTGCAGTTATGAACAGACAAAAACAGGACAGGGTTAAGGAATCGGATATTTTATGTTAAGGAATTATTTTGTTTACCAAAATAATTACTTGACTAATTAGGGACGACATCCTAGATGTTAACCCTAAGTGGGCAAAGTATAAACTTATAATTTGGGACACGAGTGGAAATATGAAGGCTGACACTAACAAATATTATGAAATATTATGGTATAAAGGAAAGATTTGAAATGCGAGGTGAAGTGTGGTTATTGTAATAACTATGTTATGGTTTTTGTGATGCAAATTTTGTGATCGGAGCTGTAAGAGGCAGTATATACGAAGTTGGCACAGTGAGATACAAAAATCATATCAGATATTGAAGATATCAGCATTGAGAAAGAGGTTATTGTATCTATACTTTTGTGTACTAAATATCATTGTATATTATATGTTTGGGCAGTGGGCTCATCTTGCATACATTTTGTAATTCTAATAACAACTCCTAATAGGATTGAGGCACCTAACAAGGCCTAGTCCTCTAACAAGGACTGAGACACTATACATATATCATAGACTCCTAACAAGGTCAATCTCTTTCATAAGATACTTTTGATCAGTGGATCATTTTGTGGGACCATCCCCACTGGGGTTTTCCCTTGTCCAGGGTTTCCCTAGTTAACAAAATATGGTGTTACGTCTTGCATTGCTTTATGGTTATGTTTACTATTCAGCTTAATTAGTTTATTTACTTATGCAAGTTATAGGATTGTAAATGATATCGATAGTTGGGCAAAAGTTTGTGGAATACTGATTCACTCGCCCTGTCCCTCCTCCCCCAATCTCAGTATTTCCTATTTCTAATAGGTGTCACAGTTTGTAGACCCATTATTGATCAAAAGTTACACGGTATATCAACAGATACATTGTTTCTCTCTATAATGGCCATCAAAACAGACTCTTCTCTCCCTATGCTTGGAATTGCATTCAAAGACTACTCTCATGAAAGCCCTCAGAGCAAACCAAACACCCAATGATAGTTACGATTAAGTTGCTCTGTTTCATCAGTCACATAGACCCCTCTTAGACCTTTAATATGAAATGGTAATATTTGAAATGTCCTTTGTCGGATTTGATTAGAAATGCTACACTTGAACTACAGAAATTTTGTCAAACAGCTGTCCAGTAATCAAATTCTTAAGGTAATATTACCTCTGTCAGGTACTGTATTGATTTCTCACATAAATAATATGAATCAACTAGTTTAACTTATGAAGTCAAGTTCAGAATCATATTTTGAGGAAAACACTATATTGCAGAAATAGTCTATAACTAGACTAATAAACCGGCACCATTTATACACATGAGAATGGTAAGTTTCTGAATGCAGACATTAAAGATTTCACAATGTTTGGATTACGAATGGACAATAAGTATACAGACCCATTAACAGTGTGAGGACCATTGAGGATGACTGGTGATGTCAGAATGTTCTTCCTACACTCACATCCTGATGTCTGCAATAGTTACTATGTTACCGACTGTGATACGCCCACCGAATGGTAGTATTATCCATTCACCCTCTCACGTTCACAATGGCTTAAGTGCCCGAATGTGTATCCATGTGGAATGACGACATTACCTTTCTAAGCTATGTTATTGCACCCGACTCTCTACTAGTCTAATGTATGAGCGATACTGAAGATACTCCCACCTAAACTGTTAAAGCCTATAGCCTGGTTGTCGCTTCTAGTTAATGGAATTTTGTGTAGGAAGCTATTCTAAATCAAGTCGACCCCTTGTCCAGTCCTCTTAACCACTATATAGTGAATCCAAAAGTTTGATGCTAAACAATGCAGTCACAACTGAATGGGATGGAAGGTACTCATGTGGGAAATTATATCACTTCCCAGAAGTGATTGTTATTTCTTTTTACCATTCAAACTTAAACATTCCTACTGACCTATACGTGTTACTTAAAAGTTTTCAGATACTAGAATACTCCTTGTCATTGCTTTCCCAATACTTAAAGATCTTAATCAACCTGGAAACATAACATAACTCTGAAGTGTAGATGGTGAGAAGCTAGGTTTGCGTCCAGTCTCACTCCTTTTCCTTAAGGGGTTTCGTCCTTAGGAAATACCCAATCACATTTAAGCAACCTTTAGGTTTTGTAAGAATAATATATATTCATTCCTAGTGTCAATCCCAAGGCAAGAAGCTTTCTTAAGTAACCTCAAAGTGTGAGGAGATGCAAACAACTTAGCAATGTGGGATAAAAGACTATTTTGTCTTTTAGTCAATTAAGTCATTTTGTCCTAAAGTGACTTTAAATAATAAAGTACTTTATATTTCAATCCCATAAAATAAAGTGACTAAAACCTTAGGATTTCCCATTTAAATCTCTTCAACTGAAACCCAAACTCCTGTGATTAGCTAGCATCCTAAAACATATGTTGTTAGCCTACTGGATGGAAAGATAGACCAACTAGGTGCCATTAAGGCTAGCACGGAAGAGAGGACATTACAATCCTCCCTTCCCGGGATTGCTTGCCCTCAAGCAATCTCAATGTCGAATGCTGTAAGATTGACTCACTTTCTCAAGTAGCTTCCTCATAAGGTAAATCCTTCCAGGGAATCAGATATTCCTTGATGACCCTGTTACGCAACTTTCTCTCTCTGACCTCTATCACCTCTACTAGAACTAATACAAGCTTCCCTTCCTCATCGAGCAGAGGCAACTCCATGGAGGGTACTGTATGCTGGCCAATCGCTTTCTTGAGGCATGAAACGTGGAACACATTATGAATTATGTTGTCCTCAGGTAAATCTAGCTCATAGGCGACCTCACCAACCCTCCTAGTGATGCAATATGGACCAAAAACTCTGGGCTGAAGTTTTTGAGACCCACTCTTCAAGGAACTATGTTTGTATTGTTGGAGATGGAGACAAACCATGTCACCCAACTCAAAACTCTGCTCAATCCAATGGCGATCAACGTACATCTTTGGTTGATTCTAGGCCAATAGAATGTTCTCCCAAAGAGACCTAAGGATATCCTACTAACTTTGTATCCAATCCCCTGCAAGAGGTACCCTGTTGTCCTACAAAGCCAAGTCTATGAATGACAGGAGCTCACTGCCATAGAGAGCACAAAATGGAGACATTTGAATGGACATGTGGTAGGACACAATACTCTCCTAAATACAACCACTTAACCCAAGCCCTCTATTGTCCTGCTACATAGCTTCGGAGATAACCTTCCACCCATTTGTTAACTATCTCAGTCGGTCCATCCATCTACAGGTGATAACTCGTGTTGGGTGTCAACTCTGTACTGGTCAATTTGAACGTTTCCTACCAGAAAGTGCTAAGGAACTTGCTATGCCTGTCGCCAAAATGGTGAGGAAGACCGTGTAAACAAAAAACCTCTTGAAAGAATAACTCAGCTACTTGAGAAGCAGACCAACCTGCTACTATGGTGAAGAAGTCAGCGAACTTCATTAATCTATCCACCACCACAAAAATAAAATCCCTGCCCTACACCCTAGGCAACCCCGTAATAAAATCCATGGAAATACTCTCCCATTTTTGTGTCAGAATGGGGAGAGGCTGTAATAACCCGGCTGAAAACTCATGCTCTAACTTGTTCTATTGACAACTCTAACATTCCCTGCTATGCTGGAGGGCATCGTCCTTGAGACCCTTCCATGAGAATCTTTCCTAACCTGCCTATAGGTTTTGAAGAATCCTAGGTGTCCTGCTGATGGTGCATCATGTAGAGTTTCCATAATCTTACTTTTGAGTTTAGATCCTAGTACGAGGTAAATACGGTCCTTATAGAAAATCAAATCATCTATTACCTTATACTTGTTGTCCTGAAGCTATCCATCCATAATCTGGCATGCTTGAGTATTCTTAGAATACTCAACCAACAACTAAGATTTCCAATCTTCTGAAATCTCGGATATAGCACAACATTTTGCTACTGAGGGTCTCCTGGAAAGTGCATCAGCAACTAAATTGTTCTTACCTTTGACATACTCAATGTCAAAATCATATGCCTGAATCTTGCTGACCCACTTTTGTTGTCTCTCATTAAGATCCTTCTATTTAAGGAAGTAGCGCAAACTACTGTGATCCGTCCTAACTGTGAATTTTCCCCCCACTAGGTACTATCTGAACTTGGCTAGAGCATGCATATTAGCCAACATCTCCTTATCATAAGTGGAGTACAATCTCTCACCATCCTTGAGATTCCTGTGCTCATAAGCAATCAAGTGCCTATCCTACATAATCATCGTGCCAATATCACTCCCTAAAGCATCACACTCAAGAACAAACGATCAAGAGAAATCCAATAGTGCCAAGATTGGCATGTTCTCATCACCTATTTAAGCCTATCAAAGGTCTCCTCTGCCTCAACTATCCATCTGAAAGCCCCTTTTCGTGTGAGGTTGGTGAGGGGAGCCGCAATCTGAGAGAAACCTCTAGCAAACTCTTGTAGTAAGAGCAAAGACCCATGAAGCCTCTCAAGCCTGATACATTCCTCGATGGTGGCCAATCTAGCATTGCCTGAATCTTTTCTTGATGTACCTTCACTCCATCTACACTAATCACGTGACCAAGGTAAAGGATCTCGGTCAATCCTAACTCACATTTGGACTCTTTTGCAAACAACAAGTGCTCCTCCATGATACTGAGGACCTCATCTAGTTGTTGTAAGTGCTCCTCCCATGTTCTGCTGAAAATCAATATATCGTCAAAAAATACTAATACTCTCTTTTGCAGTTGCTTCCTAAAGATGTGATTCATGTAGCATTGAAATGTAGCTGGTGCATTAGTGAGTCCAAATGGCATCACCAAGAACTCGTAGTGACCATAGTGACATTGGAAGGCTGTCTTATGCACATCCTCCTAGCAAACCCATATCTAATGGTATCCAGATTTGAGATCTATCTTTGAGAAGTAAACTGCCCCATGTAACTCATCCAGTAGCTCATGAATGCAAGGGATTGGGTACCTGTTCTTGATGGTCCTCTTGTTGAGAGCACGATAATCAATACACATGCATAGAGTGCCATCCTTCTTCTTCACTAACACAACTGAAGAAGCAAAGGGACTGGAGCTAGGTTTGATGTGTCCCATATTGAGAAGTTCCTTAATCATCTTTTCTATCTCCTCCTTATAATGCCTGGGATGATGATAAGGTGTCGTGATGATGGGTTTGGCACCCTCCTCCAACTCAATGATATGCTCGAACCCTCTGTCTAGGGGAGTACCTAGAGGTATGTCCTCAAAAATTCTCTAGTCTTATCAAGCACTGACTGAATGTCAATATGAAGCTACTGTCCTGAGTCTAAGGTAACCTTAGAGGAAATGAAACAGTGTGTTGCCCACTTCATGTCATCATGCCTCATAATGGCCTCCATCCTGTGGACTGAAATCAACCTGGGTTCCCCTTCTGGCATAGCCTTGAGGATCACCTATCGGCCATCCTGTAAGAACTCCAACTACATCTTCTCGTGATCAACTGTATATCGACTTATGGTCTATAACCACTGTCTCCCCAACATGGCATCTAGTCCATCTAAATCCACCACATAAAATTTTGCCTCAAGAAGGAAATCATCAAAATGGATCGGGAGTCCTGACACCTTCCTTGCGCATCTCAATCTCTCGCCTCCTGCCACCCTAACCTCAAACTCAGGTATGTCATCAATTTGTAACCTCCTCTTGGTAACCTATCGTGAGCTTATGAAATTATGTGAGGCACCTGTATCCAAGAGATATATAATACGTTGTCCTCTAACAATTCCTTTCAAACGAAAGGGGTGTCCTGTGGGATTACTAGAAAGCGATGCTATGATAGGAGGTTGTCCCTAGGTACCTTCCTTCTTCCTCCCTCTAGGTTGCCGATCCTCGTTCTCCTCATCACTGCCATCAACATCGCTACCCTCCTATTGCTCATCCTCCTCTAAAAGCACCTCTACATAATGTATCTTGCCTTTGCCAAGGCATCTATGATCCGGTGTCCATGGCTCTCTGCAAGTGAAGCATAGCTTCTTCCTCTTAAGTTCATTTTGTGTCTCAAAGTCCATCCTAGGAGGTGTAGCCTTATACTGGTTCTTGTTCTTCTAGAATGAAGTGGATCCCTTATACATTTTCTTTGGGGGCTATAATATCGAAGAGGGTGACTCTAGATCGTGTGCAATCTTAATAGCATCATTCAGAGTGTTTGGTTTAAGTACCTTAACCAAACCTCTATATCTATCCTGTAAACCCTCAGTGAACAGCATTTCCTTATGCTGTTCTATCATGTCCAGAACAATCACCGAGATCCGCTGAAACTCGTCAATGAAATCATCTAGAGATCCACCCTGTTATAACTATGCCAAATACCCATAATAGACCTCTATATCCTTTCTATCAAAGCGAGTAATCAGCTTAGAGCTGAAAATCTCATAGGATGTAATGAGACCATGATCCTGGGTAACCAACCCGTGGTGCCACCAATCATACGTCGCACCCTCTAACTGCATCATAGCAAATCGAATGGCTTTTGTCTCTAACATACGTTTAAGTGTTAGGTAAGCGTCTGGCTTGTGAATCCAAGCTCTCACAGATGTCTTACTGCTGCCATCAAAAGTAGGGATAGATAGTTTGTTCTTAGCATGCTTTAAGTCTCTGTTTGGTGCTCTAGGTCTCCTATCTTGCTGTTGTTTATCTAACATCCTTTTCTAATTTAGATATTGGACAAAGGATATATTTTGTTTAAGAGGATCAAGAAACAAATCTCATTCATCATACATTGCCATAACATTGTCTGGTAGTAAGTTTGGTGCCACTGGTGGTGCTACTTCTTTTGCATTAAAAATTGGCATTAAAGGCCTGTCAGTGTTTCATGTGGGAGCTCTAACAACTCGGGGTGATCCCGCCATACTACTACACCGCTGTGATGGCTCGGAGCTCACCTATTAATAGGGGCTAATTGTTGTATATTACTTGCAAGTTGCTGAAAAGCATCAGCTATGTTATTCTGCCCATCTCTAACAGCCCGCAATGTTTCCCTTACTTCTCGATCCGGTTCAGCTTCATTACGTGTCATTTGGATGTTGTTTTCGTGTTTTGCCCGTTCAATCTAATCAAACCTCTTTAGCCTGTTCAACCTATTCACCTACTCCAAAAATTAACTCCTCATCCACTGAATAACTCTCCTCTATGTCAATCTGTTCTGAAGACTCTCCTTGCTCCAGTTGGAGGTGACTGAAATTATTTGGTTTCTTCATCATACGCTGCTGTCATTTTATTTTCTGCTTATCCCATAAGATGGCAAGACCTATAGCTCTGATACCACTAAAATGTCCTTTGTCAAATTTGATCAGAAATGTTACACTTGAACTACAAAAATTTTGTCAAAGAGTTGTCCAGTAATCAAATTCTTAAAGTAATATTACCTCTATCAGGTTACTGTACTGATTTCTCACATAAATAATATGAAACAACTAATTTAACTTATTAAGTCAAGTTCAGGATGATATTTTGAGGAAAACACTATATTGCAAAAATAGTCTATAACCAGACTAGTAAACCGGCACCATTTATACACATGAGAATGGTAAGTTTCTGAATGCAGACATTATAGATTTCACAATGTTTGGGTTACAAATGGGCAGTAAGTATACAGACCCGTTAACAGTGTGAGGGTCATTGAGGATGACTGGTGATGTCAGAATGTTCTTCCTACGCTCACATCTTGGTGTCTACAATAGTTACTATGTTACCGACTGTGATACGCCCACCCAGATGGTAGTATTATCCATTCTCCCTCATAGTGCCCGAATGTTTATCCCTGCGGAATGACAGTGTTACCTTTCTGAGCTACATCATTGCACCCGACTCTCTACCAATCTAATGTATGACTGTTGTTGAAGATACTCCCACCTGAACTGTTACTGCCTATAGCTCGGCTTTCACTTTTGGTTAATGGAATTCCGTGTAGGCAGCTATTCTGAATCAAGTCAACCCCTGTCCAATCCTCTTAACCACTATACAATAAATCCAGAAGTTCGATGCTAAACAATGCAGTCACAGCCGACTAGGATGGAAGGTACTTGTGTGGAAAATTATATCACTGCCCAGAAGTGACTGTTATTTCTTTTCACCATGCAAACTTAAACATTCATACGTTTGTACACATTACTTCTTAAAAGTCTTCAAATACCAGAATACTCCTTGTCGCTACCTTCCCAATAGTTAAAGATCTTAATCAACCTAGAAACATAACTCTGAAGTGCAAATGGTGAGAGGCTAGGTTTGCGTCTAATCTCACTCCTTTTCCTTGAGGGGCTTCGTCTTTAGGAAATACCCAGTCACATTTAAGCAACCTTTAGGTTTTATAAGAATAATATATATTCGTTTGTGGTGTCAATCCCAAGGCAAAAAGCTTTCTTAAGTAACCTCGAAGTGTGGAGAGATGCAAACAACTTAGCAATGTGGGATAAAAGACTATCTCGTCTTTTAGTCACTTAAGTCATTTTGTCCTAAAATGACTTTAAATAATATAGTACTTTATATTTCAATCCCATAAAATAAAGTGACTAAAACCTTTGGATTTCCCATTTAAATCTCCTCAACTGAAATCCAAAATCCTATTACTGGCTGGCATCCTAAAACATATGCCGTTAGCCTATCCAAATGGAAAGATAGATCAACTAGGTGCCATTAAGGCTAGCACAAAGAAGGGGACATTACAATAATAGAAGACAAACACAATGCACCTAAAGCAAGTGAACATGATTGATTCCACTATGTTGTAACCCAATGGCACATCATAAATGACAATGACAATAATGAACAAACCATTTCAGTTCTAATGTTCATGACAGTTGACAATAGGAAGCTATGAGAATAGCCAATCAAATAGAGAATGCGAATGAATAATCAATGTGCAGAACATTTTTTAAAAGGAGCCAAACAATAAAGCAGGAATAGATCACCATAAACAATCTAAGAAAGATTGAGAACAAGATAACATCAGCAAAAAGTTTGCACAACCATTGCAAGCACAAATGATACATCTTGAAGCAACCAAACATTAACATGCTCTGGCATTGTAGCAACAGTATATCTGATGTATCAGCTATGCATGTTTTAAATCAGAATCATTATCAACAGATTTGTGTATTTCCTTGGAAATGTATGTTGTTTCCTTTGCGTGTTTAGTTTGCATGTTGTTATTTCACAATGAAATGAAATGAAATGTGGCAAAAAATGAAAACCTAAATCAAATTTGAAAAAATTTGAAATAGTAATCTAGTTTGGGATATTTCAGTGCTATTATTAAGATAATATCTTATACTTTCTATAATAGTCAACTAATTGTCTGTAGTCCGTCTTTCAGTCTAGATAGGAATGTTTCCTATCCCGTCTCTTTTTTCTTCAGTCCAGATAGGAATGTTTCCTATCCTATCTCTAGTTTTGTTTCTAATTCCGTCTTCAGTCTACGTTGTTTCTTTCAGAAACAACGTCCTTGTAATTCTTTATAAAGAACACATTTGTTCCTCTGTTTAATTAATCAATCATCTGGAAATGCGTTAATCTGCCAACTCTTCTTGAATCTTGTAACATGGTATCAGAGCTAGTACATTATTTCGAAAACTTATAATTTCTTTTGAAATTATCAGTGCATAATTTTTCGAAATTTTTTTGGTGCTCGTTCTTAGAAACCCCCCTAGGGTTTTCGGTCTACAGGAAAAATCCCGAATTCGGGTCTGTTTGCAAATCCCAAATTCGGGTTTGTCTACAAATCATCTCTCAAAATCGCGTCCATTTTTAGTCCCGTCTCAGTCTGTCATCGTGCTCTGGGAAGCAGATTCGACCATTTTTTATCAAGAAATATGAAGTTTTTTCAAGCTTTTTTCAGCTAGGGCCGTTTTTTTTCGAAACCCAAATTTTTGGGGTCGAAAATATATTTTGTTTGCAGATTCTTGTTGGGTTTTTTCAAGAGCTCAACTGGGTTGTTGTGCGTTTTTCTGGGTGCCTCAATTTTTGTGCCTCGATTTTCGAGCCAGCGGATCCAAAAAACGATAGCAGATTCCTTCTGTGTTTTTCGAGCTCTCTTCCGGGTCATTCTCTGATTCTTCTGGGTCTTTCATATTTTTGCTTCGAAGGACGTGCCTTCACAGATTTTCACAGTTTTTCATTGAAAAACGTGCCATGGCATCTCTGACAAATATTCTACTCGAACATAATTCCAAATTCAATGGTCGCAATTATGGAACTTGGAAGTAGCGCATCATTGCAATCTTCGAATATCGCAACACCGCTCAACTTGTTATGGGTGTTACGCAACGTCCAACTTCTCCAGGTCCTAATCAAGGCAAAGCTGCATTTTTCGCCTTCTGAATTTGTTTTTGTTTTTTCTGGGTTTGTTGATTTTCTCCTCAAAAATCATTTCAAGTTGTCTGTAATACGCAAGGTTGTGTGAGATTCTGGGTTTGTTGATTTTCTCCTCAAAAATCATTTCAAGTTGTCTATAATATGCAAGGTTGTGTGAGATTCTGGGTTTGTTGATTTTCTCCTCAAAAATCATTTCAAGTTGTTTGTAATACGCAAGGTTGCATGAGATTCTGGGTTTTACCGTTTTTTCTACAAAAACGAAGTTTTGTAATTGCAACTTATTTTGAGTCATAGCACTCTTCTGGCAAAGCTTCTTGGTTTCAGCATTCTGTAGATCCAGGGAGGGTCTCAATTATCACAGAATGTTCCGACATCCGTACATTGACCATTAAGAGAGGGTATTAAGATAATATCTTATACTTTCTATAATAGTCAACTACTTGTCTGTAGTCCGTCTTTCAATCTAGATAGGAATGTTTCCTATCCCGTCTCTTTTTTCTTCAGTCCAGATAGGAATGTTTCCTATCCTGTCTCTAGTTTTGTTTCTAATTCCGTCTTCAATCTACGTTGTTTCTTTTAGAAACAACGTCCTTGTAATTCTTTATAAGGAACACATTTGTTCCTCTGTTTAATTAATCAATCATCCGGAAATCCGTTAATCTGCCAACTCTTCTTAAATCTTGTAACATCTTGAATCTTGTAACAGGTATTAGAGCCACAAATCTTTACCATGGTATCAAAGCCACAAATCCTACTAGCTTGCATGTTATCTTTTTCAAATGCATGTCAACATTTTCAGTTGCATGTCAGATTTTGTACATGTATTTGTGTCAGATGTTATTGCATAGCAATTTGGTGAAAACCTAGATGATTACATGTTAGTTTTGGAGCAATTTATGAAGAGGGCCACCACTGCCTATTATGTTCAAGCAAACCTATTTTGTGGATTTGTGTTTCATGTAGTTTGGTGGATACCTAGATGGTTGCATGCTACTTTTAAATCGGTTAAATGAAGTGGGTTTCTTTTGCGTGTCATTTTCAAGCAGTACATTTTTTGGTTTTGATTGCATGACAATTCTAATTAATTCTAGAAGGTGAGTTTACTTTACATGTTTGTATTTTGACTCATGCGTGATTGTGAATGAACTCAAAGGTATATTTCTAGGAACAAAGGAAACAAATTCATTGTTTATTTCAGACATCTAACAATGATATAAAAGGTTACATCAATGGCTAAAATTAAAAATGGCAGATTGAACCTACTTTCCTTCCTGCCTCACCAACCAAGAAAAGGGATAAAAAAGTTGAGAAAGTCCACAAAGAAATGATTAACATATGTAAAAATTTATAAATGATATGAATGACTTCTTTCAAGCATTTCAAAAATATTAATCGGATGTCATTATTGCAATGACATTGTCATTAGGGACGGGGGACAGGTTTTTGGGACAGGAGAACAATTGGGACTCAATTTGGGGATGGAAGCAAGTAGGGGTATATACTATACACTATGCATATGGTACTGAATAATACCTATGAACAGATGTATAAGACCATTAAGAAGTTGTTGGGTCGATATTTTGCAGCCGACAATTTATTAAAATTCAATCACAAAATAAGTGGACTAGCCACAGTGTATGGAACAGAGTCTCTCCTACCTTAAAGGGAAGGCTCCCCTTCTCGATGTTCCTTCGATCAACTCAAGGTAAGAAAGAAGTTGAGAGATTTTAAAAAGGTATTACCAATATTCTTTCCTCTTAACTTTCAGGAAAGAATTCACTAACCCGCAGAGCGAGTAATAGGCAAAATGACATCTCTAACTACATTTTTCTCTAAAAGTTGGAAACGGTGATACCAATAAACCAACACTAACTCAAAGGTTAGTTGAAAGTATACCAGTTTGGTTCTAAGTCCAGTTTTAATCTATTCTATAAGAATAAGATTTACTATTGGGGCTCAAAGATTCCAGAAGTAAAGAATTCTAACTATTTCTGTGAATTGAGAAGATAAACAAGCTACAGTCAAAGCTCCTAGTCTATATATCACCACAATCACTCCTTGTCAAAGCTTCGAATCTGATTGTTTCTTAACTCTTTATACTCAATTATTTAAACCATACAACAATAACATGAATCAAAGAAGACAGACGCAAATTACAATCAAAGTTTACAATTTGCACTCATCACAATTGTACTCGATCAAAGTTCAGCTCCAATTGTGTCTTTGTAATCACTTTTCATCCAAAATAGTACTACACCATCAAAGTTATGCTTGCACAATTTGTTTAGAGCTTTCTTGCATACAATAAAAGATGATTTTAACAATGAGGGAGGCACTTCTTATATAGGAAAAGAAGTGTGAAAAATAGGAAAAGAAGTGTGAAAAATAAGAAAAAAGTGGGAGCAACTCAACCAACTCTGACCCGATCTAACTTAGTGAGAAGAATTATTGGATTACATGTCATGAGGACATGCAATCGAATTACATATAATTGCATCTCATGCAATTTATCCTCTCCAACTACAAACATTAAGACTTAAGAAGGAAAATGATGGAAGAAATGGAAACAATCATAAGGATTATTCTGAAGGGCTTTATATTTGGTGATGCGGTCATGCAGTGTAGGAAGATATGACATCTCCATTGTCTTTGATATAGCTTCAATTCTGACTGTGCCAACATATGCTGATTTTACAACCTTGTAGTTTGTTGCATGTGAATCCCACTGGTGCTTTGCTACTGATTTGTATGCAACGAATCTGTTCATTGTGTGTGATCCGAATTCTTTAGAATCAAGATCAGCATTGACTCTGTTTATATACTCTGAAGTCATTTCCTATTTTGTGACCAAGTTATCATGCTCAGTAAGGACATTGCATCCCATTTGTTCCAGATTGCACATGATCTTTGTTTGTATACCCATCAGTCCTTGACATCTGTAGAAGATATCTGAAGATTGAGCGACTTCACATGCAATCATGCCATCTAAATAAGCATTAGCCATTTGATTCCAATCACCCAATATTTCTTTCAAGGTATTGTCTTCCTAATTCAAAGAAGCAATCACGACATCTAACATTTCTTCAATGCCTCGAGTACATTCAAAAACTTCGACCGCATCTTTGATGGCCTAAACTCCTTTAGAGACAACTTCTCTAAAGCAAGTATTTACTACTTCAATTATTCGTTTTTCCCGAGGTGTCTAAGACATGGTGACTATATGCTGTGAAGATTGCTGACGAATCACCTCACTTAGGCAAGTAACCTCATACTTAAGTTGATTCTTCTTCTCCTACGGCTCCTGATTGCTTTTTGACATATTGGCAAGTGCATCTTGAGCATCCTGCAAATAACCTAGCCACGATTGTTTACCAAGTTCAATTTTGGTAAATTGTTAAGTTCCTTAATTGGTTTATCTACCAAAGGTTCTGCAATTTCTGTAAACTTAATATTTTCAGAATTCACAACAATCCTTGAAACAATCTTGTCTTTCAAAGATTTAGACTTAGTTTTCTTAATAGGGAGATTATCTAAAGGTATGATGACCTATCTTCCCTTCATAGTGATTTTACCCAACCATGCAAGCAAACAAAAACCCTCATCTACTAAACTCGGGACAGTGGATACCACAAACATTGATACTGATTGTATTTCTATTGTTGTTGTCCATGCTTCAGTTTGCACAACTGAATTCATGGGTGCCTAATGAGATGATTTTGCCATGGATATGTCAAAGCCAACCTGTGAGGTGTCAAGTTCGAAAACCTGACCTTCCATGAGAGTTGGGAAGTCTTCAAACACATTTCCCAAATTCTCATATTGTTCAACTATGAGTATAGGAGTTGTCGAAGAGATGGGGAGTGCCAACATGTTCACTTCTGAAGCAGGGATGGTAGATGTAAAAAACCGTAGAAAATAAATTCGCGTCATTCTCTATATCATAGTTCAAAATCTCGTTCTCTACCTCTTATAGGCAAGGCAAAAATTAAAATTATCGGCATATATTGGAGATGAATCGGCAACTTCTTGGGAAAATATCAAGAATTTGAAAAATGACTCAAATTTAATTAGAAATACATTTTTTTGCAAAATTCAATAAGAAAATGCATCTAATGATTAAACAATCCAAACAAGCTGATCTAGATATATTTAAATGCAATATGTAACAAAATTGCATCCTTGTGTGGAATGTGGATGGCTAGCAGCCATACTCAAAAACTTTGAACTCTAAAGTGAACTAGAAATAAGTTGTCCTTGTAAAAAGATATGCAAATACAATGTCAATTAAAATATGAAACTAATCTACATCTTCCTCTTCCTCATCCCACTTAAAAAAGGATTTATTAACATTACATGTGAATCCAAATTCACTTGAGAAATCTCTTTCAATCCACTTCAAAACCACTCACGATCGATCTACAAAGATGCCAAAAGTTATTTCTCTCTGAAAAAACCCTTCTCCTTTCCTCCAAACATTCAAAATTGCAAAATAAACAATGAATGGGGTTGGGTGTCCCAGCTTTACTAGTGCCACCCACGAGAAGTAGTTAAGTTATTGTGAGAAATCCATGATATATTGCAAAGAAGTGGGCAACTTATTGACGGGAATTTAAGGTCTTCTCAACTTGAATTTCTTGTAAGAAAACCATAAGTTTTCTCATTTTGCAAAAGTTCTCGTGAGAAGTAGAGATATCTGCCACTTCTCAGAGAGATTTTCATCTATGGTCTATATCATCCAAGAAAGTTATTTCCTAAATGGATGGACCTTGAGTGTTTGTTTGTAAAAACCCTGTCCAGTTACATCTAACTTAAACAACTTCTTCCTACTAATTTAGGGATTCGACATTTCATCAAACATTTGGTAGGCTTCCCAGATATCACAAAATATAAGTTTCAAATTCAAGCTAGATAATGCAATCAATGCTCATAAGACGTTAGATGAATGCCAATTTTTGATATACATTTCTGCCCTATAAATTCTTGCAAATTAATAATCTTTGGAATGGCAAGGTTACACATTTAATTTCTAAATTCATTTAATATACTTTTGCTCTAACAATATGCACAACAATGATTTATTTAACCACAAGACCCTGACCATATAATGCCAATCCTTTGCACTGCCTTATCAAACAACAAAACCATCAAACGCACAGCTGGAAAGAGAATGCAGCTCCCATGCGAATGCCCTAGCTGCCTCTGATATCAATTTGAGCCAAAGAAATTAACATACAAGTCTGCAACTGATCACTTACTCCCAAATGCTGATCGCAGACAATTTAAGAACAATGCCAGGCCTCTTAATTAAATCGCAGATCTCTCCCAACAATTGCAGGTGTATAATCAGTGTCGGATCTGCAATTTGTAATTCCTCTATCTCAAATGTCGCTCCTAGTTAGTCGTCTCAGCCTCAGATTAATGGTTCTCCCTTTTTTACATGGATTCTTGGGCGTTAGAGAGCTTAACCACTGTCTTAGAGAAAAACGGCAACCTCAAAAATTCCCAAAATTCACTTCCTGATTTTGATCGCCATAATCAGATGTGCAAATGCAATCAATTCCTTAAGTATTTCAGTCTCCTTAGCCACAATAGCCACAGTAGGAGATGTTGACAATTATTCACCTCGGCACAATTGCCTATGCCAAACTCTCTCCCAGACACAACTAATGATAGATAAGAGATTTGACTAGTGAAACCACTATACTTCAGTAGTGACTTCAAATATCAAAAACTCAAAGGCCCTTATACTTCAGCAAGGGCTCACAATTTAAACTCGGGAAAAAGTCACTGAGGCAGAAAAAGAAAATGTACATTCAAGCATTGCTTTTTCCAATGAAATGAGCTCTCATTTATAATCTTTCGTTGGCCAAAATTTCCTAAAAAACTCCACTTCAAAAATTGTGGAAGTTTCCCAAAAGAACTCAACACTAGAATCTTTCTAACACACTTTTTAGAAATAACACTTAATGTCATTATTATAATAATGCAACTTAATAATTAATGAATTATAGAGCTCATGCAATCATTAACTTCATTTACTGCAGATGACGACCAATTGCCGAAGCCACCCACTGCATTGCCAAAAATAGCAACTACCAAAAATAGACGTACTAAAAATAGTAAATCTATAGCTGGGAACCCCAAAACACCCTATCAGCTCACGAGGGTCACTATGATGAGCTAACTCCATCAACTGTGTAGACTTGCCAAAAAAGGGGACATTACATTGTCAGCCACAAAGGAGATATGATCATAATCTCTCCTTCCTCTTCCTCTTCCTTATCAAACTCTTCTTCAAATTCTTTCTCAAATTCCTGAACCTGCACAAGCGCTTGAGAGGATTCTAGAACTGATTTTGATCCCTTTCGGCCTTTAAGCTTTAACTTGGGAGATTTCACCAAAATTGAGGAAGATGGACCATCTTTGCTTGTAATCTCCACCTTATATGTCCTTCCAACTAGTCCAAAAATGATCACTATCCACCTAAAGCTTACGATATACCCTTCTACGATGATTGATTTTCAACCACTTCGTATTTTCCAAGATGGATTAGAATCTATCAAAGATAGAAGCACTTTCTTTCTATTGCCAATGTATGAAAAAAGGACACACCTTGTCAAAAGCAGTTGGATGATATTCTGGATGAAGAATGTTGCAATCATCTTTAATACGAAAATTGGGTGGAATCTCAACCACGTCAAGATCAATGATTTGTTGCAATGTGAGCTTACAATAATCCATCTTCATTGTATCCAACTCTATGCACAAATCAATCCATATGTCCTCTATGCGATGAGCATGGGTGAATGCTCTTTAAATTTTTGAACGAATTCCTCGGTAATCAAAATCAAACCTAGCTTTGAGCTTCTTCAATGTGATAAGATGAAGTTTTGTTTCCATAGCTTTTTCCTTGTAGATTGAATTGAACATATATTGACCAATCACCAAGGGCTTGGTTGTAGTGATATCGAATCCTAGCCTGTGCTAAGTATTTTGATATGTTTGCACCTCCATGAACTGTTTGGCCAACTCCATCAGAATGATTTTATCGGTAGCATATCTCGAAAAGGTATATGGTTTTCTTTTGAAATAACCAACTCTCAAATAAGTGAAATTTGGAAACTGCAAAAAGATGCAACCAAATTGATTTACCCTAATCCAAGCTTTATCTAGTACTCTTTTGATTGCTAGTTGTTTATCAAATTGACACCTGAAATGTCCAAAAAATGCATCTTGGACTCTCCTATAGTGATATTTGCTTTGTGTCAACGTGATTTGATCATAATAATTCCAAATAGCAACTTGAAGACAATCCCCTTTGGTAGAAAGTCCTGAGAAGGAGCCCATGGATGTTGTAATGTAAACCGAGTATGAGTTCATGAGAATGGCGTTGACGTTCCCACATTAATCAACTGTTCACATAGTGTTGTACTAATAAGCTCTCCCCAAAAGATGGGTTTATCAAAAATCTGAAAGATAAACATGCACATCCATGACTCGAAGTCACTAGATTCCTTGAGGCCACATACTCCACTAAGGAGAGTAATCAAATCCTTGCATTTCGGCTTGGAATCGAATCTATGAATTGTTTTGGGCCATCTTGAAAAGTTATTTCTTCTGACATCCAACCAATATGCATTCATATACTTTTGATAATCAGACCTCTTCTCATTCCATAACTCTAGATACGTCTCCTTTGACAGGTCTATGAACTCTACACTCTAAGGGACTCTAAAGATTTGTTCAATAACAACTGAGTCAAGGCCAATGATAACCTTACAATGTGCATCCTTGATTGTTTTGGTCTTAGGAGTAAAGTGTCGAGCACATCCTAAGACGAATTTTGGTTACAGGGCAGCCATAGGATTAGTAGACACCAAATGAATGTGACTTCTCTTGATGTGTCTCATCTCTCTATTATAAAGAGTTTCAAACCTTTATAAGAAATCAGCCATGTAACCATGTCCAATCTCTGTGTTAGATACTTGATCTAGAGGAGATGAGACATGAGATGCAGATGCATGAACTAACTCCTTGTCATACTGGCACTTAATCTTTCCTTTGAACTTCATAGATGTAGGCGAGTCTTGTGCTGCAACATGAAAGTTCCAAAAGGTATTGATTCCATGAAGATGTTGATTTTTTATTGGCAAAGGTGAATCTATGAAGCAAAGTCTGTTCGAAGTATTGATTAGACACTCATAGATCATATGCAAAGGCTTGATCAAAAACAGAAAACATATGCAGAGGGCCAAAATGGGACTTAGGAGGATGGAATGCACATGGGTAAGGATGGGTTTCATGTAAATGCTTAAGGAATGAAAGCTAGGTGAATGAGGATACGTGCAAATGATGAATTTGGTATTTAAAGAGTGACCTTTTAACGAAATCGGATTCTCTAAAAATAATTACATGTAAAGTGATTTACATGTAATTGTTACTTGATGTAAGCATGTAATTAGGTTCGTAGAATGTAATTACATGTAAATGGGTAGGGAGGATGGAATTGCGTGTAAATGAAAATGGATGTAATTACATATATTGGAAAATGGATGATAATATGCTTTGACGTGTTGGTGAGGTATGAAAAGATGTGATGTACTTCCGTGAAGAGGTGGAATTTGAAATGGTGTAAAATGCCCTTGCATTCTTGGGAAAGAATCCTAAGCCTTTTTGAAAAAAGAAAATCAAAACAGCAAGCAAACAACAAACAAAACTATGCAAAACAAAAATATACCTTTGGTTTTTTACTCAAACATGACAGAAAATCAAGTTGCTCTCCTATATGCAATTTCGAAATTGGAATTTGATTGAAATTCCAAGCATTTGAAAATAGAAGTTTTCATCTTATTTAAAGAAAATTTGCAAAATACATGGTGTATCTTTGAACAAATGTACAATGATAAACCAAAATATGCAACAAAATAACGAAGGTTTGAAAACTTCTACTGATGAGCCAAAATATGCAACAAAATAACGAAGGTTTGAAAACTTCTACTTACTTACATAGCCAAATGTGGAAGATTGATGGGTTTGAATGGATGACTTTCCTCCAAATTCGAATTTCCAAACAACTCTTTGACCTTTTCAATGCTTGCAAATGATGGCTTCATATGAGGCAATTTTGTATGTATATGCCCAAAAACATGGTCTCAAACCTTCAACATGTCAACCTTTTTGAAGAACTCATGCATTTGGGATGCTTTTGGAAAAAAAGGTGCCCTTTTTTACAAGAATATGAAATTTTTTTGCATTAAATGGTAAAAAATGTGGACTTCAATGGCAAGAATGTAGATTGGAAAGCCCAAATGCCTCATTGGAATGTACATTCATGGGTTGGAAACGTCAAAATCTGCAAGTTTTTTTACCATAACATAGCCTTCCCATGCATTGAAATGAATCAATTTTGAAAGAAATATCAACGAAAAATGCATGGATATGCAAGGAAACTCTAAAACAACCCTATCTAGATAGATTTCATGGATTGGAATGGAGAAATCTGAGCATTATCATCAAAAATGTGCCCTTGGCTTGCATGAGCATGGACATTTTTGTTCTTGGAGGCAAAATTGTGGACTCCAATAGCAAATGCATGAGTTACAATGCCAAATCGCACTCTATGGGAGGTTTTTTATGTTTTAAAATGCATTTCTTTCCGTTATCAATGTAAATCACACTTTCCATGTGCTTTTGCATGTTTTAAAATGCATACAAGTAGCAAACAATGGAAATCGCACTCTCCAAGCTTCATTACATATTTTAAAAACATGTAATATGTAATATGCATTGGCCATTTTTAGCCTTGTAAGGCAAATTTGTGGTCTTAAGATGCTATTGCATGTTTTAGAATGCCTAACCACACTCTCTCAAGGGCATAACATGTAACATTTTAACATGTAAAAGGCCATTGCAAATCACGTTGTAGGATGACCATTGCATATTTTAATAACTTATTTTTTAATTTGTCCAAGTCCATGATATGACTCTTAAGTGCAAATCACACCCTCAAGAGGCAATTACATGTAAAGTGGTTTACATGTAAAGGAGATTTTCCATGCAAAGTGGACTCTAGGAAGTCTATTACATGCATTTCTAGTGCAAATTGCACTCTAGGAATGCATTTACATGTAAACATGTAATTGTCATGTAAATTGAGTTTGCACAACTTAAAAGACCAATTAAGCACATGTATAATTGTTTTTGGAGGAAATATCACTTAATTGTGTCAAAAAGAATATTTACACTATATAATGGATATATCATGTGCAAATATTAATCAAAAAGCAATAATTAACTTAGATGTTTTGCAATAAAACATAAAGTAACGTTCAAAATAATTAAACTATATAGTTAATAAAGTCACTTAAGTGAAAAATTAAAAAGTAACTCAACATAAAAATATAACATTAAGTTCTCTATAGTCACTTAAGCGATAAATTTAAGTGATAAAGTAACTTAGAAACATGACATAAAGTCAATTTATGTTATATTTATCAAAAAGTGAATGTCAACATTAAAAATATAACATGATATTTTAAATATATAATTGCATTTGGAAAGTCCACCTTTTGGGCACTTAAATGATCATATCTTTTGACTACCAAGTCTGATTAAGTCCTAAGATATACCGAATCGAAGGGAAAATTGGAAACAAGGGATTGAACAAAACCAAAAGACTAAAAGGAAACAAATACACTCAAAAACGCAAAAAAGAACGTTTGAAGACTTCAGAAATCAAGCATAGGCTTAACAAAATGAAAAACGAAAGGACTTGACGAAAGCCTTCAGTAAAAGGATTCGTTATACCAATTGGGGTTGACTAATTAGAAGCCAAAAGGAAGCTTATTTGATAGCCCAACAAACCAAGTTTCCCCTGCAACAAATTACTATTAGTGGCAGACATAATGATTCTATGGAACTTATTATTAGCAGACCAGCAGCTCATGAGTTGATTTTTGTCGTTGGTGATGCCATCTACATTCCAAATTTGATATTGGCACCTAGTTCTTGTGATGGTACAGGTGCATACTGGTTGGCATTTGAGCCAAATGGCCAGGGTTGTTTTGTGACAAGTGACTATCCTACATAGCTGTTCAATACATTTTTAGAACTGTTGAGGTCTACAGAAGCTATGGGTATGCATTGGAATGTGTGGGGACACAATTACTGGATGGGAAATCCTCATGAGATGAGTCTTCTACTTTTGCCCTGGAATGATGACATCATTGCCATCCTATTTGTTGCTAGTGTGAGATATTAACTGATGGAAAAATAAATAATATTATTTTGAGACCATAAAATAATATTACAAGGGAATAGTTACTTCGGGTAATAAAATTAAATTACAAAACTAAAGTGATTAGGTTATGACATAAATAAAGGCCCAAAGTGACTTTATCATGAAGGAAAAGTTTTTAAAAGTATTTATTTTATTTATTAAGTCTTTTAGAAGTGGGATGAACCTCTTGGAAAGAGGGAAAACATTTATTAAGAATCGCATATTGTGATTTCAGGTGCAAAGGTGGTTTGAAGAATATATTAAGCTTCTTTCTCCAAATATTATGATATATTAATTTGGTACCTGATAATTTCTTCATTGTTGTTGGGTAGCAGCCACATCTGAGGACATAAACCCTTAAAAATTGTATGTTGGACAGGGACCCAGCATTGCTTGAGAGGTGGGCTCACTCAAGGTTTATCAATGAGCAGATTTGCATCGTTTTAAATAGGTTTTGGAGGAAAATTTAAGCATGTTCTAGCATTGTAACAACAGTATATTTGTTGTAAAAGCCATGAACGTTATATATCAGAATCATCATTGATAGATTTGTGTTTTATCACTTATTTCCTTGGAAATTTGAAATTTATATTCCTTTCTTTGCATGTTGGTATTTTGCAATGAAATGAAGCAAAACGTGACGAAAATTAAAAACCCAAATCAGATTTGCAACAATATCCTAGTTTGGGATATCTCAGTCCACATCAAGTTCAAGCTCTTCACTTAATGCATTATGTAGGTGGATATGAGACCAATTCTTGGCCAATATGATACCAGGAAAATTTGAGCTTTGCCTAAAATCTTTCAAGTAGTGAAAGTTTTTAGATCAATTCCAAATCATTACTTGCAATTAGACTTATATATATATATATATATATATATATATATATATATATATATATATATATATATATATATATATCATCTGGGAGCATCTAAAGTTGGTATTGGAGGCTCACTTTACAAATGTTGCAGGTCATTTTGAAGTTGGAAAGGACCTAGTGGGATAAGCTAAGTGATTCTTTTCACCATATCCCAACTCAGATATTTCAAGACACCCAAAGTGTACTACTACATGCGCCATAGCCAAGCAAAAAAAAAATAGGAACATATGCCCCTTAGCTAATATTAAACAGAACTTGGGAATCAATTTTCCTGGGTTTCCTCTCAAGCAGTACTGATTATGTTTATTAAGTAGCAGATAAATTCTCAAAGGCAACAATTCTTGCACCATGTAAGAAGGCTATCTCAGCTCGAGAAACAACTTCATTACTCATTCTAAAAATACAGGTCGACTTTTGATTAATATCATGCATCATGTCTAACAGAGATACTAATTTCTTGCACAATTTGCTAGAAAGAACTATGGTCAATGACGGATGCAACACGGCCTAAATATACACCAGTCCATCCTTGCACAGATGGACAAACAGAACTGGCACTCTTCTGTAAGGAGAAGCATTGAATGCCATGTCAAGATACTCTGAAAACATGTTTTAACTCTACTTGGATATCATTGTTATCTTCAAAAGAACTGAGCATTCTTCTGCAAGGATCTGATAGGGTTTAACTGATGGTGGGTCCACCAATGAGGAGTTAACAAATAGTCTTAAATTTGAGTACACATTTCCAACTACCAATTTGAGTACAAATTTGAGTAAAGATGAAAATTTTCAAATTTTATCTCCATTTTAACTTGCCAATTTGCCTTCTCATTGTTTAACTCTAAGTAGATACCATTTTTATCTTGAAAAGAACTGAGCATTCTTTTGCAAGGAGCAGCGTTTGACTGGTGGTGGATTTGCACCAAGGAGGAGCTAACATTAAGCCTTAAATTTGACTACACATTTCTAAGTTCCGTCTTCAAGCATCACCTCATGGTAGGTTGTGTAATAAACCCACCAGCTTATCAAATATTTGCCCTAAATGTTCAATATGTCTAGGAGGAATTTTGTCAAACAGTTGGCAAGTAAAGTCTGATCTATTTTCCTGAGTTCTTGTATCACCGAAAACACCACATAAGTTATGAGTGCTTTGCACAGAAATTCCGTCAAACATTTATAAGATCGTAACATGCTGAAGTAATCAATTATACCACAGAGACAATTCATAAAACACTTGGTGTACCACCTCTTGACACAAGAGAATTCCTCTGTTGTAAATTTGGATTTAATGGTTAGCTGTTACAGAGCTGTTACAGACTTAGTAGATGAACCATGGTAATATTTACATCATGTCTTCATACAACAATTGATTTCGAACTTGCATATAATCAGATTGGCAAATATATCAATTAACAAATGACAGCAGCATTGAAATCTAATGTTATTTTCACGGACATGAAAGTCATAGATTTGTATCTTTAAATCCAAATGAAGTTAACAATTATGAAAAGCTGATTTGAAGTCCCAGCTCTATTATTTGACTCAGAAATTATCACAACTTTCACGCAATGCAAAATAAACCATAGGCATTAAAGTCTGGAAGCTGGACGTCATCCTCTAAAATCCCACACAGCTCATATACAGTATGGTTGCCACAAAAAAGCTGCAATTACGTTGACTAAGTCTGTGATTCAATCTTATGTTTATTACCTGTCACCTCTGCTTATTTGTTAATGAAATCAATCCCATTCTTCACCAAATTCAAAGCATTGATCACCATTCATGACTCCTGGATGAAGCCATAGCTAATTGCACAATTTCATTGGATCTTCGACCAATTCAAAGTGCCCAAAACTTGAAGAATTCACAATTCTCCAATCTGAGACTGAAACCCTTGGCAAATTTCCAAGTCTCATGCCAAAAACCAAGAGAAAAGCATATGCATAATGTGATCCATTCACTTCATGAAGCTTTTGCATACTACACGCCAAAACCATATTGCAAAAGCATTTTATTAAACATTAAATATATATTTTCCTTGATGTCTCACATTGACTTAAGGAATTAATAATAAATAGGCCTCTTTTAAATAAGTGACATTTAAATGCACATGACTAAGTCATTTGGCTCCTTTCATTAAATGACCTTATAAATAACTGTTACAATTGCTCTCGTTGTCAACCATAGATTATAATGTGATAAAAGCATAACTTATAATATGATGTTATGGCCCGCACTGAAAAGTCATTTTATAAAGTTATATAATAACTTTATAATATAACCATCAATCATTAATACCATTAATGTCAATATAAACTTTAATGTCTCCTTCATAACTCATTATCTCTCTATCCTGTCCAAATATGGAGGTCAACCATTGTTCCCACTATGCATCTGACTGCCTTAATAAAAATAGTAAGGGTCCCTCTGAAACAAGATCTTACTATAAATAGTAAGCACCCCAAACATAGCCAGAAACCTCCAAATAACCTAGCCTTAGAACATAAGAAAGATTTGGAGACTGACAATTGCCACCTGAAAAGCTCTGTAATGCTCAAACTGGACCCTTTAAACAATTCCATTAGCCTATGCGGGTCAGGAAATAGAGTAATTCTCTGAAAGTTGATGCGAGGGAAATGGGCACATTTCAGCTTGAAAATCTTCAAATTTTATCTCATTCTTTCCTTTTTACATTTTTTAACTAGAATTTTTCAGAAATTTCAGTTTTATACATTTTAAAATTTAACAGGTTTAAAAATTAAAAGAAAAGAATACAACTTAAAACTTTAGGATTATGTTGCTTTAATACTTTTCCTTGCATTCTTTATTTTCTCTTTCTTATTTGTTTTCTAAAGTTTTGGTTATATTTTTTTTCACTTTGTTGCCTGCAATTTTTTATTTACCCTTCTTAAACAACAAAGGAAAGACTATTTGGCTCATGATATGCCAAGATCAAAAAAAGGGCAATTCTGTTGTAAATTTGTAATATTATGGCATGGAGTTTCTAGGAGGCAGCACTAGCCTCAAATATCATCTTGCCCACAAGGCAAGATGTAATGATCCCTTACACCCAAATGTTCTGCGCACAGTTTTGAGAGAGGTAACAGTATAAATGTAGACCTCCTTAGAAAAGAAAGAACAAATATTAAAACAACACCAGAACTGGTCGCTTATGCAACTTCCCCTACTTCAGTGTCTATGTGTGCAACTGGTTTGGGTTCTACAGCATTGGGCCCAGTATTCACAGTTTGAGGAGTTTGTTCCACAAACTAATCTTGGTTCCTACAGTCATTGCAAACCATAAGTTGGAACAGAGGCAAGCACATAGTGGCAAGGAAAAAATAGGCAATTTGGTAGCTCTGCTACATTCTCTTCAATGCTGCAAGGTAACATTTTAATTCTTTATATCTCATTTTTATAATACTTTCTTAATTATTACTTTCATAGTTTTATTGAGGGTTTATGTTTTTTACATTCTTATTTATATTTTGGTGTTTTATGTCGCCTTATTGACAAGCAATGAATGTGATTGTCATGACTGGCCAAAAACTCAAAAACCTTCTATTGATGATCTTTGCAGCCCCAATATTGTCAGAAAAGGTTGCTGTAAAGTCTCTCATTCAGGTGCAGCAACCTACCTGGATTAAGAAGGGTTACACTGTCATGTTCACTGTGTGGACTGATAGAAAAAATAGACAGCTACTAAATTTACTAGTTTCTTCTTCTGGTGCTACAATTTATTTCAAGTCAACCAGTACTTCAGGGAAGGTAAAGAATGCAAATTACTTGTAGTGTTTTGGGAGAAGCTTTAAAATTAGAAAATTTCAAAATGCAGCACATCCAGTCACCAAGAATGCAGCAGATTTTGTTTTCTGTAGGTGTTCAACTTATGGATAGATAGCCCTCCAGTTTTTGGAATCTTTGCTCAACACATTGCAGTAGTTCAATGGAGGACATTGAAAAACAAGATTGGGTTGAGCCAATTGTGGAGAATGGATGAAACATTTGCAAATGTGTTCATTACATACTTGGGTACTCCCTTTATAAAGCTTAACAAGGGGTCCAATTAGCCAGCCATATTTCCAGCTGAATGCATCTTTCTCGACTATAATTCTAAATATATTATAAATGCAAATAGCCCCAATAATTGTTTAGCATGCATTTGCTACAAACTCTTTAACTAGTTATTATTATGCACATCGTGCACTCGATAAAATAAATTGATCTTCAACAACGCATTAAAAAGCTGTTCTTTCCTGCTCACACTTGTATTTAAACTTACTTTCCTGACTAGCACATTAATATTTGGACAAAAGCATTGTTTCACTATAATGCTATGAGCCAGCTAAATATAAAGGATATAATGAAGTCTAAAGCCCAGGCTCTAGAGATATTCTTGCGGGAAAGAAATCACATCATTAATATTCACCTGAACAACACATTGAAACATACCTCGTGCATATCTGAAAACAAATTCCACTGTTCCATCCGTTTCAATGCCTCAACTGCCTTCTTCTTCTGGGTTTCATCATACTCATCACCTTGAAAGGTCTCCATTTCACTTTTCAAATCACCCATCCTCTCATCAAGCTCTGCAACATGGATCAACCGCATTTGAGACACTTTTTCTAATAAAGTCGTGTGAGACAATTACAATAAACAATGTTCAAATTATTTGACTAAATCTTTTCTCATCCCGAATTTGACTGATTCTTTTATCAATACCTGAATAAAAACTCGTACAATTATTCTATTATGTCAGAAATCTTGGAAAGTGAAAGCTTTCAAGCAATAAGTAAATGTGACTAGAGGCAAGCAAGCATAATCGAAAAGCAATACACCGTGTTAGGAAAAGGCAAGCATGTGTACTCAAAAGCAGTAAATGATGTGAGTAGAAGCAAGCATGCATAATTTAATGACCAATAAATAATGTGACTAGAGGCAAAATGCATTCACAAGGCAGTAAGTGATCAACTAAAGGCAACACAGAATATGACAGGTACTAGTTAATCACACAATATTTTTGTAGATCCAAGCCAGAATAAAACCATAACAAATTCCCAAACATTGTGATTATGTGTGACCAGATGAAAATGATTTGGCAATTAGATACCATTATGCTACTATTTTAAGATGCAATAAACTATAAAATCCATGGATATAAAAACAAATGAAGCACTTTACCTTCACAAAGTGCAAGCTTGACCTTTCTTCCTTTACAATGTTTGAAAGCAAAAAGTTCATATATATCCATTTCTGCTAAAAGCACATCAAGCGCATGATGATCCTGTCACCAAGAAAAAACGAATCATATAAGGTTTTCAACCCGATATGAAATTCAATTTCTATGGAAGATTAGCATATAAAACATTTAAACATGGAAATGAATGTTTTCCAAAGCTTTAAATGCCACCAGAAACTTATCAACAGCTAGATATCCTTGAAAACCAATTAGCAGGAATCTGTTTCTGAATTATATATGGATTGTTAAAAAGCTACAAAGATAGTCTCAGAAAAATCTCATGTTAAAATCGATCTTTTACTATGGTGTTCTCAAGGTAGAGATGTTTTGTACTTCCATTTTGTTACCACTGACTTTCAAATTAATTTTAGATTTAGAAAAGGCTATGTAGTTAAACTTTAAAAGATTGTTTAACTAGGCCCTTAAGTACTAACAGAAGCCTAGTTTGCTAAAAGGAAGCCAAACCATAACTACTTAAATGAAACCATCTATGAATGAAAGGCTGCATTCCCCTTTTAATTTGGGAATAGAATATCATTTACACTGATCTATCATTTTATTAGAGATATTTCTTCCTATTGACAATTGACAACACTTCTAAATTCTTATCTAGCGATTCTTCCTCTGAAACTCCATGAGTTAGCTGAGATTCCCCACCAAGGGAAAAGCCTGCAGTCTTTTGGATATTATCATATTTCTCATCAGAGACTAAGGAGGGTTTACAGAAAACATCGAACCAATCTATGAGGATTCATCAGCAATGGTTCCTAAGATAATACTATGACAATTCTCATGGTTTGCAACAACATTTGGAACACTTCAATGGTTCGTGGTGCACCAAGGCCTCTCCTAGAGGCTTGTAGGAACACAAAGACTTCTCATCTACCTCTAACAATTGTTGCCAATGCTCCAACAATGGTGCAGACCACTCTGCATGGGCACAGAACTCTTGTAGTAACCGTACTTCATCCAAACATTGCAATTTCTGCAATGGCTACAGCAAGGTCTGCTGCACCTCCAGGCCGAACTGCAAAATTCTAAATCATAAAAAATCTTAATACATCATTCTGAGCATCACTTGTATACAACATACAGTATGGTCAACATGTCAATCTAGGTGGCCGCTATGAGGCTCACAGTGTCCCATGTTATCCACGAGCGCATCACCAAAAAATGTTTACACTCCAAAACCATCAAGGAATGATAAGTCATCCAAGAAATGGTTCCACTTTTGGTTTCAATGACATGAATCTATGTAATTTATGTATGCATATCTTTGTAACATAGTTTAGAAAATGAATGGGACATGGAAGATAACATCCATACATCCTTCTCAAGAGTGTCATGTAAAGTGTGAATAATTGAATGAGATATGAACTATTTCAATTCAATATCTACCTTTATTTTTGGCTTATTGATGAAATGTTTTTGTATACACTATAAATTCATCTAGAACCTCTTCTAGAAAGCTCTACACCAAGATTCTACCAAGGCCCTAGACAAGCAGTATTAGAGCAGTTAATCCTGTTCTTGCATGTCTTGCCAAACATGTTTTAAGAATATTAGCCTTGGCATCGCACTGTGAGAACCAATTGATTATCTATCAATATTGCCCTATTTTTTTCGCTTTCCTCTATCACTGTAACTTTGTCAAACAGTTTGCAAGAAAACAGTTTACAAAGTTTCCAATATGTTTGGTCCCTGAGTTTTTACTAGTTAGAGATGAATATGGCATTTACTAATACTTGAGAATGCAAATGTGCAACAGCATAACCACAACTGGGTTCAAATACAAATAATGTCTAGTCTGAAATTATCAGTGTAACACGGGGACGTGAACCCCCCCGGCCCCCCAAAACTAGGCCATCTCGGAGACGAGGACACATCCAGGATGGGGGAAGGCATCTCGATGTTTCGGGCAGCGCCACTTAGAGTACCACCTCCGCCGGAGACAACGAGATGTCTCTGAGACGGCAAGACAACTCGGCGTCACCTGTGTAGGTGCGGGGAGATGGGACCGTGTCTCACTTTAATGCGAGGGGACACCTAGATGTCTCCCGCAGCAAGCAAAAGAGGCACATGGAAAAATAAAAAGTTTAAGGCATTTTTTTAATGTTTTATTGTTTCTATTTTTATTATATTGGGTTGTAGGGCCCATTCCTTCCTCCTCCTTTGTTCAAAAGCCTTCTATTCTTCATTTTTATTCACATTTGCATTTCTCATTGTTTGCAACAGCAAGAAGAAGAAGAGTGAAGAGTTGAGATAAGGGTTTGTGCAAGAGTGAAGAAAGTGTTTGCAAGTGAAAAAGGAAAGCCTAGGAGCAAGAAGAAGAAGAGGGTGGTTTACCATCTTGTTGAAGGAGTTTTTCAAGCAAAATGTAGGGTTTTTAACTTATTTTTCTGATTTTCAAATGCATGTTTATAAATTATTGCTCAACGTTTTTAGTTCTAAATGTGTGTTGTTTCATTTTCTTATAGTCAAGATTATCACTCATTCATTGAATCATTTATAAATATTAATTAATAGATTAAGATTCTTGATGTTTCATTTTGCAAATTCTTGTTATTTAGTTTTAAATTTTAGAAAATTTAAAGTAGGTCATAGGCTGAAGATTTGTTTTTTTAACTTTATAATTATTTTTTTCATTTTGGGAAATGCAATGTCAAAATGAGCTCCCCCATTGATACTCATACGATGATGAGATGGAATTTCATTTAGATGGTGGCAATCAATCAAAATATGAACTTGATCTTGAGGTTGGGGCTGAGGATGACGATGACACCGTTGAGAGGGGTGAGCATGAGAGTGACATGGGGCTGGGCCAAATCAGCAAGGGACCCAAACTAGTTCCACTTCCATGGGTACTGATTTTATACGAACTGGTACTCCATCTATTGATTGCCCCTCCCCATCTTTGGCAAAGTGGGCTAGAGGTAAGTTTGATCCAAAATCTCCTTTAAAACAATTTGCCACAACAAGCGGATTAGGAACATGTGGCACAAGAAAGTAGACATGCAATATTTGTGGTGATGTATGGTATTGTAGCATCACTAGAGTGAACGCACACCTCTTTTGGACAAGTAAAGGTGTCTTACCATGTAAGTTTTTGACTGAATCCAAAAACTTGAAGTTTAGAATTGAATTCAACAAGCTTTGGGGAGTTCCAGAGGACTTGGGCCTTCCAGTGCCTACTATCTTGGCTGGTAGGCAGCACACTTAGACTATACAGGAGGTGCATGAGCAACAAATACAAGGGGAACAACACCGACGCATGTCTTCTTCTAGACCATAGTATAGAGCTTCAGCTACTACATTGCTAGGGGCAACCTTTGCACCTTCCTCTTCTTATAGCTCTATGGGAATAGCAGCAGCCCAGACGAGCAAGGGCAAATGCAAGGCATGGTCTAGTGAAAATAACCCTATACCAGATTTGTTTGCAGCCCAGAGGAGAGAGAAGTTAGATGCATGCATTGGGAAAATGTTAGTTGCCAATGGTGTTCCATTTCATATTGCTCGATCTCCTTATTTTAAGGAGGCATTTCAAAAGTAGCAAAGGTGAGGTCACCATCATATGTGCCACCACGTGAGCACAAATTGAGGGCTAAAATCTTGAATGATGAGTATTCCAAGATTAGTGAGTCCATGGAGACCATGAGGGCTGTTTGGGAGGAATTAGGGTGCAGCATTATCATGGATGGGTGGACAGACATTAGAAACTGTCCACTCATCAATGTCATAGTCACATGTACAGAGGACTCATTCTTTCTTAGGGCGGTTGATTGTTCAGGGCATCAAAAAGATGTTGATTTTCAGTTTCGGATTCTTCAAGAAGCCATTAAGGAGATTGGGCCACAAAATGTGGTCCAAGTAATGACAGATGCAGCTCATGTGTGCAAAGTAGCAGGGAAGCTTATTGAGGCCACATATTGGCATATTTGGTGGACCCCTTATTGTTGCATGCTATGAACAATGCTCTAAAAGACATGGGGAAGATTAGCTGGATAAAGGGAGTGGTGAGTGATGCTAGAGATGTGCAAATGTATATTTGCAACCACCAAACCTCACATGCACTATTTAGGAGCTTCCCCAAGAAGGAGTTCCTGAAGCCAGTTGAGACACGGTATGCATCCTACTTCATTCTCTTGGAGAGAAAGCTTGAGTTACAAGAGCCACTACAACTAATGCTTATGACGAATGAATGGAATAGGTGGGATGGTTCCAAGTCAGAGCAGGAGATGAGGGTGAAGGATATAGTTAAGAGTGATGTATTTTGGAGTGATGCAAAATACATTGTCTCTATCATTAGGCCAGTCTTCGAGGTGATCAGGTATGGAGATGGGGATGAGCCTACACTTGGAGAGGTGTATGAGTGCATTGATTTTATGCTTGGGCAGATGAGGGAAATTGTGCAAGAGAAGGACCCCACATTAGCCTTCTACAATGATCACATTCAACCTATTATTCAACGTAGATGAGACAAACTTAACAAACCCTTACACATGGCTGCATATGCATTGAATCCGAAGTGGTACATGACTAGGCTGGTAGAGTTACACCACTTCACGATGATAAGGTGATTTATATTATATAACACTTTAAGACTTTGACTTTAAGGCTTACATTCTTAACAATTTATAAATTAAAATCATTTACATTACTAACATCTTGATTCTTCTATTTGCTAATAATTTTTACTTTTTAATTTTTTCAGGTGAAGGAAGGGTTCTTCAAGTGCATAGATAGGATGTATGCCTTGTGATAGCAGCTAAGGTTCACACTGAGTGGACCAAATTTGCTACTCTTAGGAGTTGCAATCAAGCGACAAAGGTGGATATCAAGACTATGGCACAAGGGGATCCCATTTTGTGGTGGTCAACTTATGGAGCAAAATCTACAACCACCACACTAGCTACTCGTTTGTTGTCTCGGGTACTTAGTTCCTCAACTTGAACCTATTTAAGTTTTCATTGTTCATTGTTCAACTTCTAATTCCCGAGTCTCACATTCGCCAATTATTTTTCATCTCAGGTTTCTAGTTCTTCAGCTTCTAAGAGGAATTGGTCTACATATAGCTTCATCCACTTTCTTTAGAGAAATAGACTTACAGAGAAGAGAAGCTAGTGGTTGTACATAGTGTGTTGTGTATCAATGACCACAAGACATGTGTACAAGGAGAGCCTAGCATCACGATGGGATGTAGAACCCAAGAAGCCATCGCAAATTGATGAGGAGAAGGATGTTTTAGATCCAACCACAAGGCTAGTTGGTGTTCCCTTTTCGGCTCTTGATCTTGGAGAGCCTAATAGTTCCAGTGGCAATCAGTTTCAACTTCCAGCCTCTAGGGGATGATCATTGATCATTGATTTGGTATTTTGATTTGGAAACTTGGAGATTTGTAGTTTTTCTTTGCATTATATACTTATTTTGATATCATGCTTCATGACACATGATACTCATTGTAATCATCTTTATATCATGACTCATATTTAAAGTTTCTGCAAATTCTGTTATAAAATCAGACTTTTCAAATACCCTTGGGTTGCTGTAAATAATCTTCTTTAAAATTTGAATGTATGAGGAGTTATCAGAATATTGAATGTTGTTCTAAATTTATTATCTTTGCAATAAATTCGGATGGATAGTATTGCCTGAAGGAGCAGACTTATGTTAATTGTGTGTCTTCAAACTACAATAACATCCAACCCTTATACCAAGACCAAAGGGTATGTCCCTTAAAGGGACGTGACCCTCTCTAGGTCGGCCCATACAATACTTAAATAAATCAGCACCCATAAGAAGATAACAATAATGGTAACTAGCATAACAATTAGTTATGATTAGTAAAAACATGTTTTTCCCCAAGGATCACTGCCCTATTTATTTGTAAAGTGTAGTATATAAATTGCCTTCGTATGGTATAAGGGGAGAAGATCAAGGTGCGGTTAGCACTTCTCATACCAATATGTATATCATGTTAAATATTTAACACTTCCTCTTAACTTGATAATCACACTGAGAGATAACATATCTAGCATCATCAATTACAATCAATAAGCATAAATTGATACTCTATATCTATCTAAATCTTCTGAGCAAATGATATCGTGGAACAAATGATAATGAATCATATAACCAACTTGTGATATGACTTATCACTTATACTAGTGATATTAGTATTGCATGTAATGCAATACACACAGGATAAAATCTGAAGAACAACTAAATTCTTCATTTATCCAAGTTGTGACTCATAAGAACTAGCAATCCTATATCACAACATGCAATCCTATATCACAACATTATCTTGAGTTAAGATCTACTAGAACACATGATAAAGTCAGAAAAATAAATTCTTTCTTTATCCAAGTTGTGATTCATAGGTATGGAAATGCTTGTCACAAATGGTCTTGAACTCACCTAGATCTGACAGTAGTTCTATACTGTTCAACACATTATCTGAGAAATCGTCATATGTCATAATGTTTTTTTTATACAAGTATTCATTACCTCAAAAATCGTCACCTCTTAAATAATGAATATGAATGGTGGAGCCCATAATAGTCCATAGCCTAATAATAAAATCATTTTTATTAATTTAAAAAATACAAATGAATTACAATTCAACCATACCAAGTTTTTTCCTAAAGTGATCTATCTTCCCTCTAGAGAGAGGTTTCGTGACAATATGTGTTGTCTAATCTATAGTGCAAATGTATTCTAATTTTATAGTATTATTGTCTACCATATCTCTTACATAATCGTAAGGAATTTCGATATGCTTGGACCTGTCATGAAAAACTGGATTCACCGAAAGCTTGCTGGAACTCTGATTATTACAATGAATAATCGTAGGATTCATAGCTTGCCCAAATAATCTCACAAGTAACTTTCTAAGCCAAACTGCTTGCCGAGAGGCCATTGCTGCTGCAATGTATTCGGCTTCTATGGAACTTTGTGCTACTGCAGACTGTTTTCTGCGTATCCAAGATATCATTGTTGATCCTAGACTGAAACAACATCTTTAAGTACTTTTTTGTCTTTAACACTTCCAGCCCAATCTAAGTCGGTGAATCCATGTAAATCTAAGTAAACTTTCTCATATTTGAGCCCAAGATTAAGAGTGACTAGTAAGTATCTCATAATGTGTTTGACTGCAACTAGGTGAATCTCTTTTGGCTCACACATAAACTAACTTAAGGCATTAAGAACATAGCAAATATCAGGTCTTGTAAATAACAAGTACATAAGGGACCAATCATCTGTCTGAACGAGTAGAATCTATGGAAGGTGATTCTGCTGCTGCTTCTTTAAGTTTATATAGATTAGTCTCCATTGGAGTAGACATAGACTTGCAATTCCACATTCCAAATCTCTTCAAAATATCTAATGTATACTTCCCTTGATTAAGTATAATGCTGTTAGAATTCTGTCATACTTCCAATCCTAGGAAGTAATGAAGGAGTCCTAAGTCTTTCATCTCGAATTCTCTAATTAGATTCTTCTTGCATTGATCTATGAGATGATCCTCGCCTGCTATTAGTAAATCATCAACATACAATATTAGAATTATCATATCATCTTTATCCCTTTTATAATATAGATTTGGATTGGCTTCATTTTTAGAGAAACCTAAGCAAGTGAGATACTTATCAATTCTTTCATACCAAGCCCTTGATGCTTGTTTAAGCCCATAGAGAGCTTTCTTGAGCCTGCACACAAAAATGTTAGGATAATGAGTTTCAAATCCTTCAGGTTACTCTAAATATACTTCTTCTGCAATCTTTCCATTCAGGAATGTTTTTTTTACATCCATCTGATGTACTTTCCATCCTTTTGATGTTGTGATAGCTAGGACTCCTCTTATAGAGGTGTATCTTGCAACAAAAGCAAAGGTTTCTTCATAATCAATTCCTTCTTTCTAAGAGAATCCCCTGGCCACAAATCTAACTTTAAATTTTTCAATGCTACTGTCAGCAACATGCTTTATTTTAAATATCCATCTGGAAGAAACGACAGATTTTCCTTCAGATCTTGCAGCAACTTCCCAAACATCATTCTTCATAATAGATTGGTATTCCTTTGTCATAGCTTCCTGCCAAGCTATATGTTTAATAGCATCTAAAATATTAGTAGGTTCTAATTTAGACATATCATTCATGTTTGTTGTATGACTAGAAAATCTTTTGGGTCTTTTGCTTTCTCTGACAATTCCAAAAGGTGTAGGAAAGTCTGATCTCTATTGTCTTAATGACCCAAAGTGGTCTATTCTTAGAGTTTTGTGTTTCTTCAAGACTAAGATTTTGAATTTCATTTTCAATGTTTTCACTCTTAGACTCAGTTTCTCTATTTCTTTCAGAACTAGGTAAAGGAGAGGGTTCCTCGGAAATTAGGGCCTTTTTGAATGCCAAATCTTCTTCAAAAATTACATCTCTACTAAGTTCAATATTTTCTATCCAAGTGTGAAATCCTATATGCTTTGGATGTTTCACTATACCCTAAAAAAATACCTTTCCTCCCGGAGGGTTCTAACTTAGTTCTCTTTTCTTTTAATACATGGATATATACAGGGCACCCAAAAATCCTAAGATGACTTAAATTGGGTTTAACCTTAATAAAGACTTCTTTAGGAGTTTTATCTCTAAGGTAGCAGTGAGGGCTTCTGTTTTGAATATAGATGGCAGTACAAGAGGCTTCTGCTCAAAGATAACAATTTAGATTTTGATCAAATATCATAGCTCTAGCAGTTTCTATGGTTGTTCTATTCTTTCTTTTTGCTACCCTATTTTGTTTTGGGTTATAAGGAACGATATACTACCTCTTAATTTTTGTTTCTTTACAAATCCTTTTAAACAAATCTAAGGTGTATTCCCCTCCATTATCAATTCTAAGAGTTTTAATTTTACGTCCTGATAAGTTTTTAGTTAAGGTGTTAAATTCTTTAAATCCAAGTTTTCCTAGAGAAGTCATCTATGAACAGAATATAGTATCAAAATCCTCCAAGAGAAGGAATAGACATGGGTCCACATATATTTGAGTCGATTAATTCCAAAACATTGTTAGTTTTTCTAGTGCTATCATGAAATGGACTTTTGGTGTTCTTACTTAGGGCGCATCCTTTGCATATGCTTGAGTGATCTTTATTCAGTTTAGGTAAACCATTAACCATCTTTTCCATGGTTGATAAAGTTTTGAAATTTAGATGTCCTAACCTTCTATGCCATATTTCATTTGTGTTCGCAGCTTCATGAATTAAGGCTTGAATAGGTTCACTAGGTTCTGAATTTAATTCATACAAATGCCCTTTTCTCTGACCAATCAATTTTGCTTTCTTAATTGAGGAGTTTTTAACCTAGGTTATGACTTTATCGTCCATGAATGCAACATTATGTTCATCATCTTCAAGTGTCATAACTGAGATTAGATTCCTTTTTATTCCTAGCGCATAGAGTACTTCTTTGAGAAGTAGAGAACTGTCTGACTTTAATTTCAAGGTGCAATTTCCAATTCTTTTAACAGAATGCATTGAATTATCACCGATGGTGACTTCGCCATTAACTTTTTCTGACATAGAGTCTAGTGCTTCTTTGTATCCTGTAATATGTCGAGAAGATCCACTATCAATCACACATGCTTTACTTGAGACTTCATTAGATAGTGTCGAATACAATGTGCGATTCTCAGGATCATAGTGATCTTCTTCCCTAGAGATGTTTGTACAGTTCACTTGTTTAGAATTCTCAGGGCAATTAGATCTGTAGTGTCCAAACTTTTCACATTTGAAGCATTTTATTTTGGATAAATCCTTCTTAGGTTTGTCATTCTTTTGATTACCTCTTTTCTTCTTGAAATGCTTCTTCTTGCCTTTGTAGGAATTTGTGTTAAGAACATGAAGTTCTTCATCTTCCATTTTCAATTTTCCTCCTTTCCTAAGTTTTTTAGATTCTTACTAAAGATAATATCCTTTAAGTCTATTGAAGTCAGGAAGATTATCTCTGGCACTTACTCCTTGCGTGAATGTTTCCCATGAGTCTGGTAATCCATCTATAGCCATCAATGTTGGTTTTGTGTTATTAATGATGGTTCCTATACTTGCAAGTTCATCTCTTAGGCTGGCAACCCTTAGGAAGTAAGAATTCATCGATTATCCCTTCTTTATCTGTATGTGATTTAGTTGCCTTTTTAGTGCTAGAACTCTAGTCGCATTGTTAACCTCATGTGCATTTAGTAGTGTATTCATCATAGCAAATGTTGTTTGGTGTTTTGTTAGCATAGGTACAATATCATTTTTCACTCCATCTAATATGATCTAAATGGCTTTCCTATTTCCTTTACTATAGATAGATTTATGAGGTTCAACTGAAGGTTGTTTGGATGCTGAATCAACAAATTGTTTTACATCATTTTCTTCAAGAATCATCATGATTCTGAATTTTCAAGCACCAAAGTGTTCTTTCCCATCAAACCTGTCCTCGGGTCTGATTGCGAATGTCATTGAAGATAGGAGAATGATGCTAGATATATATCAAGTCTGATTGTTTAATTTGCAGAGCCTAGGTTCAACTACCAGAGCTCTAATACCATGTAAAATTTGTACAAATTCTGTTATAAATCAGACTTTTCAAATACCCTTGGGTTGCTGTGGATAATCTTTTTTAACTTCTAAATGTAGGAGTTATCAGAATATTGAATGCTGTTCTTAATTTAATTACCTCTGCAATAAATTTGGATGGACAAATATTGCTTGGAGGAGTAGACTTGTGTTAATTGTGTGTCTTCAAACTACAATAGCATACACCCCTTATACCAAGACCAAAGGCTATGTCCCATAAAGGGACATGATCCTCTCTAGGTCGGCCCATACAATACTTAAATAAATCAGCCCCCTAAGAAGATAACAATAATGGTAACTAACATAACAATTAGTTATGATTATTACAAACATGTTTTTCCCCAAGGATTGCCACCCTATTTATTTGTCAAGTGTAGTATATAAACTGCCTTCGTATGGTATAAGGGGAGAAGATCAAGGTGCGGTCTGCACTTCTCAGACCAGCATGAATATCATGTTAAATATTTAACACATGATCATTGATTACTAGTAGAATCTAGATACTCGTACTATTGATCTGAAGACTGATATATAGACTAATATTTATTATTTGCTGATGTTCAATGTTCAATGTTCATTGTTTGTTTGTCATTTGATCATGAATCATGATGTTCCAGTTGAAAACTTCAATGCAATGTTCAATGTTTAAGTTTTTTACATCTTTGTATCTTATAATATATAATTGTAATACATCTTTTCATAACTAGCGTTTTAAGTACCATATGTATAGTGTATACACCCCACCTCCCCCCGCCACCCCACCATCCCCCGCCGTCCCCAAATCAAGGCCCTTCTATCCCCCCGTCTCGAAAACTTGTCCCCCCATCCCGTCTCGCAAGGTGAATGTAACTATGAAAATTATTGTTCTTGGACTGTGTTAACAGCAGTGAGTTACTATGAGAATTAATTGATTACCTATCAGGATCAACCCATTTTTTTTTGCTTTCCTCTATCACTGTAACTTTGTCAAACTAATTGCAAGCAAACACTTTACATAGTTTCTGATATGTTTGGTCCTTGAGTTTTAACTAGTTAGAGATGGATATGGCACTCACTAGTACTTGAGAATGCAAACTTGTGACAGCATAACCATTACTGGGCTCAAATATAAATAATGTCTAGTCTGAGATTATTGTTCTTGGAATGTGTTAACAGTGGTGAATTACAATGCTAGCCTCATCCATTAAATATAAAATATACTAACATCAGTTCATTCACTGAGGTTATAAATCAATTACAAACACTCCAATGTGTTTGCATACCAGTTCCGTTAAGTCCAGCCTACAGATTGGGTCTGATATGATTAGTTTCAGATAAATACACTCAGCAGTGCTGCTGGTAGTGAGTGCAGCAGCTTTATTTCACCATCTCCAGATGTGCTACAGTTCCTCCAAGATGTTCAGACCTGTGCAGCTGCCCGAATTATAGTCTCCAGCCCAGTTCTCCATGGTTGCAAGTGTTTCATGTTTGTACAACTTTCTGAAAGTTAGTTCTAGACAGATTTCGGCTCTGCCCTATAATTGGATAGCTCACAAAATACCCAAGAATGTTCAGTTTTGTGGCGGGCAGCAGGAAGGGTTTGTGTAACAGCAACTAATACTTTTAAATCACTCAGATTTCCCTAACTTGACCTCACAAAGAAATTCATAGAAAGTTATAGATCATCTCCAAACAAGCACTCTTAACTGGCAACTCAAATCTCAGCACTATAAAAATAGCAATAAGATTTTGCCTCGCAATGCAAACGCAAATCCTCCCAGCAGAAAGAATGTTAGCAAGAAGGGCTTTTTATCCTCTGAGCCCAAATGCAAAATTTCCAAACAATTTCATACACTTCATATATTTTCCCACCATGCTAAAAGAGAGCTCTTCATAACACTTTCTACAAGCTCATCCACTCACCTTGAAAATGTGGGCCAAACAAAATCACTTTTTTTGGCCTTTCCAATAATTTTGGGATTTTTTCTTTCTCGGCCCTATTTTCTTGTGGTTGCTTTTTTTTAAGTTACAAGGCTCAGACTCACTTCGGACTAGGCAAGCTGATTTTTGACTTGGACTTGGACTCAAAGTTCAAACTCGGCAAAAATTCATAAAGGACTCAACAAATTGGAAAACCCAAGAAATTCAGAGATTTTTAAGGATTTAAAAAAATTTCAAACATCACTTAATCAATTTACATCAAAGACACAATAATTGAGAAAGATAAAAGCTTCTTTACAAACATACACAAGTTTACATCGATCCCATAAATATAACTGCATATTTCTTATGCAAATAAGTTAAACTAAAAAACTGTCAATATACTGTCAAATGTCTACAATATTCATGGAATATGTAATCCATAGAATCAGAAGTTCAAAGCCGATATCAAAATAAAAGCTGAAGTCTAGGTAACAAAGACTTAGAGTAGCCTATGTAAGTGACCAATCCACCCCACAACCTTCCTACGTGTACACTGAAGATAGTGTCATGGAAGATTCCACAATCATCTTCTCTCCCTGTGTCTAAAACTAGCCTTAGTGTCACCCACATCCTCATCCTCAGATCCCTCACTCTCAACCTCAATGTACTCTACTAGGTCTCATTGCAATCTAGCCTCCTTTGTCATTGCTACTGCCTCTGCCTCTTCTCTCAAGCCTTTTTTCTCTATTCTTTGTGTTTGCAAATGAAGGAATGGTGTAGGGGCACCTACTGAAGCCAAATAGGAGGATAACATCACTTGGGACCTTTAATAGAATACGGAATAGTTAGAAGTCATTTTGGTGTGTTTTGTTTAGGTAAGTAAAGCAATAAGTCCAAAATTGTAATTGACATTTCCATTTGGCATGTTGAAAAGCCATTATGGGCAATGGCCAAATATAGACACTAGGTAGTAGTATGGGTTGTCTTTGATGTCTATGAGTCTCTTAGGAGGTATTTGACATGTTGAAATCAGGTCTCTCCTACCGATCTCAACATGCCATCACTATGACAACATTTCTAGGCCTAATTGGGGCAATTAGGTCTTTGCAAACTGTCAGTATTAGGGACTTGTATTGGGAGTCAAAAATGGCCATTGGGAGATAGATACAACTCCAAAAGGGGTATCTTGAAAGTCCTTTAGTTTGCTAGGTCCTTCGAAAAAATTGGAAGTTAAAAAAAATAGGTTGGACAAAGCTACTAGGAGATTGAGCAACTAAAGAAGGAAGTATAGTATGTTGGATTGGGAAATCAGTTCTATGGGTTGGAACAAGTTGTTTGGAAGCTATTAACACCAAACCCAAAATTTCAAGGTCTCACATGTTGTTGAGTGTGTTTTAAGGGCATTGAGCCATTTAGCTAGTGGTCACCTAAAGAGAAATGGGATTAAAGATGGATTGACGTTGTTTGATTTTGGTTAAAGACCTATTAGAGAAGAGAGAAACTAAGAGGAGAGTTGAGGAAGTGAACTTGTTCAAAACTTCCCTTATTGCTGTTCAAGAGCCCATTGTTGAGACTTCTTGAGTGTTAATCCCACAAGAAGTGTTCCAAAGGAATGGCCATTTTAGGTTTTTGAGAATCCAATAAATGAAAAAAGGGTCAAAAAAAATTTAAAATTGCCTTTTAGCAATACAAGCCACGGGACTGACCAAGTTAGCCGAGTTTGGCTGACTCGGAAAGTTGAGTCAAAGTCTGAAGACAAAAGGACTTTGGAGGCCTGACTCCACATAGGACTCGTGGATTCCTATATCTGTGGGTTTTTGCCCTTATTTTATTGATATTGTTATTTCTTTAATATTTCACATGCCATGTAACAATGATTCTCCTTCAACTTAAGTCCCAAACACTTTTTTGTGTCTCCAATGTATTATAGAAAAAAGGGGAACTCTTTTATTTAAATATTTCTCACAACTACAGACTATGCATTAATAAAGTTAAATAATTAAATTCAACTTATAAAATAACTTTATTAACACCTAATAAATCACAACAATGAGAAATACATCTTCTTGTCAATTTTAAAAAATTACCGTCGACATGTCACTGCCACTAGATATAGTCATTCCTAGAACGACTTACTATAAATAGATAGCATGCCCAAACTGTCTTTAAACTATTCACAGTAGCCTATAACAAAAACTGCCTAGGCCAAATATCATCAAGATACCCTAAAAGTCATGGTTCACTGATGAGACCATGGAGAAATAGGCTATAAACATTATAGAACACATGCTAGAAAAGTGGTCATTACGCATTAGGGTACTTCATATTTTTCTCCTTAAAGAGATTGACAAGATTTGTTCCTATTAATATTAAGGGGGAGTATTACAACATAATACTATTTGGGGTCAAATCCTTATAATATATAATGTTCTTACTATAATTCTTTATAAGCATTTTACATTTCATGTGAACAATTAATAAAGAACTATTAGTACTTTTTAATTTATTAATTGTAAACAAAGATTGTTATTGAAAAGGTATGGTAACTACCCTTTTAGGTATTTACCAACCTTTATACCTATATTTAAGGGAGAAGTCCTCGCCATTTTGGATGGTGTAAAAAAATTATTGATTTTGGGGTGAATTGCATAAGAGGGCTTTGGAAGTTTGAAAAGTACCCCTAGGTTCTATTTTTTTAGCAAACTACTTTGTAAGTGTTCTTATTATATAGATGTCATTTTAGTGGGCTTTTTTACTATGAATGGTTTTTCCCATGTGTTACATACCCTATTTGCTTAATTTTTTAAATATTCTATTTCGCTGTTGAGACTTCATGGAAGTTGAGTTGAATGGTTGAATTAGTTATTCGTTATGGTTTCATGTGAAATTGAAGTGTTGGTTATTTGTTATGATTCATGAAAATTAGAAATTTTGGTTATCATTATGATGTTACATTAATGGAAAATGGTTTAGGTAAATAATTATTTGATTTTGATTAAATGATTTGGAAATATGTTGTTACTGTTAATATTTTAGCGTCAATAGAAGTAAAACATTGATCATTTGATATACTAATCTATGTTTATCTTTTCAAATAAATTGTTATTGGTGATTCTTAAATATATAATATATATTATATTATATATTATGCATTATATATCTCATATATATAATATATATATGATATATGTAATATAATATGTATTATATATATTATCCATTATATATTATTATGTAATAATATAATAATATTATATTATATTAAATATATGGTTAATATATTAACATTATATATGTTTTAAAGATAAGTTATGCATATAGTTATTGATAATCTAAATGGTGATTAACTATAGAGACACGTCTCTTCATGTCTCTTGAAGAAACATGTCTCCTCTCATATTATACATATATGACATCCAAATCTGCATTTGGAAATCATCAATTACAATGGCAATGAAAAGTACATTTGCAGAAACGATCTTAGTTATTTAACATGGGATCAGAGCAGGCTACAAATGAATAATAACAGGAAGATGAAGGAAAGGCCTACGATGTTGTTGAGAAACTTTGGTTAAGTTGTAAGATAGTCTAGTGACAATAACTTCCAACCTTCAGAGTATAGACGAATTTCCAAACTTGGTCGAGGGAATTTTATATCATATTTTTATTTTTATTTTTTGTACCCACATTGTTGCAAGAAGGAAAGCAACCGATGGTCTAAAGCCAGTAAGTTGACACACGAAATCCAGAGAATACAAATGAGATATATCATCGTCTCAAATAGCATAGAAATGTTAGGGTTTATTGTAAAATGAGGAGAAAAAAGACAAGGCTTACGAAGACACTATAGATATAAAATACAAATAGCACTATCATATTCTCAGACGAAAAGTATATCAGAGGTCATGTAAAATATAGCTTATATCCACAATATGGCACAGTACAAGAATGAGAAATTAAATAGATGCGCCTATATCAGATAGGGTAGCTTGAAGACTACACCCAACAGATGATGTCAGACACCATCCATCAATTTGTAGCAGGAGACTATGCTGCCAAGTTAATTAATTGAACAACGGATATATACACCAGCCCACTTTGCATGGGGAGATGAGATGACTTCAGGCTATACCATCGGCAAAGGGAGATACGATAGCACCCCAGATCACAGAGGAAAGATAAAACTAAAAGGGTGTGAAGTTTTGTGCAAGAAACTCTACTGATGTTTGTATATGAAACGAAATTGCAGGAAGAGATGTCTCTCCAGTTTTTCCCACTGCACAAAATGTATGTTTGGGAACCTGTAACACTGAATTTGCGTGGATATACCGGATCTCAGAGGGCATCAACAATAGCACCAGAAAGAGCCATAAATAAATTTGAACTCGCAGTAGTTGCCACTTAAACTATAGTTTGTGGATGAAAAAGGAGGGATCACAAGTCATAGAACTACGAAAGACATAACTATCATAGCCATGTGGAAGAGAGAGATTTCATTGCAGGTTATAAACATTGCAAATACCTATCGCAGGAGGAGTCATCCATACTACAATCAATCGGGAGTGACATGGATAAAGAGCGAGCAAGCTTTCGGCACACCGCCTACAGAAGACACGAACGCATAGGTCCATATACGAAAGGGAAGGAAGAGTCACGAATACCGTGGAAAACACAAGGTGACATTATCGATTCCAGACAACATTCATCGTCCCAAAGAAAAGGCAAATAACTCCTCTAATTGCAGCAAGAGGATCGCACATGGAAGAGGAGAGGCCCATACCCCAAAACCAGCCATTTCTAAATGGGCATTTTCGTGCCCTGAATGCTTGCTTTATAGGAAGCGCATCTTCAAGAGACCATATTTTGTCCAAAGATCCTCTGAAAGAACTTTGAAGTTCTCGCCATCTTCTTCAGCAATTCCACTCTGATTCTCCAAAGCCCACCTGCATTCCCCAATTGACGAAGTATTTGATGATGGCGACGGATCCTCCATGGACTCGCATTATACCCAGTATGAACTACGAAGCCACAATACCCTTTGTGCTGGTATACGCGAATACTTATAAAGCTACAACAAAGACAATATTCCAATGACATTCATATAAAATGTAAATGGGTATTGCAAGAGGTATTTCAATCAAGATGAACAGATAGAGAACAAGAGCTCACACATAAGATAAGGTGTATTAAAGTAATAGACATATATATATATATATATATATATTTCAATCAAGATGAATAGATAGAGAACAAGAGTTCACACATAAGGTAAGGTGTACTAAAGTAATATATATATATATATATATATATAAAGATGAACAGATAGAGAACAAGAGCTCACACATAAGGTAAGATGTATTAAAGTAATAGACATATATATATATATATATATATGGATCTGAAAGTCCTTGACTTAGATGATAGAATAGAATAATTTATATAAAGTAGAGGAAGTATTGATATTAGTATCAAAAGGATGAATTAAAAAGTGTAAAAGATTGCATCAAAGAAGTCTATGTACAGGTAAGTATCTATCTATTTTATTGTGAATATGTACTTAAGTGAACATTAATTGAGAAATAGTTGAGGAATATATTTAATATTAAAATGAGGAAATAATATCTTGAAAACATAAATTAAAATATGTATTAAATATACATATTTAAATATTTATTTGATCTATATTATATTGGAAATTATGCAAAGATTATTATGTTGTATACATAATTAGATCATTCTGAACTTTCATTTTATAAATGTAAAATTATTTTCTCACAATTATAGATTATTTATATAGTGAATTGTGATATTATTAATGAGAAATATAACTTTATGTTGTAGGAATCTTAACTAATGTTAAGATTCTTATGTATACTATAAAAACTATGTGCCTTGATCTTTTCCTTCGAGAATGTTATTTCAGGCAATTTCAAAAGAGAAGGAGCAGATGGATGATATGATTCAGTCAATCTTCGATGATCTCAATCATATTGATTCAGGGGGAGTAAACCATGTTGTGATAGAATCTTCAATGATCGATAAATTGTAACAATCAAGAGAACTGTAATTTCATGCAACTATGCGATTTAATGGATCTACCCCTTGTGGACAAGTTTGTGTTCACTTATACTACTAAGCTTAAGGTTTGGAGCGTCTATGGATGAAAAGTGCAAGTTGTAACTTAGAAAAAAGTATTCAAATTTGATGTGATGTGAAAGTGTTCAAAGATATACGAGTGGTAACTTTATGTTGTGAGGGGAATAATAGGCAATGTCTCATTCCCACTTGAACCATCCTTAGAAAAGGAGATATTCCATGATCCTCATGGGCAGATAAGTACTTGTATCTTTTACATTTTCATTCCATACTTACTATAAGGGTTATTTGCTTTGATCTTTTCCTTTATGTTTGAGGACATTCTTACAGAAAAAGAAGGTTGGTACTTCAAATATGCTACCAAATATTGTGTAGACTAAATCTAATGATAGTAGTTCCAAAGACCCTGATGATCAAGATGGATAAAGTATGGCTCTTGATCCAAGTATCTTTGATGATTGAGATTATTCGAAGGCAATGCTAGAGCTTAGAACATTGATACTCAGAGGGAGTCTAGAAATCCATGTGGGTGACTGCATGATGTTGATGGGCCTACTCCTACATATATCATCCTTGGGAAAAGAGAGTGTCTGAGAAAGTAACAAGAGGACCTGACATCCCAAGATCAATATTCAAAGGGAGAAATTTTGAGATGCAATCCCTTATGAATGATATCTTCTCTATGAGAAGTTCTAAAGGGAAAAGTTAAATTGAAATATTTCAAAGGTAAAACTTGATATATTGATTTCAATCTATATCTGGTTATATAATTGTTGTTTCAAATATGTAATGAAAGGTGACGATCTTTCATTGGCATATATAAACATAAGGTAATCATTGTAAGGTGACGATCTTACATATGATAGGTCTATTATCATGGTTCTTTGGGCCGGAATCTACCGAACATCATGATAACAAACAAAAGGTAATCTTTGTAAGGTGATGATCTTACAAATGATAGTCCTGTTATTATGGGCATCTCTAGACATTGCTTAAGTGCAAGTAGAGATCATATGTGTATCATGAACATCTCTAAACATTACTTAAGTGAAAGTAGAGATCATGAGTGTGTTATGGGCATCTCTAGACATTGCTCAAGTGCAAGTAGAGATCATATGTGTATCATGAACATCTCTAGACATTGCTTCAGTGCAAGTAGAGATCATGAATGTGTTATGGGCATCTCTAGACATTGCTTAAGTCCAAGTAGAGATCATGAGTGTGTCATGAACATCTCTAGACATTGCTTAAGTGCAAGTAGAGATCATGAACTACAAATGTGTCATGGACATCTCTAGACATTGCTTAAGTGCAAGTAGAGATCATAAAAATTTTAATCACCATGAACATCTCTAGACATTGCTTAAGTGCAAGTAGAGATCATGAACTACAAATGTGTCATGGACATCTCTAGACATTGCTTAAGTACAAGTAGAGATCATGAAAATTTTAATCACTATGGACATCTCTAGACATTGCTTAAGTGCAAGTAGAGATCATAGGAAATACTTTATGTTGCTAAGAGATTTTAATATACATTGTGTTGATTACATAATGATTCTGATTCTAATCTAATGATGTTTTACTTCTCCCTTGCTAAAGAAGGAGTGTTCATGTTTTAGCATCAGTAGAAGTAAAACATTGATCATTTGATATACTAATTTGTGTTTATCTTTTCAGATAAATTGTTATTGGTGATTCTTATATATGTAATATATATTATATTATATATTATGCATTATATATCTCATATATATAATATATATATGATATATGTAATATAATATGTATTATATATATTATGCATTATATATTATTATATAATAATATAGTAATATTATATTATATTAAATATATGGTTAATACATTAATATTATATATGTGTGTGTGTGTGTGTGTGTGTGTGTGTGTGTGTTAAAGATAAGTTATGTATATAGTTATTGATAATCTAAATGGTGATTAACTATAGAGACATGTCTCTTCATGTCTCTTGAAGAGACATGTCTCCTCTCATATTATACGCCTATGAGATCCAAATCTGCATTTGGAAATCATCAATTACAATGGCAATGAAAAGTAAATTTGCAGAAACGATCTTAGTTATTTAACAGTTACCATGATAAATTTCTTTTCTTGGAGGAACATGACGAAGGGGCGAAAGCATTGCTAGAGAGGCAAATGGACATGAGGGCATCAACCTACCATTGAGCAAACAGGTAAGAGTCCTAAACCACAATGACCAAGGCAAAACGAACTAGGCAAGCATGAGTATACCAAGTGATTACCATGAAAAATATCCACTTGAATACGAAATAAACTAAAGAACGCTTGTTACCTTTAAGAAATGGATTGGCAGACATGTTCTAGTATAATGGTACCCATGGTACTTACATAACATTTGTACATGTACATACATGTATATGTATGTATGTGTATATTCAAACATAATGTACATGTATGTATACGTATACTTAAAAAATCAAAGTATACATAAAAATACGTATATTTGGTGTTAAGAATATTAACCAAGATAAACCTACAGGTCTGACAGTACAGACCGTACTTCCTCTTAATAGTAATATATCTCTAATGTTGGCATTTAATGATATATATATATCTCCTATAGGTGCCAAGTTAGGAAGGATTATGTCCCTTGAGGGACATACCCTTTAGAAAGGATATACAAGTAGGTTGTAAATACAGATTGTAGGACACACAGTTACAGCAATCTACTCCTATAAGCATTTTATATCCTGCAATTTATATCTGAGATTCTCTATTACAATGAAAGGTTAAATATTCAGTATTGTATTTGCATTATAATAAGCACTAATTTCATCAACATTCATACTACTTAGAAGATCATTCTCAGCATATAGGACTGGATTAAAAGTCTGATTAAGAGATAAGGATTTAACAAAAACTTTACATGGTATCAGAGCACTAGTAATCTAACCTAGGCTCTGCTAAATTTCAATAATCAGACTTTGTACACATCAAGCAACAATCTTCTATCTTCCATGGCTTACACAATCAGACCCGAGGACAGGTTTGATGGGAAAGAGCACTTTGAAGCTTGAAGTTCAAAATCATGATGATTCTTGAAGAGAACAATGTAAAACAATTCATTGATGGAGCATCCAAACAACCCCCAGTTGAACCTCACAAATCTATCTGGAGCAGAGGAAATAGAAAAGCTATTCAAATCATTTTGGATGGAGTTAAAAATGATATTGTACCTATGCTTACAAAACATCAAACTGCCTTTGATATGATGAATGCATTATGAAATGCCTGTGAAGTAAACAATGCAACCAGGGTTCTTGCACTAAAAAGGCAACTGAATCACATTCAGATAAAGAAAGGAGAATCGATAAGTTCTTACTTCTTAAGAGTTGCCAACATTAGAAATGAACTATCAAGCATAGGAACCATCATTAGTGACACAGAATTAACACTTATGGCTATAGATGGATTGCCAAATTCATGAGAAACATTCACACAAGGAATAAGTGCCAGAGATCAGCTCTCGGACTTTAACAGACTCAAGAACGATTGTCTTCAAAAGGAATACAAAAAACTAAAGAAATGAGGGAAACCAAAAGTAGAAGATGAAGAACTTCACATTCTTAATACAAACTCATATAAAGGCAAGAAGAAGCATTTCAAGAAGAAAAAAGGAAATCAAAAGAATGGAAAGCCCAAGAAAGATATACCTAAAATAAAGTGTTTCAAATGTGAAAAAATTGGACACTATAGATCTAATTGTCCTGAAAATTCCAAACAACAGGCAAATTGTACAAATGTCATTAGAGAAAAAGATACTTATGATCCTAAGAGCCGTGTTTCGTATTCCTCTCTATCAAATGAAATTTCAAATAAAGCATGGGTAATTGATAGTGGACCTTCTAGACATATAACGGGATACAAAGAAACTCTAGATTCTTTATCAGATAAGGTTAATGATGAAGTTACCATTGGTGATAACTTAGCACACTCCGCTGAAAGAATTGGAAATTGTACTTTGAAACTAAAATCAGGAAATATTGTTCTTCTTAAAGGTGTACTCTATGTACCAGGGATTAAAAGAAACCTAATTTCAATTACAGCACTTGAAGATGATGGACACAATGTTACATTCGTGGATGGAAAAGTATTAACTTGGGCTAAGAACTCTTCCATCAAGAAAGCAAAGTTAATTGGTCAAAGAAAGGGATATTTGTATGAATCAAATACAGAATCTAGTCGATCCATTCAAGCCCTAGTCCATGAAGCTGAAGATTCAAATGAAATATGGCACAGAAGATTAGAACATCTAAATTTTAAAACTTTATCAACTATGGAAAAGATGGTTACTGGATTACCCAAAAAAAATAAAGACCGCCCTAGTATTTCCAAAGGGTGTGCACTGGGTAAAAGCACCAGAAGTCCCTTTGATGATAGTACTAGGAAAACAAATAATGTACTAGAATAAATTCATTCAGATTTATGTGGACCTATGTATGTTCCTTCTCCTAGACGATTCTAGTATTATATCTTGTTCATAGATGACTTCTCTAGGAAAACATGGATTTACTTTTTAAAATGCAAGGAATCAAAAGAAATCCTACAAAGATTTAAAGAATTCAAAGCATTAACTCAAAATTTTCAAGACATAAAATTAAAGCCCTTAGAACTAATAACGGAGGAGAATATACCTCAAACTTGTTTAAAAGGTTTTGTAAAGAATCAGGGATTAAGAGGGAGTACATTGTTCCTTATAACCCAGAGCAAAACGAGGTAGTAGAAAGAAAGAATAGGACAATTATAGAAGCTATTAGGGCTATGATTTTTGACCAAAACCTAGAATACTATCTTTGGGCAGAACCCTCTTGTACTGCTCTATATATTCAAAACAGAAGTCCTCACTCCTATCTTAAAGATAAAACCCCTGAAGAAGTATTTACTAAAGTAAAACCCAATATAAGTCATCTTAGAATTTTTGGATGTCATGTATATATCCATGTTCCAAAAGAAAAGAGAACCAAGTTAGAACCCTCTGGGAGGAAAGGTGTTTTTGTAGGGTATAGTGAAACTTCTAAGGCATATAGGATTTCATACCTGGACAGAAAACTATTGAACTTAGCAGAGATGTAATCTTTGAAGAAGATATTGCATTCAAAAGAGCCATAAGTTCTGATGAACCTTCTCCTTTATCTACTTTTAAAAGAAATAGTGAATCTGGGTCCCAGAGGGAAAACTTAAAAGAAATCGAAGATTAAATTCAAAATATGAACCTTGAAGAAAATTCAAAAAAAATACCACTTTGGGTCATTAAAACAGTTGAAGCAGCTCAAGACTTTGTTGCACCTTCTGGAACAGTCAGAGAAAGCAAAAGACCTAAAAGATTCTCTGATTATACAACTAACATAAGTCATTTATCCAAAACAAAGCCAACCAATCCCTCTGATGCCATTAAACATATAGCTTGGAAAGAAGCTATGACAGAAGAATACCAATTTATCATGAAAAATGATGTTTGGGAAATTGTTCCAAGACCTAAAGGAAAATCTGTTGTTTCTTCCAAGTGGATATTTAAAATAAAGCATGTTGATGACGGTAGTATTGAGAAGTATAAAGCCAGATTTGTAGCCAAAGGATTTTCTCAGAAAGAAGGGGTTGATTATGAAGAAACCTTTGCTCCTGTTGCCAGATATACCTCCGTAAGAGTAGTCTTAGCAATTGCTGCATCAAAGAGATGGAAGGTACATTAGATGGATGTGAAAACAGCATTCCTAAATGGAAAGATTTCAAAAGAAGTATATCTGGAGCAACTTGAAGGATTTGAAACTCATGATCCTAACGCTTTTGTTTGCAGGCTCAAGAAAGCTCTCTATGGGCTTAAACAAGCTCCCAGGGCCTGGTATGAAAGAGTCGATAAGTATCTCACCAGCTTAGGATTCTCCAAGAATGAAGCGGATCCAAATTTATATTAAAAAAGAGATAAAGATGATATGGTAATTTTGATACTATATGTTGATGATCTACTAATAATAGGTGATGATCATCTCATAGATCAGTGCAAGAAAGATCTAACTAGAGAATTTGAGATGAAAGATTTGGTACTCCTTCATTACTTCCTAGGACTGGAAGTACGGTAGAATTCTGACATTATCATACTAAGTCAAGGGAAGTATACATCAGATATTTTAAAGAAATTTGGAATGTGGAATTGCAAACCTATGTCTTCTCCAATGGAGACTAATCTACATAAACTTAAGGAAGCAGCTGTAGAATCACCATCCATAGATTCTACTCTCTAAAGACAGATGATTAGGTCTCTTATGTACTTAGTAAATATAAGACCAAATAATTGCTATGCAATTAATGCCTTAAGTCAGTTTATGTGTGAACCAAAGGAGATTCACCTAGTCGCAGTTAAACACATTATAAGATACTTACAAGGCACTCTTAATCTCGGACTCAAATATGAGAAAGTTGCTTTAGACTTACATGGATTCACTTATTCAAATTGGAGTGGAAGTGTTAAGGACAGGAAAAGTACTTCAAGATGTTTCAGTTTGGGATCAGCAATGATATCTTGGATATGTAGAAAGTAGTTTTCAGTAGCACAGAGTTCCACAAAAGCCAAATACATTGCAGCAGCGATGGCCTCCTGAGAAGCAATACGGCTGAGGAAGTTACTTGTGGGATTATTTGGGCAAGCTATGAATCCCACGATTATTCATTGTGATAATCAGAGTTCCATCAAGCTCTCAATAAATCCAGTTTTCCATGACAAGTCCAAGCATATTGAAATTCCTTACCATTATGTAAGAGATATGGTAGACAGAAATTCTGTAAAATTACAATACATTTGCACTGTAGATCAAACAGCAGATATATTCACCAAACCTCTATCTAGAGTGAAGATAGAACACTTTAGGAGGAGACTTGGTATGGTTGAGTTGTAATCCATTTGTACTCTCTTGATTATTAATAAAATAAATTTTTTTATCAGGCTATAGACTGTTATGGGCTCCACCATTTGTATTCATTTGTATTCATTATTTTAAAAAGTGACGATCTCTAAAAATAATGAACACTTGTATAAAACATTATGAGAGGTGACGATCTCTTAGATAATGTGCTAAATAGTAGAGTTCTACTGTAAGATCTAGATGAGTTGAAGATCATATTGTGATGTTGACACTGCTATGTTCATGGGTCACAAATTGGATAAAGGAAGAATCTTAGTATTCTCCGAGTTTATCCTGTATTCTGGTAGATCTTAAAACTCAAGATCATGTTGTGATATGGAAATACCAGTTTCTATGAAATCATAACTTGGATAAATGAAGAGATTACTCTTTAGATTTATCCTGTATAATATCACTAGTGGCAATGATTTGTCATATCACAGGTTTAGTAATATGACTTTGTATCATGTGTTCTATGATACCACATACTAAGAAGAGACAGATATATATAGAGTATTAATTCTTGCTTATTCATCTGTATTGGTGTTGCTAGATATAATATCTCTCTGTAGAATTATCAGGTTAAGAGGGAGTGTTAAGAATATTAACCAAGATAAACCTACAGGTCTGACAGTACAGACCGTACTTCCTCTTAATAGTTATATATCTCTAATGTTAGCATTTAATGATATACATATCTCTCCTATAGGTGCCAAGTTAGGAAGGGTTATGTCCCTTAACCTTTAGAAAGGATATATAAGTAGGTTGTAAATGCAGATTGTAGGACACATAGTTACAGCAGTCTGCTCCTATAAGCATTTTATATCCTGCAATTTATATCTGAGATTCTCTATCTACACCCATGTCTCCTCTATTTATCAGATATTTTACTTTTGTATATTTTTCAAGTTCAGTTGAAATTATGCTTAGTTAGTTTGTTAATGTTATTATCTTTTTCATGTTTTTAAGCAATTTTATTTGAACAATGAAATTAATCTTTCCTTCATAAAACCAATTATCTAGAATTCAATTAATCTGTTATAATCGTTAATCTCTTTCATATGAATATATAAAGTAACTATTAGAACTATCTTTCATGCATGTGAATATGGAAAGTAAAGCAATCAATATTTTATTAAATGTTATTGAAGGTTACGAAAAATAGCTTGTTACACCATGGAAATTCATGCGTTCTATGCAAGTCCATTATTGTTTGAAATGTTTCTATATGTTATATTATAATTCATTTAATATAATTATATAATTATTTAAGTATCATAATTTAAATATTACACATATTTTAACAGTGACGGCGCCAAAGGGGTAACATTATGTTGCAGCAAAGTGGGTCTTGAGATAGCTGAAAGGGACACATAACTTTCACATTCTATATAAAAGTAGCAAAGATCCTAGGCTAGTTAAGTTCAAGATTCAGATTGGGTAGGTTTCTGTATGACAAATAATACACTTTTGGATATTTAAAATCTTGGTAGGGGTCCTATCACATGACCCAACAAGAAGCAGCAAGTACTAGCTCTTTCCTCAATAGGAGCATAGTATCAAGGAACAACCAGAGCAACATGGGAGACAGTATGGCTATGAAGGATGCTTAAGTTGGAGCAGAGTATGGCCTTCACTCTTATTTTGTGACAATCAAAGGGGTGCAAAAGATTACCAACGAGTGCACAAACATGTGGAGCTTCATTGTTATTTCATCAAACAACCTATAGAAGATGGATATCTGATGTTGCAGTAATGTCCAACAAAGGACCAAACTGCAGACATTCTTACCAAGTCCTATGGTCCTAATAAACTTGATGTAGCCAATAGATTAACCATTAAAGGAGGGTATTCAAGCTTTATAGTAATGTGTAATTTACAAGGTTGCACGGGGACAGGGTCCTTTGGTACTTAGGATACCAGTACGGGTACAGGTGCTGCTATTTTTCAAAATAGGTGATGGGCATACTTTTGTATGTCAAACATTTTTTTAAATATAATTTAATATGAATCATGACAATACTTTTTCAAAACAAACACTGTGATAAATTTTGCAGATGTATGTATTGTTTTCAGTTTCAGATTTGCAATATGTTCATAAACAGTAGTAATAGTATATGATTAATATTTAGATGCTTAAAATATAAGGCAGACTCTAAACATGAACAAGAAGATCATGAATCATATAAGTTATAACAATGATATATTGAAAATGATAAACTCTTGACTTGAACAGTGATATAGTTTACAGTTAATCAGTATTGTATCAAAGTTTCAAACTGACTACATATTGAATTAAGCTTGATAAACAACAAGGTGGTATGGAAACGAAAAACCGAAACAAACATCAGAAATCCTAGTCAAGATCCTTGGAAATGATGCTCTCCACTGAGCACCCAGTACTTGGGGTACATGTACACAGTACTTGGGTACGTAGGTAAGTGTCCCAGGGGTGCGGGTAGATGTACCCATGCAACCTAAGTAATTCATAAATGGCCACTCAAACTTTCAAGATAGAATAAACAAATATTTTTTAATTCTTTAAGTTCAATTTTTGTCCTTTTCTTTATCATGTGTCAAACTTATCCTTTGTCGATACATCTTTTATAACTCTTATTTAAAGAGACATTTGCTCCTTGTTTAATATTAAATATCTTAGAGGTTCACCCCATGGTTTGAGGCTTACATAAATTGGTAGGGTATCGCAGGTTTGCTTCTCTTCTCCTCCCACTTCAAAGCATGTTTATTGGTTCAAATTGCGATGGATTTCGGTCGTTGACTTCACGTGCTCAGGGTGTTTGGCAGGGGATTTGTTCACAGGGCTTCTACCAATAAATATTTAGTTCATACCAATCAATAATGTTGACCGGTAGCTTCCAGCTTGTCCTCAGGTGCGGTGCAATGGTTTGGTCTGACAAAGTGGTCATTTATGTTACAGCTTCTGTCAGACGATGTGACAATCTGTGGGCCCTCATTTTTCTTCTTGTGTTGGTGATTTCCGTGAGCATTATATGGTGGTGGGATCACCGTGTGGAGTGATAAGGATTCGGGAGTTATAAGGTAGATCCATAGAGTTGTGAGAAAATTTAATGAAGATTAAGAGTTATAAGGAGATTTAATGGAGTGATAAGGAGTTGTGGGAGTTATGAGTGTTTCAATGATGCTTGGGAGTTATAAGCAGGTTTTAAGGACTGATAAGGAGTTGTGGGAGTTATAAAGAAATATATGTTGGAGTGATAAGGTCTGCTAGGGAATTAAAAACTGGCATGATAATATCTAGCAAGGCATTCATGCCTAGGTACTTATGCAATGCAATCACCTTGGGGATGGGATCCCCCAAATGTGGCCCCACTAGTTCAAACCTCAAGTCAAAAGCGAATAACAATTACCAAGAAAGAAAAAATATCAAATATCTTAATAATTATTCTGTCTTGTAATTTTTGTAATGCATGAGCACATGTTTCAAAGTATAATTGCATATTTTCCCTGAAAAGAAAAAAAAAAATTCTTCACACATGTGCCTATGGTATTCAATATTTTTTGAAACTCAAAAATGCCTATCTATTGATGTACTTATTGTTAGCATGAATGTTAACGATAATCTTATGGGGGAGTATTCTAGCATTGCTGGAACATGGAGAGATTGACAGTATGACTGTGTGTTGCATTCATGACTATGTTTGTCATTGATATCAACATGCTATGAAGATTGGCAAAGTAGAAAGATTGAGGTCAAATGGATCAAGTATTGAAGATGAGGTCAAGCGCAGTTGAGGACGTGTTCTATAGTGTGTCCTGATGATGTGGCTAAGTGCGTACAGAAAATCGAAGACTGGTAGTAGTTATTTGCGTTTACAGAAGACAATTTGCAAACAGAGTTCTTAAGAAGTGGTTTCTAATGTTTAGGAGATATATCTCCTAATAGGAATAGAATCTGAATGAGCGAATTTAGACAGCGATAGAAGACATCTTGATGATGAGGTCAGCGAGTGCATAGAGTCCAAGGTTGCACATGTGAGAAATTGTGAAGACTATGAGCCGACAATGTGTTGCAATTGTGAAAAGATGTAATAATGTTATCTTAATGAGGTCCTATTGTAATTAATTGGGAAAGCATCAAGGCTGACTCAATGAATTATTTTGAGGACATGGTATAAAAGAACGTTATTTTCCTTGTGATGAAGTATGCAAGTTATTTGTGAATGCAATAAGAAAACAAGATTGGTAAATGTGAGTAAGCGATAAAAGGGATTATTGCGATTCGAGTTTATAGATCTAGTATTGAAATCTGAGAAGTGTTTTGCTGCGGTAGAGGCACGGTAAGAGGACAGAGCAAGTATTTGAGTTTCTGAGATCAGTTATATTTCTATTATTCTGAAAAGAATAATACAGAGGCGAGTTGGACAATGAGTTCGGTGGTCTTGCCCCTAGAGTTGTGCAGACAGTGGATCCATCTGTCATCTACAACTCCTAACAGGTATTCAAAGTCTCCTAACAAGGACTTATATGTACTGAATGTATTACACTGGCTCCTACCAGAGTCCATCAGCTTAGAAGGAATTCATAGATTAGTACATCATTTTGTGGGTACCATTCCCAACGGGGTTTTCCCTCTGATCAAGGGTTTCTGTAGTTAACGTATCTGGTGTTATTGTGTATGTGTGTCTTCTTATGATTGTTGTTGATATTGATCACATGTTTAAGATTTATGGTTGATAAAAGTGGTATTCATCTAGTAACTAATTCACCCGCGCCGCCCCACCCCCCCGCCCCCCAAGTTATCTTGGTGGACTCTACTTTCTAACACTTATGCCCTTGAAGTGGGCCTTCAAAAATACTGTAAGGAAGCATTCCCATTGAGCCCATTTCAAGAACAATTTTCCTGTAGGACAGGATCCCATGAAACAATATAGTCAATCTACAAGATGAATTAGAATATGATCAAAGAGAATTGGAGCCCTATTTTTTTCAATTGTAGATTTTTAAGGTGTGCCCACTGCCTTTGAGGTGGGGCTAGAAATTTCCCCGCTATCTTGGGAGGCTTTTCTGCCACATCAATCATCTACACTTTTGTGTTTCCCACCAATAAATTTAGGGATAATGTTCAGTGGGGAATTATTTTGATTTCCCTTATTTTTCACAGTTGCTACTGCTAAAAAAATCACAACACCATTATCTTCCTCGAATTTTGAAGCTTAAACTTTTAGACTTGTCCACTGCTAAACAACCCATGGGAATACTACAAACAAATCTCAAAATCTGCTAAAATACTACTAAACAGACTATTGCCAAGCTCTAGGGCAGCAATCTTTAACAGAAAGGTACATTTTTTAAGTTCAAAGATCAGTCTATGACCAAGGTCAAAAACCAGTCCAGAATTTGAAAAAAGCACTTTTTCTTTTCTCTTAGATCTTCCAGAAATAAAGTCAATCTTCCTTGTGATGTCTTATATTGCAAACATTGCATATTTTGGTCTCAAATTTAGCATTCCAACCAGAAAAGCTTTGAACCTGCAACTTTTCTGGAAATGGTAATATTTTTTTGATGGGCACTGAAAAAACTCTTGAAGTGAAAATTTACGATCTGTTATAGCTTAACTTGCATCCAGGACTAGTGAAACAACAAATGCTTGGAAATTTGTCTTTGAGAACAATCCAAAAAAGTAGCTGACATGCCAACAATTGTGTGATATTTTTAGCTTGGCATTTGACCAGATGTGAAAATTTTAGTCCCTCCAACTTTAACATATTAATGACAGTATTACCACTCTACTTCTCCAGAATAGACCCAACATGCATAGAATTGCTTTTATCTGAAATATTGATATTTTATGAATCCATTCCAAGAAAAATATAGAAACGCAATAAATGATGAAATAGAAAAATCAAAAGAAACATGAAAAATTGGAGAGCAAAAGTCAGCAGATTAAGGAAAAGGTTATTTATGACTAATGACTATGGAAGAATCTTATTTGATCTCAAAACTGGGAATTATTAGTTAAAAATTACATTACAGAACCATTCAGATACATTATAAAACTATACTGACAAAAGAATCATTGGAATTATACAAGCATATAACCCTGATAAAAAAAATTTAAAATGTAAATATAAGAAAATGTACAAGGAAACAATTAACCTTATTACTGGGAAGAGCTGCAGGTCTGGCACATATACATCAGCATTCAATAACAAAACTATAAATGATTCCAAGAAAAATTCACAACATAAATGAATGTGTTAGTGTTGAAAATCTTACTTCTCCAAAAATAGAGAATTTTTCCTGAATCACACTTTGGAACTTATCCTCAGCTTCTTCCTCGGTCATCTCTGTAGAAGAAAAAGCATTCATTATACCTTGTACACATAGTCTATATCTTCATTAAAAAATTAATTCAAAAATAAATAAGACAGTTTCAAAAAAGCTGTAAACATAATTTGGCAAAAAAACCAAGAATACATTGTAATAGTTTTCAAGCAATTATCTCAAAACATGCAGTATATTAATGATTTCATATAAATTATCAACTCAGGCTGCAAAACAAAAGTTGACAATTGAAGATGATTAAGGTTGACAAAATTGCTAAAAAATGCGTGCTGCTCCAAGTTTCAGGGATACAGGGATCGATTTTGAGAGCTACAATTTTTTTTCAAAATTTGGTGACAATTAGGGGAGAGCTATTGAGATACTATACAAAAATCAGTATTTAAATTTGTAAAGTTAATACTTTATAGGAAGCTGTGCTGGTTAGTCTACATTGGATGTTGTCCCGCCTCTCCCCTCTGCTGAGACAACTCCTGTTAACCGTAAACTGGGTGCTCCCCTTTGCAATGGAGAGATCTACCTTCCTCTGTCTTTTCCCACTGTTCAACCATCCCCCTCCATTGAATCATCCCTCTACATTGTAGAGGAACTTGATATCCTGCAAGCTGCTGTTAAAAAGGCTTTTCGTGCCCAGGCTGCCCCTGTTATCCCTTCCATTGCCAGTGGTTTTGTTGAACCAGGGGCTTCTGGAGGTCAGAAAAGCCCTGTTTAATACAAGACTCAAATGCTCAGCAGCTGGTAGTCAAAAAAATTAATAAAATATCTGACATTGAAATAAGGATTGAAGCATATATTTGTACTAAGCAAGTGAGCAGGAAAACTAGCAATAATCACAATGTCTCTGTTGAACAGCCATCTTAGAAGACCCTCCCTGTTAGGAGGGAGACCACGACTGTGAACAAAGAGGCCTCATGTCATGGCACCAATCTGGTTGTGGGTCATTAAAATGAAGAGTTTAATGCTCGACATCTCAATGAAATTGAGAAAACTAGTAACCAGGGTCAGGGTGATGTCATGACTCATGGATGGTCACCCCCTAGCCATACTAGTGGGCTTGTTGCTGATAATGGAGGAAGTAAATTGTCAACTCCCGAGGAGAAGGGAGATACTCATGATGGGGCAATTGTACCCTTTAGGCCTAAATTGGCTAGTGGACATTTTGCTGGGGCCTATCAAGGATAGGGAGACCCTGAAAACTAAGAACATGGCGGGTCCTAAAAGAAAGAAGAGAGCAAGGAGAGATAGTAATCCTCATCTAGTTCAGAGAATGTATTTGTTTTAAAGAATAACGGGGCAGACTCAGTGGACTCATAGTATCCAAGGCTGCTACAAGAGGATCTAAAGGGCAGTTGCCTAGATGTTATCTGTCTTTCTAGGCTCCAATGCATTCTGAACCCTAGATTATGCCCATGGGGCTGAACTACATTTTTAGAACTTCTGGGGGTTGGTATACCCTAAGAGAAAGTATGTTGTCAAGCGGGTTTCTAAGATCTCATAAGCATGTAGATATATTGTTTCTGCAAAAGCTTAAGGCTGTACAATTCTAACTTGAAATAAATTTGAAATGTATATGGAGAGATGTGGCTTTCTTCAACACTAATCATTCTTTGCATAAGGAGGAAGCGGTCATTTTACTGAGTTATAAGTGGAATAAGCAGATCTGTAGCACAGTGGTACTGGATTGTTTTAAGGGTGAATGATAAGGATACACAGAGCAGGTTAAATAATTTACAGGGAAACCATACACAGATTGGTACAGTCTGCCAAGAAATTACATCCTCCTACATTATCTATTAATCATTTACATGGTTGTTTAGTCAATACCCATTTAATCATATCCAAAAGAAGATTAGGGACTTTGTAGGGTCAGAGGGAAAAATTAAGAGGAAGAAGCATGCTGTGGAATGGGCATGGTGCACAATGAGAATATGCAAACTGGGTTTGGGCATAAAGGATCTCAGATTACAAAGAATATATTTAGCAGCTACATGGATCTTTAAGGCCTTAGAAGTAGATGGACCCTAGAAAGTTCTGATGAGGCACATTATCACTACAGTTGTTCCTATGCAATGTCCCTCTTGGGTTGATCTCCCCCCTGTGACATCAATGTTGGGCAGTTTGTTGTTAGACCTTCTGGGTCAGTTGTCTTTAAGTTTAAATCTATTTGGAAAGAATGGGATATGGTAAGACAACACATCTCTCAGAATGGCATTATAGAAAATAGGCAGAAAATTTGAGGTGGGATATCCATATGCTGGAACCTCAAATATAAAAAAACAAGCAACTTGCTCTTTTGCAAGGATGTTTGGCCAAACACTAAGCCAATAAAGGCATCACAATTTTTGAAGAGATTATTAGAAATGGTCAACTGATATCATGGAATGAGCTTTATAGAGACTTTACAATCCCTCCTACCCTTTGGAGAGCCTTATTTATCATTAGAGAGGCTTGTGCTGCATCATTTCTTCTTAGACCATGTGTTCCTATTCATGATAGGCACACTGTTTTCTCCTGGCCGGATGGCTCTCTTCTTCCTATGGTTAAGGCTAAAACTGTCTACTCTCACCTTTTTGTCAGTCTGGATATTCTTTCCCATCTTTCCTCCTCTTAGACTGTTGCTCTTGACCTTCTTCATGGCATACCATGCTCAACAGCTTATGGAGAAGATCTATTGAGCCTGAAAAGAGGTCTTTGATTTGAAGCCTGAAACTGTTAATCAAATCTTTCATTGTTTGTTTGCACTTTGCCAAAGAAGTGTGGAATATGTTTGGATTTTTTACTGGTTTTAAAATTAGTCTTTGGGAGGTCTTTATGGGATAGATCTATAGCTTGAAGAAAGATTCTAATCTGTTATTGTCAATCCTCTCTAGTGATTTTTTTGGCTACTCCAAAATCTAGGAATAATGTTTTTTTAATGGTCGTGTTAGAGTACTTATTGAGTCTCTCGGGAGACTCAAAGTTCCTGATATTGATTGGCAGCTTTTGGTTGCTTTGAGGCTCTCCAAAGACAAATTCAAAAAAGCTACTGCAAGATGTAACATCCCAACATTCTGAATCAGTTATAAACCATGTATCCACCATGTAGACAAAATGGCTATGATGTTGTTTACAAGTTGTTGATATCAGTTTTGTACCACTACATAACATATAGCATTTGAATACTTGATACGGAATATCAAACACTCAATCCCTCTCTTGAAAAGTAAATACTCATGAAGACATGAGAAAAACTCCAATGTTCCTTACACCTGTAGATACTAACTCAGTTATATTAATGTGATTTGTTGGTTAATCACGTAGGCGGCCTTACGTTGTTCATTAAAGGATTGTCGGACTCTCATTGTGACGGTGATGATGTCTAGCTTGGTAAAGTATATAAGCGCCAAATAATGTTGATGGTGATGATGGAGGGTGCGTGTTCAAATGATGGAGGGTGCGTGTTCAAATGAATTATGCCTTTCTAACTTTCTTCTTCAAAACTCCAACTACTAAACTACTTGTTGCTCTAGTCCTACTCCTATGAATGGAAAGATTAGCAAATGGATGGGGATCGAATCTGATGAGAGGTTACCAGCAGCTCTACCTCCATAGATGCAATGATTCAAGGGAAAAATACTAGATTGACACACAAGGCTCCCTAACCAGCCATTAGGATGCTAGTGGCCTAGTTTATAGATCCCTATCAAACATCCACTAATATCAACATGCAACTATTCATCTACTCTTACTCTTAACAACTTTCTTGAAATGAAATCTACTTTAACAACTTCAATGAAATTTAACTATAACTATTGGAAGTAGAAACCATGCAATAACACCAAATGTTCTTAATCACCATGCAAGTCACAACAATGATAAAGAGAGGCAATTTTGGTATTATCTTAAGCAACAATTTTCTTCAATCCTTTACAAATGAGAGCAAATGGCCTTATATAGAGGCCAAAATTACAACCAACGGTTGAGATTAAGAGGCAAAATCAACGATCCACATTAGATCCCAGAAACCCTAATTAGGGTTTCCATCACATCAACCAATGAGAAGATGCCACCTCATCAATGGACCAATGAAAAAAAAGAAAAGTGGCAACCAATGAGAAGGCACCAAAATGGTAGCCAATTAGAATCAAACATCTATCCTACCCAAAAGAAAGGAGAAATTGCCGCTTGGGCTTACATCAAATGATCTTCTAATATAATTCTACCCTTTTCTTTCATCTTCTTAGCCAAAGCGATGAACTTGGCTAGCCGGTCGTTGACTTCTTTCATGGGAGGGCAAAGCGTATGTTTCATCTTGAGCTCAACTGAATTCATCATGTGGCTTGCTGCTCATAGTGTCTTCTCATGATCCTTCTCATATTCTTTCGCATATCCAATAAAGGCATTGAGGGAGGCAAGGGTGCCCAAATGTTTCCTCTTGATGACAACATTCCCCAACTCATCCAATCTTGATCCAAATTCTATCTCATTGACGTTCTCCTCTTAGATACCTTCAAAAATCAAGTGCAACCCCAACATTGCCCAACATGGTTGCAATGGAAGTGTCAACGCCTAGCTGTGTTGTGCAATCTCATTTTGTATCTCTTCAAGTATCCTCAATCGGATAGTCAAGGCAACAAACCAAGACTCCACCGTACTCATTCCTCCTTCATCTACCAACTTGGTTCTTTCCAAATATCTCTCCTATAGCTCGATAAATGCTTGTAGCCTAGGAATGGCCAAGTCCTTGACTGGAAGGAAATCCTTTCACTCCCCTTCAAATGCTTTGAATTTGTCTCTAATAGCCACCAATGGCCTGAATGTCGAGATAAAGGAAGGCAAGAAATTTCGCCCATCTTGAATTATATCACCGATCCAATCCTTGACTTCGTGCAGCTAAGCCGATATCTCTTCTATGTTGCTCCCATTGTCTTGAGGAAAGGCTGTCTAGTGCAACTGTTGGATAGGCTAGCAATCTCTCCAATACTTGTTCTCGGCCTCCAACTTTACAATCCTCTCGTTTGCCTTCCTCAACCTTTCTCTAATTGAAACCATGCCTTCCTGGATCTCCTCACATTCCATGTCATCTATGATTTATCCCAAGTTATGCTCTACTATTTCATACTCCTGAGCTACAATCTCATCCAATGCCTTGCTAACCTTTGGTATAGCAATCTAAACTACCTTCGGTATAGCAATCAAAACTACCTTGTCGGGTGAGTACTTTGGAAGCCTCATGGGACAAACTATACTTCCTGCCACTCTAATATATGTGAATTGCAGAAATTGGACGAACCAACTCCCATACTTCTTAACTTTTGCTTCTACTTCCGATGAGAGCTTCCTAGCAAGTGTCCCTTGTAATATCCTTACTGTCTTCATAGCAAAGGCGTCATAAAACATCTTATAATCTTTGGTGTTGTGCAAATGAAGCTGTGAATAGCACTCATGCACCAAACATTGCCCTAGCCCATTGCCAATCACTCCTAAGGCCTTAAGTCTAGGATTTTCATATACTCTTGCAATCAGATAGAAAAGATAGGACCCCATATAGAATTGTTTTTTATTTTGCATTGTCCTAAGTTGCAACTCTAAATTTTTGCTTATGATCCTAGCCCAATCAAATTTTCTCTTTCCATTTTCAATTTCATCAATAAAATAATACACCCAATTCTTGAATTGCATTCCTTGAACCACACCCATGATTCGGCTAAGAAGCACAATAAGATCGCCATATTTTGATTTGAAATCTGACCTGGTGAGCTTCGACGACTTGGTAACTCCCTTCTTGCCTTCGTGTAACCAATTCTTCTTTAGATGAATGAAGTAAGCCTCTTGATTATCCCGAAATAACTTGGCCGCCTAATCCATCATTACCACTGTCATGCCTTTATACTGGGGAATATTGAATACTTCTTCGACCACTTGTTCCTTGATGTTAGCCAACACTCACTTCCCCTCATCAAAAATGATGGACTTGGTAACAATATCAAACCAAGATGTGCACTCCATTACCGATTTTGGACAAAGCAAGGTAGGAGGGAAAGCCGCCGCATGTACAATTCCGCTCTTGTAGATCTTCTTCGCCATGAGGGATTGTCTTTCCTTCAAATGTCCTTCAACTGTATCATGTTCATTGTACCGGTATTGGTATCACTTATTCACCTCACTTTCGAGAAGAAGGTGGTCTTCGACATCATGTCTTCCTTGTCTTTTTTGGTATTCATTCCCTTTGGGTTCTTGCTTGCACTAACATCTATCATTCTAAACACTTATTTCTGCCCCTTCATTCTAAATGATCTGGACTACACTTATCAATCTCCAACCTTCTTTCTATCAATGAAATCTAGCTTATTTCTATCTCTCCAAGTCCTATCTCTACACTTATCAATCTCCAAACTTCAACCTAGGGGTGGGACTACCACTTATTTCTGCCTCTTTGTTACCTTAGAATGGACTACACTTATATCTCTCAACTTCAATCCTAGGGTGGTCTAGCTTATTTTTGCTCCAACAAATCGCCCTAGGGTAGAAATTCGCCCAAACAAAGAGAAAAATATCACCAAGACATGGAAAATCTGCCCCAAAATTCCGTGAGCAAGAAATTTGCCTCCCTTGAGGAAAAGTGCACATCCAAGGAGGAGGAAAAAGGAATGAGGAAATAAGAGAGGGGGAAGCCCCTCTTATATCAAACCTTTTGCCTCTCCAAGTGGGCCACCCTGCCTAGAGGGAAAACAAAAATTAAATTAGTCCCTTAATCAATGGCCCAGATTTAAATGCAACATTAAAATTACTTAGACCTATAGTGAAATTGGCCCATTTTGTTGCTAGTTTTGATCAAAAATTGCAAAATAAAAACAAGGTAAGCCTAGGAGATGTCAAAATTTTCATTTAATAATGTTTTGGCAATTAAAATATCATTAAAATCGAATTTAGCAAGCCAAAATCAATTTTCAATTCCAAATTACCAACTTTCTTTAACATTTCTAAAATCCTCTAGGCTAAATTTCAACCAATTTAATGTGATTTTGCAATTTAATTCGATTTCAATTTTGCAATGCAATTTCAATTTTTTTTAACAAAATAAATCCTTTTCCTAGCAATCGAAATTCAAACTCCAATTCCAATTGCACTATCAAAAAATTTCTTATTCACCAAAAAAAAAAAAAAAAAAAAGAAATTCAAGATTTTCCAAAATGACTAAATCTAACAAATTTGTTTTGAAAATGTTCAAGCTTATACAATTATTTCAAATTTTCAAAAATCCATCTAAGTCCAAAAATTTGCAATTTTATCCTGCTAAGTATTCATTTTAACCATCGAAAAAAATGTTGTTTTTGAATTCTATTTGGCCTAAGGATAAAATTACATGGTCCGGAAAATCAAGTTTCACACGAAGTGAGAAATAAACCAAATCAAATCCCCCCTGGCCCGAAGGCGTCCAAGGTGTATAATTTTCAAATCAAAAACCTTTGGACAACTCCAAAAATTTGCTAAGGCAACTGAAAAAAAGAGGGTCCCCAAAAATTTTGGAGCGATGATGTGAAAGCCTCACAAGTGACCTAAAGAATCACTTGTAAATCTCATCATAGCATATTAGCTATACGAGAGACTGATGACTTGATGAGTGGTTGAAGCCATCCATACTCTTGGAATCACCTTCATAATATGTATTTCAATTAAATAGTAATAGAGCTACACTCATACATCCATCACCTCGCATACATGCGTCCATAACAAATCATACCATATATGCAATCTGTCGTATACATATCCACCACAGTTTTCTACCTTATACATATACACCACAGTCATTACACTGTCATGCCTATATGCAACAATGGCACATTGTACTATCATTCATACATGCATACAAACTAAGGATTTTAACTGCATTCATATTTTGCCATATTCAAAAAATAACACATTATCTTTCATATAATCATGCCACTACATAACATTGCACATTACATAGCTTCGCCCTCGCATGTAATAGCATCATATTGTTATTGCATCAAAATTGCATTTACCATTCGCCCTCGCATGTAATAGCATCATATTGTTATTGCATCAAAATTGCATTTACCATACTCCTCATAACTCGCATTATATCTATGATTATCTTTACATGGCATAACTAAACATATTATGTGATGTCCCCGATTTTAATGTAATAATTAAATTTAATTAATTAATTATTTGGTCCCGGAAATTAAATTAAATAATAAAGAACATTTAATGAAGTATTTTAATTAATAAATATGGGGCCCAAATTAATAAAATAATGTAATAAAGATTTTGTCAGCCTGTAATTGTAAATCTCTAGATGCTTCTTGGAGGCCTTTATAAGGCGATGGTTGGGCATTGCAATTCATCATGGATTGGATTGGATTTTTCTTTGTATTTTTCGAAGATTAGACGCTAAGGAAACTGTGCACAATACCGGAGGTGGAAGACCCTTTGTATTCTGCCTACAACAGTTTCGGTGGTTCAACACCACCCTACTCTACGATTAGAGATATCGTTCAAATATCTCACTATGTCATCCAGATTTGCTAACCGTCATTTGGCGACTACCTTGTATCTGCTCCGATCTTGTCCAAAATATGTAATCAAGTACTATCATCATTTGGAAATTAATGTACTTGCATCATGGAAGTTTGGCAACAATCTCTAGAGTCCATTCTGAGCGGATCTTCTAGATTTGGTGAATATCTCTATTGGCATACATTTGTTTATATTTGGCACATCAGTTTGGTATCTCCAAGTTAATTGCCAGCTTTGGAGATGTTGCATGAACACCATACCTACACCTTAGGCATCGGCATCCAATGCCCACCATATGTTGTTGGCTTGCCCCCTATGGCCATATGCCCAAGTCTTTACCGTACACCCCTTCCATACTCCTTCCTACCAAAAATCTCCCTACAACCTGCAACATCCAATTCCTGCCACCATCCATACCGTACAGCCTTCTATATGCCACTCAGCCCACCATACAGTCACCCCTACTCAACCATATGCATTCACAACCACCCTCCATTCCCAGTGACTCCATACGGAGGCCACCCATTTCCACCGTACACCATACGGTTGTCCAACTCCAGTCTTACAGACATCATTCCTTTCTCCTACCTTGCTGAATACATCAACCGTATGACATCCTGCATACTGTTGTACGGTCTTTCTGACCATGACCTGTTGAGTGTATGGACTAACTTGAGCCAGTAACGGAGCAGCAGTTATTGGAACATCACATACTATGGCATGATTAGTGTGCTATTTGGTTAGAAATTGAGTAGAGAGGTGTCTTTTTGTATGCAGCTCTACCTTTCATATCGCGCATGTATTATGATGATCATATGATTCAATCAAGGCATGATTTGGAGAACTTATTATATTTTGTATCATGTAAGGATTCATTCTACAATAGAGCATATTGCCTTTGCAATTCATTCAGTGCAAGCATATAAAGTCTACAGTCAGAGAGGCCATCATCATTTGAGCATATTATTATTGCCATACAAAACACAGCTTACCGCAATATTCAAAGCATACATATAAAGTTATATCAGAGATGGCCTGCATATTTTGCACATTTCTTAATTGTATATCAGACACAGCAAGAAGTACAAGGTACTGAAATTTGCCTCAGTAGTCGTATGTAATTTCCTGTATATCAAAAACAACAAATATATATCATCTTGATTGTTGTGCAATCATATGTATCTGAACCATATTGTGCATGCATTTGGAATTAAGCATTAATGAGATATTACTTTAATAGAAGAAATTGTTTCTATATTCATTGATATGAGAAGAATTCAAGTAGTGTGTCATGATTAAATAAAAGGGGCATTGCACAAGATTGCACAGAGAACTTTTACATGGGAAATTTCACATGGAGACACCTGGTCTAGGAGGACAGAAGACAGAACTCCATTTGAGGTTGGACTAGCCAATTTCATGGCAGATATGGAAGATAACATGAGTTTGACCAGGACGCTTGAACAGAAGCAGCAACAGTTGATGCTGAACTTGAGGTAGCAATCCACCTTGCAGTAATAGTACCAAGTGGTAAACTGGATCCCAATCCGGTAGCAGCAGAGACTACGGTGCTTAAATGGTTGGATGCACCACTACCATGGGCTGGCTCAAAAGAATCGGAAGCAACCTGCCTGGCTGATGATGCTCTGTCAAAGTCTGTTGGTATTTTATATTTTACTATGCTGTACCAGAACTGTTAAGCTAGGTTTTTTGTATCTAGAACTGTCGTGTGCCAGAAATGTTGTGTAAATGGTCTATACATGTATATACTGTACCTTCTAATGGTGCATATGCTGTAACTGTTGATATTCTCATATGGACAGTAGGTAGATAATAATTTGACAGTGGTTCAAAATCCAGAGAACTGGATTTCATTGAGCTACCTTTATATTTAAGAGAAAACAAATCCAAATATTCATTACCTGAGCCTGGCTTAGATGACCTACAAGAAGCTTAAATTTTAAAAACAATTAAAATGACTAGTTATTGACTTATTGTGCCTAAGGGCCCCAAATCCAGGTGCAATCTGTTCAGGATCCAATTAGATTTAGCCAAAAAGTTTGCCATGGGCACCTTTCATGTGTGGGTACATCTCAGATGAACCTAAGCAAACATGAGAACAGTTAGACATTTTTTTCCAAAAAGTGATTACTTTCTTAAATTTGTTTGGCATTTTACTTTGATCATGATGGATAAAAATAAATCACCAACCCTGGAGTGATGTTAAAGCACTTGAAAGGCTAAAACAAACCAGTTTTACCTCACTATGAATGCAAAACAAACAAACAAAAAACTATTTAGTCTTGCTGAATTTTCGATCTTGCTTGTTATTGCACAAATAGAGATGAAGATTGATAGTGAAGGGTCCAAAAATGGTTTATTTTCTACTCCTAAGTGCAAGCCACAGCTCAATTGTTGCAAAGATACAAGTTTTTCTTCCCACAGCTTTGTTTTACAAATGATCTCTCTTGTTTTGTTCTCATTATACGACAATTTTGCAGCACATGCATGAAAAATTTAAATGAGATAGGCTGTGTGCGTACTAGATGGATTGATTGATTGACTTTGTGTGTACTAGATGGATTGATTGATTGACTTTGTTTTACAAATGACCTCTCTTGTTTTGCTCTCATTATACAACATTTTTGTGGCATATGCTTAAAATAGGTTCTGTGTGTACTAGATGGATTGATTATAGGTCAAGGGATGGATAGATCAATGGATGGATCGATGGGTTGATGGATAGACAGATCGATGAATGAATGGAGGGATAGATGGATGGATGAATAAAAAGATAGATTAATGGATGGCTGGATAGATAAATGGTTAGATGGATAGATAGATTACTCGATGGATGGATAGATGGATAGATAGGTAGATGGATAGATAAAGGTATGAAAAGATGGATGGATGGATGGATGAATGAATAGATAGATAGATTGATTGATTGCTAGATGGATAGATGGATTGATAGATGGATAGACAGAGGAATATATGGATAGATAGAAGGATAAATGGATAAACAACTACATAGATAGATAGTTAGTTAGACACAGGTATGTAGATAAATAGATACATACACAATTTTGTTATTTATTAGACTTATCGCTGAAATGATTAAAATGGAGGCCAACTCTAACTTTATGGGCCAACCCCACTTCAAACAAACAAAAACTCTTTCCTTTATGTTGTAAGGGTTGTATTGAATTTAAGATGAGTGTGTTAAGTATTCAAACTCATATAATGATGTGAAGGCGTATTTATGTGGCATTAGTGGACAAGGCATCACACCTTCCCCAATAAATAATGGTGAACTATTCATTCAAGGCAAGTGATAGCATTTATATGTAAGAAGAAGAAAGTAGATGAAGTAGTAGGGCATAGATAAAATCACCCTTTCGCAAAGAAAGGATCTTGAGAAATGAAGCCTCCTCCTATATCATCTAGACGTAAACTTGACGTGCAGGTTCGCCCATTTTTTGTCAGCCTTAAAGAAGCCATGAATGTTACACATAAGAGAACTTACGGAACATTGTAATTCACAATTCACATTTAGCCTTGAGAGATTATTGGCCAGCATTGCAAGATGCATCTACACAAATGAATTGGCTGTCAATGTTGTTCACTCATCGTATTGCAAAATGCACAAAAGCCTAGGCTTTGATAATGTGTGCAAAAACTTATTGAAACTCATATAGTGGGGCAAAAGCCTATTTATTTGGCATTTGTGGACAAGGCATCACATCTTGCCCAATAAATAATGGTGAATTCCTCCATCAATGTAAGTGATAGTAATTATCGGTGAGAAGAAGAAATTTAATGAAGTTTGAGATGCAAAAAATGTAAAGAATTGGTCATTGATCAACATCACCGAAATGTTTCATAAAGGCCCAATAAGTTTGAGAGCAATGAATTGTGGGGGGCAGGTGAAGAATGTTGCATTCATGTAAACATTGTCAAAAGCTATTGAAAAAGTGGGGCCATGAATCACTGTTCAAGTAATAATAGACAATGCCAAAAAATAGTAGAGCAGCTTACTCATTTGTTGAGAGCATTGTTTGCATGTTTTTGGGGATCTTGTGCTTCCCATTGCCTTTAACCTTATGCTGCAAAAAATTGGCACTAAAATTAAGTGCATCAACACGTGTATGTTACAAACAAAGAAATTTAATTATTCATCACATGCATATTCAGATCATTCTCAAAAGTAATTTTTGTTTGACTTAATTACATGTTCTTCCTTACTTTCTTTTCCAAATAGTGTAAGGTCCCCATATAATCTAAGCCAATATTATATAATTAATCATAGCTTCAAGACAACTACTCGAAGGGAGGCTAGCAATTAATTTATTGTGGTAAAGCATGACAAAATGAATACCTAGAGTTTGATATTTCATCAACATATCCTATCTCGGTATTATGGTTATCAAATCCTACATACAGGAGCATCGATATCTTAAGTTGGTATCGACTAATGGGTGCAAAGAATGTCTTCCTAAGATAGACATCAATATTTGCTAAGGGAACTAATCACTACAAAGTATCGAACATTAATTAAGCTCACCAAGAAGAATGGAAGCATCATCACATGATTATTCTAATCATTCCTATTATCCATTGTTCATGTTGGCAGGAATGATGAATAGCGCTTTCTAAAGAGATTAATGAGAATACCTTTCTTCTCAAACATCATTACCGCATAGTTTCCAATGAATAACAAAGACTAAACAAGATACAAGCAAAGCAAGACATATTATATGTGCATCAATATGAATGATTGGGGTCCAGCATAGAGATTAATTAATAATAAAAGTATGACATTATAAGAATATGTGCAACTATCAAACAAAAACAAACAAGTAATGAAAGATATGAGCTACAGTGTCATGTCCCCTATTTGATACCCTAATTGTGTCCATCCAATTTGTTTCACATCTTGACAAATGAGTCAAAATTTGTGAAGTTTCTACAAGAGACATAACTATAGCATTATTAGAGCATTTGTATATATTATTAATATTAAAGACAACAGATTCCCATAATCCATCATAGTTGTGCATTATTTTATCTAGGTATGATTGTGTCAAAATATTTTTACCATCAACATTTCAGATCATACTCAGTGATCCATCATCAAGATACAAGCATGCTACGATGGAAATGATACAAGGATATAGACTGAGTAAAAAGGTAGGAGAGGGAGGGTCTAGGGGGCACACAAAAGAAGAGGAAGAAAAACATCAAAAAGAATGGGAAGAAAACAAAAAAATTAGAACAAAAATATGAATGATAAATAACACTAGAAAAAACATGAACATGCTTTTATATTAATAATAGAAAAATAAATATAAAATATAAAAATAAATAACAAGGAAATGAATAACAAAAGAATATATAAAATGAAACAAAGAAAAATGAAAAAAATAAAAATACACATACAAAATCAAAAACAAAAGCAAAAGAATAGGCACTTATAATTACTAATAACATGAACAAAAAGAGAAAAGAAAAAAATGGAAAAATAAGAAAATTACATAAATAAGATAACTTAAATATATGATGATCAACAATATATAAAATATCTAATAATAGTAAAGATAAGTATAATATGAACAAAATGAAAATAAATTATATATATATATATATATATATATATATATATATATATATATATATATATATATATATATATATATATATATATATATATTATAATATACAAAATAAAAATATATAATAAAAACACAATATATATACAAAAATCTTACATATATAATATGTATGCTAACATAAAATACAAATATACATATATTATAAAAAACAAACCTATAAAAATTATAATATAAATAAAACTATACAATATATATATAATGATATGTGTGTGAGTGATTGCAAGAAAAAAGAAAAAGAAAAGGGCAAAAAAAAACACAAAAAAAATGAAAATAAAACAAGTGACACAAAGATGAGCATAAACAAAAGAAAGGTCAAGAATACATTAAAAATAAGAAAATTAACTACATAAAAATCTACCCAAAAAAAAGAGGAACTAGGAAACCAAGAGCTACCCGGAAAAGAAGGGATAGTTGGTGGAAAAGGTCAATCTAGAGAGGGCGGGGCACAAAGAGAGGGGGAGGGAGCATAAAAAAGGGGAGGTGGCTAAACACAACAAGGGGAGAGGGCAAATAAAGAGGAGAGGGAGAGGACAAAAAGGGAAGGTAAAAACGAGTGTCAAGAAAGGCTAAGAGACCAACCATCATCCCAATTGAGATCGAAGGGATGAGATTGGAGGGATGTTTGAAGATTTCAATGGCTTCCTTCATCCTCTCTGAAGAAGTTCTAATATATAGTTTTATTTATTTTATAATTTTTGTAGGTTTGTATAACATACATACATTTGTATTTTATGTTACCATACATATTATATCTGTATGTTTTTTGTTTTTATTATATATTTTCATTTTGTATATTATAATAAATACACATAGATAGTATTTATGTATACATGTAATTAGTATTCATATTATACATATATACACATTAATTATTGTTTTCATTTTGTTCATATTATCCTTTTCTTTCCTATTATTATATATTTATATGTTGTTCATTACCATATATTTTAGTTAATTTACTTATCTTTCTTATTTTCACCTTTTTCCTTTCTCCTTTTGTTCATATTATTTGTAAATACATAGTTTCCTATTCTTTTTAATCTTTTCTCTTCATTTCAGTTTATATAATCTTTAGTTTTCGTTTATGTATCGTCTAAAAAAGGAAGTACCCATCATTTAAGGTCTTTCAGCTCCAGCCCTTTAGTGATTTTATGATCCATGGATACATTTATGCTCAAGTTTGTCTTTTCTCCTCTGTTTCTTTTTTTCCAATTCTATCTGTGAAGCTTCTGAGACCTTCGAGTTACCCCTTCTTAAGATAACCCTGGTATAGATCGACCTAGTCAACCTATATGGTATAGGTCAGCCATGTCGACCTGTAAGCTGAACATTTCTAATCTTGAGGCCAGTTTTGTCTCGAGGGTTCAAATTTGAAAGTTGGGTGAGCCAATCAGCTTGCTTTGTTTCTAAGACTGAAAACTAGTATAAACAGAAGCTTGGGTGCCTTACTTTCACATGAGCTAGAGATCTGCAAGCAAGCATAAGGCCTCTATATACACGAACTCAAGCAATTCAACAAGCAAAATTATTCAAGGCAATTTTCATCGAGCATTTGAGATGTTCTCAAGATTCAAGGATCCTTTGTGAGCATTTCTTCTTCAAGATCTAGCATTTTTTTGGAGATCTACATTGTAGCATTCATTTTTTTCTTCCCTTGTGAACATCTACAATAATGGCTCCGTGATTTGGTATTGATTATATCCATTCCATTTGTGGAGATTTCCTATATTCCTATTGAAGATTTAACATCAACAATATTCAAGTATTTAAAAAGCCTTATTGACAAGGGTTTCATCAAGTAAGGTGAAATGTACATTTGTCTAACTTCTTTACATTTTTTTACACACTTGTCTCTTTCAAGGTTAATTCCTAAGCAAGGGCTTGACCAAGGCAAGCCCCTCCCCCCAACAAAAATCAATTTTTCAAGTGTGCAAGAATAGGTTATCGGAATTGCGAATTCGGATCCAGAAACTAACAGTTGGAAGCTTTAATAAAAATCTAGGTCAACTTCATTTTTGTGCTCCAGGAACATGTGCGTCATCCCGTAAACCTACTAGTACATGTCACCCAAATAGACTTGTACCCAGCGATATAAGATTTTTAGGGTTTCTTGGGTTTTTTCTTCTTCTCATAGATCCACAATAACATTTTCTGTACAGTTGCAGATCAGTACTTTTCAGAGCAGAAAAGCACTTTCCCTTTCACAACTTGAAGTCAGCTTTCTCTCTGCTTCTCATCTCATATCATAGATCTGCTTTCATACTTTAATTGGACCAATTGCATACATATAACCTCTAGATCTGTTTTATCTTTGTCATTTAATCAATTCGTTCAATTTACATCCACATTGCACATTTAAAATTAATGTGCACATTAGAGCCCACACAGAAAATATTGTTGTTGCCATATGCATTAAATTCACTCTTTGATAATATGTGTGACACAATAGAAAATATTGGACTAATCAATCAAACTAGGGATCATAGCATCATTATTTCATTTTCAAAACTTCATTGCCATTGAGATAATTATTTCCATCCAATACAAAATATTGTTGTTGCCATATACATTAAATTCACTCTTTGATAATATGTGTGACACAATAGAAAATATTGGACTAATCAATCAAACTAGGGATCATAGCATCATTATTTCATTTTCAAAACTTCATTGCCATTGAGATAATTATTTCCATCCAATACAAAATATTGTTGTTGCCATATACATTAAATTCACTCTTTGATAATATGTGTGACACAATAGAAAATATTGGACTAATCAATCAAACTAGGGATCATAGCATCATTATTTCATTTTCAAAACTTCATTGCCATTGAGATAATTATTTCCATCCAATACAAATGCCTTCAATTACTTAATGCAAAAGCCACAACAACTACAATATTTCTAGCCTACAAAATATCTTTATTGAAATATTTATTATTTAACTCCATAGTGGTGTATACTTATTTGTCGGTAATTAGCTTCAATATGATTTATTAAACCCCACACTGAAAATTCACTTCAATGAGTCAACATATTATTTCTTATACCATTGTACAGGAAATGTGTTAGGTCCCACATAAATATTGAAACATTCAAACTCAGACTGTATTTTAATGGAGCAACTTACTGACTTCATAAATCAATCTCTAATAAAACCTTTGAACATATCAATCCAATGCATACAAGAAAAGTTCTGCCATTTTCCATCCAATTAGAGCTTACAGCAAATTTGTCTCCATATGGTTTTGCTATTCAGAAATAATATTATCTTGTCAAATCAGATTAAAAAATCAGAATTGCTATTACTCATGAAACCTCATGGACTGGCAGGAAAACTAGCTTTGATACCATTGTAATATCCTCGCAAGATATTTTTGCCCCAAATATCTCAAAAGATATCTTAGATATTTTAACAAATAATTTCATGCAATAGGTTTTCAAATTATCAAACAAAATACCTAGATAAAAAAGAGTCTCAGAAAACTTATTGTATTTCAATCTTCAGTTGTGCAATAACAAGATCCAACCGTAAACACAAAAAACTACAATCCAATTGAATAATATGAAATAAAGATTTTAAGAACAAGTGAGATACCTCTCTGATATCTCCAACAAACAATGGGTTTTTGTCCACTACCTCCAAGCTTGAGGACTTTCATCATCAAAATCGCTGAAAAATAAGCTTCCAAATTCTCCAATAGAAGAACTTAAACCCTAATCCAAGCATTTTGCAAATCAGCTTCATTTCCTCTTTTTAAGAACAAACCTATGACTTCATATTCCTTTCTTCATTTCTTTATTTCTCCTTTAAACTGTCATTTTTTCCACTTAAGAGGATGAAGTGCTCCTTTAATAATAAAGTGACATATAATAATGTGCTTTAGTTTAAAAGTCACTTTATTAATTTCATGCATTAGAATTACTAATCAAACAGACTCGGATAGTCATGTGTGATAGCTCGTTAGAAATGCCTCGGTGAGACACTTTCAATCCAACACTGAGATGCCAAGAAAATTTAGCCCTGTTGACTTACCATAAATAGTAAGTATGTAGAAACCCTACTCAAACAACCCTAATTAGTTGAAAAAGGAATCTGCCTAGGCCAAATCTCACTTTGACCACTAGAAATCCAAGTTAGCCCACAGGACCAAGGCAAGATAGGCACACGACACATAAAAAATTAATGGTCTAGAAAAAGGGCATTACATCAAAGATCATGTCCAAGCACTTCTTATGATGCTAGAAAAGTGTAGGATCTTACAAATCTTATTAAATTTTGAGGAAAGCATACTTTCAATACCTTTTGGAACATTGCTAAGGTATATTATATGCAAAAAAAGGCTTAGTGGTGGACCCAATTAAACTGGCAATAATCCTAAATCATCAAATAAAAAAGGTAGTTACAAGGGTAAACATTTTTGGGTTGCACCAACATGATACAAAATTCCTCAAAAAAAATGAGGATGTGGCATGACCTGTAGAAGAACTCATGAAAGATAAAATAAAGAAGAACGTCCAGTGGAGAAAACAATGCCAAGATGGAGTTGATACACTAAAAAGGAAAATAGTAAAAGCACCAAGCCAAGCATTTCAAGATTGAAATATCTCTTTTCATGTCTATGTGGATACTTAAGGAACACAACTAGAGGTGATTTAGGACAACCCGGAGGAAATAAAGATCATTCAATTATTGCATTTGCTAGCCACAAATTGTCACAAGGAGAAATAAAAGGTATTATCACAAAGAGAAACTCTCTAAACATGGTATATGCGCCTCAAAATTTTAGACACTATCTTCTAAGGAATTCATTTGATGGCTATTACTATTTCTGAAAAAATTTATTTAGAATCATGTTTAAACAAGGAAACAACCAAAAATGATATAGTGAAAGAACCAGAACTGATTGAGCAAGAACTACCAGAAGAAAACCTCTTTACAATGAATGCAGCACCGAAAGAACCCACTTAAGGAGCCAATCTACTCCCTATAGGGAAAGTTCCAAAAACAAGCCCCAAGAATGAAAGTGATAGATTATTGCATTAAGCTATACCCTAAACACTAATTGAAAGGAAAGTTCATATAACAAAAAGATAGGAGACAATAAGAATGGTGGTTTTGGAACTTGAAAAGGTTAAAATCTTAAGAGAGGTCCATGAAGATTGTTCGGTGACATGGATCGGTTCTGCAAATGTAATTATATTGCCATTGTTATAGATATGTTCCAAATGCAAATTTGGATCTCATATAAGTATGAAAGGAGGAGACATGTATCCAAGGTTTAAGCATCATTAGTTAGTCTATTAATAATATAAATAACCATATGTATAATATATACATTATTATTATTATTATTATTATTATTATTATTATATATATGTATGTATGTATGTATGTAATATATATATATATATATAAAATATTTATCTGATGATGATTTACCATCAATAATGAAACTCATGATCATATCAATCAGAATGTAACTACAAACTTAACACTCCCTCTTAGTTAGGAAGGATTGATATAGAATATATTATGTTCTTGAGTATATGAAGAGTTATCATCTCAGTATGATATTCCTAGAATGGCATATTTAAGGATATCAACATAAATCTATCAACACACAAACATATATATAATAACTTATATTACATATGGTATTGGCTTCGATTTACAATGAGGCTAAATTTCTCAACACTTCTTTAGCAAAGAGGGAATTGAAGCAAATTCCATAACTTTAATATAAGTTGAAACACCACCTTATGTGTGGTCTATAATAAACTTATGTTATGGTGTCCAGCGAGATCTGACCCGAAGAACCATAACAAATTAATTTCATGGTGTCTAGCAAAATCCGGCCCGACCAACCATGATGAGTTGGTTATCAAGGTGTCCGGCAAAATCTGCCCAAAGAACCATGATAACACTTGCTCCAACACATTTTGGTGATAAGGTCGTCACCTTTCAATAGTTACCTTATGTTTGTTATCATTACTTCTGGCACTCTAGGATAAAAACTTAATGTAGTCTGTTATGATAATAGGTCCATAAGATCATCACCTTTCAATAGCTCCCCTCTAAATATATACATCAATGAAAAATTGTCACCTTTCATGACATAATCACAACAACATCATGTAGTAACTCACATGATATCCACCATGAACCAAGTGAGAGGCTAGACCCACCATAGCTGCTACTAGAGGGTAGAACAAGGGTTTTCACCTTAGACTTCTCTCTCATAGAGGAGAGTACATTACAAAGAATTTATCTTAGAACTTCTCCTCATAGAGAAGATATCATCCACAAAGGATTACATCTCAAAATTTCTCCCTCTGAACATCAATCCTGGGAAGTCAGGTCCTCTAGTTACTTCCTCGGAAACTCTCTTCACCCAAGGACGCCTGTCGAACTCACTCTGAATCTCATATCAATTTTTTGGTTTTGTAGTGATAAGTCATCACTTCCTCATGCTATACGTAGGAGTAGGCCCATCAACATCTTGCAGTCACCCACATGTATTTCTAGACTCCCTCTAAGTATCAATCTTCTAAGCTTCTGCATTGCCTTAGAAGAAGTGTCATACTCCCTCTTAATGCAGAAGGATCTCATAATTTCAATCATCAAAGATGTTTGCTTCAAAAGCCTCACTTCATCCATCTTGCTCATCAGGGTCTTTGGAGCTACTATCATTAGATTGAGTCTGCACAATATTTGATAGCATGTGTAAAGTACCAACCTTCTTTTCTTGTAAGAACATCCTCAAACATAAAGGAAAAGATCAAGGCAAATAACCCTTATAGTATGTATAGAATTACAAATAAGAGAGAGTACAAAGAGTAGTAAATGTAAAAGATTAAAATACTTATCTGCACATGAAGATTCAAAAATTGTCTTTTGAGATTATTTGAGAATGGAACATCTCCACTCTAAATAAGGTTCAAGTGGGAATGGAACATTGACTATTATTCCCCGCACAATGTAAAATTTCCACTTATTCTTATATTGCTGAACAATTTTGTATCAAAAAAGACAACTCCTTTCCAGGTTCCAACTTGCTCTTTTCGTCCATTGAAGGTCCAAATATTCATTTAGTTTAACAGTGAAGCAAACATGTCCTATTTTATCAAACGCGTCCACCATACGCCAATATCCCGATTAAGCATGGTTGTGCCACATAAATGACTCTACAACTCATATGTCGAGTTTCATTCATCAAGGAGAGACTCGTAGATGGTTCAAATGAATTCTTAACTTCATTAACATCTCAAATTTCCTTACAGTAACTTTTGCAAATACAAGTGACATCATTTAGAAGTCATCACTTCCTCATGATGTACACAGGGGGTAGGCCGATTAAAATCACATCATGACAAGGTATATTCATGAATCGCAGTCCTCTTGACTACTACACTTTATTGATCACTGGAGAATCCATCTCAACATGGTTACTCCCTCTAAATCGATCTTTTGAGTTTCTCATCCAATGGAGCATCAAACTCCCTCTTTTTCCTATAAGAAAATTCTCAGAAAAGATCAAAGCACATAGCTCTTACAGTATGTATTGACTACAATAACATAAATAAAGACTACAATAACACTCACGGATAATAAATAGTTCTTCTAATAAAATTTATATTGACCATATATGCATACATTCAAACTTCTATTTCTATCTATTTATATATATATATATATATATATACACACATTCAAACTTCTATTTTTTTTTTTATATATATATATATATATATATTTTAACATACTATTTCCTTAATAATGCGACAAATTAAAAGTCTAAATTTTTAATTTCCCAATCTGTAATCACTTGTATTCATAAGGAATAAAAATTAATACTAACTCCAACATTACCTTAACTTCTTATTGGCGGTGTTTCCATTACAAAATATATGTAATGGGTAATTTCTTTTTGTAAACCTTGAATTTAAGAGTAGAATCAAGAGGCTCATCCTTCGATTCCATCTATACTCCTTTACCTTGGTGGGTTTGTCACCAAACTGTACTATATTGCTTTGGGCAGACAACACTCAATGAAGAAATATAGCACCTTACTCTATGTATGTACCATAATATAGTTTCCTTTATATGTTGGACAGTGAAAACACTATGTATGCAAGTTTTTGGATTGTGTCGATACTTGACATGATGGAATCCACATCATCGCTTTGTATATAAGAGGTTTGATCTTTTATTATCCATGGCTTCACATTTCTTTTCTCATTCTAATGTTTGGGGGCTCCTCATTATTTTCGTTGGCAGGAGTTGACACATACCTTATGTGGGGTCTACCTTGTCTGATTGTCCTTCACTGTGGGGTTGATCGCCCACCATGTGGTGTGCTCAATGAGAAGTATCCATCACCATTTTATACAATTCATCTGCTTTTTGTTTTGGGCGCCTCTCAATTGGTTTAGGTTGCCAATTGTTGTTGAGGTTCCTACGATACGTGTCTTTTCATCAATGATAATACCTACCATTCTCCTGCTATCAAGGACGAGCTTGTTGAATTCATTATTTTGTTTCTTGGATATCTCAATTAATAACTGTTAATCTTCTTTTGGATAGCTTCAATCAAAGTCATTTCCACATGATCGGTCGAGGTCCAAGCTCTTGACAATACCCTTGAGTTATCAAGAAAATGGAACTTTGATGTTACCACTGTCAATTAGAGTAAAGTCTGAAATAGAAATTGTTAAACCTTTTTCTACATAGCTATTTTTAAATTTGGGGCCTGCGACGTCCTTCTGCAAGTGAGTTAACTAGAAGAGACAATTTTATTTTATTTTATTTGATGAGCCAAAGCACAGTCAACCCTCTTGGTGTCCTTTTCCGGTTATGGACTATGAAGTGCCTATAACATCTGTACAAGCATCTCCAACATTTAGATTCTCATGAGAATAATACATAGGGAATTGTTTGTTTGACGACGTCCTTCTATTTTAGACTCATGAACTCTAACATAATCAGAATTTAAAAATATATTCAAATACAAACTTCATCATGGCATAAGCTTATCTTCGGATCAAACACAAGATGCATATTCTTTTGTGATTGTGTAATGACAAGTTCACAAGAATAGAACCACTGTACTACCCGCCAAGAGTTGTAGTGATGGAGGCTTATTTGATCTCCCAATTTAGAACTACAAGTGCTCTGCAATAAATACAACAGTGAAGAGATCATCTGTCTACTTGTCGAGTCTAATGCAGAGGGCATCTTGATTGAGACTTGATATGTTTATGTTCTATCTGACTTCCATGGTGTACGCTCAATATGGATTTTGTAATACCCGTTCAAGAGGAACGGTCCACTGTTGTCGGCTACAAGTCAGTACTTGAGAGATATTTGATTTCAAATAAATGCATTTGCCAAATGTTAATGTTTTCTTTCCAATACTCAAAGCTTCTATTATATCTAATGTTATGTTTTTATTTTTTTATGTTTTTATTTTACTGTCAAATACAAAACTCACATACACTCATGCTCACAATCAGATTATTCCCGATTGTCAAATACAAAACTTGCATATCCTCATGCTCACAATCTCTTTCTTATATACCTTTCATTTGATTTACATCTACAATTAGGCTCTGATACCATGTTAAGTAACATGGATCAGTTCTGCAAATGTAATTATATTGCCATTTTTATAGATATGTTCCAAATGCAAATTTGGATCTCATATAAGTATGAGAGGAGACATGTCTCCAAGGTTTCAAGATCATTAGTTAGCATACTAATAATATAAATAACCATATGTATAATATATACATACATACATACATACATACATACATACATATATATATATGATATATTATATATATAATAATATATGTATATAAAAGAATATTTATCTAATGATGATTTATCCTCAATAATGAAACTCGTGATCATATCAATCTAAATGTAACCACAAACCTAACAAAGATACATCTATCAGCCATAAAAATTATTTTTCCATATATGCAAGTCAAAGTTACCATCAAAAGTGGCTTTAATTGAAACCATAGGGTGCCAATCGTTGGAATTAATATCATCACCATGGAAAAATAAAATCTTCTAACACAAAATACCAAGTCCATGACTAGAATCTTTCATCTAATATTTTTTAAAATGCATTCAGGAGAAACAATCCTAACATTTTTTTCTTTAAGTGCTATTTACTAGTCTCTTTTTCATTACTCTCTAGTAAAGCAACATTTGGTTTGTTGAAACCTCTTAGTATTCTTAAAACAATGCATCCAGCTCTCATTTTGAAATATCAAAACAAAAATTTATATCATCCACACTAATTATTCTTCCTCCTCTATTTTCATAAAACATTTGGAAATCCAAACTGTGCGTTCAATGCTCCATAGTGACATTTGAAAAACATGGATAATTCCGCATCCATTAATCTTTGCACAAGTTAATTCTAGCAGCTTCCTTCTTTCAGCCATATTATATATGGTGTTTATGGTTCAAAAAATAGCGTAGTTCCGCGGAGTTTCCTAACATAGGAAATGTAGGGATGTTGGGATTAGTTTTGGGGATGGGAGGACCAAGGGCCCAAATTTGGGGGCAGCAAGGGGACAGTGATAGTGCAGCAATGGGCGGTGGCGTTGATATACAACATGAGGTGAATTGAAATCTTCAAGGAAAAATCATTAAGATAACATCTTTGAGTATGCCTCGTGAAAGGCAAACTAGTTTGGAGTTTAAGGTTACAATTAATATGTAATGGCATGCATCATATAGAAAGCAACCTGGCAGCATCCTCAGCGAAGGTTGCAATGCGTGGTTTTGTGGGGTGAGATTTCCCCCAAGTCCCCAAGTCTAAAAAATGTCCCTCTACAAGGGACATGTGGTTTTTGAGGAGGCACTCTCCTTGAAGAACCTTGCAAACTAATCTACATATTAATTTACCATCCATTCAAATTTCGCAATTATTTCTTCAACTCCAACCTCTATTTAGCTTACCAAACAAGAGTTTAATTGTACTCCATTAATAAAAGCACTTGTCCTTATTAAATATCTTTATGATGTCTAGGAAGATTGGATACTTGATACCATAGTTGGAAAACTCTCACTTGGCAAAAACTCCCCAAACCCAAAAAACAAAATCGAGAAAATTTGACCAGTTTTTCAGAAAAAACACTGCAAAAAACTCAAGAACCTAAAAAATAGCTTAAATTCGATTGAAATATATTAAAATTTTCTTCAAAATTCAATGAGAATATGCATGTAATGAGTTAATGAAAGAGAACACAAAAGAAACAAGTAAAGTTTAGATCATAGATACCACTGCTTTGGGGGATGAGGGAACAAAGGGCCATTACTTTGGGGACAACGGGGGGACGGTGGCAGGAGACGAGAGGGGTTGTATATACTATACATATGGTAGTTAAAATGCTAGTTATGAAAAGATGTATTACAATATAAGATATAGAGATGTAAAAGAGTAAATACTTGAACATTACATTGAATTGGAACATCGAACATTTATCATAAATAGTCGAATCAACAAACATTCAACATCGAGACGTCCCCCCATCCTCGGCGGAGGTGGCAGAATTTGTTGGTGCCGCTAAGGACGGCAGAACGGAGTCCCCAAGTCCATGGTGCGTCCTCAAGTCTCGGATGAGAGGCAAAAGGGGGTAATGCATCCCCGTGTTACTATGGTTTAGATATATATAATGCATAGTAGGTACAAAATCGCATTCTCATGCAGAATGTTGATGAAGGGAAGCAACATAGTAAATAGTTTATCTCAAACTACAAGTAAATATATCATTACAATCACATCTTCCTCCTGGGTCTTACGACATTATTATAGGCATTAACTAGCTCAGTGAGCATAGGGCCAAGGTTGATTGTCTTGCCAAAATTGTAGACTATTTAGATGACCAAGGCAAACTTGTAAGCATTAAGGGAGTAATACATGAAATTAAACCAAGACAAATTTCTGCCATGCAACTCAAGAATGTAGAAGAAAAGGTTGTGAGATCTTTGCAGTAAGGATTGAAGATTTGAGGAAACCTATGGATGCCACGTATAGAGAGGACCACATTTTTTAAGAGGGAGAAATTAGAGAAAAATTGAAGGAATCCTTCAAGGAGAAGTATCCATATCTTAAGAAATTTCAGGATGTGTTTCCAAAAGAACTTCTCGGACTACCTCCATCCAGAGTTTTTGGTTTTACCATAGATTTAGTACCCGGAGCAGAACAAATTTCTCGAGCTCCTTATTGGATGACCACCACGGAATTAATGGAATTACAATTATAGTTGCAGGATATGTTAGATAAGAAACTTATTCAACCCAGTGTTTCACCCTGGGGAGCCCCAATATTGTTCGTCAGAAAGGACAGAACTATGAGATTGTGAATAGACTATAGGTTGCTCAATAAGGTCACGATCAAGAACCAATACCCACTTCCTAGAATCAACGACCTCTTTGATCAAATGAAAGGTGCTATAGTACTTTCAAAGATTGACTTAAGGTCAGGTTATCATCAGCTCTGCGTCAAGGATGAGGACATTCACAAGACTACATTCAAAACTAGATACGAGCATTATGAGTTCATGATACTACCCTTTGGGTTAACCAACACTCCGACAACTTTCATGAATTTGATGAACAACATTTTTCAAGATTGTTTGGATAAGTTTGTATTGATCTTCATAGATGATATCCCGATCTACTCGAAAAACGAAAAAAAACATCAAGAGCATCTAGAAAAAGTTCTATAAAGGCTGAAAGAACATAAACTATATGGGAAATCATCTAAGTGTGCTTTTTATCAGAAAGAAATCTAGTATTTAGGACATTATTTCAGCTAAAGGAATAGTCGTAGATCCTTCAAAAATCAAAGCAATTAGGGGTTGGCAGTATTCTATAGGAAGTTTGTCAGAAATTTCTTCAAAATAGCTTATCCGATCACTTCAAAAGAAGGGAAAGAAATTCATATGGACTGAAAAATGTCTGTCAGCTTTTGAGTATTTGAAAGAGAAGTTAACTATTGCACCTATACTAAGTGTACATGACCCACAAAAGAAATTTGTAGTTATAACTAACGCATCTGGCGAAGGAGTAGGAGGTGTACTAATGCAGAACGAGCAAGTGATTGCGTATGAGTCAAGAAAGTTAAAGAACTACGAGAAAAATTACGCTCCTCATGATTTGGAACTAGTAGCTATTGTGCATGCGCTCCAAATGTGGAGGAACTATTTGATTGGGAAGCCTTTCAAAATTCGATCTAATCACCATGGCCTAAAGTATATCTTTACTCAACCCAACCTTAACGTCGGGCAGAGGAGATGGTTGGAATTTCTAGCAGATTACGACTTTGACATTAATTATATTAAGGGTAAAGAAAACAAGGTATCAGATGCCTTAAGCAGACGAAGACATATTTTCGCAATGGTCGTCATAAATTTCAGATTAAGGGATCAAGTACTACAACATCTAAAGCAGGATGAATTCTATACAGAGGTCAGCCATGCTCTTATCAGAGACACACAAGATCATAGGTACACATATTTTAGTATAGAAGAAGATGGATTGTTAAGGTTCATGATTGGATATACATACCCAACAAACCCAAACTTCGAAGAATGATTTTAGAGGAATCCCAATCAGCTCCTTATTCAGGACATCCTGGGGTGACTAAAATGTTGCTAGATATAAAACCACTATATTTTTGGAAAGAAATGAAAAAAGAGATAACGGATTTTGTGGCAAGATGCCTGGAATGCCAAAAAGTAAAAACAGACCATCGTTACCTAGCTGGCCTCCTACACCCAAACAAAGTACCAGAGTGGAAATGGCAGATAATTTCCATGGATTTCGTACAAGGACTACCTATGATACGAAACAAACACAACACCATCCTAGTAGTGGTAGATAGATTGACTAAGGTTGCTCACTTCATACCAGGAAACCTAACCGATTGAGCTCCGGAAATCGCTCACAAGTTCATGAAAGAGATATTTAGACTTCATGGAATTCCAAAGAAAATTATCTTAGATAGGGATGCTAGAAAAACCTCCAAATTTTGGCAAACATTATTCATAGCATTAGGAACTAAGTTAAATATTAGCTCAGCTTATCATTCCGAGACTGATGGTCGAACAAAAAGAGCAAACCAGGGTTTGGAGGATCTAAGAGTTTATTGTATGGATCGGCAATATTAGTGGAAAATGTATCTACCCTTGGTGGAATTTGCTAATAATAATTCATATCAATCCACCAATAAGATGGCTCCCTTTGAGGCCCTATATGGTCACAAATACAAAACCTCTGTAAGTTGGAATCGTGTTGAGGACAAAATTATTATCGGACACCAAATCCATCAAAGATTGAAAGAAGCAAACGATAGACAAAAAAGTTATGCAGATACTAAAAGGACACCTAGAGAATTCTCAGTAGGAGAAAAGGTGCTACTAAAGGTAAAACCCCAAAACAATACCGTCAAGTTCGATTAGAATGCCAAATTTGCTCCAAGATATGTGGGACCCTTTGAGGTATTGGAAATCATGAACCTAATAGCCTACAAAATTGCACTACCTCCAGCTCTTGCCAAGATGCATGACATCTTTCATGTGTCATATCTTAAGAAATATATCACTCATCATGATCATATAATTGATTGGAACCTACTGCAAGTACAAGATCCAAGGGTGGTGGAAATAGAACCACTCAGAATACTCGAGATACATAAGCTACACTTATGAAATTGAGACATGACTTAGTGCAAGGTCCAGTGGGATCAATATGCAGAGGATAATGCTACTTGGGAAGACTACAATAAGATTTTCCAAAAAAATCCCCATCTTCTCTCCAAGGCTAGAGCCTGATCTTTTTCTTCATTTTCTTTTATAGCTGCAATGTTTTAAAAAAACTTTAATCAGATGTTACTTTTAAGTTTTATTTGTAGAATTCATCGGGGACAATGAAAACATAAGGGGAAGGGTATGTTACATCCCAGAATTTTGACCTATTTAAAAATTAATTATAGTCGTTGAGATTATTAGTTAAAAACTATTGTTTTTCCCTGTTAATGTGAAATGGGTTGTTATATGTAACCGTTGTTTCATATGAATTTGGTTGTTATCAATTATTATGTATAACTGCTTATTGATGATGGTAGTTGGTCGTTACTGTCATATGTTGATGATGGTAGTTAGCAGTTGCTTGTTTACTAAATGATGGCAGTAAAGTATTTTCTTTACAACTATTTGTGTTATATGTTGGTATGGATTTAGCATAAAGAATTTGTTATTGTTGTGGAAAATGTTGCATGGGTGGTTGCAGGAGTAGACAAAGGGGGGAAGCATTGCTTAACGGAATCTATGGAATGGGGCACTACTTTAGTGCATTTATCCGAATGACAGGTATGACCTCTAACTACCTTGGTAAGGACCTAGCGACTACATAATAGGGTACATACACTGGACACGCATGAGCTATTTGGACAACAAATAAAACATTAAATATTTAAACATAATCAAAATCCGTACCTTTACATGGTTTAGGTTGGTATTCTCATCATTTCATTATATATATATATATATATATGCACATATGTATAAAGGTATAGTGCCAACATGGTATTAAATTATCCAAGCTCATATCTATTAACATATGTGTATATATATATATATACATTGGGAGGATATGAAGATAAAATAAATTCTCCAAATTATGCACATATATAGATATGCATACCCTAATAGGTATGACTTTGGACACAATAAGAGTATGATGACACCATTCGAAAATAATATATATATATATATGCAAATATATATATAATTATAGATTATTCTTTTAATAAGGAGTCCTTCAAATTCTTTTTTAGAAATTATAAGTCTCTATGAGGGACGATGAGTACACTTGGTGATAATTCCTTCTTTTGAATCGGTGAACCAAGAAGTCGATAATCTTTTTTTTGCAATGCCATCAAAAGCCACGGTTTCAATTGAGGCCTTCTCTATTGTTTACACATTTAAGCTCGAATGCGTTTCTAGCAGCTATCATTGATACTACTTTCCTTCACCATTCTTCCTTTTTCATATTCTTACTCTTTTCATATGGCTGCTATTGGAAGTGAATCTGAGCTTGTTTCCGTTATCAAAGGGACTCTGTTTTCTGAAATCCGTTTTGGCAATCCAGATTATTGAGACCCGACCATTCAGGATTAACTAAGTTCAAATCCATCACTAATCAAGTTATGTGAACAACTTCTATTCTTTATCTGGTATATTTATTGCATCCAAAATCTAGATGCAAGGGAGTTTTAAGGATTTCCAATGTTATTTGTTCAATGCATGTCTGTGAAGTAAAATATGACTATCAAATAGTTCATTCAATCAAGCTTACCAAGTTACTTGACCATATTCGAGTCTGAAACTGAATGAATATGCCATGTTTCTATTTTCATTTTTGAATCAGCTTGTCTTTTAATTATGAAATATAATCCTCTGATTTTCTTGAGAGAAGTCCTTGAGTCTCAAGGACGGCTTCATGCCAATACTAAATTATCATCTTCCATTAGCTAAGTTTCAGCAAATGAATTGATATCATCTATGAACAGACACCAAGGACTCACCCCAGTTGGATAGCCAAGAGAGAGGGTGAAGAGGTGGAAAGAAAGTTCTACAAAAACAAAGAACAGGAATCAGAATTGATATGGTAACTTTAATTTTTAAGAACTATCTAATAAGCTCATGCATGTCCAATCTACTTACCATGTTGTCACGTCAAGCGGTGGTGATCGGGTATTAGAAACCCATCTAAAACCTTGGCCAAGGTCATTAAAAGCATGCTTGCCTTCTATAGATCATATGTTGTCAATGGCACCATTTAATTAGAACATGCCCATCTATTACTGAGCGGACATTCTAAACACCAGTATTGCTCAGATGGTTGGACTAATAGTGCCCCAAGCCTCGCCCTGGGGTAGGGAGTCTTTCTTATCAAAAGATTGTGTGGGGATTGATATAGTTCGTGGTTGGGAGGTTAAGCCTAAGCTAATGCTTCTCCACCAAGGCTTGCTCAACCATTACGAGACTCTCCAATTAGATTTTGTATGTTCTACCATTCTTTACAATGCATTTACTTTCTCTTGTAATTATGATAAAAATCAGTTATTTCAATTGGTTGTTTCAATTCGATGTTACTTCAGTTAATTTCACATGAAATGGAATTAAAGATGTTCACTTCGGTAATTTGGTTTGAAGTATTGTTTTCATATCTGTTTTAATTCAGAATATAGCTCTTATCTTTTTAGTTAAGAAAATTTGTTTGTTACAATATGGAAACAAAGTCGCATTGAGAGCAACAAAGATAAAGAAAAGGATATTAGATAACTCATGGTGGGAATGTGCAAAGTATCTCCTTAGTTTCATCAAGCCCATTATGGGCATGCTTTGCTACACTAACATGGATAGGGCTTGTGTTGGAAAGGTGTATGAAGGTATCAGCTCAATGCTTGAGAAGATGAAGGAAATTGTAAATAGGAAAGAGCAAGACCCTAAGGAGAATTTGTTCAAACAATTGCAAGCAATATTTGTAGAAAGATGGAACAAGATGACTACTCCACTACACCTTTCCTATCCATTGACTCCAAAATTATATAGCAAGCAAATTTTTGATATGCAAGGAAGGCTTCCACCATATAGAGATTTAAAAGTTTCTAATGGGGGTAAAAGACAAAATTTCTTAGATTCTTTCTTGATGAAGATATGCGAGGTTTTCTTACAAATGAATTCATAGAATTTTTTAATGCAAAACGTCTAAGTGTCGATGCTCTTTGTCATCAATTTAAGAAGGATGCTCTTAGTTGTTAGTACCTCCATGGCCTATCCCTCGGATTCCTACAACCTCTTGCAAACAAAATTGTATAACAAGTTTAGTTCATAATTTTAATTTACTTGACTTCATATGTTGATAATAATTTTATAACTTAAATTATTTAATTGTTTACTTTGTCTTGTCTTCATAGGTTGCTAGTTTGTCTATCAATAAAGCACAATAGATTGCAATCAAAAAGAGCGGAGAACCTAGAATACATGTATTCCAACATCAATCTCTTTTCACACAAATAAAATGAATACAAAGAAGGGGAGTCAAAGATGTCGGGTATCGATCTAGAGCATTTGAGGACTTGGAAATAGAGAACACTATTGGTGCAGTTGATCCCATAGGCATTTGCAGTATTTGTGAATCAACTAATGCCACTAATGATGATGATAAAGACACAGAAGAATATAGATAATCTAGTTTCAAATATATATAGATAATCCATTTGATGATTGAAACTTAGTACTAAGTTTCAATTGTTGAAATTGGAAGAATGATACTTGTACTCATAGTTGAAAAAATCGCCGCTATTTCGCCAAACCTGCAATATTGCGCCAAACAATTTGCAAGCCAAAAAAATGCACAAAAACTCAAGGAAAAACACTAGGGAAAAGCGTTTACAAGTCATAAAAATTTTAGGTTTGAGGCATAGTTTTTGACGCAACGACATTCGGTCTCCTACATTCAGCGCCAGCAATCTTCCTCTCACTGCATTCGGCGAGTATTCACAACTGACTTGTATATGTTTGCATTCAACTTGCCTCCATCGTGCCATTGAATTTGTTTGCATCATGCCATCGACTTTCAGTATTTTTTTATTTTATTTTGTATTGTTTTTTGTAATTGTAATATATTTGGTTTAAATTAATTGTTTAAAACTTAATTTATTTTGTAAAAACAAAAATGTATTAAATAATTTATTATTTCATTTTGATAAAAATTTAAAATTTAAAATTTAAAATGTAGTAAATAATTTACTATTTACCGTGTATTTTAAATTTACAATAATGTTGTTTTATTTAACAAATTTAACTATTATATATATATTATAATATCGACTGTATTTTTTAAAAGATTTATAATTGATATATTTATAAGTAATATTGTAATTGATTTATAATATATATATTTATAGATTTATAATAGATCTTGGTAGATTTATAATAGTATTTTAACAAATTTACAAAATATTAAATTGTCACTTATTAGACACTTTCTAACTATAATTGGTTGTTTATTGGCAAGGTCCTCAAAGTCTACCTATTTCTTCACTTTGAATAATGTATGGTGGATATCTCAAATCATTATGTGTTCTACAAATTTGTTGTATATGTGTGTTTTAATTTTTAAGAATATTCTATAAGATTGTATATTTTCAAATGTTCGAAAAAAGTACCAATTTATTGCTGATTTTTTTGCCAAGTTTTTGCCGATGCTGAGATTTTCAATTTTTTTCAGCCAGCCGAGATATTGCCGAAACCGAGTTTTTCAACTATGCCTGTACTCGATGTTATTCTTTTATTATTTTAATGTTGAAGTATATGATGCTCTGATTACTAGTATAGGGTGTTTTTGTTGTTTATATGATACCATGTGACATTCTCATCTTAATTCATGCTTCTAGGCTGCATATACATACATACACATATACATTACATGCTTTCGTACTAATGAACCAAACAAACACAAACCCCACTTCAATATCTTGCTGTATCAGAAAACGAGTTCCTCGAACCTGTATATGAACCCAAACCTGAATAAGAGGATAAGAAAAAAGTAGCATGAACATCTATATGAAAATTAGAAACAAGAAAGACTCATCCTGTACACAAAAACAATTTGAGAGTGCAGTACAAACTCCTTCATCAATATTTTGGATGGCATTGTGTAAATTGATTTTTCTATAGATAACTAAACCAAGACAGATATAATATACGTTTTCATTAAACCCATTACAATCAAGCTACATCAAATAAATTGAGTGTCAGAACAATTACCTACAACAGCTCCTATGGTTTTTTCTACATTAGGCAAGCTTGTCTCTGTGCGGACACCTTCGCCACCAACAGTTGGACCCCAAGAAAACGGACCAGCAGACAAATCAGCAAAAGCCCACCTGAAGAGTAGGAAATAACAGAGATAAAAGAGATAAATGCAAGTTATGGTAGCTACTAATTTCTTTGATAGTTTCAAAAATAGGTTGACGTATTCATACTCTATGACCTTAACCATAACAACATTGTTCACGATAACACCAACCTCTCTTTACCAACCCACGCATCTACAAGACACTCTGGATGAATCCCTGTCATTTGCCCAGATTTAAGGTCTTTCCGTAATGCCATAGCAATGTCATAGCTCTTCCCATGTAAAATCTGTGGTTACAAAGTGATTTTGTTGTTACTACAAAAAATTAGAAAACATTAAAAAACATGATCAGCATTTTGACTCTTTATAACTCATGTAATAAAAATCCTACCTGTTCAGCCTGCCTGTAAACAATGTCATTTGTTGTCTTTCCACTGAGAGATTTTTCAATACTATCGAGAGCCTCTAAACATAACGTCACCCACTGAGCCTGAAACATATGCATTCTGTAAGAATACTTATGGGACAGTTATAGAAAACCATGATCTGAATTCAAAAAGCAGTCAGTACCAACTCCACAGTCTGGATCAAATTTTCAACTAATGTTCAGACCATAATAGGAACATAAATTATCATGTTTGGCTACACACTTGTGAGTGACAAATTCTGCAGTGTATGTGGCAAAAGAATTTGATCAATTAAATCTATTTAATGTTTTCCAGAAGTAAATTAATAAGACAATGTTGAACGGCAACAGTTCACTTGATGCTTATGGAAGCCATCTTTAAGAGATGAGTATTCCACACAAAAAGCTCCTATGGATATGCAGAGATCATAAAGTAAATATTTTATATTATTTACCAAACGTATGCGTGATGATAGATAGTACAGTAAGGACCATCATATCCAAATATAGAACACTAGTACAAAGTACAGTAAATAAATATTACAATACCTTTTAGGGAACCTACTCGAGCATAAATATCTTACAATAATAGATAGGTACAGTAAGAAATATTACAATGTCTTTTAGGGCACCTAATGAAGCATAAATATCTTAGCTGCCTGTACGATCTGATTGCAGACCAGTCTTTGAGCACCAACTCAACAATCAAAAACATATTTTCACAACAAACATCGTACGATGATTTAATACAAAATGAAGTCTGATCAACCAAACCTTGGTTACTGGATTTGTGCATCCGGGCCCTGAACTGGATCCGGGGTCCATACCAGGTCGGGATTCGCGTAGGATCCAGATTTGACCCTGTGGATTTGTCTAGACAAACCTACAAGGTCAAATCTATACCCTGCATGAATCCATCATGAATCCACGCGAACCTAGGAGAATCCAATGCAATTCCCTAAGGATCCATAGGCCAAACTTGGAATAAGTACATACGAATCCATATATATAATGCATATGCGTGTGTGCGTGGGCACGTCTCTCTCTCTCTCTCTCTCTCTCTCTCTCTCTCTCTCTCTCTCTCTCTCTGTACATCTATATAAATATATTTAAATATATTCTCATGAATCCTTACAAATCTTAATGGGAAAAAAATCATGAATCCACAAATTGGATTCTCAGACCCAAATGTGATCCGGAACCCAAATCAGCAACTAAGACCAGAACAAATATTGTCATCAATCTGAAAGTTCTCTGTACTAAATCTGATTGTCACAGCAAAGATTCTGAACTATAACATATTGACATAGGTCAATATTCAAAATGTCTGGTATATTGATGTTAAGTAAATAAGGAAAACCTTTTTTTTCTGTGTATCTGAAAACAATGTCAGAGTTCTGATACACAGCATGCTAAAAAATTCAGATATCAGAATCGAATCATCTCAAGATACTAAGCGAATATTGATGTCTGTATTGCTGCAAATTGAAAATAGAACACAATTCCCTGAATACCTGAAAGTTTGCAAACAATCTTTGTCATTCTTCACTACAAAGAAGTCTGTCTTAAAAATATTTAATTGTCTTTGATACTTCCTCTTGTATATGTCGGACCACTGACACACCCCTCATCTCTTTTGAAAAAAATTATGCATATTTATAAAGTTTGAATGGTTGGGCGAGGAAGTTAATAAGTTGGTCTTTGAACCAACAACGTATCTTTCTGCGTAATTTTTTCAAAGCATGAATAGACACTCTCTAATCTTCATCACCTTTTGACTTTAGTTACAAGTAACAGTTGTAACTGATATCTACGTGGCGCATTGAACACCCATTTCTATTACAATAATCATTTGCAAGAGGTTCTAAATATTTTGATGGAAACTAAGTTCCTTCACATTAATATTAGTTTCAAAAAGTCTCTTTATATGTCTGCCCTCTTCACATTTATAGTTCTTGTTCTTACAAATGCAGACCCAAATCTCTACTTTAAAATTATTAAAGGTGACATGTTAATCTTAATCCTATATGTTGAATGCAAAAGAGATTTGGATTCAGAATTTGATATGAAGGACTTGGGTATTTTACACTAATTCCTAGGATTGGAAGCCTAGCAGAAACCTGACGGTATTCTTCTGAATCAAGAAAAATTCACTCTTGATATTCTGAAAAGATTTGAAATGCTAAATTGTAGGCCTATGTCCACACCATGGGAACAAACTTGCATAAATTAAAAGAGGCTGCAGAAGAGTCCAGATTTGCAGATCCTACGCTCTACAAATAGACTATTGGATCTCAGATGTACTTGGTTAACACACGACCTGACATTTTCTATGCAGTGAAAGTCATGAGTCGGTTTATGCGTGAACCACGGTAGATGCAACTTGTTGCTGCTAAACGTATATTGAGGTACCTACAGGGTACTATTTGATATGTGCTCAAATATAAGAATGCTGAATTAGACTTACATGGATGCTAAGATTCAGATTGGGCCGGAAATGTGACTAATCCAAAGAGCACGTCTAGATGTTGTTTCAGTTTGGGATCAAACATGATCTCTTGGATAAGTAGGATGCAGCCTTCCATAGCACAAAGTTCTATTGAAGTAGAATACATCGTGGTCGCCATGGGAGTTGTAGAAGCATTATCACTTTGGAAGTTGATTGTGGGATTATTTGGTGAATCCTTGAAACCTACTACTATACACTGTGACAATCAACATTGCATCAAGCTCTCAATGAATCTTGTTTTCACTGATCAATCCAAGCATATAGAGATCCTTATCACTACATGAGGGATATGGTTGAAACGAAAGTAATCTAGTTGGAATATATTGGTACAAATGATCAAACAATGGACATTTTCACCAAGCCTCTCTCCAAAGTTGAAGTGGAGCACTTCAAAAAGAAACTTATTATGGTTGAAATGTAATTTATTGAGACTAAATCTCAAAATTTTGTTTTATTTGAACTAATATATATATATATATATATATATATATATATATATGTATATATATATATATATATATGTATATATATATATATATATGTATATATATATATATATATATATATAAAGATGGTTAATGTGTAAACTCTTTTGTCATGTGTGACTCTATGACTATATGGGCCCTTGTGTACATTACTAAATGGTGATGATCTTTCTGATCATGTTCACTTGTATACAACATTGTAAGGTGACAACTTTACAATGTTCACTATCATTGCAAATATTATGCTGACTTAATATTCATGTAAATGTCTTGATAGTTAATATCTCTAGAACTTATTAATAGATATCATGTTGACTCGATATCGATTGTATATCAATATGTTCTTTATGAGAGAATCATGGTGGATATTATAAGACATAATACCTATAGACATGCCATGATATGTTATGGTAGACATCATGCGACGTGGTGTCAGTGCACATACCATAACTAGGATATGCAAATGTCATCTGACTTGATGTTTTGTATAATCCTTGATATCACATGTTAGGTGATATCTAGACTAGTTCATACTTAGTCAGATTTTCTAGCTATGAGGGAGTGTTAAGAAATGATAATATCGGTCAGAATTGCCAACAGGGCAACTATATGCACGTGTATGTGTGTATAACAATTCACCATGCGAACTAATCTACATGCATATACACATATGTATGGACGTTAGATTTACCTTGCTGAGATCATCCTGGTATTAAACTGATTATATCATTATCAAACCAAGCATGGAAATCTGAATGATCAGATTATAGTTCTCTTTGATCAAGAATTATGTTCTCGACATAATATTGATCATGCATTAGATCGAGAAAATAATCTATTGCCTTGTATAGATAAAAAAATCATAAAAGCACCTACTTAATAAGCTAAATATACCCAATTAAGGATCAGGTCATTTAATGATTTGTTATTTATACCATTGTGGCTTTTCATGGATGAACAGACATGTCTGCCCATGTCTTGACTATTGGTGTGAATATAAATGAGCACCGATTCAAGAGATCATAATCATCAAATTCAATAAATGATATACATATCTCCATATAGGGACTGCAGTTCAGTAATAATATTCACACCTTGCAATTAGTTTTAGAATTGAGTTAATTTGTATTATCTTAATCATCACGTGCAAGCAAAGCATGTATATAAATAGGCACTGGTTAATCTCCAGACAAAATGCACCAAAGACAAAAAAAAGTCGAACATGATCTTTTTTAGATTCACAAAAACACGGCGAAATTTTCTTAAAATTTTGTTGTTTTTTATCACAAAATATACTGATCATGAATATCAAATGCTGAAAATTTCAAAAACAATCATTATGTTTTCATTTTGTTGAAATTTAGTCAATGGTGCAATTTGTTGGGAGGATAGCCATGTCCATACATATATATATAATCTGAAAATAAGTCTTAACCATAGCAAGTCTGATCATAAGTTTATCAGTCACTGACAAAATCCAATGAAAAGTCATAAGATGTGCAATAAAGAAGTGTGACTCCTTCAAATTAAGACATTAAAGGGAGGAGAGTTCATTTGAAAGATGAAGGAGGGGAAGATAGGAGTGAAAGGACTAGTGGAAGAGGAAAAGAATGAGAAGAAAATAAGGAAGAGACTTTTTCAAAAGGTTGAAATGATGAAAAGATGTGACTCTTCAAAACGGGTGTGATTATGAATGGTTATGACTTTTCAAAACGATTATGATTATGAAGGGTCATGACTTTTCAAAAGGACATAAATGACAAATCTAATATGGTAGGACTAGAAAACAATTATTTTCTAAGAGAATTGAATTGCAAAATCAACAGAGTATAGGAAATAGAGAACTATATATATATATATGAGAAGGAAAATAAAGAATTAAAATAATATACATTTTGAGAAGGAATATACAGTGCAGAATTCAAGGGAACCAGATGTATGTTTTATTTGATATTTTCATATCAGAAATAAATATGGTAGATAAATTATCAGTCAACGATTGATAATCATGCTTGAGATGACAACTTTATAGTTCTCATAGAGACCATGCAAGAGCTTGGTAGAGGGCATTCATCAGAATGTCAAGTTTTCTTAAGAGAACTCAGAAATTAGAGGGCATTCTTTGTGAATGACGAGACTTCAAATTGGAATCCAGAAAGATTCATAGGGAATCTCTTAGAGGCAATATATATTTTCATGGTTGAACATATATTTTCATGGTTGAACATATGCATATGATAAAAATAAGAGGCTTGGTTAAAGGTGGGATCTTTGCCAAGTAATCATTGTTAATCAGTTCAATCATTCATAGAGATCCCAAAGACTTTAGAGGAGCAATCTCAATATGATGGTTGCCTAACTGAGAGTTATTCTCATTAGGGGGTTGGGTAAATCTGAGTAGAGTTTCCTTCTAAGGATTAGGTGGGTGCAGTATGGGGATTAGCTTAGATGATTTAATGATTATTTATCTTGTTAGTTACTAATAATGGTTACATGTTCATATATGTTATCTCTTTCATATACTAATAGCTGCTATAGGTTCTTAACATCGATTACTCAGTCCAGGAGAAGGGACATAACAATATAGTACATACCCAATAGTAACATTCAAAAATCAACGTTCAAATAGAAATTCAAGTTCTTGGTTACTCCAAGTACCCAGTGCAAGACATCTAACAAAGGAGAGGGTACTTGGGTACTCCAAGTACTCGATGTAGGGAAGTCTCAAGGATGGGTACTTCAAGGTTTGGAGGGGGGTGTGAGTCCCTAGGCTTCACTAGAAATGAACTTCATTTTTCATTCATCTTATTTGCAGGTATCATCCCATCAAATATGACCATTTTTTATATTCCCATTTCAATATTTAAGAAGACTTGAATGTTGTTTCAATATGATAAACATTAGTCAATATCTGCTAACTCCTGCGCACTCATTGAACTGCATCTCACAGATTCTAAACAATATCATGACAGACATCATCATTAATCATAATGAGGAATAATTCACAATCCTCAATTTCGGAATTCTGGTGCAACAAACAACAAATGTGTCCATTTGAATATACAAATAAATGCTTTTATGTTTTCGTGATTCAACAATATGATATTCCAAGTATCCACTGATTTCAATGTGTAATATAATCTGTTCAAAATGCAAATTGAACAGTCTGATTTGACATCAATGACAAAATAATCTAGCACTAACAAAAGGGCTTACAAAAAACTGCTAGGCTAGAGGAATGCTATCATCACAGAGAAATGTGATAATTGTTGTATATGTAACAAAAGAAAAAAGCTACCCATATATTCTAATTGGCACCTGAATATTTTCTATACAACTGAACGTGAATCTTGAGCTCTTTTTAAGGTAGAAAGAAAAGCATCTAATGAAATGCAATAAATCAAACCCATATCATTGTCAACTGATAGAGCCTTGTTCCAACTGCTACAAAATACTAACAGGTTTAAGGTATAACTGCTACAAAATACTAACAGGTTTAAGGTATGTGTAGGTTTCTATAACAGTCTATGGAGAAATCAAAGACCTATTTGTTCCTCCTCAACTGATTCTCAAGTCTCGTTAGGATATTCTTACAAGTAGATTATCCTTGCTGTGAAGCTTCACCATGTGTCATGATTTTATAAGCCAATTAACAGCATCCAGTTTGTTCCACAATTGATTTAATTTTTTCCATCTTTTTCAGACTAAAATTAGAGCTTCCCCTTACAAACTAAATTGTCAAATTCGTATTCAAATTCATCTCTACTATTTTGCATTATCAACATCTTCTACTTTTCTTTTGAGTAAGGGATACAAGACTATCTGAATCTTCATCTACTTCAGAGATTATGGGGAAGATTTTATAATTTTGTTTATCTTTCTGTTAAAAATAATATATATCTTGTAATTTATAAAGATTTAAGATTCACAACTAATAATAATAACCCAAATTCAGAATAGGCTAGGTTAAAGTTGGTTCTAAAACTGATAATTAAAATCATGTGTACCGATATTGGCAAATTAATGTAATCATGACTCCATTCATATTACACGTGTTTGCGACCAGTAGGCGAGACATGAGTAGTACAGACTAAGAATTTCCACAATGAAGACCTAGAACCAAATCACCATAAGAACCATTTGACACAACCTTAAACAACACATAATAATTTAGATCCAAAACTGCACATGAAAAAAGCAGTAACCCACACCCAGGGACAAAAGCCATCTGTGTCCCAAAGTTAAGGAAAAATATGATCGAGCTAACTAACTTCATCCATGACAAAGTAAAAACTGTATGATTGGATCGAAAAAACAGTGTCTAAATCAAAGTCGTCGGTTTCACTAAATCCAATTAATTTTACCTTCCACCCACCTAATTTAGTGGAGCAATTTTAACTTCCATGAAACCATCCATTTGCATTTGAGCACTCTTATCATTGCAATCCACTTCATAATCATCATAAGGAACTCATAATATATTCTTATTAAAAGAGCAATGATATGCTTAAATATGATTCTTTAGGTTCCCTATAACTCAAGATTTCTTGACACTACTCAATTTCATCTTCATATCATATGCTAGGACAGATATTGATCGGTAGAAACCAGAAATGTCATGATAATATTAAATAGATGTATCAAGGATATTATCCAAATTTCTTTTGTCAATAATCATATCATAACTCAATATATGGGCTTTAAGCAAATTGTTACTAACAAAACCCTCAGACATCTCTTTAAGGAAACATATTAAGTTCTGCATTGATTTGTTTCTAGATTCGATTGTGTAAAGATTTTTACCATCAACGTTTTGAATCACACTCTGTGAACCATCATCATGATGAAAGAGAGCAAGATATGCAAGACAAAGTGAATTGCAAATGTTGACTGACCAAAAAATATAGGGACCAAGGGAAGAGAGATTGCACACACACCTAGGTTAGAAATAAAATAATAGATAAGATGGCTAGACAAGAAACCACAAGGAACAGACTCCCAATGACAAAATAGAAAGAAAGAACATGAGAAGTAAAAGTGAGAACAAAAGAAATAAAATGAAGTTCTAATTAGCTTCATCTTTATATGCCATATCAAATAGGTGAGATGGTGGCCGTCAAAGTATGTAATTGGATCCTAATATCGCATGCCACAAGTTTGGATATATGCACCAATCATGTGATGTGCTTTTCTTCTCCAAACAAACATGATCTCCTTCTACTTCATTATTTGACCATTATAGCTTTCTATTTTTTTTAAATGCTATTGGTTGCATCTTCAAAAGTATATTGTTATTGATTTTTCAAACCCATGCATGAACTTAACTAATGTTCCTAACTCAATCTTGATAAGTAGGTATGACTGGTGTACAATTATTTTGAGCCTCTCATGCCCGTACACACAAATGCACACACGTGCGCCTAGAACACAACTATGTTAAGGTTGTAGCTTCAGTCGGATTAATTCAATCTAAGATACATTATTGTTACTAGTAAATCATCATTTCCTTTATATACTTGCCCATGTTAAATATATATATATATATATATATATATATATATATATATATATATATATATATATATATATATATATATATATTGTCATACATATTATTATTTTTGTTAATATATCATTATTAACTAAGAGAATTGAAGAAAATATACCTTCAGCATTTGAATCTCATATAAATATGAGAGGTGACATGTCTCTATGGTTTAATCATCATTTAATTAACTATAATATATATATTGTTATACATATTATTATTTTTGTTAATATATCATTATTAAACATAATGGTAGACCTATTATCATGAAAGACTTCATTAAGTTGTTGCTCCAGAGTGCTAGAAGTCATGATAACGAACGTATCATGATCAGACTTCATTCAGTTGTTGTCCCAGAGTGCCAGAGACATGATACTTGTCATGATAGAGACCATGACATTGTGATTTCTTGTAAGTTGTTGTCCCGGAGTGCGGGAAATCAAATAACTCATATCCTTCTAGGATATAACAAATTCTTTTGGTAGGCATCAAGGATTTGATGCCAGTGCACATACCAAAAGAATATTGGTATGATGAATATCATATGATTGATATTTCTTGTTGAATCATACTTCGGATCATATTGAAAGACAACATCTAAGTTGATGAATTTATGTTGATATTCTTAAATATGACATTCCACGAATATCATACTAAGATGATATCTCGTCATACTGAGATGATAGCTCTTCATATACTTGAGAGCATAATGTGTTCTACAAATCCTCCCTAGCTAAGAGAGAGTGTTAAGGTTGTATCTTCAATTGGATTAATTCGATCTGAGATACATTATTGTTATTGGTAAATCATCATTTTCTATATATACTTATCCATGTTAAATAATATATATTATTGTATATAATATATATATAATATAGTATACAATAGATATATATATATTATGTTATATATATGTATGTATGTATGTATGTATGTATGTATGTTATATATATATATATATATATATATATATATATATATATATATATATGTATGTATGTATGTATGTATGTATGTATGTATGTATGTATGTATGTATGTATGTATATGTTGTTATACATATTATTTTTGTTAATATATTATTATTAATAAAATGATGATTAAAACATAGAGACATGTCTCTTCATGAGACATGTCTCCTCCTCTCATATTTATATGAGATTCAAATCTACATTTGGAATACATCAATTACAAAGGCAATGTTAGTACATTTGCAGAAAATGATCCATGTTATTCAACAAACTATACACCTGGTGAAGTGTGAATCGAGAATGCAAAATGTGCATCAACCATATGTGCACATGCATCATTGCAAAGTGTATATGTCATAAATATTTGAAGCCCAGAATAAAAAAAATAGATTTAGAAAATGTGCAATGCATAAAATGTGAAGAATACTCTTTGCAGCTTACCTATCAGACATTGGTACTATGGATGGATCATAACAGCAGTTTACCTATCAACAATTACCTTCTGCTTAACCCTAATATCTGATAGGAAACAACAGCATTCTTGCACATTCATCTTCCCCTTTGGAATCATATAAGAACACTTTGAAATTCAGTATTTTAACTTATTCATTGTAAGGCTCAATTTGCCCAGGAAAAGCATGGTTATATTGAAATACTCTTAATAGGCTTAAAATAAACATAATTAGCAAAAGCTCTTAGATCCTACTCCTTAAATTGTAATCTTGCTGATACAGCAACACAAAGAAAAATGTGAAATATAGTTGGTAAAGAAAAGCAACTTAATTAAATAACAGAAATTCAAAAAAAGAAAGCGAGCATACCGTTTCAACACTTTCAACAGCTGTCCATGCAAATTTCACCATAGGATGCTTCGAATACAAAGGCTTTCTTATCTTCTCAATGTCTACAACGGAAAAGGGAATTATTATTTACTGTAATGTCAAAATTCAACAATTGGCATAGTCTTGAAATCGCTAAATGCTAGCTACCAGCACCATAGAGCCTACAGTTCTAAATTTCATATGAGACCCCCACAGCAAACATAAAACTCTGAGTGAAAACGATAATTGTCCCAATTTTGACACACCTAATGGATTTGCTACTGGTCCTTTAGATTTGAGAAGATTTGTCCGCATAGCTCCATCCTATGAAATAAAAATCAATGGTTGAAAAAAGGATTAGAGTAATTTCATGTATTGCTATACTGAACAAATCCAACGTCACTGCTAGATACAGCCGGTAAAGAAACATTTAAAAACATGTCTCTTAATTATTCAGAACAAGAAAAAATTTATTGATCTCTAAAAATTCCCAAAGACCATTCCATGGAACTGTTAATCATACAATGAACAGCCACTCAAGCTGCAAAAAGTATAAATTCAACATTTTCAACAAAATAAGTCATAATCTTCAATCCAAAGATAAAAGTATTAAAAACTCAAGTTCTTTAAGGAGAAAATAGTGAAGATTGTAGTTAGTAATTTGAAGAAAAAGTAGCATTTAATATCATGAAACAAGACAGAACATCATATGCAAGCTTCTCAAAAAGTAGATCCTTAGGACTCCGGCCCAAGTATAGAAATAGGAGGTTAGTGATTATATTTACATGATATGAGAAAACTTTTAAAAAGCTATGCTCCAAAGGGAAATATCTTGGCCCTGAAACCAGTGGTCCCATCCCATGTGGTGGTTCCAAGAGGGATGCTCTAGTCATCCCCAAACATTTCCAAAACTACAAGAAGACCTTGAAAGAGCACAAAAACCTATGAAATGATTGCAAGATAGGGCATCTAAGATGTGTCTTGACCATCTCAAGGGCATCCAGAACATTTTCTATTTGCCTATTTTATAATACTTGAATTTACTAAAAAGCCAATTCAGTAAGTGCACAATATCAAACCCAACCTCTAATCAAGTAAACAACTTAGCTAAAATTCCATAAGATCTCACAAATTAATACTTCACCTTAGCACAATTTAAACAGAATATAGTAGACAAAATAATGTAATGGTGCATGTTCATTTGAGGAGGGTATTTATTTCCAGTGTAACATCAGTGTGGGGGATGTTGGACGAGGGGATGTTGAAGCGATTTGCTGTGGGAGAGGGAAAAAGGGCCTCAATTCAGGGAAAACGGAGGAACAATGGGGGGCGACGATAAGGGGGGCTTCAGGGGGGGGGTTGCGCGGAGCGGGGAAGGGTGTTGCATGCTACTTATGAAATGAGGTTTCAATTTAGCATACCAAATAAAGATAATTGTACATAGAACCAAAACTATTGAGCATTCAACATAGTAACATAGTACATACCCAATAGTAACATTCATTAATCAAAATTTAAAAAGAAATCCAAATTATCAGCGAATAGGACTTATATTAGTTCTATCAAATATCAATTAAATCATAAAGATGATTACAATGAGTAGCATCATGAATGATATGAGTCATGTTAAATATTAAAATGAGTACAAAATCATGTCAGAATGACAAATGTAGGGATGAGAAACCTCTAATCATCCCAAAAACCAAAGTCCTCATCATTGAAACTACTCGGCTCCTCACCCTCAAGTTACACATAAGGAACCCCAACCAACCCTACATTTGTTTTTGTTGCAATCTCATCATCAGCAATATGAAATGGATCCTCTGGCTCTACAACCCATCTTGTTGTTAGGCTCTCTTTGTACACCTCTGTCTTGCAATCTACGATATGCAAGAAACTATGTACAACTAGCTTCTCCACTCTCTTAGAGATAAGTCTGTTCCTTTTCACAAAGTGGATGCAATCTCTTAGAGATAAGTATGTTCCTCTTCACAAAGTGGATGCAATCTCTTAGAGATAAGTATGTTCCTCTTCACAAAGTGGATGCAACACCCAAGCATGCAAGCTCCCAAGCCCCCAATTAGAGGTAAGTTTGTTCCTCATATGAGAGTGGATGAAGCACCCAAGCACCCTGACATCCCCAAACACCCAAGTAGTGCAGCCATGGTGGAACGAGACTTGGGTGGCAGTGAGGGTACCTAGGTACTCCAATACCTGTCCCGGAGACATCCTTGCATGGGCACTCTTAGGTTTTAGGTCAAGTGCGCATCCTCAGATTTCACTTGGCACAGTCCCTAAATATGAATGTATGAACTTATTCTCTAGTTATTACTGCAAGTTCAATAGTAAGTAAAACTGATACTTGGTTTGATGTATTTGGAGAATGATATGACTCAAATTTTCTTGCTTTCAAGTTTTTATAACTTATTGGATTTAAAAATCATATTGATGTATTACTGGGTCAGGATTCTCACAATATACTTATGCAATTGGTTTGTATTTCTTTCAGCAATGGTTTGCAATATCTGATATGTCAATTTAAACATGCAAATATATAGATATCACAACAAGTGATACATTGCTGCTTCAAATTGATAGTCGTATGCTTGCAAACTTAATAATGGATATGTCTTATGGTCGTTCTTAATCATTGCACCTTTCCATTATTGATTAGACTTAATTGCATCCTTTCAACTAGCAATCACTATTTACTTATTGTCCCTCTCCAATCCATTTTTCATAATGATTCGGTTCTTTTCAACTTAATCAATAACTTCCTTTAATTAGTGTTTTCTGATGACTAGTTAATCTTCTTTTTGAATCAACACTTTATGCTGACTGACTTAGTCGATATCTTAATTGGTGATATAATTATCATCGTGCCCTTTCATAACTTAACCACTACACTGACACTAATATTGATTATTATCTGGCCTTTCTTGTCATTGATCCAATCTTCAAATATGATAGCCTGCCGTCTTCCATGCTGTTTGTTAATCATAGTCATGAATAATCATAGATTGGTCGACAAAATCAATGATCCTAACCATTGATCCATAAACTCTTGAAGTTACCTTTAAATCATGCCTGCCGTAATACTATCATTTTTCTATACTGATCCATGTATCTTCATTTCTGATTGTTTTCCTTATTGATACTCAAAATATCAATGAGACTATCCTTCATATTGAGCAGCTTCAACTCATTTTATAATCAACTCCTTCATTCTGAATACGTGCTGATAATAGATTCAATCGCTAATGATGATCATGGTCGTCATATGGTCGATCAGATGATAATAATTATTATTCCTATACTGATCACAACTCTATTATGGTCATCTATAATTAACATGATCATTGCGACTGTCACAATGCTGATCAGTGATACCTAAAATGGGAAAACCTATCATTAATAATAGGGACTCTATGATACTCTATCCTATCAAATTTAATCATTTGATGGAAGATGCTTCAAAGATCCACTTCCAGATTCAAGAATCTCTCTTTTTCGATACTCGTCATTTCAAAGTATTCTTTCCCTCAATTATGCCATTGCTCTTCTAAATTTTGTATTCCACCTGAACATGAATATCTCACACTCTAATGAATCAAATCACCCACTCCCCTTGAATTATCACCACATAATCCAAAGAAAAAAACTGCACTGATACACTTCCGATTCATAATTAGGGTATATATTCCTTTTATGTTTTCCAATACTTCTAGCTTCCTTTTCAACACTGATTTAAAACAAAAAAAATCCTAACTTGTGATGCCTCAAATGCTAATAATTGGTGTTGCATAAGATAAAACCAAACACAAAATGAGATGAAGCAACAAAACAGTTTACCCCCATGTGGGAAGAAACCCAAAGAGTGTAATTTTGTCTCCTCGTCCCCACCAATATGCAAAATTTGTTATTCGGTTGCTCCAATAGAGCCTCCATGACACATAGAAACTTTTGAAGCATTATTTCAATGCTCTACAAGCTTTTTTATTCAAACAACATCACCACTCTATTCATTTATAAAATAATCCTCCCACTAGAGCTTAAATAATTAAATTAATGATTATCCCGTTGTAAAAGCAATTGAATTGAATGGAGACCCCAAAAGCTAAGATCACTTAAGAGATGAAGGGGAAAATGATTTTCTCTCCATTGCAACTACTCAATCAAATATTATTATTTTTTACTTGTGGTTTATCACACATTTTAGTGATTAATTGAGCAAAAAATTGGTCCAAAAACCAGTGGGAATGTGTTGACATTATAAATTGAATTTCCTTCAATTATTTGCCAATTTATCATTTATGAGCAGAAGCAGAGAAGAATTTGAGATAAATGCTTCTGTGATAACCTCTATTTTAGCTGGAGTGAATTCAGCATGTGTAAAACATGTTGAATTTGCCCACCACCATATTTCCTAGAGTAAAGCTTATTCTTTGTGTGTTGGGGCCCAAAAGGATGTTTTACATTTAATCATCTTTGAATCTTTTTGCAGTCGTCTTGTATCTCTGTTCAAATTTTACACTTCTATTAGTTAATGTCTAATTATACTTCATGGAACTGGTTAAAGCAGATAGCTTTAGTAGTCAGACAAACCACAAAGTTTATAATGCCCCCTTCTGTGGCCTTTCCAATATTTTTGGAGAGTCCAATTTTCTGGAAGAGTGCTGATCTTTTTCAAAATGGAATTCCAGTAATGACAATGAATTAAAGAATTCAAAGTGAGTTTAATGGTACTTCCCAAATGGTGTGTAGACATTCCAGGTGCATTGCACATCTCTTGGAGAAGTCTGCTATTCTTGGGAAGTGTCATTCTCATTAAGTTTGATATCCTGCAAACTTAAGGTGTAACGTCCCCTTTTTTGGGCCTTTATTGTTGTGTTGTTAGCCATTCCCGCCATGACCCCACAGGCTAACCTGGTCTTAACAAATGATCCGTGCAAGTTTCGGCATAGGTACTTTCAGTTGCTGGCAAATTGGAGCAGTTTTGACAAGGTTTTCAGATACTTACTGTTTTTAGTATGTCAGCTGGGTTCAGTTTTTAGTTGTTGCAGTTTCGGATTTGGTGCGTTTTGCCAAGCGCATTCCAACAAGCTATTATACATGGCTTTTTGAGTTTGATAGGTATTTCAATGCCGAAAGATTAAACAGTCTATTTATTATACCACTTTATTATTAAATGGAGACATTAATTAAAAATGCACTAAGACACTTGAAAAATATGAAGAGTCCAAGACACGGAAAGGAAGAGATGGAGAGACGGCTAGAAGAGGACCTTTAGAGGCTCATTAATTTTCTGATTTCTCTTTGGAGGATTTTGGGAAGCTTCTAGCTTTCTCCTACTAAAACCTGAGGACATAAACCTTTAGGATTCTAGGTGGATTGAACAGAAACCTAGTTCATCTTCAAAGTGAATTTGCAACATAATTCACCTTGCATTTCAGGTTCTTTCTTATTATCCAATCTGGTCGTAACCTTCAGTATCTGGGATTGAAATATTTATGAAATTATTATATTGTTGGTTTATAATACAATAATTATTTAGCGAGTATTTTTATATGAGCAAATGTTGGTTAACATTGCTGTTTTTTGTCACAAATATTTTGTCGTTTTTTGAAAAATATTTGTAAGGAAAAATTGGGAAAATGTTCGGGTGGGATATTATAGTGGTATCAGAGATAAAAGTCTTGCCATCATGTGGAGTTTGTGAGAAACAATTTATAGAAGGGTTTGAGAAATAATTATCGCTGGCCGTGATCAATTGGAAATCGCAAGCCACATAAATTGTTTCTGACTTTAATCGGCGGAAGATTTATTAATTACGATAATAGATAGTTTCTATTATCTTTGTTTATTATCTAATAGTTACCTATTGTAATCTTTTGTAAATATTAGAATGTTTCTAATATTTGGGTTTTTGTTTCTAGAATAGAATGTTTCTATTTTTTAATTAGTTGTAGATAACTGTTAGTTTTCTCTTAGCTAGAATAGAAAGTTTCTATTATTTACAATCATTTCCTAAGGAAACATCGTTCCATTCTTTTGTATATATAGACCTCTTGGGTCTCTATTAATAACAAGCAAATATTTTGCAATTACTTCGTAATATTATTTTAATAAGTGGGACATGGAAGAATTGAAAATGTGCAACGAAGCTTCAAATTGAACATTAAGGGAACCCTTCTTAATGTGTTTGCCATAAATATTAAAATTATTATCTGGCATTAATTGAGGCATTCAACAATACACATGGTCACGACTTTAGCCAAAGTCTAGAATGTGGAATATGTCAGTGCTTTTCCTTATAAAGGGGGCAAAAAAATTTAATCTTTTCCCCGTCAAAATTGGACAAATATTTCAAAACTTTAGCCCTGCTAGAGTCCACGATTTACTACAGTTTTCTCATTGGTCGTAATCAAGAGAATATTGGAAGTAACTTTGAAGGCTTTTGTTAAGCCATCTCCAATCTCTGGTGCTCGCTATAAAATTCTCAATGTGGCTTCTCATATGCCATTATCGGATAATCAATTGGTGTTCTCACTCCCCTACCAGAAATTGGCGTCCTTGATTGGTTTGATTGTATTCAGATGGACACATGGAATTATTAGGTCTTCACTAGAGTTTCCTTACAAGATTGTTTATTGCTGGATTCAGTTTCATGATCTTCATTCACTGCATCACTATTGCTGTTGTTATGAGGCTGAAACTCCAAGTCTGTAATCAGGTATGCTTGTTACCATTTCAGTGAATCCTATATTATTTTTGGTATTACAGACCTCCAGTACACAAGTGAACTATATGACAAATTCAGCAATTGGGAATTAAGTGTGCATATTCTTATTCTAGTTGGTAAATAATTTGTGCAAAGTGTTTTTTAAAAAATTAAGACTTCGAGACTGCAGACTAGAAATTGTTTATATTAAATTGTGTAGTGGCAGTGAAGATTGAAACACAATTTTCAAATATTAAACCATCAGTTCTTGGCTTGTGACCGACAGTGGAATTAAATCAAAATTTGATGTTAGAGCCTAAAACTTCAGATAAATATAGTATCAATCTGTAAAGAAAACTCAACAAATTCTGAGCACTGCACAAATTACCACTAATAAATACAATGTAATATCTGAAAAGTAAAGTCTTCTCAAAAGAAGTCAATGATACCTTAAATGGCAGTCAGCAACATAACTTGCAGATAGAACATGAAGTAGGCAATGGACTGTATATAATTAGCATACAATTGGAGTCCATGAAAGCCCTGGATAGTGGTCCTCTTAAATTAGAAAAATTAGATTCATATCAATCTAAAGTTGATCAACCAGATTGTAGGCTTCTTAATTGGGCCTTGCAGACCTGAATGAAACATCCTCATTAAGATATTAGACTTGCAGTTGCTTCGTGTCTCAGTCAGATTACACGAGTAACAGAGCCTATAGTAACCCACAATGAAGATGTGTAGAGGAATGTTTTGCAGCTGATTGTGGGAAGATTTCATGGGATTGCATGAAGACAAAGGCCTTGCCTTTTATTAAGAAAGTTAAAATCTTAGAAATTATGACAAAGGTCAGATCATTCACCATTACGATTGAGCTCAAATGCAGTGATCTAATTCTCTACATGTTTTGATGCTTCTTGGCTGAAATCAAGAAGCATCATTCAAATAATGTGAAGGCTTGCATGCATACACTGATCTCCTTGATCCTTGACGAAAATGATGATATATGCAAACAGTTGCAATCAGCTTTGCTGGTCGTTTGGAGGAAGAAACATATTGTATCTTCCGTTGCATACGAATTCTCCAAAAGATTGATTGAGCATAAAACTGAAATACTCAAGCAGTTTATGACTGAAGAGGAGCTAAGATCAGCAGGTAAACAGGTCGCAAGTTCTCTAAAAATGAGCAAAAATTAGACGAAAGAACAAATTTCTTTCACGTGCCAGCAAACTTGGACACCTAATCAAATTTGTGATGATTGTGATCAAGAAAAGGCAGCAAAAGAAATTCAGACCAGCAATGGAGATGATAAGAATTTCACCATTTTGCCCCTACAAAGTAACACAATTAATGGTGATGGCTTTGTCAAAGGTATGGGATATTCAAAATTCTACATTAGCGACTCAAAGATTGAAATCGATAAACATTCTATTAGGGTAGTCATACTCAATAGGAGAGCATGTTGGATGTTTCTAAAGAAATTTACAAAACTCCATGTCATGAGGAATTGTTTAATGGCATAGCAGCAACCATGCCTTTGCATACAAATCAATCAAATAGGGAGTTTGAAACATATGATGACATCCTTGAGAGGTGAGAAGGATAATGTGTTTCTATCAGTAACTCGTTTATACAAGAAAGTGATTCAGACAACCAAAAAAAGATGGTATTCAAAAATGATGGTGTTTTGGATGACCAATCAGAAAATGCACTGCACAATGACAATGATGAGAAGTGTGCCTTGAAGAAGCAACTGAAAGTTATTGAAGATACCATTGAAGATCTATATGGGAAGGCACAAATAGAAAAGAGGCAGATGGGAATGGAAAGTGATTCTTATGCTGTTGATTTACAGAGGGTTAGAGTAGCCTTTGAGTCCTTGAAATCAGATTACTTATATCTACTTTCAAAACATGGATCACATCTTTAAAGGTTGTTGAAATATATGCTAAACAATTGAGGGGAAAAGAGAATGAGGATAATAAGCTCAATTGGGAGCTTAATGTTGCTAAAGAGGCATTGGATAATACACGATTGCTCTTCATGAAGCACAAAAACAGATTGTTGCTGCCAATCAATCTAGGAAACAAGAGATCAAAGGAAGGCATGAGTTTTTCCTGGAAATGATCAAGGAACTTATAACATGGATAGCTACCCCAAGAAATTGTTGGAACCATTGGAATGTCGAGTTGAGTTGGTTGACAATTGTTTATTTGAGGTGGATGCTGATTTGACTTTTGATAGTCCTCTTTTTGAAATGGCTGAGGAAGATCCTACTGATTCAAATGTGAGGATGAGATTGATTGAAAGATTTGGGACCTAGGTGCATGTATTGGTGATGCGACTTGGTCATAGGACTACAATGATGGAGTGATTTCCACAGCTAGTACTGCTGCTTTGAGGTTATACACTATTTCAGATTTCAATTTATACATGAATGCGATGAATTTTATGCTTGAACAGCTGGATAGACCTTGGTCGGTGATTGATGAGAGTTATATCTTGATTATAAAGAAAGGGATCTCAATCCCTTCCATACCCATTAAACCTATATACTCAGGGAAATTTTGATGATAGTAATATTTGCCTCCCTGTGCCTTTGTTAATGATTTCAGCTATTGAGCAGTTTGGTTCTTTCATCGGCAGTTTAGGATGGACAGTCATGATAGCTGGCATGTGCAATATCCCTAACCAAATATTTACATGAATCTCACAAAAAACTCATAAGTTTTTTAAAACTAATTTCATGCAATGTATTTCAGAGTTAACCAACAAAACCCCAAAAAAATATCCAGATAAATAAAGTCTCAGAAATGACTTTTGCATTTAATATCAGCAGCAAGATAACAAGATCCAATTGTAAATACGGAAGCTATAGTAGGATTGGATAAAATGAAATTAAGATTTAAAGCACAAAATGAGATAACCATGTGATATCTTCAGTAGAAAGTGAGTTTTCATCCACTGTCTCCAAGCTCAAGGGTTTATGTCCTCACACTTGTTGAAAGATGAAGCTTTTGGAGCTCTCCAAGAGAAAAAATTGAGATCCAAAATAGAAAACCAGGTATGCTGAAATCAGCTCCTCTTCCTTCTTTTAAACACAATTTGGTGACTCTCCACATTCCCTTTTATGTTTCTTAATTTCCTGTTTTAAATAATACTTTTTTCCCACTAAGGAAATAAACTACCCATAATAATAAAGTGACATTTAATAATATAAACTTGTTTTATAAAGTCAGTTTATTAATAAATCAATTAAATCTTCAGGCATAAAAGTCAATAATGAGATGGACTCGGCTATGCGTGTGTGATAGCTTGCTCGAAAGGTCTTGCAAAGACGCTCTTAGTCCAACCCTAGAATGTCATGAATGTTGACTTACTAAAGATAGTGTCTTGACACCCCACTGAAACAACCTCAACTGGTCGGCAAATAGAACTCCCCAGGCCAAACTCAATCTAATCCCAGAGAAAGCCCTGTTAGCCCACGAGATGAAGGCAAAACAGGTTAACAGAGCAATAAAATTCACTGTCCTAGAAAAGGGGATATGATAGTTCTCCCTTCTCAAAAGTTGTTTGCCCCAAGCAATTTGCGTGTATATGTTGAAACCAAATTCCTATATCCCAAAGTTGCCTCAACGCTAATGCTCTACCCCTCTGTTGTGCTACACTGGTGTAAACATCTCCAACCCCATAGTCATGAAATACCTCAACATGAACCAAAACACCAAAAAACAAGATACCAAGAATCCAAAACATATTATGTGTATGCTCAATAGAGACAACCTGTCATGCATTGTTATCATAAAAGAAAATATTCTCTACCCAACTAAGTACCTCACACCAGTTGTATCTACATACACTTCTAATGTCAGAAGGCAGAAGCTCAATAGTATACCAACCTCGATCAATAAAGGAATGCAACATATCACTCCTTCCAACTCTTTGATCCATAACCAATGTGAGTGCTCCACGTGGCTCTATAATGTTCCTCATATCACTATATTACATGTACCAATGAAGATGATAATGTTTGCCCAACTAACACACCATGCCACCATGCTAGAAATAGTAATCCAACTGTAGACGTTGCAAGAGTGAATATCTCAGTAGAGAGCAACTCAAAAAGTCAACTTGTCACACCTCCCTTAACTGTGCAAGAATAAATACCATACCAACTATCAGAATCAAAATAGGTCCAAGAAGATCATCGGGTCCTTGTCGCTCGACTCGAATCTCATCTTCATCAAGCTAGAAATGGTGAAACCTATCAATGGAACTTGCCCAAGCTATACTACTAACTCTGTCAATACTCAGTCCCAAAGAAAATTGCTCTCACATCCATCGGTCATAAGAAGATACAAACCACTATAAGAAACTACAACCCCACAACTAGATACAACCTCTACAAGACCTCCACAGATGTGTTGACTATGCAAGTAATCCAACTTGCAATAGCTCACACCATAATCACCATGTAACCCTATATTTGCATTAGACCTTTGTGATATAGAAGTAATCAACCCTCTCGGATACATATCATTATGATGGAAAACTAGTTGGTGCCATTGTCACAAATCCCCTAAAATCGGCTGAGTCGGATACTTGGTGCCTCTATTCACATCTTCTAAGATGGCCGACCTCCCCCCCACAATGAATGGTATAATATCTTAGACAATCCACACTTATGCCTCATCAAGTCCTCCATGTGTGGATTAAAAAAAATGATGAGCACTCCTCACTATATAAGTCCCAATGAATAACTTCAACCTCGATCAATGGCTCATCATAAAGTATAATCTGCACACTGAATGTGGATGAATCTTGCTTAACCTGATCAACTCTCACGCTATCATCACCAACAACCTCCTCACTGTCAAATTTGAATGTTGACCTAAAGTAGAGCGTGCAAATTTAATTTCTGATTAAGCTCAACAATCTCATTTTTTGCTTCATTAAATGTCACTAAGGCAAGCTCTAAGGTGTCCTCAATGCTCACGAGCTCACATGCAAGAGTGTCCACTTCTTCCTTGTTCCTTAATGTCTTGGAATAGATCTCTATGAGATTGAGATGATCACGATCTGAAATAAGATGTAGACAATATACTTTCATTGTTTTCATCCCTTAACCATCTGTAGATATGAGAACTCATCTTTGTGTCCTTTTTGCCTTCTCTCTAATTGTTCTTTCCAAAAATGCTTTTCAACCATTTCATATATGTTATCAAAATGTGATAGAGCTACAACAAGTTTATCTTCAGTTACCCTCATCTGATGCTCTAAAATATGTATACTAGCAATAGTATTAGAGAAATCAGGTACATATGAAATAGGCGACTGTATTTCATCACACACATCGATGTCATGGATGTCATCTTTCATGCCCAACTGTATAAAGGAATTAGGGGCAACACTTTGTTCAAAAACAAATTCATCACTAGAAGAATCCATACCATATATACAGACCATTAAGTCTGGGTCAAAATAAGCATCAGCACTCGCAAAAGATGTGGAGTTGTCATTATTGGCTGATTAGACAATCCCCTCCCATGATTTATCAAAATGCCCATCAAGAGCACTAGTGTAGGCAGCCCCACAAGATACCTCTACCTCCATACTACCTATCAATAAACCTGTCATATTTAACATCTTTCACATGACAATGAGCAAGCTGCAAATCACTGATAGTTGGTTGCTCTTCTTTTTCAAGACCACCTGTAACCTCTATAAGACATTTCTCTTCATTGCCTTCCTATTCTTCTCTGAAATTTGGTCAACCTAAAGGCTGACTTTTGACTGCTGAAAACTCCTCATGTGACTATTTGCAAGCTCCTTGTGCCAAAATTGCATAGGCTACCTCATGGTATTGTTCTCTGCAACAATTTTCTTGTTCTATAAACCTGGCTGAATGCCCACATAATCAATGAAGGGTAAATCTCTCTAATATTCATCCAACTTGTTGATTACTTTTTTTCTTTTATCCAGCTGTCAATTATGAACTAACTGCTGCTGTATTTGAGCAAGCTCCTTTATAACCTTTTCCCAATAATGCATTTTTCCCATAGCTGACAATTGATGCATTCACAACGCTCTATTCTGCCTTTTATCTCACAGAATTTTGTCAAACAATTTGCAGGAAAGGATGTACACTTGGTTGTGGAGTTTAGATTTTCAATCTCACAAATGGTTCTAATTCTGCACTTAATTTGCAATAGCAATCAATGCATATGGTAGTATCCACAAATAAGGAAGCAACACAAAATATTGCACATTCGAAAGTGAAACTGAGTTTTGAGATCACTTGTACGCATAAAGGATTAGAGTTTTGCTATCAGGCCCCTGCTGAAACTTGGTCAAACACTTTGCAGACTTCCTTTGTTAATTAGTCTGCAAACCCCTGCTCAAAACTTATAGCTCACTGTTAACTGGATTGGGAATGAAACTATGATCAATGTTTTCCTGTCTATCCTTGAGTTGAATCAGATATAAGAATCCTCAGCTCTGAATTTAAATTGAGAAGTTCTCTATTACAAACTTAGCAAGAGAGCTATGGTAAATGTTTATTATGATTTTACAAACCTTATCCATTTGACTAGTTTGCAAACATTGACAAATTCTCAGATTCAAAACACTAATCCTGATTATACATTAATAATAATTATTAATCTTCAGCTGATGAGGATGCCCCAGTCACATACCCCGTGAGTGAATTGAGTTTCAAAAAATATCGCAGAGACTGGAATATGACAATGCCCAGCTAGTATTTGGCATTCACCAATACTGACTTTTTAATGACAAAATGATGTTCACTCCCCCTTCAATCACGACTTACAAACAGCTCAAAAACAAACTTCCATAATTTGTCCTTTAAAGTAATTACAATTACCCGTACATCTGCAAAATATAGTGGACCATAACTTATTCCTCCTTAAGTTGAGATTGATGGAAAATATGAGGCACGCAGAGAATGAACTAATTGAATCATTTCATCAAAAATTTAATGATTCTGGCCCTACTCTTATTCACAGAAGACAGAGGATGTCATCTTCAGCAAATGATACTAAACGCTCAACTTGCACAGCTCAAAATGCAAGGAGTCATCAGCTTTAGCATGTCGTTTCATAATCTCTTCAAGCTACAGTTACAAAAATATGTTCAATCATTTTGACTCTGTCTACATATTCATCTCAAACTTGAATCAGAGTAAACAATGCATACATGAGCATCTCAAGTATCAATGGCACCAGATAATAGTTTCCAGGAATCTTTCCTATCAATAAAATCCGTTCAGCAATAGAAGAGACGACTACCAAGAAGCCTGACATTTGAAAAAGGAAATTTACAGCAAAGGCTAAAGTTCTTCAAACATCTTGCAAGGAAATATTTCACCTCAATAAATTATCGAAGTTGGATTCACCTAACTTCGTGATAATCACATTGGACACAGAATTAGGTTCTGCAAAAAATTCTCTCCAAATGTTCACTTAAGTTTATATGTGCCAACTAAATGAATCTGTTTGGCAGATACAATATTATAAACTCAATCATTTTCCCCCGACTATATATATATATATATATATATATATATATATATTTCTTCCTTTCTTTCTTTCTTTCAAGGCACAATGAACATGATAATGAAATCATATGCTAAGGTTTACCATTATATAAGAAAGGTTATTAGTCAGGTCCCACCTCCAAATCGATAGCTTCAATACATGCCTTAGTTTCAAACAATTGGAGGTAAAATATATATTCAATTGGACAGTGCTCTTAAAACATAGTGTCAATATTATAATATTTTCCTTCAGCTTATTGAAGAATCAGGCCATCCACAAATATTTGCCTAAGACTTTGCTTTTGGCCAATGTTCTACTCAACAATAATACTAATGGAAAATAAATATTCAATATCCCTGGCAAATAATTATTCAAGTTGCATCCTCTGTGCGTAAACTTTGGCAAAGAAAAAATTTATTAAATTTCAAATGTTTTGCCACATGCATCCACAATACTAAACTTCAAGGAATGGTTAAAAGAAATTAATTAACTCCTCCACCTTAATTTCCTTTTGGCTAATGCTTGAAAACATTTAATAGCACCACATGCACCTCAGAAATATTTGCCGCTTATTTATCACAGTTCTTCTTTATTATCTCGTTGTATAAGGTAGTTGTATAATTTTAAGGAGAAAGTATATTAATGTTGCGCAATCTCCATGCCTGATATATGTAGCAATATGTCAAATATTAAATAAAATCACCGTCATATTTTAATTGTTTTGCCCAGGTAAAATGATGGTTCCTTCAGCTAAAACCTTGTGTAAATTTGTCTTTGATATAGCTTCACATGCTGGCAGGAAAACCAGCTCCAATACCACCGTAATATCCATAACTAGATATTTGCCCGAATCTCACACATAAATCTCAGAAATTTTTAAACAACAATTTCATGCAATGTATTTCAGATTTAATCAGCAAAACCCCATAAAATATCCATATAAAAAAAGTCTCAGAAATAACTTTTGCATTTAATCTCATCAGCAAGATAACAGGATCCAATCGTAATTACAGAAACTACAATCAGATTAGATGAAATAAAATTTAGATTTAAAGCACAAACTGAGATACCTCTGTGATATCTCCAGCAGAAAATAGGTTTCCATCCACTGCCTCCAAGCTCGAGAATTTCCGTCCTCTCACCAGCTAAAAGCTAAAGCTATCGAACCTCTCCAAGAGAGAAAATTGAGATACAAAATAATAAAGCAAGTATGCTGAAAAGGCCTCCTCTACCTTCCTTTAAACACAACCCGATGACTCTTCACATTCCCTCTTCAATTGCTTAATTTTCTTTTCAAAATAATACTTTTTTCCCCACTAAGGAAATAAAGTGCCCATAATAATGTGACATTTAATAATATGAACTTTTTAATCAATTAATTATTCAGGCATAAAAGTCACTGATCAAATGGACTCTAATATGCATGTGTGATAGCTCATTGGAAAGGTCTCGACGAGATGCTCTTAGTCCAACCCTGAAATGCCAAGAATCTTGAGCTTGATAACTTATTAAAAATAGTAAGTATCTAGAAACCCCACTGAAACGACCTCAGATGGCCGGCAACTAGAACTGCCTATGCCAAAACATGATCTGATCCCAGAGAAAATCCAGTTAACCCACAGGACAAAGGAAAAGCAAGCTAAAGACGCAACAAAATTCACTGTCCTAGAAAAGGGGACATGACAGCATGTGATACAATAGAAGATCATTCACAAATGGCGGGTTGTCCAGTATTAATAGCTCCTTGAGATATTTATATCTCTTCGTATCTAATGATTGTGACAGCATAATAGTGTGGGAACCTAGTATTGGAATGATTGATGCTTACTTCAGTGGTATATTGCCAAGTGGCTTTACAATTTGGATACATTGCTTATATCAAAGTAGAACAACGGATTAATGGAGCAGTTTTCCTATGGATGATATAAGACCCACATATTGTGGTCATAGCGTGCAAATGTTGATTGCTTGAGGGAAAGCAATCTCTGGGAAGGGAGGACCATAATGTCCGCTTTTTTTGGCCTTTATCATCAATGTGTTGTTAGCCCTTCCCACCATAGCCCTACAGGCTAAACTGATCTTTAGAGATGATCTATGCGAGCTTCAACTTAGGCACTTTCAGCTGTTGGACAATCAAAGTACTTTTGACAGTGTTTTTGAATGCTTACTATGTTTAGTAAGTCACATGGGTTCAGTTTTTGGCCATTGCAATTTTGGAATTGGTGCATCTTGCCAACAACATTTTGACAACTTGTTACACTAGGCTTTCTAAGTTTGATAGGTTATTTATTTTAATGCCAGAATATTCAATAGTCTATTTATTATACCACTTTATTATTAAATAGAGACATTAATTAAAAGAGGTATAAGACATAGACGAAATACGAAGAGTAAAGCAGAGGGAAAGGAAGAGACATAGAGATGGCTACAAAAGGACCTTTAGAGACTCATTCTCTCCATGCTTGGATTTGTGATTGATTTTCCAATTTCTCATTGAAGAATTCTGGGAAGCTTCTAGCTTTCTCTTGCTGAACATTAGAGGATAGAAACCTTCAGGATGTTAATGTTGTAGCTTCAATCGGATTGAATGGACCTATATATATATATATATATATATATATATATATATATATATATATATATATATATATATATATATATAAAATTGTTAATATATTGTCTAATGATGATTAACTTATAGTTTACCATATAGAGACATGTCTCCTCTTCTCATATTCATATGACATTCAAATCTGCATTTGGAATACACAGAAATAAATGGTAGTGTTATTACATTTGCAAAACACGATCATATAAAACTCAACATAGGATTCTCAATGGAATGGATGGAAACCCAATTCATCTTCAGAGCGGATTCGCAACGGAGTTCACCTTGCATTTCAAGTTCTTTCTTATTATCCAATCTGGCTGTAACCTTACGTATCAAGTTATCGTATTGTTGGTTTATAATGCTATTACTATTTATTGAATATTCATAAATGAGCATCTGTTGGCTAATATTGCTGTCTTTTATTGCATAAATTCTTTGTAATATTTCTGGAAATATCTGAGGAAAATTGGGAAAATATCTGGGCAAGATATTACATAAGGTTATGATGGCAATATTGAAATTCACAACTGGTCTCTTTTGAATATTTAGTATCTTCTGCAACCAAATGGTTGTCAATAAAAAAAAACTATATTTACAAAGTGATCTCATATGGTTCAGAAGCAAATTAAACAAACAATTACTTTATAAGCAGATAAAGATTTATTTTTCTACAAAGTTATTTAATGGTTAAAAAATAAAAATTGCAGAAAGACCCCAAAAAGGAGTAATAAAGGAAGGTTGTGAGAAGACATTTCCGTATTTTGGATTTTGGATTATTTGGCATTTTTCTAGATCCTCAATTGGGGAGAAAAGCAATTTTCTACAGCCCTTGTATGAATACCCAAATGTGTAGATTGGTTTCGAGAAAGGAATATCTCCCTAGTTGGTGTAGAGGTGAACTCACAATGGTGCTTAATATTCAAATTGAATATTTGTGCTAAATAGAGAGAGATTCTTCTTTGCATTTAATGTCTAGAGCTTTAAAAGCTTGGCATCCCAAACAAGAGTTCAACTCCTATTTCCCAATTCGCCCTCACTATACAATTGGTCGTAACAAGCAAGGATTTCTTTACGACGGATATAAAAAATTGTACCAGGTTTCTATGAAGGCATCTAGGTCTTAAGAAGTGTCACACCCTTGAAAGAAAGATTCCTAAGCCTAGTAAATCATTCATTTCTTATTGTTTGTGTGATGATGTAAAGCCTCCAATTTTTTAGAAGGGAATCCTCTTATTTAGGATGAGACTGATAGTTCAACTATTGAACATCCTGAGCATGTGGAGCATTGTACAAGGCTTGATGAACCATTTTAGACGCTCGAAGACAACTTCTTATTTTTTATTGGGGTCCCAATTTCTCAGAAGGCGACTAGGAGATGACCAGCTATGTTGTATGAGTTGTTTAGGAAGATCGAAGACAACTTTCTATGTTTTAGAAGGAATCATATATTTTAGGAGATTGACGGTTGATCTGGTACTTCGACATCTCCAGAAAACCAAGTGCATCATTGACTTTCAGTTGCAATGGTGAAGTAATGGTTTTAGAATAAAATTAAAATATTTAAGTATTTACTTTAATATTATATTTAAATTAAATAAAAGTACTTTATGTGGAAAGTTGTTTTATTACAATGTAATACAGTCTCTTAATAAAGAGGGCCACCATGAATTTTGATGCCACCCTAGGTGATATAAGTGTTTTTAAAAACAAAATAATAAAAAGGAAAGTTTATGAAAAGATGTGCTATTTTGGAGGAATAAATGATTAATCATTAAGTAATGAGATTTTATTAACAAAAAGAATTTATAAAATGCTAGCAACCCCAAAAATTGTGTTTTTTTTTGGGAACATAAAAATTGGAGGCTTTTGATTTTTAATTCCTGAGAATTGGAAATTGGAGATTTTTGGCTTCTTGTGGAGAGCAAGTGTTTCAATAGCATTTTAAACTTTGAGAATGAAATTATAGAAAGATAAGAAAGATCACCCAAGAGCATTCTACGAGTTATATTATTTGAAAAATCAATAGAAGGATTTATTCTCCAAATGCAACAGGAAAAATTGGCAGGGTTCATTGTTAAGTAGGAGATAATTTCCACAGCAAGTCAAACTATGATATTGCTATCAGGATTTAACTATGTAATTTTTGAGTCAAACTCATTGGCCCATATTTCATGAGTAATTATTCAACATGAACCCATCTCTCATGAGAATAAATGGAACATTTAGCACTCATTGGATCTAGGTAATGCTCACAAAGGTGAAGCACCAGGACTTCCCGAGAGATCACCCATCCTAGTACTACTCCAGCTTGAGCGCACTTCACTAAAGAGTTTCCTCCATGGTTAAACCCACTATGCTTGCAACCCAATTTAATTTTCAAGATAAAGGTAGATCTAAACATTTTCGACACCCTACAACAGTTTTATGTGCATCTAGAACGGGCCACACAAACACCAATTGCACACATGTATAATTTTTCTAGGAGGTGACATTGAAGATTTCAAAATATATAAAGATCAGGATTCTTGTTGTTACTTCAGATTACACAAATTTATTAGAATTATCCTATCCATCAGCAAGTTATTAAATATTCCAGTTAGTCATTGGAGTTGGATTGTCTGGCAACCCTATGGTTTAAGAGAATAAGGTTTATTACTCAGTATGTACTAAAATATATAAGTTCCGCTTTTAGCTTTGTGGTTGTAGATTACAGTTTAATTTATTTTTGTCCAAGTCCTAAATTTTGTTGAGAAATGAGGATTGCTTGTAGATGTAACTGCATTGCCTGTAAGGTATATCTTTTCCAATGATAGCGATATCACTCGTATTTATATTAAGGAAGAGACATGGGGAGACATGTCTCCTCATGAGACATCTCTATCCACTTTTGTCTAATTAATATAATACCAAATGATTATTTGATAATATAATATATATATGCACTTTAGTCTCATAATTTATCCAACTGAAGCTACCAAACATCAACACTTCCTCTTAGCTAGGGAGGATAAACACATGACTATATATTACCTCAATGTAATATAAAGATATTGGGAGTAATGGCCTCCAAAATGTCAACTCATTTGACATTCACCATGTACTCTTTGAACAATGGCCTCCTAAATGTTGAGTTGCAAGATATTCACCAAAACTGTGAGTAATGGCCTCCTGAATGTCAACTCATTTGATACAGACCACGCACTTTGTGTAAAGGTATGTGCACGTACATTCTCATAATGCTTACCATATGAATATCCACCATGAAAAGTATAATCTATCATGATCTTCATAGATATCATAAGATATCCATCATAATAGAAAACTAAGTTATTGTAAGATCATCACCTTTCAATAAATTTTGTAAATACAAGTGATAATCATTTGGAAGTTGTCACTTCCTCATATGTACACAAGGGGTAGGCCCATTAAAATCACCCAGTCACACACATGAACTTTGTAACTCCCTCTGAATATCAATCTTCATAACTGCTCATCTAATGTTACCTTTGAAGAGGTGTCAAACTCCCTCTGAGTCTGAAATCAATCTCCCTTTTCCGACAGTAACATTCTAGAAAAATATCAATGCAAATAACTCTCATAGTACCTATTAAAACAAAAAGAAGAGAAAGACTACTATAATGACCAAAGGCAATAATAATAATTTATATATATATATATGCACTTCATATTTCTTTATCATTGGTTATTTGTTCATAGACATTCTAGAGTGATAGTTGTGCCTCCTTTTTGTCCATGTAGCTTTAAGGGTGACACCAACTTTGCTGTAATTCTCCAAGTGAAATGTGACACCAATTCAGGTTGTATTGTCTTTCTATTACAATTTTCTTGGCGGATTCATCTATCATTTCCATACTCCATAAGTAACTTCTTTTCTCCATTAATTCTCTTGCTATCGTGAATAAAGTTTGATGCTACATGAGTCTCAATCTTGCATAATTCTGAATGGAGTTCTTATCTACTGATTCCATATTCTAAATTGTTATCTGTATCTGACTTCTACAATTCTATACACATCGTTGGTGCATTCTCTTCCTACATAATCGATCTTGGGTCTAATGGTATTGTCATGCGTTGTTGGATCATCTCAAAAAACTTTGTTAATTATATTTATGATAGTTGATTTCCTCAATTCTGCAAGTAAGAATCGATTCCCATATTCTTCCATCACTGTTGGTGTTGTCCAGTCTAATACATATCTCTATGAGTTCACTCGTTGAAGATTGTTGCTTCTAAATGACTTACATGTGAATTTGGCTTGCATTGAATTGTCAATGTTGTTTTTCCATTCCATAATGATAGCACCACAGTCGGGTTGACCGATATATCCATAGCCACATTGATGTCCCCAACCGCCAATGGTTGCTTAGGACAAAAGACTGTATAGTCAGCAGGAGCATTCAGTACCACTGAACGATCAGGGCAACAATATACATCACCTGTAATGTTTACAGTATATTAAATCTTCCCTTCTCAATGATGACCACATGATGGAAGTGGTTGCCGCTTGGTGTGGGAGATGCAATCAACGTGATGGTATAGTCCTTCTGACAAGCATCTGCAGTATATGGAGTCCTAGCCCCAAATATTTATCTGTCGCACAGTCCTTGTTTAGTGGTGCAGAATTATTGGTTACCGTGCCTTGCCGTGGGTTCTACTTTCCATGTTTTATTCTCCTTGCATGTACATGGATTCTTGTATGTGTGGCAATAATTCTTGTTCTTTATTTATTGATTTTTTATTTGATTTACATCTGCAAGTAAGGCTCTGATACCATGTAGAGAAATGAGGATCACTTGCAGATGTAACTGCATTGCCTGTAAGGTATATCTCTTCCAATGGCAGTGATATCACTCTATTTTATATTAAGGAAAAGACATGCGGAGACATGAGACATGTATATCCATTATTGTCTAATTAATATAATAACAAATGATTATTTAATAATATAATATATATATATATATGCACTTTAATCTCATAGTTTATCCAATTGAAGCTACCAAACATCAACAAATTCCTATTTGCATTTCAGTTATGAAGTATTTTAGAATTTTTACATTCTCTTTCTAACAATTCCAAAACTTGAAAAAGTAAAAACTCAAAACTAAATCAGAGAAATCAAAAGTAGCAAAAAAATCAAAAATTTTAATCCAGATCAGGGCTGGGGCATTTCAGTGGTATCAAAGCAGAGTTTCTCACATTTCAGTTAATTGGAGGCCTTACTACCATTTCTTGAGAACAAGCAATCTTGGGGAGGGCAGACTGTAATGTACCCATTTCCTAGGTCAGTATCTTTTGTGGGGGTTAACCTATCAGCAGGGGTCTTGTATGTTATTACAATGGGTAGGGAGCCCGTTAAAGGGTCCTTTGGCCCTTTGGAGGTTGAGGAGCATTTCAGGAAGGGTTCCTCTTTTTTAGAAATGATGGTTCTATTGACCACCCAGAGCATGTGGTCTTGCAGCGGACTTGTAGAGCCATTTCAAATGTTCACTGGCAGTCTACTATTTTTTAGGATGGTCCTTATTTATTAGAAAATTGGGAGATGATCTGCTATCTGTATGAGCCATTCTGAAAGATTGGAGATAATTAACTATTTTTTTGGAGACTGGGAGTTGACCTGGTATTCTTCACATCACCAAGAGACAAGGTGCATCATCAGTTTTCAATTGGAGGGCCCAGGTGATGGTTTCAGAAAAAAATTAAAATATTTACTTTATTGTTTTAATTAAATAAAATTGATGTACTCTATTTATAGAATTACATTGTTATAATTTAATAGTCTCTTTTAATAAAATGGGGCCACCGTGAAGTTTACGCCAGCCAAGGAGGTATAAATGTAATTTGAAAGGGGCATTGCAGAGTTGATCTAACCGACATCAACCAAGCAGAAATACATCTCATGATCTAATTTCAATCAAAAGACACGTTAGACATTCATATATCAAACAGTTGCTAACTGGGTTTTGATCCAAACAATAAAACTCAGCCATGACCTGTGACTTTTGCACACAATGACTATTTTAAAAAGAAGATATTTGAGTTTATATGATCCTGCTACCTATGTCAGGCCCTTGCAAGCTCTGCAGGGCATACCATGCAAGAATTGATTACCAAAGAACAGTATCACTGCCTCAACCAATATGCAGCTTAATAAAACACTTTTCAGGTAAAGGGGTAGATAGAAATGATCAAGCAAATAAAGAACATTAAACCAAGCACAGTATGATACACAGAGAGACTAATAGTTTCCAAAACAAGCAGGTAAACATAAACAAGTCTTGTTCTATCACTGTATGTAATATTCAGATAAATTATACTGTATTGGTAGCATAAGCCCTGGAAAACATGAAGTACCTGCTTAAGCAATTCAATTTCTGTTTCTGACAAGCCTCTCCTGCAACAGAACAAAACAAATCATCAAACAAACAATTTGACAGACATAATTACAGTGAAATTTCACATACTACTCTTACTAAAATATCAGAGATAATATATTTCTTTGTATCAAGCCAGAGATCTTACCTATAGCCATATGTACGTCGACTAGGCATACGGTTGGGGTTAAGAACAAATATATTATACGCATCATTGAGTTCAAGGTACTCGACAAGACTTGCGAAGAAAAAATCCATCTCATCAATATTGACTTGCCATAGAAGCTCCTCATCAGACCTGCATATTATACAAGTTAGACCAAAGAGGTAGGGACATATTTGAGTACTCGTTCGCATAAAGAAGAAAATTTCTTTCATAAAATAGTGGACGCTATGTAGTCATTTTATGTCAACATTTGTAGGAATGAAATTTCACAATCAAATAATAATAAGAGAGAGTATGCACCGGGTATCTGTTAAATTCTCCCTTCGGGACAAAACCTTTATTGCACGCTCAAATACTTCTGTAACCTTTTCACTCATTTCTATGGCATGCACTGAAAAACTGCAAAACATACCCAAAATCATCCATTTTGCAGATGCATTGCCTATGTTTATCAAAAGAATAATTGTGCCCTGCCATAATCTTAAACTCTCAAGCCATTTAGAATAAATCATAAAAAATAATTTCATTTCAAAGTAATTGAATTTAAACCAAACAAAAATATTAGAAAATATTAGAAAATTGAATCATCACTTGTAATTAACAGAGCTTATGAGTGGAAGATGGTGACGCTGAACCCCGTCTGCTCTAACCCTGTAAAATGGAGTCAGTGCCTCTCCAAGTTGAGGAATTCGAGTATGCTCAAAAACATGATCTATTTTAGTAAACCATCTTTCAAGTTCTTCTGGTCCAAGTTTGAATTCTGTCATACATGCAACATGAAATAAATCAGAAAGAAATCTAAGATAACATAGATTAAAATGCATAATGAAGACCAATTAACATATCATAGCCATAAACATCTAGCTTAAAAAGCCAAGTTTCATTAGATTATCATATTATTCTTTAGCATCAATTATTGATTTCCTCTAGGCAAGAGCCTACAACACAAGGGTAAATTGTCAGCCTCTTATCTGGGAGGTCTTAGGGTCGATTCTACCCGAGCTTAACAAATTATTATTATTATTCTTGGCTTTGGTCTCTTACCTATCAAAAGAAAACTATTGGTTTCTTCCGAGTATATTGACAATGTTCATTGCAACCCTTGTTCTTTTTAAAAATATGTTCAAAATTTTCACATTTCTGAGGGCAAACATCAATATTAGCTGCACATTCCAAAATGTTGCAAGTAACAAAGCCTTTATATAGAGATACAACTGTCACCTGACTCATCTTTTATTTGTTGACAACCTCTTTAGGAGGTAAGCCCTTGACAAATTCTTTAGGAGGCATATTAAAATAGAAATCCGGATTCTGGAAATCTAAGAATACTTTCTAGTTTTTGGCAGATTTAATGGGCTTGACCCTATGATGGAAGGATAAATTCGTGACACTTCACTATCAAAAGCATCAGAAAAAGTCTGTTGATCTTGGGTGTTGCAGAAGCCACAACACATAATTACCTTGATTGCCTTTACCCTCAAAACCCACAAAGATGAAATTTATTGGAATTGGAAGATATATGGCATCCACAGGTGACATCTTCAAGTAGGTTGCCATGAAACCTGCAAGATAAGAGATCACAAGTTATTAATTTATTTGTGAAGTTGCGCACCTGATACTTTGGCTAGACCATACACAATGCAAACGTCAAAATCCAGTTTAACAATTTGCTTCCATGTGCTGTCACTTTTCTATGATTTTCACTAATCAAATGAATTTCTCAGCTAGAAGACCCAGTCTCTATGCCAGTACCTGCCTTTGTATAGTTCAACAAAGCCATCTTTCCTGAACCAGAATGGTCTGAAGTTTCAAGGTCCTCGAAGGCTGCAAGTAAGATAGCCATAAAAAGCATTATACTTAAAAACAAAGCAACAGGATCCCAAATTATACGAACAATAACTTACAGAAAGAAAAAAATGCTAAAATGAGCTCTATGTATGCAACTGTAAGTAATACAAGTATTCAAAAGGTTGTTAAAATCTTATAATCTAACTCCTCCTGGAACTTTAGAATTGTACTTGGGATGACTATATATAGAACCTATTGGGAGCCTAGCTAGATGTGGCAAATATTTTGTGCCATTAAATGATTTGTAATTGTCAATCTCATTAAAAATATTAGTACCAGCTCGTTTATGCATTTATTATTTTCCATGGACGGACCAATGAAAGGTATCATATATTTTATTCAAGCCATCTATATGAGGAGCTCTAGTTTGCAATCCAAACATGAGATTCATCCTGCTGGTGGATCAGGTGGTGGGATCTGAAATGTTGATCTAAAACAATACTCATGGAGTTCGTTCAAAAATTGTCTGCAAATATTATGGACAGTAACAAATATTATGGACAGTAAAAGCCTTGTTTGGGGTTTTAGTTCTTTCTAAGTTTGGTACTATTGTATGTAAAGGTAAGTGTTTGATTATGCAATCTAAATAGATTCGGCTTTGAATGGAGTTGAGGACAGAATATGGTGAGTAACTACTATTAGATATTAATGGTTCTTTATCAGATTCATTAAATCATTAAGGTTATAGAAACACGTTATTTTAAGCCTTTGATACCTTCAGATGATACAATGGTTGTAGATACAATGCTGAGGGTCATTTCATAATTAAGAGAAAGTTTAACAAAAAGACATAACTGGAATATATATATATTTCATGAATTTTTATGTGTCCTGATGCAAGGCAACTTTACACTTGATTGAACTCTTCAACAATAAGAACTATCTTATAGGGAGAACAACTTGTCACTATTCGCATCAATTTTCCATGAGGATCAAACAAGTATACCAAGAAATGTTCAAGGGCGATTCTAACACAAACATTTGAGGTCGAGAGCAAGAAAGGATTCAAGGACAAGATTCCCATCACGGGAATGGCCTTGATGATGGTCGAATCCTACAAGGAAATGGATTAATGAAGATTTAACAAGCCAAGGAAGATGTTAACATGTTCAAAGGATTGCTCCAACGAACAAGTCCCACAATGAAAAGAAAAAAGAACTCCAAATAGTGAAGGTGGAAAAACAAAGGGTTCACGCATTACAAAATCAAGACATCCAAGGGAAAGAACTCCAAAAACAACAAAGAATTCCTAAGAATAGTAAGTGGAATTAAGATAAAGACTGCAAGAGAAAAGAGACATACATGTTCATAATGATAAGTTGTATGATGACTAGGCAGCTTCCTTACTTCCTATCAGTCCTCAAGCCTTTGAATTTTGTCATTGGCTAATTTTGCGGTGCTTCATTTCTATTGGCTATTCTCGGTTTCTCTAATTAGGGTTTGTAATGGATTGATCTAGGCCATTAATTTTAAATAAATCTTGGCCATACATTATAATTGGGGCTCCTATATAAACTCCACCCCTCTCGTTTGTAAAGCAAGACTTGTTGAAATTGTTGCTATGATATTGTCAAATTGTTCTTAATTCACTTTATGATGAATTGTGTAACATTTTGGAGCATTGCTAGGTTCCTTCATTTTCCTCACATAGATTAGGTCAGTGATCATGAAACAATCTTTCTGGAACTTGTCTAACCATACCACTAGCTACTTGTTGATTATATGTTTGCCTTCTGTGATCAACTGGAAGTTTAATGAGCTTTACTTCAATTGTTGCTTGTACATTGATATGCATCGATGGATGGTGTTAATGAAATGGTAATGGTTTGAGCATCTTACATCTACTTTGGGAAATTGCACTAGCTTGGTTGATACTGATGGCTAAACTAAGCCTAGCAGCGTCGCAAAGACATTCACAATTTCTTGCATTGTAGGAGTAGAATACTTCTCTAAACTCTTATCCTCTGTAGTTTGTTGGATGGAAGAAGTTAAAAACAAGTGTGGATATCCATTGAATGAATAGTATAAGTCCCTTTGTGATAACCAGCATATCACATCATAAAAAACTAAGTAAAAGTTCACAATTAAGAATAAACCTTCAAGTTGTCTCATTTAACAGCAAAACCCAGATACATTGTTTCACATATGAGCATCCTTATTCAAGAGAAGGTCGAGTATTTAGTGTTTCACTTTAAAGCATTGGATATTTGATTTTGCATGCCATAGTGGAACAAACTAACATCTACACCTAGGTAGTCCAAGTCTTCCTCACTAAAATTCTGGGGGCTTGTCTTCTATCAGGCTACCTCCTGAAAATTCACTCTAGTTCAGTTCTACAACTCAAGAAATCACACCCAAGCACTCCTAACAGAATTGTCATAAACCCTAATTGATGTATAATGAACATAGTGTGTGTGTGTGTGTGTGTATATATATATATAATTTTAAGTATTTCTCTAAATAAACAGGTCCTTATCATAATGTATCAATTAATTAAAATATTTATTATATATTATGAATAATAATCGACATAAATAACAATAGCCCACTTCTAATCTATATTGATAAGGAGTCCATTTATAATCAATACAAACAATAATGAGTAGTCCATCGATAATCAATATCAATAATTAATTAATAGTTATACAATTTATATTATTGATAATACTAAACCATATGCATCATCAAGCATTATCAATCAATATACAATTAATATTTCCCTCAATACATATCAAGGCAAATTAACAAAGTAATTGGTTGTAATTATTAATAAACTAGAAAACATGTATCATGGGTCGACGAGCTTTATAAAGTCACAAACATGAGCCATATGTTAGGATTACTTTTACAGAAAATAACAATTGCATGCAAATATAACCAATATCACAAAGGAATAAAGCACAAATAAATGGAACAGAAGAACCCTAACCCTAATCAATATAACCCCATACTTAGCTATATATTCTTGAAAAACTCTAACCCTTATCCAATATTACATGACTTATGTAGGCTTAACAAGTTAACCCTGAACATACTTGACGAGTCAACATTGGGAAATGGTTAACAAGTCAACCCGAAAATGCTTGACGAGTTAACCAAATAAAAAAAATGCCTTATGAGAAGTGTATGGTACTTGCCTAATCAGTCACCACAAATCAACAATCTCCCACTTGGGGACTAATCAGGTTCCACACTAAAACCACCTCCCACTTGGTGATTGATCCTCTAGCCACACCACTACCCTTGAAGATCCATTTGATTAATGTACCCTAGACTCTGTTGTTTTTTTATTATGTTCAGTCTAGAAGACCAACCGAAGTTGAAGAGGAGTTCAAATTATCCCTTGGAACCATCTCAATAAAAATATCAGTTGGATAGTTATCTACATGGATCTTTTCCATCTTTAATTGTCCATCATCCAAAACTGACTAAATGAAATGATATTGCAACTATATACATGTTTTGTCTTGGACTGTAATGCAGAATTGTTGGTAAGATGAATAGCACTATGGCTATCTGTATATAGATAGTTTCTAGTATGTAAGTGTTTCAACTCTTCCATTAAAGATTTTATCCATATCATCTCTTTAGTTGCCATTGTAGCAGCAACATACTTTGCCTCTGTAGTGGATAAAGCATTCACCTTCTATAATCAAAAATACCACTCATTGTTGTCTCACCAATAGTGAATACATATCTTGTAGTACTCCGCCTGAGATCTAAATCTCTTGTCAAATATGAGTCAACAAAGCCTTGTAAATCAATAGTAGAGCCCCCAAAATGCAACCATTAATGTACCTCTCAAGTATCTAAGATAACATTTGATTGCATTCCAAAGCTCAATTCCAGGATTAATCATATACCTACAAACGACTCCCCAACATATCCAATATCTGGTCTAGCACATACCATGACATATGTTAAACTATCTACTACTAAAGCATAACGTGCCTTGAACATTTTATCCTCCTCTTCTTGTGTCTATGGACAAATCTCCTTAATCAATTTCAAATGACTAGGCGAAAGTGTGCTAACTGCTTTTGCATTCACCATATAAAATCTCTACAACACCTTTTCAACATAGTCAGCCTAATATAGAGTTGATTTTCTGTTTTTCCTATCTCTCCAAATTTTCATACCAAGAATTTGTTTTGTTGCCCCCAGATCCTTCATCGCAAAAGAATTTGTTTATTGTTGTTTCAACACCTTAATATGATCCATGTTTGACACCACAACAAGCATATCATCAACATACAAACATAAAATATTATAGCTATCATCATCCAACCTCTTAAAATAAATACAATGGTCTAAATGACACCAATTGTATCCATACTCAGTCATAAAGCTATCAAATTTAATACAGCATTGCCAAGGTGCTTACTTCTGTAAAGATTTTGCAAATTCTGAACAACCAAACTGATATAATGCCTTTCTCTATTTGCTAAAGATGATCTTGAATATATCAGACCTGTATATGAAGTGCTATTTCAAGTATAATAATTATTTTGCAAATGTTTTATACTTGCTACAAATCGTATATGACAATAATGCTAAAGGAACAGACCTTATGTTTTTCATGTGTCCTTTATCCACATCCTTACCACTTTATTTATATGGCAACCAAGAGCCATGTCCTAGAAAGAACATGACTCTTTCCAAGTCGGCCCTCTATATAAACTCACAATTATCTTGCCACGATCAGTGTCTCAAGGATATTATGATTAGTTAGTAAATATAATAACTATACTATTCAAATAGAACATAATAAGTGCTCCCATTGAAGATGTCGATTAGATTATGCAACTAAGGTATTTAAGCGACCAATCCTTTCTCAGGATCTCCATACTTTACTAGATTCGATGATCTGTAATTCAGACCAGTTATGATTATCAAAGTTACATAGAATTAACACTTCCTCTTAACTTGATAATCATACTGAGAGATGACATATCTAGCACCATCAATAAAGATGAATAAGCATAGATTGATACTCTATATCTATCTGAATCTTATAAGCATGTGGTATCATTGAACACATGATACTATGTCATATTACTATCCTTGTGATATGACTTATCACTTATACTAGTGATAACAGTATTGCATGAAATGCAACATATAGGATAAAATCTGGAGAATAATTAAATTCTTCATTTATCCAAGTTGTGATTCATAGCTACTGGCAGGCCTATATCACAATATGATCTTGAGTTAAGATCTACCAGTACACAGGATAAAATCTGGAAATTGACTAAATTCTTCCTTTTTCCAAGTTGTGACTCATAGGCATAGAAATGTCCACATAACAATATGATCTTGAACTCATCCAGCTCTGACAGTAGTTCTCTATTGTTCAATACATTATTTTAGAGATCATCATCTCTCATAATGTCTTTTATACAAGTGTTCATTATCTCAAAGATTGTCACCTCTTAGATAATGAATACAAATGGTGAAGCCCATAACAGTCAATAACCTGACAATAATAATTTTAACTCAAAATTATGTCATTAATAATTAAAGAATACGAATGTATTATAATTCAACCATACCAAGTCTTTTCCTGAAGTGATCTATCTTCACTCGAGAGAGAGGTTTGGTAAGAATATCTGTTGTCTAATTTGCAATGCAAATGTATTCTAATTTTACAGTATTCTTGTCTACCATATCTCTTACATAATGGAAAAGAATTTCAATATGCTTGGACCTGTCATGTAAAACTAGATTCACAGAAAGCTTGGTGGAACTCTGATTATCACAATGAATAATAGTAGGATTCATGGGTTGACCAAATAATCTCACAAGTAATTTTCTAAGCCAAACTACCTCTTGAAAGGCCATTGTTGTGGCAATGTATTCAGCTTTTGTGAAACTATGTGCTACTGATGCCTATTTTCTGCATATCCAAGATATCATCGTTGAGCCTAAATTGAAAAAACATCTTGAAGTGTTTTTCCTATCACTACACTTCCAACCCAATCTGGGTCTGTGTACCCATGTAAGCCCAAGTCAACTTTCTCATACTTGAGCCCAAGGTTACGAGTGCCTTATAAGTATCTCATAAGGTGTTTGACTGCAACTAGGTGAATCTCTTTTGGCTCACACATAAACTAACTTAAGGCATTAATAGCATAGCAAGTATCAAGTCTTGTATTTACCAGGTACATAAGAGACCCAATCATCTGTCTGTAAAGAGTAGAATCTATAGAGGGTGATTCTATAGTTGCTTCCTTAAATTTGTGTAGATTAGTCTCCATTCGAGAAGACATAGGTCTGCAGTTCCACATTCCAAATCTCTTCAAGATGTCTAATGTATACTTTCCGTGATTAAGTATGATGATGCTAGAGTTTTGCCACACTTCCAATACTAGGAAGTAATGAAGGAGTCCTAAATCTTTCATTTCAAATCCTCTGATTAGATCTTTCTTGCATTGATCTATAAGATGATCATCACCTTTTATTAACAAACCATCAACATGTAGTATCAAAATTATCATATCATCTTTATCCTTTTTATAATAGATATTTGGATCAGCTTCATTCTTGGAGAATCCGAAACTGGAGAGATACTTATCAATTCTTTCATACCATGCCCTTGGAGCCTGTTTAAGCCCATAGAGAGCTTTTTGGAGCCTACAAACAAAGAGTTTAGGGTTATGAGTTTCAAATCCTTCAGGTTGTTCCAAATATACCTCTTTTGTAATCTTTCCATTCAGGAATGTTGTTTTCACATCCATCTAATTTACTTTCCATCCCTTCGATGCTACAATAGCTAGGACTGCTCTTATAAAGGCATATCTGGCAACTGGAGCAAAGGCTTCTTCATAATCAATTCCCTCCTTCTGAGAGAATCCTCTGGCTACAAATCTGGCTTTATGTTTTTCAATGCTACCATCAGCAAAATGCTTGATTTTAAATATCCATTTAGAAGAAACAACAAATTTTTCTTTAGGCCTTGGAGCAATTTCCCAAACATCATTCTTAATAATGGATTGGTATTCTTCCATCATAGCATCCTTCCAAGTTGTATGTTTAATAGCATCTGAAACATTGGTTGGTTCTTAGATAAATCTGTCATGTTTGTTGCATAACTAAAAAATCTTTTGGGTCTTTTGTTTTCTCTAAAGGTTCCAGATGTTGCAGCGAAGTCTTGTGCTTCCTCTACAGTCTTAATAGCCCAAAGTGGTCTTTTCTTAGGATTTTGAGTTTCCTCAAGATTAAGATTTTGAATTTCATCTTCAATTTCTTCAATGTTCTCCCTCTAAAACTCAGATTCATGATTTTTTTCAAAACTAAGTATATTTGTAGGATCTTCATTACTAAGGGCTCTTTTGAATGCTAAATCTTCTTCAAAAATTACATCCCTACTAAGTTCAATGTTTTTTTGACCAGGTATGAAAACTCTATATGCTTTAGATGTTTCATTACACCCAACAAAAATACCTTTCTTTCTGGAGGGTTCTAACTTAGTTCTCTTTTCTTTTGGAACATGTATTTATATTGGGCACCCAAATATCCTAAGATGCCTTATATTTGGTTTAACCTTAGAAAAGACTTCTTCAAGAGTTTTATCTCTAAGGTGGGAGTGAGCACTTTTGTTATGAATACAGACAATAGTACATGAGGCTTCTGCCCAAAGATAATATTCTAAATTTTCATCAAATATCATTGCTCTTTGTGCTTCTATAATTGTTCTATTCTTCCTTTTTACTACCCCATTTTGTTGTGGGTTATAAGGAGTAGTAGACTCCCTCTTAATTCTTGCTTCTTTACAAAAATCTTTTAAACAAATCTGAAGTATAATCCCCTTTATTATCAGTCCTAAGAGATTTAATTTTGTGTCGTAATAGATTTTTAGTTAACATTTTGAATTCTTTAAATCTCTTAAGGATTTCTTTTGATTCTTTACATTTTAAGAAGTAAATCCATATTTTCCTAGAGAAATCATCTATAAAAAGTATATAATACCAAAATCCTCCAAGAGAAGGAACAAACATAGATCTACATAAATCCAAGTGGACTAATTCCAAAACATTGTTAGGTTTTCTAGTGCTATCTTGAAATGGACTTTTGGTGTTCTTACCTAGAGCACATCCTTTGCATATGCTTGAATGATCGTTATTCAACTTAGGTGAACCAGTAACCATCTTCCCCATTGTCAATAAGGCTTTGAAGTTTAGATATCCTAACCTTCTATGCCACATTTCGTTTATATCAGCAGCTTCATGAATTAAGGCTTGAATAGGTTCTATGTTTAATTTATACAAGCATCCCTTTCTTTGACCAATCAACTTTGATTTCTTAAATGAAGGAGCTCTTAGACCAAGTCATAACTTTACCAGCAATGAATGCAACATTATGTCCATCATCTTCAAGTGTTGTAACAGAGATTAGATTCCTCTTTATCCTTGGTACATAGAGTACTCTTTTGAGATGGAGAGAAATACCCGACTTCAATTTCAAGGTGCAATTGCTAATTACTTTGATTGAATGAGTGGAATTATCACCTATGGTAACTTCACCATTAACTTCTTTTGATATTGAGTCTAGTACTTCTTTGTATCATGTAATGTGTCGAGATGATCCACTATCACTTATCCATGCTTTGCTTGATACTTCATTTGATAGTGCAGAATACAATACACGTTTCTCAGAATCATAGTTTTCTTCTTTATTAGTAACGTTTGTACAGTTTACTTGTTGCTTTGTATTCTCAGGGCAATTAGATCTATAGTGTCCAATTTTTTCACAATTGAAGCATTTTATTTTGGATAAATCTCTCTCGGGTTTGTCATTTCTTTGATTACCCTTCTTCTTGAAGTGTTTCTTCTTACCTTTATAGGAATTTCTGTTGAGAACATAAAGTTCTTCGTCTTCAGTTTTCAATTTTCCTCCTTTCTTAAGTTTCTTAGATTCTTCTTGAAGGCGATCTCCTTTAAGTCTATTGAAGTCTGAAAGATTGTCTCTAGCACTTACTCCTTGTATGAATGTTTCCCATGAATCCGGTAACCCATCTATAGCCATAAGTGTTAGCTCTTTGTCTTCAATTATGGTCCCTATACTTGCAAGTTCATCTCTAAGACTAGCCACCCTTAGGAAGTATGAATTCATAGATTCTCCCTTCTTTATCTGTATATGATTTAGTTGCCTTTTTAGTGCAAGAGTTCTAGTTGCATTGTTAACCTCATATGCATTTAATAATGTACTCATCATATTAAATGCTGTCTGATGTTTCACTAGCATTGGTACTATTTCATTTTTAACTCCATCTAATATGATTTGCATGGCTTTCCTGTTTCCTTAACTCCAGATAGTTTTATGAGGATCAGCATCAGGTTGCTTGGATTCTTTATCAACAAACTGTTTCACATCATTCTCTTCAAGAATCATCATAATTCTGAATTTCCAAGCAACGAGGTGTTCTTTTCCATCAAACCTATCTTCGGGTCTAATTGCGCTAGCCATTGAAGGTAGAAGGATGTTGCTAGATATTTTAAATCCGATTGTCAATTTGCAAAGCCTAGGTTCAACTACCAGAGCTCTAATACCATGTAAAGTTTCTGCAAATTCTGAACAACCAAACTGATATAATGCCTTTCAGTGTTATTTGGAGTATAATAATTATTCTACAAAAGTTTTATACTTGCTACAAATCGAATAGGGCAATAATACTAAAGGAGCAAACCTTATGATTTTTGTGTGTCCTTTATCCACATCCTTACCCCTTTATTTATATGGCAACCAAGAGGCCTGTCCTTAGAAAGTACATGACTCTTTCAAGGTCGGCCCTCTATATAAACTCACAATTATCTTGCCAAGAATCAGCATCTCAAGGATATTATGATTAGTTAGTAAATATACTAACTATACTATGCAAATAGAACATAATAAGTGCTCCCATTGAAGACGATGATTAGGTTATGCAAATAAGGTATTTAAGAGACGATCCTTTGTAAGGATCTCCATACTTTACTAGATCTGACGATCTATAGTTCAAACCAGTTATGATTATCAGAGTAGCATAGAATTAACTTCAAGCTATAAAAACTTTTCTTCAATCTACACACTAAATAATCCTTACCTTTGAGCTCAAATCCATGTGGTTGTTCTATATATATATATATATATATATCTTTCTCCTAATCACCATGGAGAAAAGTTGTTTTAACATCAAGTTGCTCCAGATGTAAATCTTCAGTAGCCACAATACTTAAACAAATACGAATATAAGTCATTTAAACAACTGGAAAAATGATCTTATCAAAATTATCTCCTACTTGTCAATACGAATATAAGTCATTTAAACAACTGAAAAAATGATCTTATCAAAATCAATGTCCTTTTTCTATACAAATCCTTTTACAACTAACTTGGCATTAACTCTTTTCTTACTTCCATCCTCATTTTTTAGCTTATAAAACCATTTATTTTGTAAAGCATTTTTACCTACAGGTAACTTACATAATGCCCAAATTTGATTTCTCAGCAAGGAGTCCATTTGTTTTCTCATTGCAGACTCTCATCAAATCTTTGTATCCACTTGCATAGCTTCATCATATCCTTCTAGTTCACTAACATTTGTTAATATAATAAGGTACACAGAGGGTCTTTCAAGAGGTCCACTTAGCCATGTTAACCATCTAACAATCAATGGAGTTTGTGGCAATTGTTGTTGTTGTTGTTGTTGTTGTTGTTGTTGTTGTTGTTACAAAGCATGAGGGACCACTGGAACATCATATTTTTGAGTACCACTCAACACTACATTATCATTTTCTTTCTTCTCATACTATTGCAACAGATCTTTGTACAACACTTTCTTATTGAATATGACATCCCTGCTTCTTTACAATTTTACAATTTTCAAAATCCCAAAGCCTATCTCCAAATTCATCAATGTCATATCCAACAAATATACATTTCTTTCAATTAGCCTCTAGATTGGTCCTATTTTCAGAGTCTACATGTGCAAAAGTTTCATAACCAAGGTTCTGCGAAAAGAATAACTCACCTTCTTGCGTATCAATACTTCCTCTAGAACACCACAACCCAAAAGAGTAGAGGGACCTGTATTAATTAAATAAACAATAGCCTTTACAGCCTCTACCCTATTACAATAATAGATAGTTTCTATTATCTCTGTTTAATATATATAATGGTTATCTATTGTAATCTTTAGTAAGTATTAGAATGTTTCTTATATTTAGTTTTCTATTTCTAGAATGGAATGTTTCTATTCTTTACGATTGTTTCCTAAGGAAACATCGTACAGTCTCTTGTATAAATTGATCTCTTGATCAGTGTTAATAACAAGCAAATATTTTCCAATTACTTCGTAATATGGTATTAGAGCCAATACTCTAAAAAGAATCAAAAATAATTATAAATTTTTGGTTGAAATTATCTATCTTTTATTTATAAAATTATCTACATGCATATTAGCTTCCAACTCTCTATAATCTGACTAGGGTTTCCGTTCTAAGAGATCTAAATCCATCGACTGCTACTTCGGTTTTGCAACCCATTTCTATCCAAATCCATCTGTTTTTTCTTCACATTTCCACCATTTGTGGATTTTTTTTGCAGCAGGGTCATTTTTGTTCAAAACCCTAATTTTTTTGTACCAAATCAAAAAAATTATAGATTCTTGGTGAGTTTTTTGAGATCTCAACTAGGTTGTCTATTTTTTCTAAGTGCCTCAATTTTTGAGCCAACCAATCCAAAAATGGACAACATATTCTTTTTGGGTTTTTCGGGCTCTCTTCTGGGTCACCCTTCAAATTTTCTAGGTCTCCACTCTTTTAGGGTTGCATGTACTTGCATGTTGTTTGCATGAGCTGCTTTACCATGCAAAGTCTCGTGTTTTGCCTCTCTTAATAATTCTAGTGGATTTTCATTAAAAAAATCCTCTTAAAAAAGAAAAAATCTGATGGGTTTTCATTTTTTTCACTAAAAAGAAATTATGGGTTTCTATAAATTTTCCCTTAAAAATTTATGACTTTGTAATTCGCAAAGTTGTGTGGAATCCCTCTATTGGGTTTGTAATTTTTTCCTCAGAAATTATTTGTTGGGTTTTATTGTTTTTCCTATAAAAAAACGAAGCTTTGTATTGTCAGGTTTTGATTGTTTTTTCACCTCAAAAATCATAGTGGGTTTTGATTGATTTTTCACCTGAAAAATCATGTTGGGTTTTGATTGATTGTACACTCCAAAAATCATGTTTAGTTTTTTCAGTTTTCTCCTAATAATCATGTTTTTTGTGGTTTTTTTTGGAGCATTTTGCTCATTTGCAAAGTTTTGGAGCATTATCCAAAGTACCATCAGCAATCTTCTCAGTAGAAATTCTCTGCTCCAGATTCAAAAGGCTTCTGGAAAAAGAGCATTCAATGAAACTATTACCACAAGTATGGGCATATGAAGGTTCAATGTCGGAAGCGCTTAGCTACTCTATCTAAGCAATCTAGTTCGCAGCCCAAAGCGAACAGTGCGGAGCCCCTTTAGCAAACAAAATCTGCCTTTTACACTTTTTGACAGCTTCGTGCTCTGGACAAATTAACCATTAAGAGAGTGTATAACGATAATAGATAGTTTCTATTCTCTCTGTTTGATATCTAATGGTTATCTATTGTAATCTTCTATAAATATTAAAATGTTTCTAATATTTAGTTTTCTATTTCTAGAATAGAATGTATCTATTCTTTACTATTGTTTCCTAAGAAAACATCGTTCAGTCTCTTGTATAAATTGATCTCTTGATCACTGTTAATAACAAACAAATATTTTCCAATTACTTCATAATATGCCCACATGTTTAAGGAAATCCTAGCATGCATCTGCATACTCATTGCACACTCCATTATTGTCTTGTTCATGTGTTCAGACACTCAATTTTCTTGTGGAGTCTTTGGAACAATTTTGTGCCTATAAATACCATTAGTGGAACAATAATCTTGAAAAAAATTGTTGTAATACTCACCATCATTATTAGATCTGAGGCATTTTAATATTTTACCAATCTCATTCTCAACCAAGCTTTTCCAATTTTATAAAGTTTCAAATACATCAAATTTTTATCTAAGAAATAAATCTATACTTTTCTGGTTGCACCATCAATGAATGTAACATAATACAACGAGCTAACAACGAAAGATACCTAAGCTGGTTACTACACATTTGAATACACAAGCTCTAATTTCTCATTTTTATCTTCCTTCCTACTCTTCAAAAAACTCTCTCTCTTTTGTTTTCCATACATACATACAACTTTCACAAAAATCCATATTGACACATTTTAGACCAAGCACAACTTTCTTTGAACTGTGTAATTTCATATCTTTTTTACTCATGTGCCAAGTCTGTTGCACCATAGTGTTGTTTAAGAGTCTACAACAATTTTTTGATATTCTTCCTGCTCAACTGCAGCAATTATCCTGAACATTGATTTTTCTCTGAAACAATCAAAGTAAAAGGAACAATATGTCCTGTACAAAGATATAAGGTGTCTACTTTAACACTTTTTGCTACTATTAAAGAAACTTTTGAGACCTTACAATTTTTATCATTAAAAGTAACTATATGACCCTCATCACCTAGTTGCTTTGCTCAGATTAAATTCCTACTTAACTTTGGAACATATCTGGCTTCTTGTAGTAGCCAATGATTCCCATTCTACAACCTAATCTTAATTCTTCCCTTTCCAACAATCTGGCAGGGTTCATTATCTCATAAATAGACTAGCCCAAAATCCCTTTAGACATAATCAATTAAATAATTTCAATAGGATGTAATATGAAATAAAGCCCCTGAATCTAAAATCCATGAATCATCTGCATTTTGTAGGAAAAGAACCAAAGCATCATTTTCAGAATTATTACTTACCACATTTGCCTCCTTTCCTTCTTCTTTATCTCCTTCATTATTCTTTCAAGGCTAACTATCTTTCTTCTTGTGTCTTGGTTTCCCATAATACCAGCACTCTCTTGGTCTTCTAAATTAAGACCTACTTCCATTTGATTTTCCTCTTAATTTCCCACGATTTCCAAAATTATTTCCTCTCTCTAATGTTCTATCCATGCTTTCTGCATTCAAAACATTACCTAATGTAGATCCACCTGAGCTTTTCCTAAAATTTCTTCACTCTAAATAACACCAACAATATCTTCAAATTTTAGGGTATTTGAACCACAAATAGAGTTACTAACAGCCATTACCAAGTCATTCCATCTTCCAAGCAAAGAACACAAAATTAAGAGAGCCCTAATTTCATCATCAAAATTGACATTTACAGAAGATATTTGACTTGTAATTGTACTGAGCTCATTTAAATGATTAGTAGCAGACCCACCTTTTACCATATTTATATTAAATAAACACTCCATGAGATATACCTTAGTTGATTCGTAAGGCTTTTCATACAACTTTGCAAGGGTTTCCATCAAATCTTCATTTATCTTCACCTTTGTAATATTAAATGCCATTGATTGTTTCAAGCATAAACATATACTTCCAAGTGTCTTTCTATCCAAAATATCTCAATCCTCATCAAACATATTTAGGTCTTTCTTGGGTTTTCCTCCCAATGGCCATCATAAATCTTTCTAATAAAGATAATCTTCCATTTTCATTTTCCATAACTAAAAGTTTTGCCCATTAAACTTCTCAACCTTCAACTTACCCTCGTCTTCCATTACACCTACTCGACCGCGAGACCTTCCTACAGAAGATAATTGAAACAACTTGGTCGTGACACCACTTGTTAGGATTACTTAGCGGAAGATAATAGTTACATGCAAATATAACAAATATCACAAAGGAATAAAGCACACATAAATAGAACAAAATACACAAAGATTTAATGTGGTTCACCCAATCCTGAGCTACATCCACCAAACAAAGAGTCCGATATTCTTATCCAATAACTTCAACCCATTACAATCTTCCATCTCCCTTATAGCTCAATACTGCTGCAAGAAGCTATATAATCTCTTTTGAAAATCCCTAAACAAATATTACACAACTTATGTTGGCTTAACAAGTTAACCCTAACCATACTTGACGAGTGAACATGGGAAATGGTTGACAAGTAGACTTGAAAATGCTTGACGAGATAATCAAAAAAAATGCCTCATGAAAAGTATACAGTACTTGTCTGACCACTCAACACAAATCAACACCATAGCCACATAAATATAACTAAACAGGAGAACAAGGAGGAATATTGAATCACTAAGGCAATTCCGCTATGTAGAAGAAAACAATATTAATGCACCATTGACAAGAAATGAATGGAACACAAACAATACAAATCTATTGTATTGAATAATAAATATTATATATGTTTGCGTCAAACAATTCATGCTGGCGAAAAAAGAAGTCCTTTATCATGCTATACAAAGGAGTAGAATAATTATCGTTGCTGATAACTAGTCCTAATAAATGGAAAGGGAGGAAATCAATGAAATGTATTAATCGATACTGCTAAGCAATAGATATTTTTAATTGATTATAAAATTAATAAGAACAAGTCCTAAGGCATTGATTAAGTAAACCAATTGATTAGTATTGAGATACCCAATGATAAGGCATGAAGGAATTAAAAGGAAATAACCAAGAAGACTTATAATTGTATACACCTAGCATTTACAACATAAGAACTACAGCATCCAAATAAGGTGGTAAAGGCATGAGGCACCAACCCCATTAAGTGTATGCGGCATATTATATATTTAAAGTTTTCTTTGTATTATTATATAAAAATAAGAAAATGGTATATATATATATATGAGCTTATATATGGAAATCATTATTAATTTGAAATGTTAATATTTAATAATTATTTAGATTTGATATATTTTTTAAAGAAGTAATTATCAAATTCCCATAGTGACAATGTAGGGATTGTGACCATATCAATATGAATGGTCGCATGCCAATGTAGGGCTTAGAGTCATCTTTATATGAATAAATAAGATGGAATAAATGGAACATCGTAGTGCCAATGTGGGAGATTAGTACAATCCCCATATGAATGGCTAATGGTGTCAATGTGAGAGATTAGCATCACCCCATATGAATGGTAAATGAGATTGATATGAGTTGACATATGTATATGTGATAAAGCCTTGAATAGGGAATATCCCTTCCAAGAAGAACCTTCACTCCAGAGAAGACAGTGAAATGATCGAGGATGGTTCTACAATTGATATTATATCGCTCAAAACCTCAGAGATCCTTAGGACCTATTGTCATGCATTTTGTCATTGCAAAATGTAGGTAGCAATACGAAACTTTTTCAACTTAGTTTTGCATTTCTCTAAGATAAGTTCATTATTTAATTGGTTAGTATTGAATCTATTGATCAATCAATCGACTTCAATTCATATAATGAACTCTTTTACTGAAGGCTTTCGTCAAGTCCTTTTAGTTTTTCTATTTGTTAAGCATGTGCTTGATTTTTAAAGCCTTCAACGTCCTTTTTTATGTTTTTGTGTGAGTTCGTTTGCTTTTGGTCTTTTAGTTTTGCTCAAACCCTTGCTTTTGGTTTTCCCTTTGATTCGATATATCTTAGGGCTTAATCGGGTTCGACAATCAAAAGATACGACCATTTATGTGCCCAATAAGTGTTAACTCGAGATGCAATTGCATATTTTAAAAAAAATATCACGGAATATTTTACTGTTGACATTCACTTTTTGAAAAATATAACATAAATTGACTCTATGTTATGTTTTTAGGTTATTTTATCATTTAAGTGACTATAGAGCACTTTATGTTACATTTTCATGATGAGTTGTTTTTTAAATTTTTCACTTAAGTGACTTTATTAACTATATAGTTTGATTTAAAAAATTTATTACTTTATGTTTTAATTTAAAACATTTAAGTAAATATTACTTTTTGAATGATATTTGCATATAGTAATTAAACTATATAGTGTAATTATTTTTTACCCAATTAAGTGATATTTCTTCAAAAATCAATTAAACCTCTGTTTAATTGATCATTTAAGTTATGTAAAGGCAACATTTAAACCATTACATGTAAATATGTAATGGACCCTCAAGAGTGTGTTTTGTACTAAAAATGCATGTAATGGAATTCCTAGAGTCCATTTTGCATTAAAAACCTTCTTTACATGTAATTCAAATTAAATGCAAATGCATCTCAAGTCCATATTTTGGCTTTTCAAAGTCAAAATTGTCAAAAACATGTTACATATTGAATATTTTCAAAATATGTGTGTTACTGTTTATTAAGGATTGACTTTACATGCAAGTTTCAAAATATGTAATGCCTTCCCAAGAGTGTGTTCTGCACTACTTACATCATTTTGACAAGTTTTAAAATATGTAAAGGCACTCCAAGAATGTGTTTTGCATCTAAACTCCAAAAAGCAAGTTTTAAAACATGTAATGAGGCTTGGAGAATGCATTTCGCCTCTTACATGTTATTTAAAATATGTGAACTCTCCAAGAGAGTGTGTTTTCATAGAAGGACCAAATGCATGCATTTTAAAAACATGTAATCTCTCTTAAAAAATGTGTTTGGACATTCCATTACATGCATTTCCACTTGGAGTCCTTATCTTGCCTCCAAGGCCAAAACATCCATGCTTGTGCCCTTAAAGAACACATTTTTGACGATAATGCCCAGATTTGTCCATGTTATGGCTTGGAATCTCTCTAGGTAGAAGTGTTTTTTTGCATTCCCATGTAACTCATGCAAAAAACATTGCATTTCATAATCTTTTGGAGCCACTCTTTGGCAAAAAAAAATCCAGATTTGGAGGTTTTTTATCACGTTATTGCTCAAAGAGGAATCATTTTGGGGTTTTAATGCATGATCTTGCTATTGGTAAACACATTTTTGCATTCCAAGAGCAAAAATGATTCATGTAATGACTCTTTGAGACCACGATTTTTATAAAAACAGGTTTTTCTTAGAGTTTTTAGCAAAAACAACTTGTGTTCAACTGATCTTTGACCACGTTTTTGGATATTCTATATGCAAAATGTCCATTCAATGCTCATCAATATCCATCACTTGCAAGATTGAAAGTGACAAGTTAGTTGTTTGTGGATTTGAATTTAGAGGAGAATTTGTCTTCAAACCTATCAATCTTCCTATTTTGGTTCTTTAACCTCCAAGTAGATATTCTCAACTTTGCTCATCAATTCATGGTTATCTTGTTATTTGTATACATATTATCGCTTGTTATTGCACATTTGTCCACATGTATGCCATGTAAAGCGCAAATTCTCTTTAAATAAGATGAGAACATTCATTTTCAAGTGTTTGGAGTTCCCCAAATTCCAATTTCGGATTTGCATAGGAAAGTAGCTAGGTATTTGCCATGTTTGAGTCAAAAGCCAAAGGTATGTTTATGTTTTGTGCTTGGTTTATGTTTGTTGTTTGTTGTTGTCTTGTTTTTCTAAAAGCTTAAGGTTCTTTCCCAACAATCCCCAATCGTTCTTCACCATTCCACTTTCCAACTTTACATGCAAGTGCATCACACCATTTCACCAACACATGCCAAAGCACATTGCGTTCATTGCTTTCACATGCAATTACATTCCAAGAGCATTTACATGTAATCTTAATCTCCATCCGCAATTACATGTAATTTGATTCTTCATTTGCATTTACATGTAATCTCATCCTTCGAACCTAATTGCATGATTACATCAAATCTAGATTACATGTAAATGCCTTCATAAAAGATAAGGTCCCTGACATATTTTCCATGTTGATTCCCAACTCAACTATCTACAGATATGTAGTTTTTCATAATAATTGTGTTTTACACTCCTTAGTTTAATAGTTAGGTATGAATTAACAAATTGATTATTCCTCTTCCATAAAATGGCCTGAAGACTATATTTTAGGCCTTATTTCTCATATTCATTACAATATTATATTGATAATGATTGTTCTGAAATCATATCATACTTGGCTTCTAAGAATGGGATTAGGGACGTGCGAAATTGTCTTGGAACCGGTTATTTTCTCTTTAATCACTGACTAGATTAGATATTACGAAGAATGATGTTAATTGGGTGTTCATTGTAATGGTCCTATTAGTGAATTTCCATTGTAGATATATAAATAAGAAGGAACTATTTGATCCTCATAGCCATTACTATGATTCATTGGAAAATCAAATCATGGTCTTTGTGATTGCAATGGGAGGAATTCTTTCTCTTCTTATTCATTTCTACCATACCCAATGTTTTCTGATGGTATTTACTCCCACGTCGTGACTGGGTCATGGCACCTTGCAATATTGGAGCATAACTATAATCTACAAATTTTAGACACAATTCCACATCTATGAGAGTCAAAACTAATGTTTTATTTATTGACATTCTTTAGAGGACCATCACATATGTAGATGTATCTTCAATAATTTGAAATAAATTCAATAAGGTGTGTTATGTGTCTCAGGGATCTTAGGCATCTTCAAATATATGTTATACACAGCAGCTAAGATGAGCTTCAGAGGGTTTGAGCTCCACAAACATTCCAAAGTTTGGTGATGTTAAATGCTCTTTCTTTGTCACTAAGTATTATTTATTTGCATCACTAGAATCGATGGCCTCTAGAAGATATATCTAGATACATATCGCACCAGAGAGATATAAGCATCCACTGCTCAAGACAAGCGTTCACTAGTAGAAGCCACAACAATGGTCAAAGACACTAGTGTCGCTATCCACAACTGGGTTGTGACTGCTTACTTTCTCCAAATCACCGCTTGCCAAGAACAAAGCCATCTGTTATTTAATAATCTTATCATGAATTTGCATGAACATCTTTGTTTTCATCTAACTAGTGAAACGTTGTTCACTCAACTGGCATGCTGAGAGGTGGTGTACGAAGCAATTCCCCCCAATTTACATTTGATAAATATATGCTTCCAACCTTGTAAATTTCAATCAATAGGTATAGAGATTGCATCAACTTATGTCAAACGCTTAATGGAATTGATGATGAACTAGGTGGGCGATCTTATGTCCTTTAACAAATATTGATGTTGAAGAATTAATGCTATATTCAGTGCTAACACAATTAATAAACTTGATGATTCTCTAATACTCAGTGCTAACAATAACACTAATATTATTGCAACTACATTCATCCTTTGTATTAGCAGCCACTCTAGTTCTTCATCAATAGGACCATGTTGTCGTCTATACTTCAATTGAAGGACTCCCACCTTCACAACCACCAGTCATCATTGAGGGCTTCTTCACGCTGCCCACTATGATCTAATGCCTTTAATGTTATTGAAAGTGAGGCTTAGAAACCTAGTTTTGTCATGATGCCTTCATTGTCTTCCAACTGGGTAAAAATTATACAACAATATATTGATCTCTTCATGCAGTCAAAAGAAATATATCGATATTTCTTACATATTTCTAGAAAATAAATAACTAATGACCAATCACTGCATGAACATGATTTAATAGAGATTCATTCTTATGTTAATCATTGCATAGAAAAGAAACTCCATATTTCTGCTCTCAATGATGTCCAACTTTGATCCAATGAGACTTGTCGGAAGTCCCTTGCAATCTCCTGTTACTTGAGGACTTCTCATAACATAAAAATAAACTACAAATGGTACAATTTCCTCATCCCTTGATTTTTGTATACCAATTGTATCCTCATTCAATTACAGTTGTTTTTGTAACTACATAGCAATCCCACTGAGGTTGGATTTCATTCGTATGATGCACGTGGGCGATCCAAGTAAGATGAAGTTGGCTGCATCCTTCAACATTTTGGGCTTCGCCTCCATCATGGCTTGTTCATTGATGTCCTTTAACTAGTCCTAACATGTATAGGTAATCTTGAACATACACGCTTCTTGGTAAGGAAACTACTCCGTTACCATATTAAATTAGGATCATTTTGTCATTTGTTGTAACTTGTTATAGCACTTGTAGATTCTATGTGTGTTTCAAGTTACCTTCTCAAAGCATATGTCTATGATTTTAAGAGGCATGCCTCCGCAGAGTGATACAGGAGCATCCTTGGTTGCCTTGTTATCCTACTCATCTTTGTTCATTCTGCATGTTGGAGCCGAGTGCCTGTGGTTTCCAAATATTCTATTGCTGTCAAGTTGTTTAGCGGATGTCGAGTTATTGTAGTGCTAGTGGATGTCGAGTTACTATAGCTCTAGTGGATGTCGAGTTACTATAGCAATCTAGTGTCGACCGTGTGTTCCATCATGTGCCGAGTGAACCTCTTGGTGTCGACTGTTCTTGTTGGTGCCGAGTGTTCCTTCATGTGTCGAATGTTCTTGTTGGTGCCGAGTGTTCCTATTTGTGCTAAGCTATGTCAAGTGTTAGCGTTTTGTTTCTTGGTCGTTCTTTGACCGAGTTGTCTGTGTTTGGTTCTAGTTTGGGCCGACCTTGTGCGTATTTAATTTTGGTATTGGTAGTTTATATTTGATGTGAGCCAAATTCTGGCTGTGTATGCATTTAATGTAAGGTTCAATTTTGTGATAGGTCGACCTGTGTAGCACAAGTATTTAAGGGGGTCTAGGATTGAATTTAGGAGAATTGAGGACAGAAGGATTTCAAAAGTTGGGAGCATATGTGTCTGGAAATCTGAATTTGAAGCTAGATCGTGGATCTTGAATGTATTTTGTATTTGGCCGTAACCCAAAAGGCCTTATAGTTGGGCATGTATGCTGATTATTTGATGAATCAATGAAAGTGTTTGCTCTTCTTCCTCCTTTGGTTGTTGTTCTTTGTGTTGTGTTTCCACTGTGTTAACTCTTGCAAGGTGGTTTGGATAGCTAGGTGTGCCTTTGGCCCTAGTTCTTCATCCCTCGCTGGGTCATAGAGACATGTCTCTTTAACTCGCATTGGTTATCAATAACATTTGCTTATTGTCATGAATAAGAGTAAGATAATAACTTATATATATATATATCAAATATTATATATATGTATACATTAAATGAATTAAGTATATATCACATATATATATACAAAGTATTCAATATATATACAAATACTTCAATTCATTTTATCTGACTGAAACTACACTAACAGTAACAAATGTAAATATTAATTTGCAAAAAGTTATATTTAATAATTATTTAAATTTGATATCTTTTATAAAGAAGTAATTTTCAAATTCCAATAGTGCTAGTATAACGATTGTGCCCATCTCTATATGAATGGCTACAGAGCTAGCGTAGGGTTTGGGGTCATCTATATATGAATGGATAAGATGGGATAAATAGAACCTCATAGTGGCAGTATGAGAGGTTAGTATAATCCTCGTACGAATGGTTGATAGTGTCAGTGTGAGAGATTAGTTAATCCCCGTATGAATGGCTAGATAAGATTGATATAATGGCCAGTTTATTCTAATGAGTCAACATATGCATATGTGATAATGCCTTGGATAAGGAATGTCCCAAAACGAAGAACCTTAGGGGGTGCACTCTAAAGAAGACGATGAAATAACCAAGGATGGTTCTAGAATTGATATTATATTGTTCAAAACCTTGGAGATCCTCAAGAGGGTTAGGGATCCCAGTCTGGAGACGTCTTTAAGATTTGGGTTAGGATAAAGGGTAGAATATTATATTATAAGAGCAAGGCCTTCTCCAAAGTAAATGCCTTGGTTGATATTATTGACCATGATCATACTGAACGTGTGGCTTCCCCAACTTCTAACGTTGTGGATAGAGTGGTTACATAGCCACATGATGTTGAATCTGAAGCTCATTCTTCCTTTGCAGACTCAGCTTGGGAAGCCCTTATGGCAGCAATTCCTCTCTCTTTTGGATAATCTTATTACTGACAGCCAGTTTGTTGACAATGCAAAACAGGGTACCGGGGATATGGAAGTCAATGATAGCTGAATCTTGTGCAGATGTTTTGTTTCAGATCATTTTGAATGTGGCAGTGCTCTTTTTGTTGAACAGATTTTGGCCGTCAACTATGTACTTATGTTGACATCCCAGATTATTCGGCCTGCATACTTTTGGATGTTGCATTCGGGGGTTTAGTGTAAATGATTATGATGGAACATGCACAATTGCATGTATATCAAAATGAATATTTGGATGCTGCAAATTTTTAAAATTTTATATTTAGCCTCATGCACTATTTTGATGTAAGAGATACTCATTGTATCTAGATAGTTGGGGTTATCTTTGTATGCATCTATATAGTTCTATTGGTTGTAAAGGGATATGATATAGGTAGACATAGGAATTTTTTATACTTTTACAGATGTAACATTCCTGCAAAATTCATATCGTAATTTGAAGGGCAAGGATTGGAGTTTTTCTTCACTGGTTCTATTCTCCAGGAACCTTTTGAACCAGTTAACATAAATATAAAAATTTTGCTAAAAGAATCTGACATTTATTTTACAGGTATTAGTTGTCCCAAGCTAACCCTAAAAGCAGGGACATTACAAAAGCCCATCGGTGGTCAATTCCTTCTAATTCTATTAGATTTTAAGAAAAAGACAATTATATACAAAAAATTAATACAATTATATGGAAGTCAAATGTTTCACCAACAGTTACATTCAGTGGAAGAAACTGCCAGAGCTACATATTGTTTTTCTTTACAAAACAGCAGAAAAACAATGCATCCAATCATCCTTTTCAAAATGAAAAAAAAAGAGAATACATCTTATCTCCTGGCATTTCATTTAGATGAAACAGATAAGAATGGTGGCACCACGGTAGAGTTGCGCCTCTCAACGTAGTTAACACAACTTTAGATGATTGAATCTCATATTTATTATTTTTATTTCAATCATGATTTAAAATATTGATAACTTGTATATTGTTGTTGATTATACAATAACATTCAATCTATCTGAATAAATATCGTGCATCCAATTTTGTGTTTGGATTTGATGTTTTTTGAAACTTAAATTTTATACATATTTCACAGTTTTTATCACTATTACTATATTAGTTACAACAAATTTTCACTAAACTAAATACATTTTTTATTTAAACTAAACGTAAAACATAATATGGTGATGAAATTATTTGTTTTTATTAAATATATCATAATTAAAGTCTAAAAACAATGTTATGCTCGGATTAAAATTGTAACTATATCAATTTATCTCAATAGAATCACTTAGCTTAATAATCTACTTCTAACAGATAAATCAAACTGTTAACTCCTTCACATTGTTTGGGGTTTTTTCCCTATATCTGCAATATTTGCACGTATTTTCTAATATAAATTCAAATGCTCTTTTCTTTACATATTAAAATGATTATTAAGCTACTGTCTTCTATTCTTGTTGGAAGTTTGTTAAGTAAAATTCATGCATACACTCAAAGAAACAGTTTCGAAAAAATATATCTACTTATGTAATTGATTGTTAATAAATCCCCACAAAATCATCAAATCCAAATGAAAAGCATTTGCACAAAAGAGTAAAGATGAAACTGCAAGCATTTAAGTGACAACCCTATTATAAAACCTTTCCTCAATCACTGATATTATAAATATTTATGAACATACCGCCCCTTAATATGGTTTCACTCCAAAATTTACTCCTGCCTTTAAGGTTGAATAAGGATAGTACGGAAGCTCTATTAACTTTATCTGTCACTGGAATTCTCTTTTTCAAAGAACCTCCTGCAGACATCTGAAAAACAGAAATGTATATGCTTATACTTCTAGGCATTGTAAATCTGCACGGCTGTAAAATATCGACTAGATTAACTTGGCATTGACAACATTTACACAATTTTTTGATAGTTTTCAATCCAAGTAAAACAGAAAACAATTATTGATAAGAAAATAACTTCTATCCACCTATTAAAAGACAAATAAATCATTCATTCTGACCAAAGCTAAAACTTGCGGAGAAAACAAATTACAATAATGGAAATCAAAAGTAGTAATAAATGCTGTGCACACTGCAAACAACAATCCAAACCTGCTGATGAATTCTTCCTTAACATAACAAAGATAACCAAAAGGTAATTGGGGCAACAGAGTGCAGCTGGGAAAATGTTTCAATTTCCACACAAATTAAATGAAAATGTTATCACTGCACTTCATAAAAATAGAATATTGGAAATCAGTTCAAATAATGAAGGTCTGGGACCAAAAGAATGCTTCAAACTTAGACCTATTAAAGACTTCCAGGGAACTTTCCAAAACTATATACTGAACTGATGGCCTTGAAACCCAGTACAAAGGGGGCGGGGGCGGGGAATGTACAGCAACCCAAGGAATGATGGCAGTGGCAAGCTACAACAAAATGTTTTGAAAGAAAACCAGAAAGACCTGCAGAACAGTCACTGTGAGTAAAGTTTCTCCATTGATAAATCCATGAAAAATTTAAGTGCTCTTTCAATGGTTTAACCTTCTTCAACTGGTTTCATGGTTATGCCTTTGCATTTTGGTTTTCTTGTCATTTATTGGACCTGCCAAAAAGAGAAAATCCTACATTTTGGTATTCTTGTCATTTATTGGATCTGCCAAAAAGAGAAAATCCTATTTGTATGAGGTATCAACTACACTATCCACACAAAATAAATATTGAGGTGGGATATGTTACAACCAACGATACACAGGGAGCTGTCCTTAGTCATGGAGGCAGGTATCCTCCTCCTATAGCCATTTCAAGGATGACAAAATATCAAGTGGGTGTCCCCCTGTCATCCCCCTGCCCAAGAATTAGCAGGAAACAAGGAAATGTCACTATGCCATTTGGGGGCATCTAGACGGTTCTTACAAAAAACTCAGAGAAAATCAAAGATGTGAAATTGTTAAAAACTAAATGAATGGAAAGAATGGAATTAATATTTCATTAATAATGATTTCCTAGATAGAGTTTAAAGATGCTAATTATAGCACGAAGAAGCAAAAATGTCTATAAATAGAATTGAAAGAGCAAATTAAAAGAAAGCTTAAATGGCCATCAACAATTACTAGTTAAATGTGGTAAGATACTAAATATTATTAGAATTATTCTAATACCCTCTGATGCAGAGGTACACCTTTTTTAAAACTTCTTTTGGGATTACAACTCAAGAGGTTTCAATAATGGATATTTTCAACCAAATTAATGAGCTAGACAACATCAAAGTGCTTCAAATATTTACTCATAACTTTTACAAATGAAAAGATATCACAAATTCCTTTTATTTGATTGATTATGGATAATTTTAAAATGTTTTCCCCAATTTATATCTCAATCCAATTAGTAGAATAAAAGTTATTTATCTTCTTCAAAAACTGCTTACATAAAAATTAGGTTCAAACCAGTCTGCACTCAAATGCTCATAACTTATTCAAATCACAATGAAATTCAACCAAACCAAAACCAAAAGAAAAATAACTCAAATACCTTTCCGAAAATATAAGTTGCAGGTCTGTATTTTTTTTAAATGAATTTGTACCAATAGAAACAACAGTCGGGTTTCTGGAAAACTACACAGAAAATTTACATAAAAATTGCAAAACAAAACCTCCTTTCATTTCTATTCTCCTCAAATAATTTTCCAACCATTCCAATCTGTGTAAATCATGACCATTACATGATATTTTAATGTCCTTTCAATTCCTCTAACCTATTGGATACTTGCTATGACCTTTCACCTTTTCTTTTACATCATCTTTTTCATATTGTCACATTTTATGACAATATTTACTCACATATTTGACAACTTTTGTATTTTCCTACGAATGACCTCTAAACTTCATAAAATTCTTACTAACATAACAAAATGGAATATAAATGACAATTTATGAAATTTTACCCTTCCATGAGTTTATTTACATAATTTGACCATATTAGACAACTTTGACAATATATTACAAATGGCTTTATTTAGCCTTACATATTGGATCAAATGGATTCAAAATACATTTAAAAGATAAAGTATTTCATTCTCATGGAGCCTCTTATTGTGCATTTTTTATAGATGCTCCTGCATCACCCTCCCTTAATGGTCATTCTATCAACTACCTTACATAAACGGTATGTCTTCTAGTCACAAATACTTCAGACAATACATGCGTTGTAGTCACAATTTTTGCAAACCCTCCCTACATATGTAGAATGTCAATGATCAAGAGTAGCCTAGGAAAAAATAGATAAGACTGTCCCATTCTTCAAAATTATTTTCTGGTGGGAAAGTAGAACCTGCCACAAACTCATCCACTGGCCCTCCCAGAATTGGCAAAATTAAAGACCAAAAATCATCACAAAAACATCCAACTTGATATTGGATAACTGAACTATCCTTCACTAAAAATAGAGATACATAGATACATATTGAGAACAATTGTGGAACCCTTTAAACCTAAGTCACAAGGTTCGAATTCAAGTTTGAATTTGACAACTATGAAGTTCAGATGAAATTCAACAAGTCAAAAAAAATTGAAAAAAAATCGACACTAAATTCCCCTTATGTATTTTTTAAAAATATATAAATATATGTTATTAATATTCAAAATATTAATAAAGTAATATAAAAAAAAAAAATTATAAATATACAAAAGTATTAATAATTTAACTTTTAATAATAATTAAACATAAAAATTATTAATATGTAATTCTTTTTTTTTTTTGATCGATAGTAAGTGTTTGTTGAAATAAAGATTATAACCGGGTTAACCTTGGCCCGAACCAGTAACAACAAGAGGGGAGATACATCCAACCCAAAAAAGTCAATAGATCAGGAAGAATCAACAACTAAAACAAGGGTTAGGAACTATGACTTTCCTTTACCCCGAGACTAAGACCAAAGGATCATCTCAAAAGGCTCTTTTGCCCCCCACTTCTCCTTTTTGCCCTTCACCACCTGCCATCCATCCTCCACCCTTGTGACTTTCATCTGCCATGCCGACTCCTTCTGAGAATGAGAAACCTCTCCATTATCCTTTTTTTGCAATGTCACTAGTGCTGCAACCTTTTCATAGTGTTTACGCTTCTCCTGTCCTTTTAGAGTATCTGTGCCTACCTCAGCCTGTTGCATGCCCTTTCCTCCCTCGATTGATAAGTTTCTTTTCAATTTTGGAGGCACATTTGTGGCTGCTGGAGATATCCTTTGCGAAGAATCCGTAACAATTTGGGAGAAACTCTTTTGTTTCTCACCCCCATCCACATTCTTCGCTGTCGTGTAGTGTTGTTCCTTGCTATCTTTCCACCAAGATGCTTCTCGCTGGACTCTCATTTTTGAGCAATTTGAAGCCATATGTCCCACTTGGTGACATCTCCTGCATCTAAATGGGATGCCTTCATAATCCAAGGGTTGAATCCAGCAACTCTTTGAAGTTTTAATCTCAATTTATGTCGGTAGCCCAAGTGAAATATTCATTTCAACTAAAACCCGAGCATAGGTGGAATGTAGAAGGTTTGAGGATCCTTCATCTACCATTAAAAAATCACCTAACGAATTCCCAATAGCTTCCAAACAGAAATTAAACCATAAGTGTAAAGGAAAATAGGGAAGCCTTACCCATATTGGGATCATCTCAAAACCTTATGAGTCCGGACGAAAATTTGGGTGCCATGGTTTCAGCATCAAGACATTTTGATCCTCCCAACACCAAAAATGATCACACAAGACCATCATTTTATCTTGGGTGTTCTCAAACACTACAATAAAAAACCCTTTAGCTGCAGGGTAAATCTGGATTGTTCCTGTTAACAAGGGTCCCCAGTTCTCTGAGATCTATTTATGCAGCTCGCTCAAGCTTGGCCACAACCCACTGAACCTTCCTATTAATCCAAACTCAGAGAAGACTAAAACATTATGCACCACTTCCTCATTTGCACCTGTATCTAAAACTATAGACAAACCCCCTTCTTTTTTGTTGCACAAGGGGTCTCGAAACTATACCCTGTTTTCTGCCTCCATCATGGCGTTCATTACACTCACCTCCAACAATCCCATCTCCCTCATTGCTTTCACTAGCAAGATCCTCGTCATCACCATTAAATCCACCCCCATCAGCAGAAAAGCCTCCCATTTTTCTGCCACCAAAACTTCCTACCCTTTCATGGCCTCTGTTGCCCCCGTTGCTGATTCTCTTCTCACTCTGGCCATTGACTTTCTTAAAACCCTGTGCACCCCATTTACCTCCATCTGCACCTTCTTCCTTGTCGCTAATCCTATGCCCTCCTTTGTCTACGCTCTTGGGTCCACCGAAATGAAGAAGTGACTGTTTGCAATGGTGGTTTTGTCCCTATCCGTTGAAGAAATGCTTCCAACACCATTCGTTGCCTGAATACCTTTGACCATTCCGCCATTGTCCTTAGCCTTTCCGAGCTGAGCCAGTGGGGAGGAGGCCCATCAAATTCGACCATTGCCATGCAGCGAGCCGGAAGAAAAAACCCTAGGCGCCGCAACAGCAGCAGAGGCAATCGGGAGCGCCATACTTTTTATATGTAATTCTATTTTTCCTTTGATAAATAAAATAAAAATATTACAGATAAAGTACTATAATTGTTACTAATAAATAAATATAATATTAATATTTTAATAAATATTACAAATAAACTTAAATCTTTAAATAAACTTAGATCATTAATAAACTTAAATCTTTAAATAAACTTAGATCATTAGATAAACTCAAATCTTTAAATAAATCGCATTAAATAAACTTAAACATTTAAATAATCTTCAAACCTAAAGAAATACTCAATAAATTTTAGTCAATTGAAACATAATTAAAATTGCAGATTGCCATCAACAGGATGATTTTGTGAAATGTTGAACAGGGCCGTGAGCAGAAGAATCACTTGCAACAGAGCCATGAGCAGCAGACAAACCATAATAACCACAAAAAATGTAGAAGAAACACTGTTGAATTGCCGCCAAACATTGTTCACAAACCAGGGAGCACCGATGCCTAGGAAAATATGATCACAAAACATTGGACCAGGCAAGCAATGGCCATCACAAGTGAATACTGCAGACAAACAGATTGAATATATTTGCCCTATTTTCTGTAAGTGACAATAATCTATCGATTGATGCCATTTCATTGCACAGAGGGGCCATATTTATTATTTTCCTTTGCCAAAAACCCCCAAAAAAGACACATTAAAATATTTTTTTCTTAGAAATGATAATGACTTTGTTGTCGTACGAATTTATGGCGAACTTTTACAATTTTTTTTTTATAGGTTTGCTGAATTTCAAAATTGTAGCCTAAAATTCGGTGTACCTTGTGACATAGCTTTAAACTATTGCAAATGAGTAAAATGCCCCAAAACTGACTGCAAAATACCATGATTGAAGACTACAATGCATCATAAAAACTCTACAATAACTTCCTACATGACTTTGCATATTACAGAAACCATAAACAATTTTTGAGGAGAAAAACTGACGAAAACCAAACATGATTTCTAAGGTGAAAAATCTTAGTTGCCAATTTGTAACACGAATCTGATTCAGGCACTTAAATCGAATCCATGGATTCGGGATTTTTTCCCCATTATGATTCGTGGAGGATTCATGCATATATATATATATACACACACACACACTAAAAAATAAGAGAAATATATATAATTCTAAACTAAATCATTTCATAGTATGAATCTATGATTCTAGTATGCATCTATGAATCTAGTATACTTGATGAATGATAATTAATCTATTTTCACGATTACAAAGAAAATCAACACATTCACGTTGAAATACTGAAAGTGAAAGTTTGTAACATTTAAAATATAGATCATTAAACTTAAAGTTTGTAACATGATTTACTCATAAAAGAGTCAAGACTCAAGACTAAAGTTTTTGATTTAATCATCAAATGGATTTGCAAAATAATCCACATCAGAGGGGTACTAATGAGCTGCAAGTGTTGCATCTATATCAGTAGAGGAACCCAAACCACTAGTAGTAGAGGGGATTGTGAACTCATAATCCTCCTCATCATCATCCACATCAATCAAAGTGGATCTAGCAAGATCCCACATGGTCATATCTAAATCAAGAGTCTTGGGTGCTACATTCCAAAGCTTTTCGGGCCCCTTCTTGTACATTGGATCCTTTCGTGACAACAACCGCAAATTGTTGTGAATGAACACAAGGTCTTCTAATTTTTTTGGAGCCAACCGGTTGCGTTTGACTGAGTGGATAAAGAAGTAAGTACTCCAATTCCGCTCAGCTGCAAAAGAGCTAGCAACCTAAAGAGAAATTAAAAATTATCAATACAACAATCAAGATAAATAAATTTATTAAATTAAATAATATATTCAAGGAATTGAGTGTGTTAACCTTAAGCTTAATTTTTCAAACATACTTGGGATAGGACCTTTATGGCAAGAGGTTGGAGGTACGTGAAGGCTTGCCCATGAAGGTACCACCATTTGATGGCACCCATCCTGCTTTGGTCTGCTATGGCAATAGGATGGAAATCCTCACCTAAGATGAAGGCAGCAAATTCACTCCTCACAATTACCCAATCTCTGCATCTTGGAATATCTTAGCTAGTGCCCTCTTATACCCATTTGCAACCTCTGCATCTCTAAATGGTGGCACTCTACCTGGAAGGCGAAGTACATCTACACTATTGTACCTAGGGATAAAGACAATGGAACACTATCAAATATCAATAGCACAAACATTGGATAAAATAAGCACAAGCATTTGATAAGAACTACAGTACCTAGGGGATAGAGCATATGCAAGGAGGTGCAAAGGTGTGGTCATCTGATTCCATCGATGATGAACAATTTTTTCCACCTTCTTGTAAAGGGTGTCCTCAGGATCATTCTCCCTCCTCTATATGACCTAGGATATGAGATATGAATAATAATTATAATTAATAAATATGTCAATTTAAACTTTAGAATCTAGATATCTCTCAAAAAAAAATTGTTGTAAAAGGGCGTAGAACTTACCATTTTTATTTTTTCCACCATAGTGTTCATGGAATCATAAATATCCCCAAGACATGGCTCATCACTGTTGGCAAAGCGAAGCACTGCCATTATTGGATCAGTGATTTCCAACACATAAGTCACATGACCCCACCAATCCTCATCTAGTATCATTCTTCTTACATTTAAGGCCCTTGTTGTATTGGAATTCTTCCAAATGTCCCATTGGGGGCTAATGACCATATGTTTCAATACTTCTTTTACCTTCACAAGTCGTCTCAAGATGATTGTGTGAGAGGCAAAGCAGGTTTCAGCAACCTAAGAATATGTTAAACTCAAGTTAGTAATACATTTAAAAATTAAAACATGTTAATATAATATACTCAACAACAAAAAGTTATGGAATCCAATAATATTCAATTATATATTAAATATACAAATTTACCTTCAATAATTCCAAGTCCGGGAAACTCCTAAAAATTGCTTGTGAAATATGGTGATTTGTCACAAACATTTGAATCTCTTCGACTTCCTCATATATCTTTTTCAACCAATCTATTTCGGTGCCGATTGCTTTCATCACTAAATTAAGAGAGTGGACGATGCATGGTGTCCAAAAGATATGATCATATGTAGACTCTACAATTATCCCTGCAGCCCTAAAAACTTTTGCATTGTCTGTGACCACTTGGACAACATTATCAGGACCCACTGACTCTATGGCATCAATGAGAATGCGTGAAATAAATTCTGCATTTTTCACTTGCCCTTCACAATCAACTGCCTTCAAGAACATTGCCCCCTTGGGGCAAACAGCAATAACATTGATCAATGGACGGTTTCTACAATCTTTCCACCCATCCAAAATAATAGACACACCCGATTGAACCCAAAAATCTCTTATTGGTTGAAGTTCAACCTCTACAGATTTCCTCTCATCATGTAATCTGGTAGTGCGCAACTTCTCATAACCAGGTGGTTTGTAACCACTAGGTGCTTCATTTATTGCTTGCACCATCTCCCTAAAATAAGGTGATCTCACAAAATTAAATGAAACACCATTTGCAATTATCAACGTCCAATTTTGTGATCAGCAATGTCTCTCTTTTCATTTTGGAATGCCCTATCTAGTGGGCCTCTCTTGCGAGTGACTAGAGATGGGTCTTCATCTTCATCATTTGTAGTTGGCATAGGCAAAAAAGGATGTGTTCTTGTGTTTGTTTGATTGGATGATGGTGTTGGTGTATTTGTTCTTTTGAAAGCACCACGTTTTGTTTTTGCATCTGCTCTATTAGCATCATCTTGCTCTTTTGCTAACGCTGCTATTTGTGCAATTGGTAATCCCTTCTTATCATTGCCATGACACATGTTAATTCCTTCACCCACAGGGCCGAAAAAATGTAGTTTCACTCGGGAATAGGAGCTTCTATGTTGTATGTTGCAATAATTACATTTCCATACATATGCCCCACCCCCAGGAAATTGTGCAAGACTTGTTGTGTGTCTCCATAAAGGAGACCCCTTATCAATTTTAAAGCTTGGTGATGCAGCCCCACCCCCACCCACTGAGCCTTGACTATTCATTGTTCTATTCTTGCAATCTAGAAAAAAAAAATGAAAGAAAACCATGCTTCACACTTACACAAAAATTTGAAAATTTGGAAAACTAAAAATAAATCAATAATCTATGAAAGAACTCAAGAATGTGGTTGAAATGCATACCTTAAACACTTCTTGCAAGGTATTTGGAGCTTCACAACCGATCTCCTTTGAATCCAAGCACTTCATTTCAAACTAGCAAGTATGAGAGAGCAAAATAGAGAGTAAATGAACTTGCATTATGACTTAGAAGGTCATTTTTAGGCTTTAGGGCCTTTAGGCAAAAAAAAACATTAAGAAACTCGAATAAGCCCACTTTTTTATTTGTTTTCTTGGGCTTTGCCACGGATTTGCGTGGATCCTCGAGGATCTAGGCAGGATCCGTAATCCTGCCTGTGGATCCATCAAGATTATGGATCCTGCTCGGATCCTCGAGGATCCACATGCAGATCCGGACCCGAATCCGAATCAAGGGTCGGATGCACGAATATGGCAACTTAACAAAAAATCAATCAAAACCAAACAAAAGAAGAGATACAAGTCAGAGAATACAAAACTCCATAAAATCCAACTGAATTTTTCTTAAAGGGAAAAATTATGAAACCCTACCTAAATATTTAAGAAAACCCATCAGATAATTTTTTTAGGTAAAAATTATTAAAACCCTCCCAAAAAAATTTTAGGGAAAAAATAATAAACTCATCAAAAATTTAAATTTAAAAAAAAAAATCAAAAAACCCTAATTGTGTTTAGGGTTTAAAAACCTAGAAACAAAAAATCCGAGAAAATTTCTAAAAAACTAAGTAAAAATGCCCATCTGATGTGTCCTTTGCATTGCAAAAAAAACCTGGTTGGAAATCCCCAGAAAACTGCAGGTTAAAAAATACTCCAGACATTGCAGATTTTTAAAACAATATTCAGGTGTTGGACGGATGGAAGACTGAAAATTCCCAACCTACTAAGGTGGTTGAAATAAACACCAATACTTGCCGAAACATTCCCTGTGACTACCTGTGTTTGACAAGGTAAATAAGATTAGGTGTGGACTGCAAGTCCAAGGCGGAAAAAAATTTAAGATCCGACAAAAAAGGGTGTGCATGAGACTACAGAGTTATTGAACAATGTTGCTGACTTGGCAGAAAACAATGGCTGCTAAAAGAGACAAACGCCAAGAGAGTCCAAACTTGTAGATGGGAACCTGGCAGAAACCACACAAAAGAATCACAGGAGGAGTGTGGAGCCAGAAAACTCAGGTGAGAAGGTTGACATGGCAGGTAAATGCCATTCCCACAAAATGCATACTCTGTCAAACTGTGAACTGCCAATGACTAGGCACGATGTTGACTCTTTCTTTTGTTCTTTTTGGTGAGGAAATAATAGGGTTTGAATGCCACCCTAATTGCCAATGCAAATGGACAACTGAAAATAGTACAGAATAGCCCTAGACAAGTTTTGTCCTAACTCCAGAAAACCAGAAATACTGATTGCAATAAACCCTAGACAGGTTTGTTTTAAACTGCAAACTTTAAAAAAGATCCCTTAACAAATTTTTTATTTTCATAAAATATAATAAAAAGTTATTTCTGAAATGAAATTCTAGACTAGAAGAAACTAGGACTGTTTGAAAATAATATTGCCGAATTTTTGAAACCCCATCGACCTACTCTACTACCATGAAATTGTTAAAAACTGAATAAACAAAAAAAACGGAATTAATATTGCATTAGCAATGGACTCTTGATTAGAGTTTACATATGCTAATTATAGCGTGAACAAAAAACCAAGGTTGTCTTGATAAAGACATCTATAAATAGAACTAAAGGAGTTAACTAAAGAGAAAGCCTAAAAGATCATTAACTATAACTAGCTAAATATAGAAAGATACTTAAAATATTAAGACTATTCGAATAAGATTATCTTAAGGGGAAACTTAAAAAACTTCTCAAACATTAGAAGAAATTCAGCGCTTATAGCAGAAGAAAAAAGAAACAATGCAAAAGAAAATCAAAAGTTGATCTCAACATTAGAATGTATTATACACACGAGGCAATAATTCTTTAAAAAAGGAAATTGAATGTTATAAGGAAAAAGGTCACATGGCTTAGACTTGCAGAGCTCGAGCCAATGATGTTCTTAAGGGAAAACTCAAAAAATATCAGATGATGTTAACTTAGCCTATGTTGAAGATTATGTTAAGAATGTTAAGGGAAAACTCAAAACAAATCAAGTTACGTTAACTTAGCCTATGTTGAAGATCATGTTAAGTATGAGGACCGTCTAGATGGTGCTTAAATTGTTTGAAAGATACCATTGATGGACACTTATATTGAGTCTTCACCATTAGAGGATGCAAGTTTCTCATCATCTCAAGACAGCTACTTGCTTACAGATGGTGCTTTGTATGAGAAGCATATGTGATTTCTGCGTTCCTCTTTTTGATGCTGATAGAGTTAAAGGACGCATATATTGTTATCTCTTTGAAGATGGGGAAAGGCTCACATGAACTCAATATGGATTAATGCCTGAATAGTTTGTGAGTCTCTGGATTAAGTGAATTATACCCTTCTGAGGGTCATGACACAACTTGATGGAGCAATGGATGGTTGTCCAATAATTCATGGGATCTATGATTCAGGAGTAGACATAGGCGGCAACCCAAGAACTAGGGAATTCTCGAGAGCTACATCTTTTTGAGTTTTACAAAGCAACTTGATTGAGCTACGCTTGGTTCTCAAATTTGTAGTGATTAATCTTGTGAAAAGTGTCACCCCCATGTGTGAACTATCTTTCTAATATTTTCTATATAATTGCTGATACTTTCATTATTGTGGGTTGGAATCACAAGAGGAAAAGTCGTTGCACTGTATACTATACTTAATTTAAAGGATTCTTGAGGATCATAATATTTCAAACAACTCCTCAAACAAATTATAAGTGGCAATTGTTGAAGAATTATATAACAGGTCTTTAAAAAAATCCTTCAAAGGAGGATCCTTCTCATCTTGGAATAATGAGATGAGAAACAATTGGTAAGGCATCAAATTATTCCTTAACAAGAGAGATGGAAAAGTTGAGTCACAAACTGTTAAGTAGGATGCTATTTGGATTACACCAAAACAAAATTGGGGTAAACTTGACTTCAGCAGGGCCTCAAAAGGGAATACCGGTCTCAAAGGAACAGGTTGTATTTTCAAAAATGACTTAGTAATAGTTATTGCTATTGCTTCCAAAAAACTCAAAAGTTAGTACTAACAATTGAGCAGAAATACATGCCCTTATTATTGGTCTTCAAATATGCAAAAAAATTAACTTCACAAATATAGAAATAGATGTGGAGTTAATGATAATTGGCAAAGCAGTTAAAAAGGGAGAATGAAGACCTGGAAAATTAACAGCTTATAATGTCAGTTGTGAATAGTAGCCTCTTTTTCAGATTTCTCTTCTGAACAATTTGAAAAACCTTGCTATAATATAAATCATATAGAGAGAAATAAATACTGAACCAGATTTTCTCGCCAATCAAGCTATCAGCATCCAACAAGATAGTCTTATAAGCCCAGATCTCAAACTTTGGCCAAAGTTACAAGAACTACTGAACATTCAAAATTATGATAGCAGATCAAGAAGAAAAATCAGAAGAGGTTAAAGGCATTGGTGGAATTAAGAACAGAGGTAAAAAGAAAATTAACAGCTTATAATGTCAATTGTGAATAGTAGCCTCTTTTTCAGATTTCTCTTTTGAACAATTTGAAAAACCTTGCTATAATATAAATCATATAGATAGAAATAAATACTGAAGCAGATTTTCTCGCCAATCAAGCTATCAACATCTAACAAGATAGTCTTATAAGCCCAGATCTCAAACTTTGGCCAAAGTTACAAGAACTACTGAACATTCAAAATTATGATAGCAGATCAAGAAGAAAAATCAGAAGAGGTTAAAGGCATTGGTGGAATTAAGAACAGAGGTAAAAAGAAAATAGTGTATTGCAAAGACTAATATCTCTGAGTTCTTATTCCTTTGTTTTAATGGTAAATATTGTCCAAAAAATATAGCATTCATCCTGGGTTTGTGCGAAGTTAGCAGGAATTCGTTTTGCCAGGCCTGACTAGGCTTTTCGCAACCTTATTGATGTCTTTCCTGCAACCTTCTCATTGGTGTCTAATATCTCTGGTTCATTGCATCCGAAAGAATTGATAGATTGGAGAGGTGAATTAGAAGATTACTTTAAGCTTTAAGACATCAAAGGTTCACAGAGGTTTAGGTTAGCACAAACTCAATTGAGAGTCATGTTGCCCTGTGGTAGAAGGAATTGCAAAAGGATAGAGAAGATAATGGTAAAATGAAAATCACTAGATGAAGGGTGATGGTTTGTAGATTGAAGGCTAAATTCATACCTGTGGATTATGAATTAGAATTGTTGAAAAAGTTGCAGAGCTTTGAGCAGAAGGACATGAGTGTGAAGGAGTACACCAAGGAATTATACAAGATGACAATCAGATCTGGACACCGAGAGTAGGGAAAAGGTAGCCAAGTATATCAATGGTTTGAGATTCAATATTCAGGATGAGATATGTATGTTAAGGACTAGTACAATTGAGGATGCTTATATAGTATGCATTGAAGATAGAAGATAATTCAAAAGGAAATAGAGTAATCCTAGAGGAAAAGAGAAGCAAGCTAGTAGCATTGGCAAAGAGAAGCAGACCTTTGCAGAAGAACCTAATCACAGAACACTTAAGAGAGGAAGTGCCAGCAAGGAATTCAAAGGTACTTGTTTTAAATGTGGTGCCATAGGGCATAGAGCTTTTCAATGTTTCGAGGGATATAGCAAAGGATTGGGTAAACAGAATCTTGACGCACATAAGAAATGGACTACCGATGAATTTGAGGAAGGTATGGCAGAACTTGAGATAGAGGTCTCTTATGCTTAGAAGAATCATGTTGAGTAAGAAGGAAATTGAATCTATACAAAGGAGGAATTTATTTAGGACTATATGCAAGTCAAGAAGTAAATCTTGTAAGGTTAAAATGGATAGCGGTAGTACTGATAATACCAGTATCAAAGAGATGGTGTGGAAGCTTGGATTGAAGAGGCTTAAAGATCCTTGTCATTATGGAATAAGTTGGTTTCAAGACAATCATATGGTGGAGGTGAGAGAACAATGTTTGGTGAGCTTCAACATTGGACCTTACAAAGATGAAGTATTGTGTGAAGTGGTATCCATGGGACCATGAGTGCTTATCATGTTCTGTTGGGCAGACCTTGGCAATATGATAGGGGAGCTATTCGTTATTGCAGAAGAAAGTTGGTCTCAATAAAAAGGGATGGGCAGAAGTTTACAATGATTCTTTTAAAGGAGGAAGAGGGAAGAAGTGCAAGAAATCTGAGCATCGTGAAGACTTACTATTTGGAGAAGCAGAGTGCAGAAGATAAATCAGAGGTTGGTATGGAGAACAATGATCTTGTGAACAAATCTGAGAGCGAGAGGGTGCTAAAAACTGACAGAGGTAAAGTTGAGCAGTAGAGTACTTTAGTTGTTGATCAGAAGAAGACTTGTAGCAGATGCAAATGAAATAAGCAGAAGAGGGCAGGTAGTAGTTATAAACTCTTTATTATCTGATCTTGTTGAAGGACATCGTGGACAGTAGAGTAGGCTGATGAATCTAACAATGAATAAAGCAGATTTACAGAAAATGAGAGCTACGGATAAAAAGGATGTTACGATTAAGAATGAGTGTAACATTTATGTCTTGAATCCTATAAGATGTTCATAAGTTCCTCTTATGGAACATCTTCTATTCACCAGGTGTGTTTTAAGCAGGAACATTCTTAGGTCGATGGCAATCTTGCATCACCCAAAAATATTTCCTTTCAATTTCCTATTTTCTAGTTTTAGTGTTTTAGGTAGCAAACCTTCGATTGCTGTGGCAAACTTAGGAGTAAAATCAGGACATCTTTTTCTACCTATGTCTTGGAAGATATTCTAGATTCTTGTTCGGTTCTAGTTGTCCTTCAATTTATTGTTGGTACAGTTGGAGTGTTTCTTGCAACAATCCTTCAAATCTTTGAGTTAGTTGTTGCATAGCTAAAGATGTGCTCTAGAGAAGGTATATCATTTGGGTACATCATGTTTGAGTTTTGTTGGAGTTATGTTGGACTCTTCACAGTTTTGTAGCTTGTTCATGTTTTCTGAACACACCGAGGTATTTCCAATCAGTGAAGCATAATGGCACATATCTTGATGTTCTTGGATCTTGTGTGGACTTGAATCCTAGCTCGCAGTTAATTTCACGGCTTATGGGATAAGATCTATGTAATTTAGGTCATGTCCTATATTTGTAATATGTTTTCTTCTTCTTGAAGAATGTAATTGTTCTAGACCAACTTGTTTGTAGAAAAGGCTCATTCTAGACCAACTTGCTAGTAGCAAAGGCTCTACATATTCAGGCATTTGGTCTTTGCTTTTATTTTGTGGGGGGGGCGGGAGGGCAGGGCGATTTGGGATAAAATTGAAGAGTCACAAAATAACCTTTGGATAGGGTTTTGAATTGGATTTTTTGTTATAATCAGGCATGTATGCTACTAGTATGTAAATTGCATGTTGCAGGCCAGTTTGATGTAAATCCTTGATTCTGAGATAATGCAAAGATCGGTTTAGCATGTTGGTTATCTGTTCTTGTATTTGAGTTGATTGCTTCCACTGTGTTGACTCATTCTGCATGGTTTTGACCATCTTCATTGAGGACACTCCTACCATGATCTCTGGGTCAGTTTTTTATTTTATACTGCTGATATCAATCATATTTAGCTACCAGTTTACAAATTATGGAAAATTATCATGAATCAGGCTATTGTTGAAAGGCTTCAGCTGTTGAATCTGCAAAAAACAACTGTTCCAAATGCTACTTTATGCTTTGGAAGAGGCTTGGAATAAATTTTGTTGAATGCAACTTCTTTCTAGCATGTACGCAAGCTGATTAGTCTGAACTCATGAGAATAATAGCCTACAACACAGTAGAAAGGCCTCTTAAAACTCAAGGGAGACATCTTTATCATGAGACAAGAGTGGTGCAACAAAACCATGAAGGCAGATTCATGGGCCATCCTTTGATCCTATGCTTCTAAGTTGAAGGTGGAAAAGCTATGAGACCAAGATTGCACGATATCATGTTGGATTCATGCCATTGGCATGGAGAAACTTAAACATTCAAGTTTGCATAAAGCCCTTTGGCAAGGGTTGCATTGTATGATATATACAAGACATGAGATACTTGAGGATCCCAATTTGGAAAGCTTGAGGATCAGCAATCTTAGGAAGGGAGGACTCGTCACATCCCTTTTTCAATGAATTGATAGACTCTTCACTAAGTGACCCATGCCTTGGAGCCATTCAAATTAGACATTGAGTTTACAGCCCAACGCATGTCAAAGAGCCATTGAAGTAGGGTTAAGGGTTATGACTCAATGCATGCCAAAGCAAAAGGATGGCACAAACTCAACAGCACAAGGATTTTGGATCAAAGTATTGCCAATCCTTTGGCAAGTTGGGAGGGAAGAAAAACTCTAAACCTCCATCAAAGACATTTGTAAGGTCTACAAGGCCAATCTGTGATGTATTGTGTATGATTTAAACTTGAGCCTTATCGCCATTTTAATCTAGGCCAACAAGTTTGTTCTTTGAGCAGTACAAGATAAAACCAAGAAAACATTTTGATTGTGCGAGGTATGTTACGTTACTCTATCTACCAGATAATTTGTGTTCAATTCTTTCTAATGATGAAAATGCATAGCAGACTGCAATAGGTGGAAAAAAACCCGTTAGTTGCTAGAATGGAAAGATGAAAACTCTTAGGTTCTTGGAGGGCATTCTCACTTGTGGAGTGCATTGGAGCTTCAAGTGTTTGTTAGATAATCTAGTTGGTCAATGTGAACAAGCTACCATTGTGTGTTTCTATGTGATGACTATTGTAATAGTCCCTTATTGTAGAGATCAATTATAATCAATTCTATTGGAATTTTGAATCATTTGTGCTAATTTTTGAGGTGTTGAATATAATTTATAGTTGTTGGATAAAGTTAACAAAGAGTGAATCATGTTGTTCAATGAGTGTTTTTGTTTATGCATAAAACCTACTATTTGGTAAAAAAGAATTCTAGAAATGGACAGTACATCATCATTACCAGATATGTTTGTAGTCAAAACAATGCAAAAGGTGTAAGTGTTATAACCAGTCAATATTAATTTTGCTCGTTCCATTTGAAGGATCATAATGAAAATGTTAGGATCTTTTTTTAAGAACCTCCAAATAATGATGAACTTACACTTTCATTTATCTCCTTCTTCGATGCACTTAATTGTTATTTCTTTTGAAATGAACACTCCAATTCATCATATTTGTAAACAACGACAAATGGACTGCAAATCACAAGAACAACTTGTATGCCTTTAACTCTTTTATTGGAAGTCAAGGAGGATAAGGATACTATTAAGAAACTGACATAACTCTTAATTAAGAGGAAATTTTCAAGTGGCTCGAATATCACTGTCAATGAGGTTGCTCGCGACATGATAGGAAGCTGCCAGGTTGCTCGCGATATGACACATGCCATTACATTCTAATAGTACCCTTAACTTCAGAAAATCGGGTTGCCTTACATGGGGCACTCGCATAGATGATTTATTGAAGATTTTGCCTTAAGATTTCTATTTGCCTCAATATCTTTATAATTTTACTCTGTCCCAGTTGATGCATGTATGGAGTTCAGATCGTCAACATATTCAAAAGTATAGTTATAATAGCTATAAGTGGTTGCTATGAATAACTTGGCAATGGACGGAAAAGCAAGACTATGTAATGAAGGAAAGCAAATGCTAAAATCAAAAAAAATGGCCTGCCAATAACAATAAGCCAATTCAAAAACCAGAAAAATTGAACAGATTATCTGAAATTAATTCCGAATGCGTTCAGCACAGAGAAGTGATGTGTGTGTAATTTGTCGAAACAGCAAGAACTAAGGAATATCAAGGAAATAATTAGGAAGAATACATACGCAGGCCAGAAACATCAGGGAAAAAATGAGCAGTCCAAACCCACAGCGCGGCGTCATACTCCTTTCCATCCTCGGATCTCAACGCGAATCTCTCTTTCCCTCTGGAATTAGTTAGTATAGAACCGCCGCTTCCCCTACAGCAGTAACAACATTAAGGTCTGCTCTTGGGGAGCATAAAACAATGTCGAAAGCGGGTGATCACATAGAAGGGGCTTATTCCAGCGGACGACTCCACTGCCTATGTCCACTTCGATTATAATTTCGCAGTTTATTCATCATCCCAGCGGCAAACACCTACTTGCCCCAAACCAAGTGGTGTGTTCTGGTAAAGACGACATGGATGAATACAAATGTCCACCGAAAAAACCAAGAGGGATTACCTAGATATGAATAAAATTGAGGCTACCCCTATGATCAGTCTCATGTGCTATCTTATAAGAATTCAACAAATGAAAAATAGTAAATGGTCTAAGATTGCCTTTAAAGATATTTTGTGCAAAAGGAAGAGGACATGGGTGTGGCAAAACATCAATTGGATTAGTAAATGAACATTTCAATGTGTGTCCTTCTAGTAACAAAGCAATTAAGGTCTTTGTTTTGGATAAATTTTATAAGAAAATAGGTAAGGAAAAAAGGTATTAAATCAATGAGTTTAATCCCACGTGTAACAAAATTCAAAAGCCTTACTTGGAAAGCTAAACTTTTTATTGCTTAGTTGAGGCCTCACTCGCATCAACTCTGCAGTGAACCCAGACATTGGAAAAGGCTTAAATAGGCTTGGGGGGGGAGAATTTATACCTTTTACAACTTTGGTAATGTGGAAATAGAGCATCACTTTGTGGTTGAATGCATTGCTTTTAAGGACAACATGGCCAATTTCACTGATGTTCTGACTGTGTGCAACTAGCATAACCTTTTTAGTGAGGAGAACATTGACAAGCTTGGGGCCCTCGTTGGCATTTTAAATAGGAAAAGACTTGATCTAATGAAAGTGGCAGGTTGTCCCATAGGCTATGTTTAGTCTTATGGATGTTAAAAAAAATCTTTCTTTCTTTTTGCGGTTGTTATATCTCATTTTGTGTGTTAGAAGGTATTGTATGCAAAATTATGAGTTAGAAGTTATAAATTACTAAAACTAAGCTACTAATGCACACTCAATGAAGAATACAAATACAAAAGTCATAAAAATGACAATTTTACACTTATCATGTACAAGTTGTCTTTGAGATAGATAGATAGATAGATAGATAGATTTTAAATGTCTAAGGACTAAACATAGCCTATGGGACAGTCTCCCACTAAATAAACTTTAGTAATCCAATTCTTTTTTGTGCAAGTTGATGATGAGTTCACTTAACTTCTCAATGATTTTCATGTTGAATAAGTTGTATAAAGAGATGTTAGATATAATATTTGCAATTTGACCATGTTGTCCCTGTATGCATCACATTCTAAAATATAGTGTTGTTCAGTTTCTACCTTCCCAGAGTTGCAAACGTGCAAACTCTCTCTTTGAAAGACTCTTTTGGCCTCTTCCAACATCTAATCTCACATTAGAGTTGGCGAGAGTTGGTTTTGAGTTGTGCAATAAGAGTTTCTCCAAAAAATGTTGGCCTCTATGTAAGCCTTTTGGAGCTAATTGCATGTGGGTTCAACTTGTTGATGTAAAGTATTTTTCCTTCCAAACTCATTTCCCCAATAACTCTTAGAATTTCTCCATAACAAAGACCTTTATTTTTTAATCATTTATGAGACACATAATGAAATGGATATTCAATTTTCTCATCCACTTGATATTTTGTTGCATCCATGTCTTTTTACATTTGCATAAAATATCATCAAAGAACACTTTAGGCCATCTACTTGCACTCATTTTTTAATTCTTTTAAGATAGTTGATGAGGCAAACCATGGCAAGAGCCTCGATAAGTGTAGCTCTGACTCCGTTAAGTATGATATCATATGAAATAGTGCTTTTGATTTTAAACTTGCTTGTGATCAAGCACTTCTGAATCCTCACGATTTATTTCAATTGTAAGGTTGAAGTATTGCTAGCCATGTTTCACATCCATAAAGAACAACCAATAGCACAAGTAGCCCAAACAAAGTTTAAGTAATTTTCCAATCCTAAACCTTTGCATCATGATGCCTATTTTGAAACACATAAAGTGCCTTCCATCTTGCTAAAACGATTTTTTTCCTATAACCTTCTCAACTTAGATTTTTGTTGAAGTCAATTCTAAGGTATTTATACTCAACAACATCCTCAAGAACATTTCCCTCAAAATGGAACTTATGTTGATGTTATTTATTGCTTTTAGAAAAAATCATGACTTCAATTTTACTGATATTGACCTACATCCTTACCATTTTGCAGAAGCTCTCAAGCGGGAATGAGTGTTTGATTGGTAAGCTCTTGAATTTGTTTAAATCAACTCCTTCAAGTTTTATTTCAAAAGTTTGGAGATTATTGAATCTAATGTACAACTAGAATAATCAATCCTATAATGATACAAATATCATGATGCATGCAAACGAGTGAATTATGATCATAATGACATTATGAAAAATGTCATGCCAATGATAGTAGAATATTATGATAATCTATGTGGCGCAATCCAAAGGTTGCAAGAGAAAGTTGGACAAGTGGAAGGTTGAGATTGACTTATTTGAGAGGGTTGAGAGAAAAGAGGGAGTGGTTGGAATGTAAGAGGAAGTATAGGGGCTATGTTCCTCTCACATTGACACAAAAGTGTTTGATGTGGGAGGGAGAGACATGTCATGTGTCTTGCAAAGACCTTTGAGGGAAAGGTGGTGAAACTCAATCCTCACGGGGACTATTGGTAAAGTGTCCCATGGTCACCCTTGACTAAGTGAGGTGGCATGATTGTCCACTAGATTGTAGGGGAGGTGGCAAGGACTTTGTCATAAGGAGACAAGTGTCCACAGGACTAAGTCTAATGTAAACGCATACCTCTCCTTGACTACTTAAGAATAAGACTTGTAGATGATGATAAATAGGGATAATTAAAAATTAATTTACATTAGTTATTGGTGCAAGGGTGATGTATCACATAACTTGGACAAGTGACATGAACTAGGAAACTTAATCAAATCATGATTTTGCAATTAAGTAATTTAAAAAATCACTCAATAGGATTAATTTAGGAGACTTAGGATAATGAGACATAACCTAGGTGAATTAACAGAATAAATTTTGAAAAATATTATTGTTAATAAAGGACTAATGTTCTCTTTTTATGGGTAAAAGGCCAAAGCCAAGGTTTATTATTATTATTTATTATGATAAATTATTATTACTTTTTAAACACAAGTAGATTTGAACCCAAGACCTCTCAAATTAGAGGCACACAATTTACTATTGTGTCATGCTCTTGCATAATAAAAGAATAATATTAATTAAATATTAAAATATTTAATTAATTAACATGACAAATGTTAAGTGTACACAAGTCAAATGAGGGATTACATAGTGGGAGAAAGAATTTTAGTAGCCATCTATCTTAAGTTTTGAGTATTTTATTTTTTTGTGGTAATATTTAAATTTGATTAAAAAATAGGTTTATTTATACATGATTTGAGAGCTTAAACCTATTATTTTAGTTTATGGACAGTCTCAACAAATGCAAGAGGATTTGTAATATGCACAAAGGTCAATGGTGATCATTTAGTAGTGGCGTTTAATGCCTATTCATAGATGTCTTAAAAAAAATTTAAAAAAATACAAGTGATCCAAAACATATTCCTCTAATAACTATTATCACCAGTATCTATGCGTAAATACCACATAATCATGTACTATTATTACCAAAAATGTTTTAGAATTCCTTTGGTTAGATATTTAAATCTTAACTACTAATACATCAATAGACATCTGTTAGCTTATGTGGAATATTTTAATCGAGGTTTAACTATTGTGTATTGTTTATTTTAAAGATAGTATCTTATATTATAGTTATGCAAAGGTAGAGTGACTATTATTGGAACATGGAGGCTACTTGATCCTTTCCTCTTAAAGATTTAAGAAAATAATATAAAAATAATAATTTAAATAATTCACAAATGAATAATATATCAGTTATGTGTTTGTAAAAGAATTTTGATGAAATTTTAGGAAAAATGATATGTGATATTTTTTCCATTATGAGCAAATGTATAATTTTAGCTCCTTATTTTTATAACTTATTTTCAATCTTTAAATTGTAGTATGTCGTTATAAGAGAAGATTTGAAATCATCATTTATACTTGGTTTAAAATTTACATGGGATCACTTGCTAAATTTACATAATTAGTTGCATGGGACAATGACCTAATTGGTAAATGTATCAATTAAGTTTGCATAGAAAATAAATATGATTATAATTTAATAATGCATTAGGTTAATGCTAATCTATGTGTAAATTGAGTAGGTAGAAGATTTTAGAATAAAAGTGAAAAGACAGAATACCCATGTTACACACTAGACATTCATAGAATTGGTATAGAATGTTCTAAACCATACAAGATTTGGTTGAAAATTATAGCCACCCAATATTTAAGTGATTTGTGAAAACACAAGATAGATCAACTATGAGAGAATAATAATATTTTATCAAAGGACAAAAATGCTCTACTAAAACAAATTTAGGTTACAAATGAAACCTCTTGGTTATATAGGGCATGGTGTACATAGGATGGTGTCATATTATTACATGTTTCTTAATCTTATGGCTTAAGACTTAAGCAATGACTATCTTATGTGCACTCTAATTAAACTTAAAGAACAAGTGTGTATAAGACCTAGGTGGTGAACTAGCTAAATAAAACACCCCTTTCACACTAACAAACTTGGTAGTGACAAAAATATTATTTGTATAGTTGAATCCAAAGGGAAACACATGAACAATGGATCGTCGTGAAGATTCTAAATTCATGAAAATAAAGATAATCTACTCAATGAAGATATTAAATTCAAATGCAAACCAAAGAAATTCAATTTGATTATCCTACATTAATCTTCTTATTCTTTCTTACATAACGCTCTTAGAAGTTAAAGTGTGCAACAATTCTAGCATAAAAGCTTGATGGTGAAAAGGATGAAAATAAATCAAAATTTTGTCATTTATGAAAATGAGAAGTTAAATCATAGTTTATAGATAATTTGGGTTGATTTGATGGCTAAGATTAATTTGAGACTTTAAGCAATCAATGGATGAGATTAAATGAGAACACTTCAAGTGGAGAAATAATGGGTTAAGTAAAAAGAGTTTTTAAAAATATTTATTTTCAATAGAACATGTCATTTGAATGAAGATTCTAATTTCATGAAAATAAGCTAATCTACTCAATTAAGAGATAGAATTCAAATACTAAAAACAAAGTGAATGTAAACCAAACATATTCAATTTTATTAGCCTACATTGATCTTCTTATTCTTATAAGCTCCAATAAAAAACTCAACCCATGTCTGCTCATTAACAAGTACACTTTACTCTTGATTCAACCAAGTCACCTTGTAGGGATTTGCATGGGGAAACTTTGTAAGTTTTAGCTTCTTTTTTGCCTCCTCTAATATAATGTTATTTATAGATTCTAAATCCACCATAACCTTGCAAACTTTTCCTTGAATCTTGCACCTGACTCTAAAAAGAGCCCTCCTTTGCTTAGGTTCACTCTGATTGGGATGCCTTATGAGTACCCTTCTAATCATCAAGTTCTCACCCATTTTTTATTCTAATTTGTTGACTTCATTAGTGCATGAGCTACTACCATCTTCTTGAGCATAAGTTACTCTCTTCTCACTACTAGAGGTTGTTGGGTTATTAGGACACCTAAAGGCAGGATGTCCAAGCTGTCCACATTGGTAACACTTCATGGTGGCAAAAAGTAGGAGTTGCTCCTTCCTGATCCTCTTCCTTTGTTTCCTTGAGATCCTCTTCCTCTACCAAAAGATCCCCTTGTACTAATGTCAGAACTTTGTTCCAAGAGTCTACTTTCCCCTTGGTTTCTTGATTCACCACCTCTACTAGAACCACCTCTTTGACCACCTCTAGAATCTCTACCTCTTCCTCTGTTCTTGGAGGTACGGTCCTACTTTCTTTTTCCTTTCTCTTCCACTTTTAGGGCCATTTGATAGCATTGATGAACAATTTTAGGAGTGACAAGGCTCATGTCTTCTTGAATAGACCATTTGAGTCCATTTAGATATCTTGCTGACCTGATACTTTCATCTTCCACCACTTTAGACCTCAAGCATAGCTTTTGGAATTGTTTTGTATAAGAATGCACATCCATGTCTTTTTGCCTTAGATTTTGTATCCTCCTATGCAATTGTATTTTATAATATTTAGGAATGTGGGCTTGTTTGATTTTAGCCACCATTCTTTTCCAGGAAGTAATAGGACCTTTTCCTTCTTTTCCCTCTCTGTTTGCACAAATTTCCACTAGGCAAGAGCAGTGCCTCTCAACCTTGACCTTGCCACCTTAACCTTTTGAGCATCAGAGACACCATCACATTCAAAATGGTTCTCCATTCCTTCAATCCATTCCATGATGAGATCAAGATCTATCTTGCCACTAAATAGAGGAATACCTTCCAAGGCTTTACTATTTATTACCTTGATTTCCTTCAAGAAAGGCTCTTCTAGTAAAACAAGGTCTAGTGTTGGAGTTTCCTCTTCCAACTCAATGTCTTTCTCTTTAGCCTCCTTCTCTTCTTTCTGCTCCATCTTGTCCTTGACTTTACCTGTAGTGTCTTGGACCTCGCTTAACAATTGCTCCAGTTGTGCCAATCTTTCTCTCAAAGAACTGTTATCTTCTTCTTTCTCTTCTACCCTATTAGCCAATTCAACATTGGTTACCATTGTGTTAGAATCATTGGGTGACTACATTCACCTTGCTTTGCACTTGCTTTGTCCCACACCTTTGCAGGCTCTAATACCAATCTGATGGGGAGAGTTAGGGTAGACTAACCAGTCTATGCCACTAATTCACACTAGGATCTTGGTGTTCTCCTAACACCTAACTTGGTCTATAGGATATCCTACTCCTTAGAACATCCCTTGACCTATCCTAACCTTCCCACCAGGTGAAATGATCAAATCTTGCTCCATGACTCACTTATCCTCCTAGGAATGCAATTCTTCCAAAAGGCACATGTAGGTCTACCAGGGTTCCACAACACTCACTAGTCCAAACAAGGTTTTGATGAGTTTTAAGGTGTTATTGGAACACTTTTAGTATGCTTGAGTGGATGGTGACAATGGGTTCCTACCCAATTACCAAGTTCCTTCGTAATAGGGCTACTAGGAGAGCCCCTAATTAAGCCTCTACCTGGATTTATAGGGCTAATAACTCCTTTCCCTTAGAGATTCAACACACCTAGCCTTAATAACAATTGCTACATAGAGTCCATACTCATAGATTTTTAGGGTCTTAGGCCACCAAAAGGTTGTACAACAAATATAGAGAAAATGAGGGTTTTGGAGGGTTTATACAGCTTCCTATTGTCCCCACTTTTAAAACATCTTCCACACTTCATCTAGACTCATCCCCTTCAAGATATAACCTTATCATACCCCTCTTGAATCCCTCAGAAGGGAAAGTCTTGAATCTTCATGCTTTTCTTTGAGAACCACTTCTTTGTTGATTGCTCCTAGTTGAGAATTACCTAGCTCGCCTAGGGCTCTGTCAAAGAATTCTCTGCACTTGTTTCCTGGACCCTTGCTTGCATAGTAATACAACTTAGGGTCTGTAGTCTTGGAATCCAAGAGGCCATGAAAATCCCACGATGGAAACAAGATCTACAACCCTTCCATTGTAGAGAACTCCAAAATGGATAACACACAATTAACTTTAAAGAAATTTACAAAAACCTTATAAAAATTGATCATAGATCTAATCTAATGCATCCACAGTGAAGGATACACCATTTACAAACTAATACATGCAACGAGATGATATTCACAATATGATTTTCTTCAAAACAACACTAAAAACCAACAAATGTTGTCATAAAAATAGTCACAGTCTACTGTATGTGCTGCAACAGTACAGACTTGTATAAATAATTACTTTCCAACCCTTGGTTAAGGTTCTTCCAAGCTTGAATAGGTTAATCCTCAGGATATAGATAGGTTTTAGGGCTTTTTCATAGCCACATTACAAAGTAGGCCCTTTTGCAACAATTGGAAAAAGTTGCTTAGCAACTTTTAAGCAATTTTTATTGCTCAGGTAGAATTTTTTGTTTCCACCTTTTAAGACCATGTTAGATCTTCCCAAAACATCCTTGGGAGTACCACCTTGCTTCACCTAAGACCTCCAAACTCTTGACAAAATCTATTCCATATTGTGACATATTTTACATAACATCGCATTGTTTAATCATTATGCTCTTAGAAGTCAATAACCCACCTTGAAAGTTCTTCTAAAGCCCACATATGTGTAAAACAAAACAAAACATCCTAACTCAACCTTTCACCAACATGGAAAAACAAATAACTTAAAATGAATACCAACCTAAGGTCAAGATACCATTCCCAACAAAGACCAAAGAGGAATCTTTAAAACCTATCCTAGCTTAGACACACAAGCATGAGCTATGTGCTCTTATTGTATTCACATACTTCTTAAGAGAAGTTCATCACACCAAAAATGATATGGTGGGAGCTTTGGAAGGGTGCTCCTACACCATACTCCCCCCACTTAGCACAAACTAAGGCACTTTGGGGTCAAGAAGTGTTGGATCAATGCTAGACTTCTTGAAATGTCCTTCCTCAACCCAGGTGGCTTCAAATTCAGGTTGATCCTTCCATTTAATCAGATGTTCCATATAAACTTGATTCCTTGTAGCTTTCTTCACCCTGGATTCTAATACTTTCTCTTCTTTGGTTGGCTTCTTCTTGGGCATTGCATTGGTGTCAAGGTCTTGTAGGACCCTTGGTGGAGCTGCACTTTGCTGACTGATTTCTCCCTTCAATCTGATCAGGTCTGCAACATTAAACAGTGGTGAGATGGCTAGGTCTAATGGCAAGTCCACTTTGTAGGCATTTTCTCCATATTTAGCTAGAATCTTGCATGGGCCAATTCTTCTCATTTGGAGCTTAGTGGGTATACCTTGCTACATTCTTGCTTTGTTGAGGTGGACCATGACATAGTCTCCAGTCTGAAACTGTACTTCTTTCCTCTTCTCATCCATTTTGGCCTTGAGTCTTTGAGTAGATTCCAACATAGTTTTCTTCACTTGTTTTTGAACTTCTTGGATAGTTTGAGTGTAATATTCAGCTTGTCCACTCTTTGACTTCATAGGACCTAAGTCTCTTAACTTACTCACTCCTCTAGGGTGTTTACCATACACTGTCTCAAAAGAACTTCTTGTGGTCCTATTAACACTGTCGTTATAAGCATATTCAACCTGAGATATAACAAGATCCCAAGTCTACCCATACTCCTTTGTTAAGCACCTTAGCAAGTTCCCAAGCACTTTTTTGATGACCTCAGTTTGACCATTAGTTTGAGGATGGTATGCTAAATTGAAAGAGAGATTAGTTCCCAGTCTCTTCCATAAGGTGTGCCAAAAATGAACCATGAACTTGATGTCCCTATCAGACAAAATACTCAAAGGGAGTTCATGAATCCGAACTATCTCCCTGAAGAAGAGATATGCTATATAACTTGCATCATGAGTAGTTTTGCATGGAATGAAATGACTCATTTTAGAGAACCTGACTACCACAACATAAATGTTATCCATACCTGATTTGGTTTTAGGGAGTCCAACCACAAAGTTCATACTTACACATTCCTAAGGCCTATTTGGAATTGGCAAGGGTTGATAAAGTCCTACATTGCTTGAACCTCCTTTAGCTCTTTGACATATTCCACATTGCTCAACATATCTTCATACATCCCTTGCTAACTTAGGCCAAAAGTAGTATCTCTGTACCAACTCCAATGTCTTGTTTATGTCAAAATATACACTCAAGCTACCATTATGCTTCTTTTGAATCAGATTTTCCCTCATGGATCCCTTAGGTACACATAGTTGATTACCTTTAAATAACAATCCATTTTGAAGGGTATAATCTGCAAAATCACTATGAAAATGATTCTCAAACTCTAGGCATACCTTGTAGGCTTGGGAGAAGTCTTCGTCCTCTTTATACAAATCTTTGAAACCTACTATTCCAATATTTTGTAGCTACACTTCTTGGATAGTCAAAAGCTTCCTACTCAAGGCATCTACTACCTAGTTGAGCTATCCCTTCTTATGCTTGATTGTGAATGTGATTGTAGATACTCCATACACTTCAAATGCCTATTACTAAGCTTCTCATGAGTGTTTATATAACTCAAAGCCTAATTATCTATAAAAACAACAAATTCTTTGGGTAGGAGGTAATGTCTCCACTTCTTGAGAGATTGTACTAATGCATACAACTCCAAGTCATAAGTTAAATACTTCTTCCTTGCCTCATTGAGTTTCTCACTGAAAAATGCCACAAGTCTTCCTTCTTGACTCAATACACCCCCTACTGCTATATTACTTGCATCACATTCAATATTGAATAATTTATTAAAAGTAGGTAAGATTAAAATGGGTTTTGTAGCTACCTCTTGTTTCAATTTTTGAAATGCCTTCTTTGTTGCCTCGGTCCATTTGAACTTTGTTTTCAGCCCTCCTTTGATGGTGTCTAGTATTGGTGCACAAATCCCACTAAAGTTCCTCATAAAATTTCTATAAAATTGTGCCAAGCCATGAAAACTTCTCACTTCAGTTCCTATTCTAGGAGTAGGCCAATCCAAGATTTCTTCCACTTTGCTTGGGTCCATTTTTAGATTACCCTTGGACACTACAAAGCCCAAATAAACCAATTTTTGCTACACGAATACACACTTTTCCATATCAATGGCTAGTTGCTCTTCCTGGAGTCTCTTTAGGACCAACCTCACATGTTCCAGGTGCTCTTTTTTTTTTTTCTATAGATGAGTATATCATCTAGATATACCACCACAAATCTACTTGTGAAGTCCTTTTAGACCTCATTCATTAATCTCATGAAAGTGCTTGGGGCATTTGTAAGCCCAAATGGCATTATAAGCCATTCATACAATCCATTTGTGGTTTTAAAAATAGTCTTCCATTCATCACCCTCCTTGATTATAATTTGGTGATAACCACCATTTAACTCCAACTTAGCAAAGTACAAAGCACCTCCTAAACAATCTATCAAGTCTTCTATTCTTGGAATATGGAATCTATACTGATAGTGATCTAGTTAATAACCCTCAAATATGTACAAAGCCTCCATTTTCCTCCTTTCTTTGCTGCTAGGACCACTGGGACAACACATGGACTAATGCTCTTCTTAATCAGCCCTTGATCCAATAATTCTTGCACTTGTCTTACCACTTCTTTATTCTGATTTGGAGTAAGCTTATAGGCTGCCTTGTTAGCCAAAGAAGCACCAAGTACAAAATCAATTTGATGACTGATTGATTTTTTAGGTGGTAGTACTGCTAGTGTTCCATCTGAAATAATATCCTTCAAATCATCAAGAATTTGATGCACTTCTAGAGGTATTGGTTGCAACTTAGTATCTTCCTCCTTTGGCTTGACCATAATTGCACATCCTATGGTCTCCTCATTTTGTAAACCTTGCAAGAACTCCTTACCACTACTAAGTAACACACTAGGTATCTTAGAAGCTTCCCCTTAATTCTCTATTAAGGACTGAATTTTGAAAGTCCTTCCATCTTTTTTTGAAAGAAATGGCATTTTCTTCTCCATCACAGATCACCTTCCTATCAAATTGTCATGCTCTTCCCAATAGAAGATGGCATGCATCCATGGGTAAGACATCACAAAGCACTTGGTCTTTATAAGCTCCAATAGAAAACTCAACCCATGTTTGCTCATTAACAAGTACAATTTGCTCTTGATTCAACCTTGTCACCTTGTAGGGATTTGCATGGGGAACCTTTGTAAGTTTCAACTTCCTTGTTGCCTCCTCTAATATGATGTTATCTGTAGATCCTAAATCCATTATAACCTTGCAAACTTTGCCTTGAATCTTGGACCTGAATCTAAAAAGAGCCCTCCTTTGCTTAGGTTCACTCTAATTGGGCTACCTTATGAGTACCTTTCTAATCATCAAGTTCTCACCCATTTCTAATTCTAATTTGTTGACTTCATTAATGCATGAGCTACTACCATCTTCTTGAGCATAAGTTACTCTCTTCTCACTACTAGAGGTTTTTGGTTTATCAGGACACCTATAGGTAGGATGTCCAAGCTATCCACATTGGTAACACATCATGGTGGCAAAGTAGGAGCTACCCCTTCCTACTCCTCTTCCTCTATTTCCTTGAGATTCTCTTCCTCTACCAAAAGATCCCCTTGTGTTGATTTCAGAACTTTGTTCCAAGAGTCTACTTTGCCCTTGTTTCTTGATTCACCACCTCTACTAGAACCACCTCTTTGACAACCTCTAGAATCTCTACCTCTTCCTCTATTCTTGGAAGTATGGTTCTACTTTCTTTTTCCTTTCTCTTCCACTTTTAGGGTCATTTGATAGCATTGATGAACTATTTTAGGAGTGACAAGGCTCATATCTTTTTGAATAGACCATTTGAGTCCATTTAGATATCTTGCCAACCTGATACTTTCATCTTCCACCACTTTAGACCTCAAGCATAGCTTTTGGAATTCTTTTGTATAAGAATGCACATCCATGTCTTTTTGCCTCAAATTTTGTATCCTCTTATGCAATTGTATTTCATAGTCTTCAAGAATGTAGTCTTGTTTCATTTTAGCCACCATTCCTTTCCAAGAAGTAATAAGACTTTTTCCCTCTTTGTCTGCACAAATTTCAACCATGTGAGAGTAGTGCCTCTCAACCTTGACCTTGCCACCTTAACCTTCTGAGCATCAAAGACACCATCACATTTAAAATGGTTCTCCATTCCTTCAATCCATTCCATTATGAGATTAGGATCCATCTTGCCACCCAATAGAGGAATACCTTCCAAGGCTTTACTATTTATTACCTTGATTGCGTTCAAGAAAGGCTCTTCTGGTAAAATAGGGTTTGGTGTTGGAGTTTCCTCTTCCAACTCAATGTCTTTCTCTTTAGCCTCCTTATCTTCTTTCTGCTCCATCTTGTCCTTGACTTTATTTGTAGTGTCTTGGACCTCGCTTAACAATTGTTCTAGTTGTGCCAATCTTTCTCTCAAAGACATGTTATCTTCTTCTTCTTCTTCTACCCTCTTAGTCAATTTAGCATTGGTTACCATTATGTTAGAATCACTAGATTCACTAGGTGACTACATTCACCTTGCTTTGCACTTGCTTTGTCCCACATCTTTTCAAGCTCTAATACCAATCTGATGGGTAGAGTTAGGGTAGACTAACCAATCTATGTGATGCAAGTGGTTAGGGTACTGACAATGTAGGTTGGGAGAGAACAACCCACAAATATACCTTAACACAGTTTAAAAGGCCAAACAAGATCCAAGACCCCACACTTGCACCTTGACATCAATAATGGCTTATCAAATGAAACCTACTCCAGACATGGGACCATGAACCCAAAATCAAGGAATGTTTTTTTTACATCAGCATGAACATGTGGACTGAATATGAAGACCCCAAACTGAGAAAATGGCATAGTTCCTTTGTTAAGTCCTAGGATCCCTAGTAGCCCAAGGAATGAGACTTTGGCTTGCAACTTGTATGTTTTGAATGGAAGCAAGAACCAAACCACCAAGATTATTTTCTATTTTAGATATACAAATATATCAAAATATGTTGAGACTCCAACAAGCAAGTAATTTCCCAAACCATCATGACAACCACAAGGCCTAAAGGGCTAATTAGGCCACATTTACAAAGGAAGTCCTCTTTTGGCATGTGACAAAAAAATGAAACCAATTAGGTTAGTTGAGGAATGCCAAAATATTCTATGAGCAAAGTTATAGACCAAGACATGAAGTTTTGAGGGTTCAAAAGCTACTTATAGCCAAACTGTGCATAGGTGCATACTTGAGATATACACATAGGGCACTAAAATTCTTCCTTGTGCCTACATCTCTTCAACTAAAACCACAAAAATCTCAAAGAGCATTAAGAATACAAAGATTATACCAAAGGCCATAAAATTCCTATGGTGGAATCTCAAGTTATAACGTGATTTCAATCAAAACCCTTGAAACCCTCAAATTTTGGGTTGTCAACACTAAAATGAGTATAACTTGAGTTCTAGGATGTTTCAAGACCTCAAACTAGTTGCATTAGAAAGATAACTCAAATATGCATCCAACCATACTAGGCTCAAACTTCTATGCATCCGTATAGGTCCATAACATGCAGAAAACTTGCCTAGAATGTAGAAAAATAGGTTATTCTTTATTGATTTCAAGGCAAAATCATACATCATGCCTTCCACCCACCTGAAAAGGGCTATATGAAGGCCTTCCCTAATTGATCCAACAAATTTTCAGAGGTTGTGACCATTGGAGGACTAATCACAACTTGTTTTGCCTAATTGCACAAGAAGTTGCAAAGTTGCATAACAACTTTTGCAACTTTTATTGTATTCTTACATTTTTTAGCCTAAAAGGCATTTTAACTATTCAAATGAGTCTTAATTGACTCAATACAGCTAATAGACCCTAGATTACAAGTATATGTATACAAATTACATAAATTGTGCCCTTGTGGCCTGATTGAGCAATGGGCTTATAAAACACCCAAATTGCTAATGGACCACACAAACCTAGGAGTCTAAAATAATTGTGTTATTGAAAACATAGAAAATAAACTTGAACAAGGTCATAAATGACCCAAACACCCTTATTTCATTGTTCCATGAGAGAGTACTCTTGCACCACTATGCCACTAATCCACACTAGGATCTTGGTGTTCTCCTAACACCTAACTTGGTCTATAGGATCTCCTAATCCTTAGAACATCCCCTGACCTTTCCTAACCTTCCCACAAGGTGAAATGATCAAATCTTGCTCCATGACTCATTTATCCTCCTAGGAATGCAATTCTTCCAAAAGGCATATGTAGGTCTATCAGGGTTCCACAACACTCCCTAGTCCAACCAACATTTTGATGAGTTTTAAGGTGTTATTGGAACACTTTTAGTGTGCTTGAATGGATGGTGACAATGGGTTCCTCCCCGATTACCAAGTTCCTTCACAATAGGGCTACTAGAAGAGCTCCTAATTAGGCCTCCACCCAAATTTATAGGGCTAATAACTCCTTTCCCTTAGAGATTCAACACATCTGGCCTTAAGAAAAATTTCTACATAGAGTCCATACTCAAATATTTTTAGGGTCTTTGGCCACCAAAGGGCAGTACAACAAATATGAAGAAAATGAGGGTTTTGGAGGGTTTATATGGCTGCTTGCTATTTGCACTTTTAAAACATTTCCACACTTCATCAAGACTCCTCCTCTTCAAGAAAGAACCTTGTCATACCTCTCTTGAATCTATGAGAAGGGAAAGTCTTGAATCTTCGTGTTTTGCTATGGAGAACTACTTCTCTGTTGATTACTCCTAGCTGGGCATACCCTAGCTTGCTTAGGGCTTTGTCAAATAATTCTCTATACTTGTTTCTAGGGCCCTTTCTTGCATAGTAATAGAACTTAGGCTTTGTAGTCTTGGAATCCAAGAGGCCGTGGAAATCCCATGGTGGAAACAAGAGCTACAACCCTTCCATTGTAGAGAACTCCAAAATGGACAGCACACAGTTAGCTTTAAAGAAATTTATGAAAATCTTATGAGACTTGATCACAGATCTAATCTAATGCATCCACAGTGAAGGACACACCATTTACAAACTAATACATGCAACTAGATGATATTCACAATATGATTTTCTTCAAAACAACACTAAAAACTAGTAAACGTTGTCATAAAAACAGTCATAGTCTACTGTATGTGCTGCAACAGTATAGACCCGTACAAATAATGATTTTCCAACCCTTGGTTAGGGCTCTTCCAAGATTAAATAGGTTTATCCTTAGGATATAAATAGGTTTTAGGGCATTTTCATAGCCACATTACAAAGTAAGCCCTTTTGCAACAATTGGAAGAAGCTGCTTAGCAACTTTTAAGCAAATTTTATTGCTTGGGTGGAATTATTTGTTTCCATCTTTTAAGACCATGTTAGATCTTCCCTAAAAATCCTTGGGAGTACCACCTTGCTTCACCTAAGACCTCTAAACTCTTGACAACATCTATTCCATATGGTGACATATTTTACATAACATTGCATTATTTAAGCATTGTGCTCTTCCAAGTTAATAACCCACCTTGGAAGTTCTTCTAAAGCCCACATATGCACAAAATGAAACAAAAAATCCTAACTCAACCTTTCACCAACATGGAAAAACAAAGAACTCATAATGATATCAATCTAAGGTCAAGGTACCATTCCCACCAAAGACCAAAGAGGAATCTTTAAAACCTATCCTAGCTTAGACACACAAGCATGAGCTATATGCTTTTATTGTATTCACATACTTCTTAAGAGAAGTTCATCACACAAAAAATGATATGGTGGGAGCCTTGGAAGGGTGCTCCTACACCAAATGCTTTTAGAAGTTAAAGTGTGGACAATTCTAACATAAAAGCTTAATGGTGAAAAAGAAGAAAAGAAATTAATAAAATTATTATTTGTGGAAATGGGAAGTTAATTCATAGTTTATAGATAATTTGGATTGATTTTATGGCTAAGATTGATTTCAGACTCTAAGTGGTCAATGGATGAGATTGAATGAGTCTTTAGGGGGGAAATGAAGACACTTTAATAGGATTGTAGATCTTTCATTTTTCTAGGCTACTAAGCCATTCAAATATGTATGTGAGGGAAATGGGGAAATGGGGAAAATTCCTAATATGATTGCACTTATAGTCCAAATTATATTATCTAGAACCCAAATGATGAAGGGTGCCAATAACAGGTTTGAATTGTAAAGGAGAATGCAATACAAGGAAACACTCTCTTTAGCACTTATTGGATAATGTGTATGTAAAATCAAAGCAATTTCTTAAATAATGTAGATCTAGATGTTGTGTATACAATCAACCCAATCAAGATGTACATCTAAGATTAGGGTTTGAAAGGAAACAAAATATAAAAGACTCACCTTGAGGAAAGTTTATTTTAGATCTAAAAGTCTGGTATCTAAGCCTATTTTTGAATATATGATTGTGGCTTCTTGAATGAAACAGCGAAAAGAACAAAACCCATAAATTGTTCGCCAAGAAGGAAAAAAGGAATAGGTCAACCTTGAGGAAGGATGTCTTTCCATGGAGTTGGCATAGTCTAACCAAATTGTGAAAAATTTGAACCAAACTCTCTAGAAAGCTTCTGAGGAGTTATTTCTAGATTTGTATGTGAAATCATGTTATTCTGCTCCTACAGAATATGAAGGGTTTTTGTTGTTGGGTTGGACAAGGGCTTACCTTGGTCGAGCCCTAGGTTAAGGAATTAATTGTAAATGGGAAATATAAATGACTAAAAAATATATATATTTTAGGATTCATCTTGCTTAAAATCCTTGTCAATAAGGATTTTTTTTGTAGTGTATTGTAGATCTTGAATTAGGTATATGAATGTAGGGTATCTCCATAATTTGTAGCGGATCTACCATAATCCCATCATGGTATCATGGATGTAAGTGTGCATCAATGTAGAAGATGATGAATTCTTCAATGGAGATCTCCTCCATCTCCTCCCTTGATGGCCAACAATAAGCTAGATCTTGAAGAAAAAATTTCCACAAAGGATCCTTCAATGCTAGATAGAAATCTCTTTACCTTAATATTTGAAAATGTTTCTGTTAGGCCCAACTTATAATATAATTGAGAATGTTTCTATTGTATGTAAAAGAGGCATATGAGTTGTTATGTTGTCATTGATATCAAGCCTTACTTGGTTAGATATTATGCTAATTAAGTAGAGTACCATATCATTTGATTGATGAAGAGGATTTGAAGAAAGTACGATGATGACAGAGTTGATAAATATCGATATTCAATGGGTACTTGGATGAATTAGACTATGAAAATGTTGGTCTGGTGATTTTGCAGTCATGGTATGTTGTAATTAAGTTCATAACTAGTGATTTAGTGAAAGAAGGATCACAGTATTAATCAAGTGATTAAAGTCGTCACTAAGCATATGGCAAAGCAAAGTTAAAGTTCAGTGCTAATTGAGTAATCCTAGTGTTAACTGAGTGATGTGTTGCCCAAGTGAAGTCACAATATTCATTGAGTGAAGAACAAAATAAAGGATTAATTCGAGGTTGACGAATGATGAATTTGGCAATGTTTGAGAAGCATAAAAAATAAGAATAATCTTTTTTATAAGATCAATGACTGGAATAATTCAAAGATGGTTGTATGGAGAAGATTTTATATTTTCAGAATGAGAACAAACTTTGAGGTGAACTAGTATTGACCAAATGACTAGATGCAATAAATCTGAGATCTATGATTGTAATTAAGTGGCAAAATCTGGAACGATTTGGAAGGAAGTAGTTAGCTATTTAGGGAGATGAATGAGACCATTTTTGGTGGTTGATTGTTTGTTGAAATTGTTGGTAAATTGTAAACTACTAAAAGGGATAAAGGGGAGAAAGAAGAACAAGGTGAACTAAGCAAGATAAAGGATGAAATATCAAGCAAAGGAAGATCAAGGTGAAAGAGAAAGAACATGAATCAACCAGAAAAAGATTAAAAGGTAGAAACTAAGTGAAGCAAAGATATGAACAAGCAAGATAGTGCTAAACCTAGTAGATCATTTGACTGTTACTTTTTTTAAACCATTGTAGTAGATAAAATCTCTTAACCAAGTGGACCGAACAAGTATGTTAAATCCTATATAGCAACATCGATTAGTGATGTTTGTGAGTCCTTTAGAGAAGGTCACTTTTAGTAATGACAAGGAGTGATAAGGTCTAGATTATATTTGGTTAAAATCCTCTAACTAGGTCACACTAAAAATGTGCATGTAAACCTTTAACAAGGTTGGCTACTAGCAGAGCTAACTTCAGAAGAGTGAAATTTTTGGGTTGACAATTCCTAGGTGGTTTTTCCCTTTACAAGGTTTCCACATTAAATATTTGTGCCAAAATGTGTGAATGCTTATGTGCTACAAGTTTATTTTCATGTTATTTACATATTGTTGCAACTCTGTATAAGATAAGTCAATATTCTAATACTTGGTAAAGTAAAGGACAATGAGATAAAAATTTGAAGTAAAAATATTATAAGTTTTATATGAGACATTGAATGTGGTTATCAAGTTACTGTTGCAAAAAGTTACAATGTTTGAATTGGTATTGAATTATTTTAAAAGTGTGTAGGGTAATTGGATATGAATAATCCTGAAGATTCGAAGATGTATAAGAGAGGGGTACTAAATATGAATAGGGAGAATTTCTCCTCATGGATAAATAGAATGAGGCTACATGTATCTAGTATTGGAAACAATACTTTATACTAGCTAGAAAATACAAATGTTTCTCCTACCCCTCCTATGACTATGAAAGAGATGAAACAGAAGAAAGAGCGTAATAGTTTGATGATTGAGATTACATTTTCCCTGAATGATGTTGAGTCTAATGATATCAAGAACTATACTAATGTAAAAGAGATGTGGGACAAGTTGGCACTTGTACTTGATGGTGATGAGAATGTGCTGAGAGCAAGATTAAAAAGTATGAGAGGCAAATATAATGACATGAGAATGAAGGAAGTTGAAAATGTTGTGCAACTGTGAACTGATTCAAGGAAGTTGTGAGTGCAATCAAAGTTGTTGGAGGAGATATCCATGATTCTTATGCTATAAGTAAGGTTATCATAACTCTTTTACTTGTTTATGATATAAAATTTTATGCAATACAAGAAGTTAGAGCTATGCTTGGTAGTAATCTTACACTTGATGGTTTAGCTGGCCAATTGACTACATTTGAATTAAGCAATTTTGACAATAGTGTACCTACACTTGGAGCTTCTTTCAAGACTTTACTAATCATTGATAATTTGAAGCAAGAAAAAAGTAGTAAAGATGAAAGTGAGTTAGAATAAGAAAATGACATAGATGACATTGAAGCATTTCTTGTAAGGAAGTTACCAAGAGTTAAAGGTACATTACCTCTCATATGTTTCAAATCTAATGAAGTTGGTCACTTTGCTACAAAATGTCCTAACAAGTACAAAGATGACAAGAAAGACAAAAATGATAAGAAGGTTCATAAGTATAGGAAGAACCAAGACTATAAGGACAAAGGGAAGAAATCATGCTACATTATTGAGGAAGAGCACAACAAGTAAGATACCAAAGATGAGAAAGATGGAGTAGAAGTGGTGTATGTCATTAGAAAAGAAGATCCTAATGAGGATGACAAAACCCTTATTTCACATATTAGTAAGAATGATAAATGGATCATTGATAGTGGATGCTCACATTATATGACTGGATATCTTAGTAAGTTTGATAAATTTGAGGAATGTGATGGTGGAATTGTTAAATTAGAAAATGGCATTCCTTGTTTAGTAAAAGATAAAAGGTTCATTGATGTTGAATGACAAGATCAAATATGATGATTCATATTGGGTGCAAGGACTAAGATATAATCTATTGAGGGTTTCTTAGTTGAATAATACAAGTCACAACCTAGATTTTCATAACGGAAAAGTCAAGATCTATGATGATAATGGAAAACTGATTGGCACTAGTGAATAAACTAAAGGTAATATGTTTGATCTTGATCCTACTGTTGATACATGATTGTTTGCAAAAGTTGAAGATGTGTGGTTTTTGCACAAAAGGTTATGTCATGTAAATTTTGAGAATATTGTTAAGGTCAATAGAAAGAAAATAATTAGAGACTTAAAAAATTTGCATAAACTTGAGAATACTATGTGCAAATAATGTCAGCTCAGTAAGGTGACAAAATCAAGTTTTTCAAGTAAGATCCATACTTCTAATGACATTATGGAATCAATGCATACTAATTCGTGTGGACCAATGAGAGTAGAAATTTATTATGGTGATATATATTTCATATTTTTTGGTGATGATCATTCTAGGATGATGACTGTCATGTTCATGAAGTTGAAGTCACATGCTTTTGATATGTTCAAACGGTGTTAAGCTAGAGTTGAAAAAGAGATAGGTAAATAATTGAAATGTTTAAGATCTGATAGAGGTGGTGACTTTATTATTGTTGAATTTTCTATTTTTTGTAATGATCACGGCATCACGAGATAATTGTCAGCACCAAGAACACCACAATAGAATAGGATTCTTCAATGGAGAAATAGATCAATTATTGACTATGCAAGAACACTACTAATTGAAAAAGGAATTGCTCAAATATTTTGGGTAGAATCCATTAGCACTATAGTTTATGCTCTCAACCAAGTTCAACTAAAGAAAGGTAAAAAAACAAGATACCCTATGAACTTTAGTATGGTCATACACCTAATGTGAGTTATTTCAAGATATTTGGAAGTAGATGTTACATTCATAAAGATGAAAGGAATGGTGAAATTGATTATAAAGATGATAAAGGTATTTTCCTTGGATATTCTTCTAAGAGCAAGGCCTATAATTGTTTAAATAAGGATACTAGCACAATGATTGAAAGTGAAAATATAAGACTTGATGAGTTTGTAGATAAAAATGATGAGGAAAGCAAAAAGGAACCAATTAATTATAATTTTTTTTTAATATGTATATAAATATGTTCCCAATATAATGTATGAACAATAATAGAGAGCCATCAAGTGTCAACCTATAGTACCCAAGTTATAGATAGAATAACTCGAGCAGGATGTAGAGCATCAACTAAGTGAAGATAATGTTGGTAATCAAAGAATTGAACCTGTGCTACCAAAATATGTAAGAAGGAACCATTCATCTGAGAAAATCATTGGAGATAAAAGTGTTGAATTTATGACAAGAAGTAAGTTGAACGATATTACATGTTTAACTGTTGATTTTAAACCAAGAACTGCTAAAGCTAAACTTGATGACAAAAACTAGATTAATGCCAAAACAAAGAGATTGATCAGATTGAGAAAAATAAAACATGGATCCTAGTACTAAAACCAATTGACAAGAATGTGATTAGAACAAAGTAGATTTTTAGAAAAAAAACTAAATGAAAATACACTTACAATTTCTAGATTTGACTATGTCAATTTTTTTATCGACAATGTTTCAAATCATACTACATGATCCATCATCGAGATGCTAGAGAGGAAAAGAACATGATCCTCTCTATAGCATCCTGCTGATGGATCATGTAGTATGATCTAAAATATTGATGAAAAAAATACTTGACACAATCTAATCCAGAAATTGTAAGTGCATTAGCATGGATTGTAGAAATCTAATAGATCTAAATGAAAATGGTGAAGTTGTTAGGAACAAGGTAAGATTATTTTGCAAAGGTTGTGCCCAAGAAGAAGGAATTGACTATGGTGATACTATTGGAAGTCTTATTAGGAAGCAAGATATTGAGGGGGGGGGGGGAATCAAGATCTATAAAACTTTTCACTTCTTGAACAAAATAATAGATTAACTAGATTCACTCCTAATCCATCTCATATCTAGATCTCATACCATATGATCATAAACTATAAAAATAAAATGAAATTTATCTAAGCATAACATCCATCAACATGAAAATGTAAACTCATAACACAAATATTTTGGTATCCCAGAAATCCTCCAAGGTGAAGGTAAAACTAGGGTGGGGATGACACCCACAAATCTTTATTGCTGCAATAACAAAGTTTGCCAGTTAGGGCTACAATTTGATCACTTCTAATGATATACCATGTGAGGAGTTTGATTAGTTGAAAAAATTACAAGACTCTTAAGCCTACTTTGATTAAAGGATTTAAAACTACAATGAAGTAAGCACTACGTTAGGAGATTTAGCAAGGTCTTTTAAAACCAATCTGTTAAGAGATTTTCCCTGATACACTCATTAGAATGTCTCAATACTTGATCCTTAGATTTTCTCTCACAAAGATGATTACAGATCTTGTCACTTTAATGTCTAAATCTGATCTCCTAATCTAATTTTCTTTGTTCAGCCCTTCACTGCTAGGTTGCTTTGTCTGGTCTCCTTATCAAACTTAGCCTTCCTTTCTCTATCCTTAGATTATTCACACATTCATAATCTTCTCCACATTCATCATGCTCCTTTATGCTTCCATTAAACTCCCATTATGGTTTAGGGTTAGATCCCTTCTTAAATAAACAATTGTGAAAGTTCTAGATCATAATCAACAATCCAAAATGCATTCTTTTGTCATTTAACCCTATTGATTTTCTAATTGGTTAATCTACCTTCCTAGGGATTAATGCCTTCTAAAACAATGTATAATTTTCTCCTTAAATATCTCTACAATCCATAAATGTTGTATAGAAGTTGGCCAAAATGATTTACATAAGTGTTTCTGCCATACCAAACACATATGTCAAAATTGGTTTACTCAACAATTGAATGTTCTGACACTTGGTCATAACTAACATTCATGATGTCTCTTAGCTTCTATAGGCTTGGCATATATAAACTCACTTAGCATAAGTTATCTGTACATTGCTCAATATTCATAATTTTTACTTGGCATGTAGAGTAGCTCAGTCTCTATTGGGGTGCTCGATAACCTTTGACTTGCTCAACATATAGTGAAACATAAATAAGTCCATGTAGCTCGACCTTCTTTGGATGGCTCAGATGTAGTGATGACCAACCAATATTGTCTAGAAAATTTAAAAAAGGGGAAACTAATAGGAAACAAGGCTTAGAGATAAAAAATCTCCCCCTTTGACATTAGTGGCAAAAACATTTTGTCACGACTTAGCAATCTATTCAAAATTACAAAATATCAAAAATAGCACTCCCCCTGAGATTATGATTCGGTCTTCAAAACTTAACTCTTATATACACAATATATACATGTATGTGAGCTTATAATGCAAACTTATTTGATTTTGATCATTCTGATATGATTGAATGCCATGAATGATTTCCCCTTTCATGATAATTCCCCCTTTTTTTGTCACTATAAGGCTTGAGGTTTGCAAGGGCCAGTTGGTATTTATCCAAGAATGTTTTGTGATTAGCCAAAATTACCTCTAATCCTTTATTCCATCTAGTTTTGATTGATTCCAGAACCTAAATATGGATTTCTAGGGGTGGGGTTGTTTTACCGAAAGGTTTTTCCCCACCAGCAAATCTTTGTGTTATGTGTTTATTTCTCTATCTATTTTCTTTATGCTTGGTTGGCTGAAATATTGTTGTTTGCATGATATTGAATTTGTAAGTGTAAAAGATTTTAATAGGATTTGCACCATACTTCTCTTAAGAGGTTAGTGTAGGAAGTTGTTTCTGCACTTGAGTTTCCTTACATTTACATGTTAAAAAATAAATAATTATGAGAGAAGAAAGAATGAGAAAGCTTTGAGTCAAAGTGGAAGTGTCTAGAAGTGCTAAAAATGGAAGTTGATCCTTTACTAGGCATTTGTTAGAGTTAAACTACTGTTAGAATGCATTTCAGATGCATGGAAAGCTCTATTTTTGGAATTGGTGGGGGAGGAGGAGTAACCAAGCCTTTATCTACCACCGCACTGGCTTGTGGTGGAAATGGGGAAGTAAGATCGAGACCCTATGAATCAAGCGACATTTGCATCCAGTCTTCCTATTGGGGTTCACCTATAGGGGTATCCCTAATCTTGTCCCCAACCAACTCTATCCCCATGGGCATAAAATCAAAATCTAACATTTTGAAAATGTCATCGCCCTCTTCACTCTACTCATCCACCCATTCTTGTGCTTCATCTTTTGAAGAAGAGACTTCCAAGGGTTCCTATAGGGTCTTCTCCTTTTTTGTTCTATGACTCTAGATGGCTGGGTTCTCCCTTGCAAAGGCACTTATTCCTCTTCATATTCCTCTAATTCCTCTTCTTCTTCCTCTTAAATGGTCTTAGGGATAGATGGGCAAGGCACCATTCTTTTAGTCACCCTTTGCCTCTTCTTCATACGGATCTTAATCCTTTTCTATTTTGTGGAGGTAGAAGGGGATGTTGGCTTTTCTTGTGGAGGAGGAATAGAGACTTGTTGAATTGCTTCTTCTTCGATTTGGCCGAGCACAAATGGAGGCAATTGAGGGTCATCCTAGACTTGACCAGCTCCAGTATCCTCAAACCCTTGTACATCTTCTTCCTACTGCTGCGGAGGTGCTTGCAATTCACCTTCTTCCATTTCAGCCCTTTGAGGAGAGATCCTCTTTCTTTTCCCCTTTTATTTCCTCTCTAGAGAATGATAGTATCCTACCAGGTGGTCAAGTTGGCATATTGTTTCTGGTCTGATGGGAGGCTAGGCCGCAAAGGTAGGAATTATAATTTTCTCTCTTTTACCTTTCTTTGGGTAGGCTTGTGCAAGAAAGATCACGGTGTTAGGTATTGGATTAAGTTGAAAAGGTTTCTTGATCCAATCTTTTGTCATTCTGATTACATGCTTTTCTTAACGATTTATATCATCACCCTCCTCCCTGTCAACCTCAACATTCATGATAGATCTCTCTGTAATTTTGTCTATGCTGGACAAGGGGTCCAATAGCTCCCTAGAATCTCGATGCCTTATTTCCTCTAGAATGCTTAGTTTGAGAGCCTTGTCTACTAAATATTAAGTTATTCTACAGTAGTCCCTAATATGAATGTCATAGTCCTTTGTTGCACTCATCCAATGCTCTGCAATGGCCTCCTCGTGATTGAATTCTCTACCAGCTAGACCCTCCACTTTGCCAATGTTGTCAAAATAGGGCCAGGGAGAGTTGTATTCCTCAAGGAGATAATGTTCCCACTCCCACTCAAAAGAAAAAATATTTTGCTTTTGCTTTAATCGGTATGGTCCTATGACCAGGGGCCATGTCCAACATGGTCTTCATTATTTCCTTACCCTATCATATTCAAATTCAATCTACCATGCAATCTCCAATAAAACTAGTTTATCACTTGGATATCTAGGGAGCTTCTTAGGGTTGATAGAGGCACTAGCTACCCGCATATATGTGAATGTTTTAAAATGGATGTAGTAGGCCCCAAGAGATATTATCTATGCTATTGCCTCATTAGATAACCTGTTTGCATAATCTCCCTCAATGAATTAGATGGTTGCAAATATGATCACATCATTCACAATTTTGTATTCCTTGCTCTATGCTGAGAGCTTCTTCCTCACTAGTTGAGGTTAGACAATGTAGGGCCAAGCATTGGGATCTTGCATATTGCCTCTTTTGTACAATTTGGGATAGTTTTTTGCCCTAGCCACTAGCAAATATGCCATGTAGGAAGTCATATAAAACTTCTTCTTATCCTTGACTACCTCCAATTGTTCACACAAGTTCTCACTTTTAATGTGGTGGCCCAGTCAAGTGGCATCTTTGTCATCTTGATTGTCTCAATAAAGTTAATCATGAAGACATTCAAATGTCTGGCTACTGGTAAACCCATGACCCTACTTAGAAGAATGATGGAATAGCCAATATCTTCCTTCATATACCCCCTTTTCATATCCACTTTTCTTGTCACCCTGCCCAAAGGAGTCTTCTCAATGAGGTAAGATGACTGAATGATTCCTATCGCCTCTTTCAGGTGCTCCATATACCACCTTTTTTTTGCTTCATAGGAGAGTCTTATGAATTGATCTTCCCTCAGGAGATGAAAGACCCTTTTAATGTTGTCATGTTGGAAGTCTAGTACAAATTCTTTGGTCACACTCTTAGCTACCCTTTCCTCTAAAACAAAGTGTTGTGCTAGTGTCATGATTAACTCTACTGATTGTACTAAGGTTGGGTACGAAGTTGTGCTCACCAACCTTGATCGGATCAAAGTGGATACCAAAGCTGACCTCTCTAAGGGTTTGTGGAAAATTCTTAAAAATTCTCCCAAGTTAGTGTGTCCCAAATTAGTATCCTTAATTTTTGCATAGTCACTCTAAAATCTTGACTTGGACAGGACCCCTTGGAACTTGAAAACCACGGGCTTAGGTGCCATCTCCTCACCAAATGTGGACACCATTATATTTGCACAAAGAAAAAATGTTTATTAGTTCAAAATAATGAAAAACTAAAAATTAAAAAAATGCAAAAACCATTCAATTTCCCTTCGATTATTTATCAATAAAAAAATAAAAATAAGGTGCACACTGTACACTAGACCAAGTGTGCAATTGCGCACCTCATTTTCTGTATTTTACATTTTTTTTAAGGTTTTAAAGTTTTTTAACATTTTTAATTTTCTAGCACTTGGATGAGTTGAGGTATGGTACTGGGCATGGTGCACAACGCATGATGCGCATTTTGGTGAGGTGCACATGGCATGGTGTAGTGAGTTGACATGCGGAAGGGGTTTTTTGTAGAGACAAATGCAAATAAAAGCAAAGTGAAAAGTTTGGAGGGGGTGGGGGATTATATAACCCCAACCACTGTCGGTGGTGTGCATGATGCACAATTGCACAAGTGTGCAGGTGCACACCTTGCGCATCACTGATGAGTATTGCACTCTCTAAAACCATGCACTAGTGTAGGTGCGTTGGTCTATTTTTTTTTTCCAATTTTCATTTTTTATGATTTTTAAAATTTTATGATTTTTTGGTTTTTTTGATTTTTTGACAGGACTTAGGGCCTCAGAATTGGCCTGAATCTTAAAAAAAGTAGGGGGTCCCCATTTCCTTTAGGAAATGGGTCATGCGTTGTGGTACCACAATAGATCCTTGATTTATTTGTTCATACCCACCAACAATTATTTGAACTAAATGATGTTGGAATAATTACCAATTGTTGCAACATATTCTACTTCTACTATAGACTGAGAGATGCAATTCTATTTCTTGCTTGTCCTAGACACTAGATTCTTTCCAAGAAAGAATGCTTCACCACTAGTACTCTTCTAGTGATCAATACAATTTTCCTTTGGATTAGTAGAGAATTTTACCACCACACCAATTGCTAATGCAATATCAGATCTTGTGTGTATTACATACTGAAGTTTTCCAATCATTGATCTATATGTAGTTTGATCTACCTCTTTGGAATCATCATTTTTGAAAGATTATGTCCAGTAAACATAGGTGTTCCAATTGGTCAAGAATCCTCCATTCCAAATTTCTTCAATATCTCCTTGATGTACTTTGATTGAGTAATATAGATAGCATCTTTCATCTATTGAATTTGCAAGCCAACAAAGAATTGAATCTCTCCAAACATTGACATTTCAAATTCTTTACTCATTTCCTTAGAAAAATATTTTCATAAATCATCATGTCTAGTGAATAATTTATTATCTACAAATATTTCTACCAACACTATCTTCTTATCTAGTCCTTCCTTGATGTATAGACTATTGTTGTCATTTATCCTTTGAAAACCAATTTTTACCATATGACTATGTAATCTTTTATACTAGGCTCTAGGGGCTTGTTTGAGACCATATAAAGTTTGTGTAATCTGCAACCATATCTCTTTTGTTAGGATCTATGAAACTTTTAGATTTCTCAATGTTGACTTCTTCTATTAGGATTCCATTTAGGAAAGATGACTTTACATTCATGTGATATACTTTGAATCTTTAATTTGAAACATAAGAAATTAGTGTTCTAACACCTTCTAATCTTACAATAGGAGAAAAAGTCTTTCCATAATCAATACCTTCTTTTTGAGTATAACCTTTGCATACTAAGCTTGCCTTATTCCTTGAAACTTCTCCATTTTCATTCAACTTATTTTTGAATACCCATTTTGTGCTAATTACATTTTTGTCCTTAGTCTAGAAACAAGAGTCAATGTTTTGTTCCTTTTAATTATTTCAATATCTTCATTCATTGCCTCAATCCAACTTTCATTTTCTAATGCATCTTTGATAGTTCTAGGTTCAAACTTAGTACACAAACATTAACCTCTTAACTTGTGCCTTTTCATTGTACCTTTTGACTAATCTCCAATGATTTTATTAGGTGCATGATGCCTTCTGACATATCTATCAAGTATAGGTACCTTCTCTTTGTATTTAGAACTTGTTTCATTATATTGACCATGCTTTGAATGATCTTCTGAATAATGCTTAGGTCCCCTTATCTATAACTTGGGTCTGTTAGACTGTGACTTAGTTTGCATTGGCTGAAACTCAAGTCCTTTAGACTATGATTCAGGTTGCACTAGTTGCAGCTTGGGTTGAACTGTAGATTTAGGGGACTTGGGTGGTGAAGGATGTTGGTTTCCAATTGCATTTGCTTGAATTTCAGGTACAATATTAGGTTCAAAGTAGACAAAGATTCTATAGCTTTTAGGTTCTTTTCTACTTTTTTCTTCACTCCTTTTTGCAAACTCATTAATTTTAACATGTGTAATTTTTATGACCTTGTGAGTAGTAAGATTTAAACATTTAAATGCTTTTCTCTTGTTGGATTATCCTAAGAATATTCCTTCATCACTTTCCACATCAAATTTTCCATTCCTGGTTTCTTTCAAGATATAACATTTGCTTTCAAATACTTTGAAATAACATACATTAGGTTTATAGCCATATCATAATTCACGGGGTGTTTGATTTGAGTCCTTCTTTAGCTAAACTCAATTTAAGGTATGAACTTTTGCATTCATTTCTTCCTTGCAATATTTGATTGCAACATTTTTCTCTATCATTAGTGTTCTTGGACAATGAATAATGGATCTATTTCTTCTTTTTGCTATGCCATTCTACTAAGGTGTACCATGTGAAGATACCTATCTTTTGATTCCTCTTTCATCGTAGATTTCATTGAATTCATTTTAGATTAATTCTCCAACTCTATTTGATCTTATTTATTTTAGTTTCTTTCTCATTTCTTTCTCCACTCTAGCCAGATACCACTTGAATCTTTGAAAGGCTTTAGATTGATCTTTTAGGTACATCATTGTCCTCATCTTAGAATGATCATCAAAAAATAAAATGAAGCACTTATCTCCATAGTAGCTTTCTATGCCAATGGTTCCACAAAGATCTGTATGAACTAGTTCTAGAACTTCTTCAGAGTGATAGTTCTTGCTTTTGAAACTTGTCCTTCCCATCTTTCTAATTTGACATTTTTTGCACATGCCCATATTAGGTTTCTTTAGACTTGGAATGCATCTCACTCTTTTTTTATTACTTATGTTGAATAGGTTATCAAAATTTACATGACACAACCTTTTATGCCATAACCAACTTTCCTCCACTTGAGCTAGGAAACATGAACTTTTAGTTAGATCTAGATAGAATAGATTGCCTTTTGTTTGATTGCTAATTCCAACCAGGTTTCCTTTTCCATCTAGTAGTTTCACCTTTCCATTCATGAATTCTACCTTGAATTCAATTTTGTTCAATTATATCACACTAATTAGATTGTGTTTCAGTCCTTCAACCCAGTAAGCATTGTCACATCCAAGTTCATCAATCAATGTAATGCAACCTTTTCCTTTTACATAACAAGGTTCATCATTTCCAAAACTAATACTCCCACCATCATAGTGTTCCAAGTGCTCAAATTTTGATTTATCACTAGTCATATGATGAGAACAACCACTATCAATAATCTATGTATCATTCTTACTAATATGAAAAATAAGGGTCATCTTATCATTTTCATCATTTGATTCATATTTAATAGTAATGCAAACCATTTCATCTTCATCACTACTATTCGAGTCTTTAGCCATGTAACAAGATTTCTTACCTTTATCCTTAAAGTCTTTGTAGCTTTTGAAATATTTCTTGCCTTTGTACTTTTCATACTTCTTTTCTTATTTTCCTTCTTTTTTTGGACACCATGCAACAATATGACCAACTTATTCATAAGAAAAAAAAATTAGAGGTATTTTACCTTTGTACTTTCCTTTGCCTTATGGGATTCTTCATGCAAGCAGGGCTTCAATGACTTCAAGACCATCATCAAAATTATATTCATCTTCACTGTTAGACTTTTTGATTTTAGAATTTGCATCTTTCTTCTTGAATGATAGTTTAGTCTAAAATTTAAACTCAATGCTACTAGAGTTAGGAGCATAGTTATCAAAGTTATCTAACTCAAAGTCTATTAACCTTCTTACTAGTGCATCCAAAGTTATATCATTTTTAGGATCACATCTCATTTCTTGAATAGCTGAAACTATAATTGCATAAAGATGAAGAAGATTTTTGAGTATCTTGCTGAATACTATCACATCATCTACTTTCCCTCCTGAGGCTTTGATTACACCCATACTTGCTCTCATTCTTTCATTGTATTGTGTAATGTTCCCATCTTCTCTACTCATCATCTGATCAAAATGACCTCTTAGATTTCTTTATTTAAATTGCAGTGCGCCTGGTAAACTTTTTAACGTGACCGGTAGCGCTGGCACGACACGCCCACCGGTACCACAAGGATAGGGGAGACTAGAACCCGTGACCAAACCCCTGCAACAGGGAAGATTTAGCCAACCGAGCTAGGGCCCCCACCCAAAATGACCTCTTAGATTTCATGCCTTAGCTCTTCTCACATTTTCATCTCCTCCATAGATATCTTTTACCTTGTTCCACATTTCATGAGCAGTAGGATAATCTTTGACTTCATCAAATTCAACATAACTAAGAGTAGAGGTGATGTCAATCATCATTATGTTGTGATTATTCTTTTTCACAATTTGATTCATATACAAAGTTCTAGAAGGTTCCTCCAAATATTCCAGGCATGTTTCCATAATGATTTCCAAATGTAGCTTCATGAGTTCCTTCCATGCTTGGATGTTATCTCTATTTATATTAGGAATCTCCCTTCTATAAGGCATCTTGATCTTTAGCTTAGGTCATTGGAACCTTATCTACAAGCACCAAACACTCTAATACCAATTATTGGAAATGGGAAGAAGTAACTAGGAGGGCAGGGGTGAATCAGTTACTATAAAAAATAATCCAAAAGTCCCTTTTAAGATGTCAACACAATATAAAACCAAATCTTTTTGTAACTCAGTTAACACTTAATAATACTGTCATATGGTTAGCACAAATAATTATATCTCAAGATATTAATACAATTAGCCTTCATTAACTTAGTTGTAGCAACATAAAGGAAATAAAATGAACACAAGAGATGCAAAGATTTAATTTGGAAACCCAATTAAGGAAAACCACCAATCGCAACCAGTTACTATTTTTCACTCTTAAGAAGTGAGCCCTATTAGGATCCAAACCTATTAAAAGTTACAAAACACACTATTAGGTGTGATCCTGTTAGAGAATTCATTTCACCCTGTTAGGATTGGCATTGTTAGAGGTATTTAGACATTGCAGTCTAGAAGTGCCACCTTGTTAGAGGATTTTTTGAATAGTTGTTAAGCTAACTCTGTTAAGAGATTTGATTCAAATTCACTTCCTTGATTAATCTTCTTTAGTTCCATAGTTCAATCCTCAATTTTACCATTCATATATATGATTCACCTTGTCAAGTCAGCTTGAATACTCTTTTAGTCAATCAAATATTAAACCTTAAGTTAGATTGTATTAACCAATAAATTTATCAAACTTAATATATTGATAGTTGGCTAATATAGAATTGAGTACTTGGTCAAAATTGAGAATCCATTCATTAACCGACCCAACTTAGTTAGAAAAGGAGTTCTAATGTCAACCAATTCAACTCAATCAATACTGAATTCATGCTAAGTTTCCTTTGGTAACCAAGTGAACTTGATCAATACAAAATCTATTTCATTAACCAACTAAGCTTGGTCAAAATTATCTCTAAAATTGGTTATCACTCAACGCTCGACATACACATGAAATTTCCTTTGATGCTTGAGTGAGCTTGACTATCATTGATTGCTCAATAAAGGCTTGACATTTGTATAACATCAAATAGAACATATAATTGAATAATTATTTTCAACAAATAGACTCCTAATAGGATCAACATCCTTAACAAGATACTTTTATTTAAGTGGATCATTTTGTGGGTACCGTCCCCATTGGGATTTTCCCTTGGCTAGGTTTACACTGGTTAACAAAATATGATGTTATGAGTTCTCTTTGTGTATGGTTATCATTATTGCTCAACATTGTTAGTTTACTTTCATATGCATTTTATAAAGTAATTAACAGTATTTAGTTGTAGGAAAAAGTTTGTAGAATACTAATTCACCCCACTCTCAGTATTACCTATTTCTAACAATTGGTATCATAGCTTAGTTACTCTAAAGAGGTTTAACAACTTGAGTAAGATTCCTATGAATATGGAATAGTTAAAGAAGAATGTTGAATTATCCCTTGAGAAAATTGATCTTTTTACTAAAGAAAGAGACAACCTGAAAGAAATGTATGAATATGCAAAAGACTACAATGGAAAATTTAAAGACAAGATTGATCAACTCAAATCTAGAAAATAATCTAGACCAGAGACAACAGATAATGATCAGGTAGCAACCTTAAAGAAATAAAATGAGATTTTGAAACATGAATTGAACATTTTTTAACAAAATCTAAGTCTGAAGAAAGATGATAGCAAGATTAAATCAGATATGAAATATGAAAATGTAGATCTAAGATCCCATCTTATAAAAGTGACATATGAACTTGATTCCATCAAAATAGAACATGCAGAACTTGAGCAATACAATACTATTGTGAAAGGATAATTAACCTAGACTAAGAAACAATTAGAGAAGCTATATTCTAGTAGTGAGAAAATTAAAGAGCAACTATATTATCAGAGACCATCCTATGATAAAACTAGTCTTGGGTATGTCATTGGAGAGAAATCAATAAAGAAATATGAAACAAGGAACTAAATCCAATTGTTGAAACTCCTAAGACTAAGAAGAATGATTAGAATGAGATTAAACCAAGTAAATCTAAAGAAGCACCTAAAGAAGTTGAACAAGTAAATCAATTTGAGAAATGTGATGAACTTAAGAAAACATAACAAGTTAAACCACCTCCACTCAAAGAACTAAGATATGAATTGAAAGGTAGATGCTCTATATGCAATGAATTTTTTCATATAAAGAGAGACAATACAGGTAAGTCATTCAAACCTATTTCTAATTTATGTTTTATAATTGCCATGGTTTTGGTCATTAATAAGTTGATTGTAGGAGACCTAAGTTTGATAGTAATAATAGCAATAGTAGAATGTTTAAGGATACTAACCCTGCAAGTAATGAAAGAAGGAGATCCTCAAATAGATCCAATGAAGGAGATAATGGATCAAAGAGAAATATTATGTATAAAGAATGTAACAAATTTGGACACATTGCTAGGAATTATAGAGCACCACTCAATCAAAATGGACCTAATCAGAGAAGGAGTGCACCTGTATGTCAGTTATGTAACAATTTTGGTCAAATTATAAGATATTGTAGAATGGATATGAGGAATGTCGACATGAACCGAAAATTTAGAAGGAACAACAACATAAATTAAAGAAAGAATGAAAACAACAATAATAGTCAAAAATATTGATGTAGGAGTACCCTATCCTACATGTTTTTAGTTTTCCTTTATGCCGAGTTATAATGTCTTGCATTGCCAAGCTTTCAGTGGTTGCCAAGCATTGGAGGATCCTAAGTTTGTAGTTATTGGTAAGTGATACTTCGGTTACTGAGTGCTTGTGGTTATTGAGTTCTCCATGGTTGTCAAGCATTGGAGAATGTCAAGCTCATAGCCATTTCCAAGTGACCCTTTGGTTGCTAAGTGTGTTTGGTTACCAAGTGATCTTTTTGGATGCCAAGCTCATGTGGTTGTTGAGTGTTTGTTTGGATGCCGAGTGCTAATATTTTGTGAACTCTTCATTTTCTGAGTAGTCTATGTCTAGTTCTAGTTTGGGCCAACCTTTCTCACATTTAATTTGGAATAGGTAGTTATTTTAAGCTGACCTATGGTTGAGCATGAATTTAATATAAGGTTTAGTTTTGTGATAGGCCAACTTGTGGCTGCACAAGTATTTAAGGAAGTCTAGGATTGAGATCTTGTGGATACGGAGAAGGTTATTAAAAGAAAAGGATATATGCCTAGGAATGAAAATTTATGTTTGATCATGGATCTGAGGATTGTATTTTGTATATGGCTGTAACCTAGAAGGCTTTATAGTTGGGCATGTGTGTTGAATATTTGAAGAATCAATAAAGTGTTTCACTTCTCTCTCCTCTAGTTTCACTTCTCTCTCCTCTAGTTATTGTTTCTTGTGTTGGCTTTCCACTGTGTTAACTCTTGTAGGGTGGTCTAGATAGCTGGGTGTGCCTTTGGCCCTAGTTATTTTGTCTTTTCCTTGCGTCTGATAGTATTAGAGCATGGTTGTTTCTAAGTGTGCAAGTAGTTTATCAAAGTGTGAGGTAGTTTATTGTAGGACCTTAGATCATGTAGAACTCTAATTCAGATTTGGTTGTAGGGTTGTAGATCTATGAATTTGACCTATAACTTGTAGAGAGTATGATCTTGTAGGAACCTTATTTGTAAAGATGGTTTAAGGTAGAGGAAATGTTGATAATGCAATATTGGATACATTGAGACAAATTGTAGCCAGATTAGATGTTGTAGAGATAGCCCAAAGGAGAGGAGCACATCTTGATGATGTAAGTGATTATGAAGTAGTAGCACCAAACCCTAATCTAGAGCTTGAGGAAGATCAAGATGAAGCAAGGTTGTTGAGAGTATTATCTAGGGAAAATTCAAAGCCTATTGTAGAAGTTATTCCTTATGATGGAGAATTGGACACTAATGTTGTGTTGGATTGGATATCTAAAATGGAGAAGTTCTTTGAGTATGAAAACACTCCTAATAATAGGTAGGTGAAGATCATAGTTAATAGGTTGAAGGGACATGCCTCACTATGGTGGGAGCATTTGATAGACAAAGGAGAGGAAAGGAGAAGATCAAAACTTGGGTGAAGATGGTGAACAAGGTAAAGAACAAATTCCTTCCTGCTGATTACCAAGTTATCTTTTGATAAAGATTCAAAAATTGAGGCAAAGAAACATGAGTGTGAAAAAGTATTCTGAAGAATTCTATAGATTGGACATTAGATCTAAACATGTGGATGATGATGTTGAGAAAATTACAAGATATCTAAATAGATTGAGATCTAGAATTCAAGATGAGATAAGTTTTGTGAAATTGGAAATTGTGGAAGAAGCATACCAATGTTCCTTGAAAGTTGAGGAGATATTGACAAAGAAGCATGAAAAAAGACAAAGAGGTAGAGGTGGTAGATTCCAGAGAGGCAGAGGTAGATCTTATGGAGAAGGTGGTAGATCTAACAATTATATGCAAGATAAGGGAAAATTTGAATGGAAGAATGATGACAAAGGCAAGATTGAATGGAAAGGTGGTAATTCTTATCGAGGAGGTATTAATTCTTATTCTAGAGGTGGTTTTCATGGTAATTTTTTTAGATGTGGTAAAGAGGGACATAGATATTTTGAATGTAGATCTTTTGAAAGTGGGCAAGGTAGCATAAATGTTGTGATTCAAGGAGACACTAAGGGTTCACCAAGTGGACATGAGGCTAGTGAAAATCTGATGGTAAGAAGGACCTTATGTAATAAAGGAAGTGATGAGGAACCTATCCTTAGGAGAAGTCTTTACAAAACTAGATGTAAGATGGTTGGAAAATATTGCAAGGTGATCATTGATAGTGTAAGTTCTACAAATTTGACATCAGAAGAGCTAGTTACAAATTTGTAGTTGCAGAGGATGAAGCATCCTAAACCCTATCGTGTTTCATGGATCAAAGATGAGCATAAGATATTGTTAAGTGATCAATACCTTGTGAAGTTCAAAATTGGACATTACTTTGATGAAGTTTTGTGTGATATTATGCCTATGGATTGTTGTCATATTTTATTGGGTAGACCTTGGCAATATGATAGATATGTTATGCATGATGGAAGATTGAATCAATACACTCTTTGGGTGAACAAGAAGAAAAAATATTGCTGCCTTTGATTAAAAGTCTAGATGATGTTAATTGTACTACAAAAAAATTTTGCATGGTCGATGGGAAACAATTTGGAAAGGAAATGAAAAGGAACCAAGTGTGTTTTGCTATAATCCCTAGAGGACCAAGTTTGGGAAGTAATGGCCGAGTGACAATTGGTAGTATTGATTGAGTACCAGAAGAAATTAAAAAATTGATGAATGAGCATAAAGATATTGTTGTAGAGGATATACCTGATGGTTTACCTCCATTGAGAAGTATGTGTCATTGTATGGATCTGATTCTTGGAGCTAGTTTTCCAAATAAAGCACCATATAGATTCGTACCTATAGAGAATGAAGAACTTAATAGATAAGTCCATGAGTTGTTGGAGAAAGGTTTGATCAGAGAAAGCTTGAGTCTATGTGTTGTACCTACTGTATTGGTACCTAAAAAGAATGGAGAATGGAGAATGTGTATTTATTCCAGAGCTATTAACAAGATCACAGTAAAATATAGGTTTCCTATGTCGAGGATGGATGACATAATAGATTTTTTGATTGAAGAAAAGTATTTTACTAAGATTTTTTTAAAGAGTGGCTATCATCAAATCAAAATCAAAGAACATGATGAATGGAACTACTTTCAAGACAAAAGATGGTTTGTATGAATGGTTGGTTATGCCTTTTGGTTTAACTAATGCACCTATTACTTTTATGAGGTTGATGAAAGAAAATTTAGAAAGATTCTTAGGTAAGTTTGTGATTATTTATTTGGATTACATTCTTGTATTAAGTAAGAATAAAGAAGAACATCTTGAGTATGTTAGACAAGTATTGTAGAGATTGAAAGAGAAGGAATTGATGATTAATTTGAAGAAGTGTTCTTTATGCAAGAGGAGATTGTGTATTTGGGATTTGTGATTTTAGCTAATGGTTTGAAGATGGATTCTGAGAAGGCAAAAGGAATTTTGGAATGGCCTACATCTAAGAATGTGGCTAAGGTAAGATCATTTCATGGTTTGCCTAGTTTTTACAGGAAGTTCATAAGAAATTTCAGTTCTATTTGTAATGCTATGACTAAGACAATGAGAGGAGATAAAAAGGAATTTAAGTGGACACATGAAGCTGATAATAGTTTTGAGACTTTAAGACAAAAGGTTGTTGAGTTGCCTATATTGGCTTTGTCTGATTTCAATAAGGTATTTCAAGTTGAATGTGATGTTAGTGGTAGTGCAATAGGAGTTGTATTGAGTCAAGAAGGGAAACCTATTTCTTTCTTTAGTGAGAAGTTGAATGATGCTAAAAGGAAGTATTCTATATATGATCAAGAGTTTTATGCTATTGTTCAAGCATTGAAGAAGTGGAGACATTATTTGATTCCTAAGGAGTTTGTGTTATATACTGATCATAAAGCTTTATAGTACTTGGGAAGTCAACAAAATTGAAATAGAGACATATGGAGTGGGTTGAGTATTTGTAAAATTTTACATTTGTTATCAAGCATAAGAGTGGAGTCACTAACTGAGTTACTTATGCATTGAGTAGAAGACATTCTTTATTAATTGAGATGAAAGTTGAAGTTCTTGGTTTTGATGAAATGAAAGAGTTGTATGATAATGACCCTAATTTTTCTAAGTCATGGAGAGAGTGCAAAGCACCAAATTTAATAGATCACATAAGTAAGTATGATGAATATTTCATTCAAGAAAGTATGTTGTTTGTAAAGGTATTTAGTTGTGTATTCCTAGAAGTTCTATGATGTTGAATTTGATCAAGGAAAAGTAAAGTATTATTGGCCAAAAATGTATTAGGATGTTTAGAAATTTGTGAAGAGTTGTGGAGTTTGTCAAGTTGCAAAAGGAGTAAGTCAAAATATTGATTTGTATATACCTATTGTTGTTTCTAAGAAACCTTGGAATGACATCAATATGGATTTTGTTCTTGGATTGCCTAAAAAAATGATGGGGTATGATTCTATATTTTTTTTTGATAAGATAAACAAGTTTTAAGGGATCCTGAAACCCATAAGTTTTACAAAAACAAGGCTGAAAATAAGCCAAAGAAGCCTAGCCAAAACAGAGGTCGAAGGCCCAGCCCAAAACAAAGGCCCACAGAAAGGCTAGAAAACAAACAAACTAAAACAGACTATAGAAAGCCTGTCCAAAAGCCAAAAGCCAGGAAGACGAAAAGAAAAAAGACAAGAAAACTAGTCTTCAGTTATCTTCTCCATTTCCTGCATAGTCTGAGCTACCTCAACTATCTTTTGTTGCTCCTTTTCCATTTGATCCTAGACCTTCTCCATGCCCTGATCCATACTGGTGAACGCACTGATTGTGGCCTTGTCATCATCTAGCCTGGCCTTATCCCTATTCTGTCCTCCCTCCTCCACTAGGAAGCCCCTGTCCTTAAGTTTACCTGCAAGGGATTGGATGTTGTCATTCATCGAACTCAGGAGAGAAATCATCTGACTTGCCAGGTTGTGGTTGTAGTTTTCAAGATTTCTTAATCTCCTATCATTTAAGCTTTCTCTGTTATCCTAGTCCTCCTGGCTGTCATTACCTGTCTTATTCTTAATACTTTCCATCTGGGATACCCTTTCTCTTACTTCCTCTAGCTCATGGAAGAGCCATTTGATTGATCTGAAGTTGTCAATCATACTACTGCGGGCATTATTGAGAAGGTTCATTCCAGTCTCCCTTGCATTGTCTGAGATGGCCAAGATAGCTGGGTCTATGAGCTCATTGAGCCTAGGCTGCTCTAGGTTGTCCACCAGGATCTGAGGGTTCATAACTTCCCTAAAAATCCCCATAGTAGCAGTTCTCACATTGAAGTTTTTCTAGGACTTTATCCTATTTTTGACCTGCACTTCCCCCTCATTCTCACTAGTGATGACATTTGCTTTTTCCTCCGAAGGAGGCTGAGACTGGACAGGGGAGAGGGGAAGAGGAATAGCATCCATCCTCTGATTTCTAGTCTCCTCAACTCTCACTACCTCCCTCTTCCATTTTTTCCCAGGTTTCTCCTCTTCCAACTCCTCCTCCGACACTTTGTTAGAATCTTCCGTATCCATTTCCTCCTCCTCCTCAGCATAACCCTCTTTTGCTTGGGCTTGGCCGTGATCCCTAGGGCTTTTCCTGCTGGGAATTGTAGCTGTGGACAGTTTCCTGGCTTGACCTTTTTTCTTCTTTCTTGAGGAAACATTCTCCTCCTCCGAGCTAATGCTCTCAATGTCATTAGAGTCAGAAGAAAAGCTGGAGTTGCCTTTGTCAACATCCTCAACTTGAGGAGGGCTTTTGCATATAGACTGAGCTTTGAAATGCTCATGGATGAGGAGCAATAATCCCTCATGCAAAGCAGGGTTAAAAGTGGCTTTCTTCTTGAAACTAGAGATTTCCTTTTTCATAGAAGTGAGAAGGTAAAAGGGAGTGGAAATTCTTTTCTTATGGCAAAAATGATTTAAAATCACAAAATGGTGAGTTCTGACCCGATAAAACCTAGGGTCCAGGGTAACATAATCAATGAGGGCAAATAAAACATACCTCCAGAACTTCTTTATAGTCTCTGTCATGTAGAAAGACTCTTTCTTTTCCAGCTTGTTCATCTTTGCAAAAATTTTCACGAACTCCTTGACTGCATTGGATGAAAGTTTCTTGTCCCTATAGAATTTGAAACCCTCCATAGGGATACCAGTGACCTCCACAACCTCCTCCTCTGTGATTTGGAAAGAAACCCTGTTCACCTTGACCTTGCCATTATTCCACGAGTTCACCATGTTGTTGGTGACCTGAGGGTCAAAACCATGGAGTTTCTCGAAAAAATTCGCAACCCCGCCCTTTTTCAGTTTTTTCTAGACTTTGCCCATATTCTTCCACTTCTCCACTTCACCCGCTGGCTCCTTTCTACTCCATTCTCCAGTCATGATGTCCATTTTTTCTTCAACAATTCTCATGAGCCACAATCTCTGTAAATTTTTTCCAGCCAAGATTTTGGCTCTGTTTCTATTATTGGGTTCGTGATCATTCGCCTTTCTGATACAATAGCAAGTGAAAATGATAACGATCCTCCAAACGTGTCAACAAGATGGAGAAAATCCCTTGAGATTATGAAAACCAAGAAATTTATTATGGCTCGTACCAACATCCATTCTTTCTTTATTAAACATGATTACAGTTAGATTGACCCGTACTTTCATGGATTTTCTCCAGCTCTATTATTGACGTAGCCTCCATCAGAATATCTTTTTTGGAATGCCAAATCATCTCTTTGTCTACTCCCACCCCTTTGTTAGTGAACCAGTCAGCAACTGGGTTTGCCTCTCTAAACGCATGAGTGACATGGACCTTCTCAAATTTTGTGAGGGCGGCACATATCTCATCAATTATATTTGCAATCAACCACGAGGGAGGGGAGATACCATTAATATTGTTAATTATGTTTTTGGAGTCCCCTTCGAGCCAAAGTTTGGAAACGCCAGCTTCAAAAGCCAGCTTTACCACACTGCACGCGGCTCTGGCTTTGGCCAAATGGTTGGTCTAGGTTCCAAGTGAGAGAGAAAAGGCCGCAATCCCCTCCCCAAAACTATTTCTTATAATTCCATCACTTCCAAAGGGGCCAGGGTTGCCCTTAGAAGCGCCATCGAAGTTGGCTTTTGACCATCCTTCTGGGGGTAGAATCCATCTGGCATCCTGTCTTTTGGGATCCCTATCTTTTTCTTTAACCGTCTTCCTGTCCCCTATATGAATTTCCCCCTCCTTCATCACTTGAAGGTTTTCTTTTATGTTTTTCAAAATATTCCTTCCCAAAATTATTGCCGACTCCTCTTTGTCCCTAAAAATTCTGTTGTTCCTTTCCTTCCAGATGCTCCAGCAGAAGTGAGGCAAAAACCAGGCATAATTATCCTGTCGACCTGCAATTTTACAGAGGCTTTTCCAATGACTAAAAAAGTCGATAAGGTTATCTGGCCAGCACCAGAGAATCTCCATTTCTTTATTAAGAGAATTCCACACCTCCCTAGCAAAGTCACATTGAATGAAGATATGATTTCCCAACTCAGACTGATTTTTATAGAGCGGGCATCTGTTGGGCATAAATGATTCTATATTTGTTGTTGTGCATAGAGTTTCTAAGATTTCTCATTTCATACCTTTTAAGAAGACATCAGATGCTAAGCATGTTGCTGAACTTTTCTTTAAGAGATTGTGAGATTGCATGGATTACCAAGAAGTATTATTTCTGACAGACATAGTAAGTTTGTTGGTTATTTTTGGAAGACTTTATGGAAGAAGATGGGTACTGAGTTGAGGTTTAGTTCTACATTCCATCCACAGACAAATAGATAGATAGAAGTTGTGAATAGAAGCTTGGGTAATTTGCTAAGATGTTTAGTGGGAGATAAGCCAAGTAATTGGGAAGTAGTGTTAGCACAAGCTGAGTTTGCATATAATAATTCTATGAATAAGAGTATAGAAAAAACATCTTTTGAGATTGTTACTAGAATGAAGCCTAGAGGAGTATCAAATTTGAGGGATGTTGCTGGTAAAGAGAAGAGAAGTGTTGTAGGGGAAGAATTTTATGATTTTATGGAATCTTTGCATAAGGAAGTAAAATTGAGGTTGGAACAAAGTAATCAGAAGTATAAAGAGAATGCTAATAAGTCTAGAAGACATCATGTTTTTCAAATTGGTGATGAGGTGATGGTTCACTTGAAGATAGGAAGATTTTATGTTGGAACATATAGTAAGCTAAAGATGAAGAAGTTTGGACCTTGTAAGATCTTGAAGAAGTTTGATAGTGGAAATGCTTATGAAGTTGAATTACCTAATGACATGGATATATCTCCTATATTCAATGTTGTTGATTTGTATACGTAATGAGTTAGATGATAAATTTTTTGTCTCAAAAGATTATCTTAAGAAAAATATTGAAGAAGTTAAACAAATATTGGATCAGGGAGTTGGTAAGAGCACAAGAGGAAAATATTACTATGAATATTTGGTGAAGTGGAAGAACAAACCTATGGAAGATGCTATGTGGATTTCTCAATCTAAGTTGGATTCAACTCAGGTTGTGACACTTGCATGATTTAGGAGAATCATTTCTTCTAACCTTGGTTGTCTAATGGAGGAGCATCCTGGGTTGCACTGCTATCCTGCATGTTTTCAATTTTCCTTTCTACCAAGTTCCAATGTATTGCATTGCCAAGCTTTCAATGGTTGCAATGTGTTGAAGAATATTAAGTTTGTAGTTGTTTCAGAGTGATCCTTTATTGCTGAGTGCTTGTGGTTACTAAGTTCTCCATGGTTGTTGAGCATTGGAGGATGTCAATTTCATAGTTGGTGCCGAGTGACCCTTTGCTTGTCAAGTGTGTATTATTGTCAAGTGATCTTTTTGGATGTCGAGCTCGTGTGGTCACCAAGTGTGTATGGTTGTCGAGTGCCAATATTTTGCAAATTTTCCATTTTTTGAGTAGTCTATTTCTTATTCTAGTTTGGGTTGACCTTTCTCTCATTTAATTTGGTATAAGTAGTTATTGTGGGCCAACCTATGGCTAAGCATGAATTTAATGTAAGGTTTAGTTTTGTGATAGGATGACCTATAGCCGCACAAATATTTAAGGAGGTCTAGGATTGAGATTTTGTGGGAATAGAGAAGGTTATTAAAAGAAAAAGATATGTGCCTATGAATGAAAATTTATGTTTGATCATGGATCTAAGGATTGTATTTTTTATCTAGCCGTAACCTAGAAGGCCTTATAACTAGGCATGCATGTTGAGTATTTGAAGAATCAATAAATTGTTTTGCTTCTCCCTCCTCTGGTTGTTGTTCCTTGTGTTGTCTTTCCACTATGTTAACTCTTGTAGGGTGGTCTAGATAGCTAGATGTACCTTTGGCCCTCATTATTTTCTCTCATCCTTGTGTCAAAGATGCACTCAAAGAACATGTTAAAGAATTCAAAGAGGTATTTTTGAAGGCAAAAGACCCATCAAGCTCACATGTGGTATTAAAAGAACAATATTTTGATGCACCTAATGAAAGATTGAAGTCATCAATTATATGTGATTCATCTTATTTGAATTAAGCATTTATCTATTTAAGATGGAGAATCAAATAGATGGAACAAGAGTTAGAGATTGAGTTGGAAGTTGTAAATTTATTATGTGGTAAAATGAGTCATAAGGAAGCTCTGGTTAAGAGTGCATGTCATTTTGAAATTGCATAATGCATACAAATGAAAACAAGTTTACTAGTTATCAAAGAACAAATTTTGTGGATTAAGTAGTTGCACAATAATGCAAAGATCATTTTGAAAAGATATAATTCATGTGAGAACGATTATGGGCATCATTCAATCATATGAAGAGTTAAGAAGCAATCAAGAGTGATTTGACAACATACTTAAAGGAGATTTGAAGAGTTTTCAAGTGCAAAGAATAGGTAGCCCTAATTACACAATAAAACAAGGTGTTTTACACCTAACAAATGATTTAATCTAAAAATTGTGTCAAGAATTCAAGTATAGATATGTATAGGTCTTTAATTCATATGAAGATTAACCTTGTTAAGCATGTGCGAGTGATGACCCTAGTGCCACTTTATAAAAAATGCCTAAGAATGTCATTCATTTAGAGGATGTGGCTAGTTATCTAAGAAGTAAATTTAAGAATGTAGGAGAAGAACACATCTCTAAGGAATTTTATCATATTTATAATCAATACATGAGTTATAAACAAGGTTACAAATAGATGAGATAAAATGACCTAATTAAGTTTCTCTTCTATTATGAGTTTGATGATGAAGAGTGGGCCAAGATAGTATTAAGAAAAATTCATGAAGGTAAGTTTTGGTTGGGAGATAATGTGGTTGAAATCTTTTCCAACCTTATTCATGAGGTCACTAGACTATGCAATGAAGGAAATATACCAATGAATGATAATAATGTCAAGAAGTTAGTGTTTGACAACACTAAGTTAGTTTAAAATGGCAGAGGCATTGTGATAGGAAAGATCAAGAAACATGATTCCAAATTCTTGAGCAGAATCATAGCAGCAAGGATGTGCTACACCTCTAGAGAAGATGATATGAGAACTAGCTTTATACAAGTAGCTTATAAGATCTGTGTAGATAAGGAAAAGGTCAACTAATGTGAGATCCTAAGAGTGAAATTGATAGAGAATATGAAGAAGATTAATAAAGTTTAAAATAGTCAATTTAGATTCCAATCTTTGATTATGCATATGTTTTTCCATCTAATCAAAAGATCTCCTTCTATCCAAGCATCAACTATAGTAAGCAATGATAGAAGCACAATGGAGAAGATTTTTGAAGTGTATAATAGACACCTTATAAAGAAGGTTAATGATATTGCTAATCTTGTTATGAAGACATACCAGACTAGGATGAGGGAAAGATTTAGAATCCCACCCTCTATGATAGAAAATTAAAAAGAAGATATTTTCTTTATGGTGGACACAAATTTTACATATATTGAGGCAATAGAAATAATGATGTTGTATGTTGAACCTTTGGGATACGAGATCACTGAAGAAGAAGAAGGATATGCCTAAGATACCCTTGAAGTAGATAAAGATGAGGAATTTGGCAAGTTAGTGAAGAGTTGATCCAATCAACAAATCAAAGCCCAATTGGAGAAATCAACCAAGAAGAAAGTAGAGGTAGTGATGAAATAGACTATGGAGCAAGCTGGAATGTCAATTGAGGAAGAAAGTGTAGTGATGAAAAAAGTCACTAGCATTAAGAAAATTGGTCAACAAGGGATAATTCATATTCCATCCTTAGCATCTGCAAGACCAACAAATGGAGTGACAATGGTTGCACCTGCTACTATAGCACCTATTGCCCCCTATGCAGTAGCCTCATAACAAAAAACACCCATTACACATGCTATTCCACTGACCAAGGAATTAGAAGAAAAGGAAGTTGAAGAAAAAATTAGTCATACTTGAAGAAGTGAAGCAAGAGTCACTTTACTCTTCTAGGAAGAAAAGAATGAAGGCAATGACAATAGGACCCAATAAGAGACAGAAAGAAATAATGCCTAGCATACCTAGCAAGAAGATGTGAGGTCAAGTAGGGCCTCAGAAAGCTATAGAGAAGAAACTAGAAGTTGAGCAATTAGGAAGGAAGACTTGGAAACCTAAAATGGAGTAGGTAAATAATGCCATCATTAGTGAAGGTAACTTTGTTCAATTGAACAAGTTTTATCATCTATATATAGGGATTGATAGATAAGAGCTAGAGGATGTTTTTATTAGAAATATTAGCCTATCTAATAAGAAATTTAAGGATGTTAAGGATGAGATTGCAAAAGACCTCTATAAGAGGCTAACAAGAAGAAGAAAAAGAGTTGTTGAAGAAGATAAGAACATCAGACAAAATCAAATAAGAAAACTATGCCAAGTTGACATCAAACAACATATTGCAAGTTTGATAAAAAAATTATAACCTTATCTTAGAAATAAGAAAAGGGCCATGCTGATAATGGGAGGAAACTATTAGGAGGTCAATAAAGAAATTGAAAAGGCAATTGTACAAATGATGGGAGACTTGAATAAAGAAATAACAAAAACACCCCAGATCACAATTGGGACATATACTATGTAAATTGGTGGAACTAAGGTCATAGTTGATAGAACATAAGATTCTTTTAAGGATCATGACATAAACATTCTTGACAATATCTCTAGTGATTTCAACTTTGAAGAGGAAGTAGATGAAGAAGAAGCGAAAAAGAAGAAAGAGAAAGATGAGAAAAAGGATGAAAAAGGTAGAGGAACTGAAAAACAAAGAAGATGAAGAAAAGAAAAGAAGAAGAAGAAGAAAGAAGAAGAGGATAAGAAGAAAAGTGCACCAAGCACATCTCTTACTCTTGGAGCTCTACCAAGCTCAGACGATGATGATCAAATAGTGTCATGAGCCCAAATTTAAGGATATATGAATATTTGAATAACATATTACACAATGATAATAATTAAGAATAATAATGAATAGATAATAATAAATATTATAATTACATTATGAAACCAAAGAAGATTATAATATATTCACATTTGAATATATATGATATTAATAACTAATGATAATTATAATAAATTGATTAAATAGACTAATCAATATAATATATAAGAATTAATATAAGCAATAATACAATATGGTATTATACTTACATAACATAATATGTTATAATAACATATAATATTATATAACATATTTTAACAATAATATATAAATAACATATTTAAATATATATTATCTTTGAAAGGATAAATATTTATAGCCCATTTATTCAACTCAACTATTTAATAATAACATAATTTTATATTATTCATAATGATATTAATTATAAACATTATTAATTAATGTCTTTATATATTATAGACATTTATATATAAAAAGCTAATAAACTATACCTAAGTCAATACTAACCAAAACATTAATTCGCAAACCTACTAAATAAACCTAAGCCAACTAATATAAACGTATGCTACAATTTATACGTTAATAAAACATAAATTGTAGGATATTTTAGGATATTTCAAATGGAAATAATAGGATATTTTAGGTACAATTTCCATTTCCATTTGTAATGTCCCCTTTTTGGGACATTAGGGTTTCTTATTGTAAATATGTTTTCTCCCGGGTCCTTTCATTTGTAATGACTTTTTATGGGTCATTTGTTTGTGTAAAATCAACTGCACACTCTATCCAAGTACCCTTTTAAATCTTAGTGGTACCTAGTTTACAGTATTGTACTTCATACTATCTACAAAATTTTTATGGTGGAAATAATCACCTTTTGATATTTAGAAGATTAACTCTAATACTTATAATGTCTCTATTCAATTATAGGTACCATACCTCAGGGCTGACTTCTTCACCAATGTTACACATGATGAAAGTTGTGAGATTGTTTGCATTTCCAGTCTGGTGCAAGGTATAGAATCTCTCGAAACTGTATACAGACATCAAAATCACCATTTATTTAGATTTACCCTACTTTGAGATTAGTATTTGTCATCTATTCATTCAATATTTCTAGTGCATCCTTTCTTTAGTAGATTATAGGAATAACTAAAATCAATTTATTTAAAAGATTTTTAGAAGTACTTTCAATAGTTATTGAAGTCTTGTTGAATATTGATAATATTTCAAAATATATATTTATGTTTTTAAGTCCATATTATATTGTAGTGATGAATGGAATATAATTATTAAATATATAGAGTACCCTTTAGATGGTCTACTTCACACATTTAATGTATAGTTACTACCTTAAGTAGTGTGACCAGTATGTAACTCATGACATTGTGACCTTCTTAATTAGTGACTTATGTTACCATGCTTATAATATGGTGAGGTCTTGCTAATGAAGAGGCCTCACTTCATAAATTTCCACGATAGGCCTATTACTCTATTACCATTTTCCACAATGTATTATTTCTTTCTAATGCATCTATTTACTCTTACACAGCCTCAAATAAATTATCTTCTTTCACAACCCATTAATAAATTGGGCAACTATGAGGAAATAATGCAAGATTCAAATTTTCATGGAATTTATCATCAAACCTTTTATAGTGATAGATCTCCCTAAATATTTCCATTTACTATGCAAAAGGGTTCATTACAGAAAGAGCTGATATTATCTTTAAATAAGATAATAAACAAGAATAAACATGTGAAGAGTTTATAGAAAAATCTCATATATGTAATTAAAAAGTTACAGGGAATACTTGTTGTAAGAATATTAGATCCTGGTCCAGAGGACATAGATAAGGTATTGATTCAAGTATTTGATGCAAAATTCACCAACTTTTCATATGTGGTAGCATTTCAAGTAAAAGAAAAGCATGATGCTCAAATGCTTGACATAGTGTTTCAAAACATTCGAAATGATCTAGGAGCTCTTGATGACTATATCAAGGAGCTAAGGAGATGTGAGCTTGAAGGAATTATATGTCAAATGTGGTATGAATTTTAATTTCACTATAGATAGTCATGATGAGCTGAGAAGAAAGCATGATGAAGTTAAGGCATTAGCAAATTAGCTTACTTAATAAACCACCAAAGTTGAAGACATTGAAGGGAAAATAAACAAGGCTTATGATGAGATAAGTAGAATAGATCTAAATCAAGAAATGACACAAAGAGGTTCTCACTTCTAAGAGAAAATCTATCATTGAAGATCAACACACTTGAACAACAAGTGGAGGAGTATCTGAAAGCAAAGACATCCTTTGACAAGTTTGTATACTTAGACTTGAACTCTATAGCAATTGCATCCTATGAGTTATGCACTCTCCTCATCATATCAAAGGGATTTAAAGACACTTAGGAGAAGAACTTGAAGATTCCAAAGGTAAGCTTTGTAGACTGCATTTCTTGACTATTAGCCTAGTGAAGAGATAAAGAACCAAATTTTTCACATGTATACAAATTCTTACACCTTTATCATTGATGTCAAGGGGGAGAGAAGTACAAGAAAATTGTATAAAGTATAATGTAAGGAGGATTAACACAAATATACTAAAAGGAAGTAGTATTACACAATATTGTAATACGAGTTATAAGGAAAGATGGTTATAATGTAATAATCCAGAATTTTGAATTTTGAAGTTTTGTAAAAATTTGAAGGCCAATTTTTGAAGAAAGTTTTTTGTTTGTACAACATTTTGGCACTTTTCCAATTTTCCCACATGTTGACATTGATGCCAAAGGGGGGATTTTTAGAAATATGGATAAGTAGGAAAAGTTAGAGTTGTCATTTATGGAAACATATATCTTAGGAAAAGAAGGCATAGTTTACAAATAAGTATTTCATAGTTAGAACATAAAATTATTTTAGTATCAAATAGTTTCACTAGCAGTATAGGAAAATATTTATCATGTGTGAATGATAGAGTGATAATTGGCTTGTGTGTGGTTAAGGACATATATAACATAGTGTAATTATGATGTGTGCAAGTGCACAAGTGTGTAAAGACTGTACCAAAGGAGTTATACATTAGAAACTAGTAAAGGCAATGAACATAGTAGTGTAATACTCCAAAATTGGCTCATTTCCATGATCACCAATTCTAGTCTATTCTGATCAATTCTAAGTCCTATGTCACTAGGCAATTCTTATTCTGCTACTCGCTAATTGACTTAATTGTTAGATGCAGAAAACCTTAATCTGCATTCATCATGCTTATTATTTAATTCCTATAGTATTTACTCATATTAGTCACATTAAACCTATTGATTAATATTTAATTTAATTATTAAGTATTTATAATTTAATTAAATTAAATTATATCCTAAGGCTAATGTACTATGGAATTAAGTTTATTTAATTTAATAAATATGCCTATTTTAATTAATTAAATGAAATTATTTAATTAAATAGAGAACTTACTTCTAATTAATTAAACAAAGTTATTTAATTAAATGGGAAGTCATTCCTAATTAATTAAATGAAGTTATTTAATTAAATAAGAAAAGTGCCTCTAATTAATTAAATAGAATTATTTAATTAAATGAAAAAGGTAATTATGAGAGCATATCTCATTTTATTAAATTAAATATATTTCCAAAATCTCTCTTCAGTTCAAAAAGGAAATTCTTAGTTCACTGCTGATCAAATTAGAAGTGACCCAGATCACTTGCTTTTACACTGAAGTCTATATGAGTTGACTGGCTCTTACACTCAGATCTGAGCCAGTTAACTCCCTTTGATTTGGGAATCTTCCTTTATTACTGAACTTCATCTTCAATCCTAGCCATTGATTGAAATCAATCTCAACCATTGATGGATTCTAGGAAAGTCTATTTAAGAGACCCTCATTTCCTCATTACAGGGGTTGAATTTTGATGCTATCGAATTGCTATCACATTTTGCACCCACCTTGCTTTAGCATATTTTTACATCTTTTCATTGTTAGCTTAATTGTCACTTAGATTTAATCTTGCATACATTTCGATTAATTTACTTTACATGTTCTTAGATTAGAATGCATCTTTCATTCTAGAATACTTTGCATGATCATATAGACTAATTGCATTTCATTTAAATCTTTCGTTCTTAGAAGGTCTGGTTGCCTACACCTCAAATCTAAGGACAGTAATTAGGCAAATCCTTATAGATAGAAGGTGACAAGTCACTCTGTTGGACCTCTTGGATAAACAACTCAATGTTTATTCCAGGATGATTCCACAAGTAATGACTATGTTGAAGTTTCTATGAGGTTCAGAGGCCCACATTTCACAGGTACATTTCTGGCACCCACCGTGGGGCCCGAGAAAATCAATTTCTCAGGGCTTCTCTGCATTTTTTAAATTAAATTTTAAATTCTCTGTCCGTACGATTCCGTACAGATTCAAGAATCTTCGTGCAAAACTATTTATTTTCACGTGAGGATCCAGAATCTTCGCACGAAGATTCTCTTCGGGTCACGCGAGAAAGTGCCTGAGCGCGCAAAATTTTGCGCGACACCTGTTTCTTCATGTGGGCCATGAAACAATTTCACGTGGGCTGCGAACAATTTCATGTGGCTTAAACAGAGATTTCGCGCGAAATCCTATGACAATAGTTTTAGTTTTTAGCATTATTTTTCAATCTTCAACTTATCTGGTTTTGCTAACATACTTGTCTTAATCTATTCTTTGATTTCTTACAACTTAACTGTTGTTTGCAAGATGTATTGCCGAAGATTCCTTTTTAAAACCCACTCGAAAATAGATTGACAATTTTCTTGCAGGACACTATCAAAGATACGCTTGTTAAAGACAATATTTTCAAACCCACAAAAACAATGTGTGTCTTCCTTTTTTGTTTTCAAAATTAGTCTCATTAGGAGCTTGTGAACTTCCTAGGGTGCAAGACGGAAGAATAAGGGAATATGCTCTTCACTTCTTGGAGGTCATGACCAAGAGTGAATCAGAAACCTAAACACTTTTGAAAGATGGCATTCCGAAGAAGGCAAGCAGCTTGGTGGTTCTCCAATGCTTATTCTCTTCTATGATAAGACAGTGATTTCCTTTTAGGGAATCAAAATCTTTAAGGAAGAATGAGTTTAGATTGATTAATCCAAGTTGGTAATTAACTTGTCTTGCATGTTTGGGTGAGGAAATAAGGTAGAGGATTATGCTCTTTCCCCTTGAGGGAAATCAGAAACTCAGACCCTTAGATCTAAACCACTAGTCCATGTCAATCCCTTAGAGGGCCTGTCGGAGTGATCCAACCTCTGGGAATGACCCAAGTGAGTACACTCCTTTCGTCGAAGATTCCAACTCACTATAATCAAGATTCTTTGTAGAGTGAAAGACTCCAAAGTCGGATTAATTTCTTCCCCTTAATTCTTGATATCACATATCAAGGGGAAGCTCTGTCTATGCACTGGTCGGCATTGGCCCCTGGCTTGTTAAGCAAGTAGTGTGCACTTTCAGATGCTGGTGTGGGCTGCTGGCCTCAACTTAGCTTGCGGAGCCATCGGGGATTAGTTCGAACAGAAGCCAAGTAAAAACCTCCTAGTTAGAAGCTATTCGGTTCACCTCCGAAAGGAGGCATAATCTTTGTGCAAGGAGGGGGAAGAATCTCTCCTGTAGAACTCACCATAGGCATGCTACTAGACGTTTGAAGGTGATATACACGCTCATCCCCTACCACAAGGGTGCTCATTCAGTGTATACTATTGAGTCCTTTGAATATACCAAAAAAATGGGCACCCTCTAGGGGGTGACACGGCTATGTGAGGTACACACATGCACATAAGATGTGGGAAAAAGGTTTTGCCTCCTCTACCAATTTTTCTTTCTAGGGATAAAGCATGTCTGTTATCGAGTCATCAACAAAGTCCAAACCATTTTACAACAAACAAAAGTCAAGACTCCCCTATCCTATCGAGTTGCCTTGTCCTCGGTAGGACTGTTTTCGACTATTGCTTGCTTCCCATTGTCTTCTTTGAACACTCTACCTAAATTGAAAAGTTGAAACTTTGTCCAAATGTCTTGCTAGGTTAATCTCACTGTCTATCCAATTGAACTTGTCTCAAAAATTTGCCCAATCTATCTAGAAACCTTGTCAAAATCAATTGCTATTGTAAAATTGGTCTGCCTTCTCAAGTGAAATCATTTGAGTCTCGCGTGAAATCATCTGGTCCTCACGTGTAACCATTTTTTTCTTGTGCAAAATTAAACTTTTGTCATGAGTCTTTGTGTGACCCTGTGAACTTTCTCGTGCGAAATTAAAACACTATCATTAACCCTTGCGCGAACCAGGAAACTTCTTCGCGCGGGCTGTAAAACTTCTTCGCACGGCCTGCAAAAGTTTCTTGCACGGGATTTTGTTTCAATATTACCAATTTGGGTCTATTTTAGCTATCTACGGCCTGCACGCTATCTTTTTCTATGTCCATTTATCACTCTCTATCTGCCAACAGTCCTAAAATAGTGACACTTCGCTTAGCTGAAGACTTGAGTCTTGTACTTTGATTGGTCTCGTCTCTTAAGTCACCTTTTGTCTTCGTTTCTCAATGCTTGTCACACTTTGTGTTGCATTGGTCATAATCTCTGGTTGTTCTAGCTTTTAAATTAGACCATTTGTGCCTTAGTGTATAGCATTCTTGCTATTATCTTGTCCTTTTTTGAGACTCAGTCTTATTGTAGTCCTTGTCTAGGTTCTAGCTTCTTGTCCTTGTCTATGACTATTGCAACCAAAAGCGGCAACATGTTTTATCCTCTTAGACTTAGACGTGGTCGTGCCAGGGGTCGTAATCATGGCAGAGGTTGCTTACCTTTCTATTACACAATCAGTATCTAGTCCGGCTAGTGAGGCCTCTTCACGATCCCCCTCACCTGCCAGGTTACCTCAAACTCAACAAAATTTTTCCATAAACCTATAACAAGTTAGAAATCTTTTGTACCAAGAGGATACTAAGATAGGAAGAGGTCCTGCATTACCAAACACGATGTCTGATCTATTTTTCAAAGGACCTTTTGAAACACAACACACTAAAAATGAACATTGTTCCTATAATGACTAATTGTGAACCTGAACATAGTGGTCAAAGTCGACATCAAGAACCACCTAGGAATGACAAAGAGAAAGAGAAAGACTATAACACCGATGAGAAACAGGAAGAGGTGAAAATACTCCCTGAACACATAGTAAAATGTCGAAGAGATAAAAACTTCCAAAAGGTCATGGGAATCCTACTCAACGAAGAGAAAGAAAAGTACTTTCTCAAACTTTACCAAGAGGGAGCTAAACTACCCTCTCATTTCAATGTGGAAACCATTATCACACCTGAAGAAGAAACTGAGACTTCTAAACTCTGAAAACAACTGAAAATTATACAAGACCAATTGGCTCAGATGATGCATGAGAAAGAGAAACCCACAAAGACATACACATTGGACGCTCTTTGTCCATTTCCATTTGACAAAAGCATAAACATGCCGCCTTTCCCATGAGGCATAGAGTTACCCAAATATGACAAGTACTTTGGTACTACTGATCCCCAAGATTACTTGCGGGAATTTGGTGCTTTGTCTATGGAGTTTATACATGATCAAACCTACCTCATGCATTTATTCCCTAGAAGCCTAGGTGGTCAGGCTTTGGAGTGGTTCTCACATTTACCTCCTGGTATCAAGACGTTTGACAAAATTGCCAATCTCTTTGTTTAGCAATATTCTCATAACATACAACACCCTGTCAATATTTGAGATCTATGCAACCTTAAATAGAAGATTGGTGAACCTTTTCTCACTTTCCTCCAATGGTGGAGACAACTATACACTAAGTATTCTCGCAAAATTCCAGAAATGGAGAAGCTTGACATTTTCACTGATAACCTCTTACCTGATTTCGGATATAGAGTCCAACTATAAGATCCATGTACCTTTGAAGACATGATTACACAGGCTATCTGTATCGAAGAATTTATGGTCAAGAAAGGTGAACTCACTCTTTAGAGAGACATAAAACAAGGTTCCACTTCCAATAGGGATAAAACCAAACATGTCAACAAGAATTGAGAAATTGTACATGATTGAGTTGTTGACAATGTCACACCCAAAACTGCTAAAGCTGCATTTAATCTCATAGATGGCCTCAAAGCAACCAAAAATGTTGAGAAACCTTCTCATAACAATAAGATTTCTAGGAAAAAATCGAGAAAATCATGGGCAACACGCCCTAAGCGAGAATACACACCTTTGGGAGAACCCCTGGATGTGCTTTACAAAATATTGCTACAACACAAGCTTATTTCACCAATGGATAACCCTCATCCCTATGATCCACAACCACATCCACCATGGTGGAATGAGACCTCATTCTATGAGTATCATCAAAACAAGGGACACAAAACTAGCAACTGTATAAACTTGCACCATAAAGTCCAAGACATGATTGATGCTGGTGATCTTGTGGTAGATGGACATAACAAAAACTCAGATCACAAGGCATTCAAAAAACCTTTCCCAACTTATGAAAAAGGAGAGACTTTGAAACCACAACCCTACAACAAGGTCAACTATACATATTCCAATGATGACAATGTCATTCATATGGTTGAACCTGTGGATTTTGAATATTGCAACATTATTACAATGAAGGGCAAGCAAGATAACGACAAACCCAAGACACAATTTGTCTTGAGGGGCCCTACTTCTAATACAACGAATAATGCACCTTTGCAACACTATCCTAACGCTATAACTCGATCTTGCGCCAAGTTGGTGCTCAAAGGCCCCGCGCCTCCTACTTCAGATCCTGAACAACACAAAGACAAAGCCCTTGTTGGTCCATCCAATAAAGGTGAAAAACCCACAACGAACTTGATAACAACCAGTTATAGTGTTCTCGATCAATTGAAATGAACTAATGCTCAAATTTCTATCTTTGAGCTACTTAAAATCTCGCCTGCTCACAGGCAGATTTTGGATAAATCCCTCGCTGAGGCAAATGTTCATCAAGATCTTGATCTTGAGTGATTTCAATCCATGGTAGGTCATCTGACCTCGCCATACCTTATCACTTTTTCTGAAGAAGATGACAACTCACTGAATCACCCACACAATCAGCCTCTACACATGTTGAGGTTATGATCCACCAGACATGTGTTTGTCGGGTACTCATTGACAACAGTGCTAGCCTAACTATTGTCTCTGCTGCTCTGCTTAGACAATTGAATTATTCTGAGGACTCTATCAATCCTTGATGAAAGATCACTATCAAAGCGTATGACGAAGTGGAACGAAAGTTTCTAGGTCTTGTGGTTTTACCCATCCGTGTTGGTCTTGTAGAGAGGGATGTTACCTGTCAGGTGCTTGACATTCCCTTGGCTTACAACATTTTTTTGGGATGGCCATGGATACATGAGATGCACGCTATGCCATCCACTTACCACCAATGCATCAAGTTCCCATTTCATGGCTCCGAAGTTACTATTCTTGCCACCACTAGCTACACCTGCAATATGCTCAAAGCTGCTAAAAATTTCATCCCTACTAACCATGAGTCCACTAATTATCACAATAATAAGTTGAAACAAATTGAGCAATCATTCAAACTAAAAGAAACTTGCATGGGAGAGTATCACATTGAACCAGTGATGTCATTGACATCTCTCCCAGAGTCTCCTCAATATTATGGGAGACCCTCAGAGGCAAAGAAGTCGTTCATGCTGACACCTCAGACCAAGTATAATGTCACTTTTGTCAAGGTTACAGTTCCCTTAGAAGATGAAAGTGAAAACAGAGCCATTGTTGCATGGCTTTACAGAGAAGAAGCTCCAGTGAACCTAACAGAACAAGCTCGAGAAATTACTCCTAAGAAATATGGGCCCGACCTTAGGCTTATGAAGCATTTTGGTTACAAGGGAACTGGCCCTATTGGGTGCAACAACAATGGCCTAATCGATCCTATCAAAGCAAAAGCTCGAAGCAATAGTGATACAACTGGCCTAGGATTTAAGAAGGTCCCTTTCCATTTGGGATCAAATAAATTCATCCCCAAACTTGAGAGTTCATCTGAAAACGAGTCACAAGCTGAGTCAGATACTCAAGAAGAAGAATCAGATGAGGAGGATTCCTATCCTCATCCTATCCCTTATGATCTCGCTAAATTCTTTGCTGAACCAGATGACTTTGTGCCATGTGTTAGCATTGTGGATGATATTAGTGATTCTTCTGAGGACAATACTGAGCAACTCAAATATCATTCAGAAAAGGGATAATCTAGTCAGTCATGCCATATTGAGTATTTGTGTAAGAACCTAGAGGCTGAAGGAGAGTATGTCCCTATCACTATTGGGGAATTCTATAGTCTCTCACCATGTAGCACCGATTCTCATGAATATGAGTTTGACTCTCTTTCAGAAGCTACTACTGATAAAGACATTGACCAAGTGCATGTCTATGAAATCCAAATTGAAGTGGGTGAAACATCTAGGGTTAGGTCACATAGGTCTGATCCAACTAGTGTCCTAGAGTCGTCACTTACTAATGTTTGTATTCTGAGGCATTTGAACACACCTGTGGACGAAGTCATCGTAGGTCTCAAATTGCTGGTCCATGCACTTAATGACTATACTGTGAATGCAATTGAACCAGCCACTACTCTCTCACTCACACATCTCGAGCTTATAGACTGGAACCCCAATGCATCTAACCAAGTCCCCATGTTCCAGAATGACTATGCTCTTGCTTGTTACCTAAATTCTATCGAACTTGTAACATCTTCCACCAATGAGAAGAGCATCAACATGACTGAGGCTAACATCAAATATCTCAGTCATACAATTGAAAAGAAAAAATGCAAGAGGCCCGATGGTGAAAACCACATTGTGGCAGTGTCGGATCCAAAAAAAGTAAAAACAAAAGACATATCCAATGGTGAAAACCTCTCTGAGGTGCCCGCGGATGAGATATTTGATGTCCTTCCTAGTCACTTTTAGGAGATATCATTAGTGTTAGTAGAGCTGATGTAGCTAATTAACCTGGGCACAAAAAAAATCCTTATATGATACATCTGGCGTAGTCACTATCTTCTGAAGAGAAGGAACAATTCATTTCCTTTTTCAAGGAAAAGAAAATAGATTTTTCTTGGACATACTCTGACATGCCAGGATTGGATCCTAATCTTATCATGCATCATTTGTCCATAGCACCAGGCATCAAACCAGTTAAATAGAAGCTTCGAAAAATGCACCCTCATGTTGCATTGCTTGTCAAAGCAGAATTGGAGAAACTCCTAAAGGCTGGTTTCATCCGTGCTATTGATTATGCTGAATGGATATCCAATATTGTTCCAGTTTCCAAGCATGATAAATCTATCAGAGTTTGTACAGACTTCCGTGATCTTAACTTGGCATGTCTTAAAGATGACTTTTCGCTCCCTATTATTGATATGATCATGGACATGATGTCTAGCTATGAGATGTACTCACTTATGGATAGTTTTTCTAGATATAATCAGATAAAAATTGAGCCAAAAGATCAGGAGAAAATGACTTTCACATGTGCATGGGGAACCTTTTATTGGAATGTGATGCCATTTGGTTTGAAGAATGCTAGTGCTACATATCAGTGAGCTATTACTACAATTTTCCATGACATGATGCATAGAACCATGGAGGACTACGTCAATGATACCTTGGTCAAAAGTGCTAAATGTGATACTCATCTGCAAGATTTGGGACCCATCCTAGATCGTATGGAAAAATTTAGTCTTCGGCTCAATCCTAAGAAATGTGCATTTGGTGTCACATCAGGGAAGTTACTGGGATACATTATTTTTGCAAAAGGAATTGAAGTAGATTTAGTGAAAGGACAAGAGATAATGGACATGCCACCACCTCGGAACATCAGTCAGACGAGAGGACTACAGGGAAGGCTTCAATCTATTCGTAGGTTTATTTCACAATTGGTGGATAGATCACAACCCTTCACAAAGACCTTACATAAGGGTGTGAAATTCAATTGGAGCCAGGATTGTGAGCAAATCTTAACACAGGTTAAGCAATATCTTGTCAATCCTCCAATTCTTATGCCTATTCATGGGAAGCCTTTGCTTTTATACATTTCAACCACTGAAACATCTTTGGGAATCCTGTTGGCTCAGGAAGATAAAGACAACAAAGAAAGAGCTATTTACTACTTGAGCCGAACACTAGTTTCTTATGAGAAGAACTATAGCATTATTGAGAAAGTTTTATTGGCAGTTGTCTTTGCTTCCCAGAAGTTGAGACAATACATGCTTGTCCACACTACACGGCTTGTGGTTAAAATAGATCCACTAAAGTACTTGCTCAGTAAGGCATCTCTCATAGGAAGGTTGGCTAAATGGGTCATGATACTCAGTGAGTTTGACATCCAATATGTTGAACGCAAGGCTATAAAGGGACAAGAAATTGTAGACCAGCTAGCCGAGGCACCCATACAGAGTCTTCTACCAATGAACATTGATTTCCCAGATGAGTCAATTCTAACACTTACACACCATACATGGGTTATGTTCTTCGATGGGTCCTTCAAAGAACAGGGATTAGGTGTTGGATTACTCTTTATTACACCACAAAAATACTCATTTCCCAAAGCATAGAAGATTATGTTTCCTTGTACAAATAACATTGCTAAATATGAGGCTTTGATCAATGGCATGAAAATTGTAGTTGAATGGAGAGTGGATTAGTTAGACATCTTTGGTGACTCTCAGCTTGTTATCAACCAGGTAAACGATGTGTATCAAACAAAGGATGAGAAACTAATTCCTTACAAGTGCATGGTTGATGACTTGAAGAAGTATTTTACACACATCACCTTCTAGCAAGTTTCACGAGCAGATAATTAAGTGGCTGATGCCATGGCCACTCTGGCCTCCCTATTACAAATGCCAGAAAATGATCTCCGAAATGAGTTCTTGGTGGAAGTGTTACACTACCTAGCCTATGACACCCCTGATTCCAGGATGATCTATTCTATTATAGGACAAGAATCATCCCACTACCATCACATCTATTCTTACCTTTGTAATCAAACCATTCTGGAAGGTCTGACCCAGAATGAGAAACATTACCTAATCCATAATGCTTCACATTATGTTATTATTGTTGATGATATATATAGAAGAGGTCTCGATGGAACACTCCTTAGATGTTTAGAACCTAACGAGTCTAAATGTGCACTAATTGACGTTCATGAGGGAATTTGCGGATCTCATTCCAATGGCTTGACACTAGCTTGCAAATTCCTTCGTGCTGGTTACTACTGGACTAAAATGGAGCAAGAAGCTATTAAGTATGCTAAGTCCTGCAAGTAGTGTTAGCTACATGGGGATCTCATTCACACTCCAGCCAGAGAGCTAATTCCCTCTACTACAACATGGCCATTTCAACAATGGGCCTTCGACTTGGTGGGGCAGATTCACCCAACCTCTTCTAATGGACATAAGTTCATCATCACAGCTACAGATTATTTCATGAAATGGGTAGAGGCAGTCCCTCTCACAGTTGCTGATGGAAAAACTGTAGCTCTTTTCATCACAAAATACATCATCTGTAGATATGGTGTACTGTCCTCAATCATTACTAACAATGGAGGACAATTCAAGAATAAAGACCTCAAGGAACTGTGCAAGAAATTTAAGATCACACAACATTGGTCTTCCATTTATTACCCCCAGGGTAATGGCCAAGATGAGGCATCCAATAAGGCGATCCTCAAAATTCTTCATCACACAGTCAGCAAATCAAGGAGAGACTGGCATCTCTAGATCAATCCAGCTCTGTGGGCATTTAGGACAAGCATCAAAAATCCAACAGGCATGACTCCCTTTGCGTTGGTGTATGGGGTGGATGCTGTGCTTCTAATAGAGGTCGAGATTCCTACCTTGAGAATCTCTATGAAAGGCCTTATCACTGATGATGACTACATGATAGCTTAGCTTCAAGAGCTTGTGTTATTGGATGAATGACGACAAGTGGCATGTGATCATTTGTGAGCATATCAACAAAGAATGGCACAAAGCTACAATCAGAGGGTCAGGCCACATGACTTCTAGCTAGGTGATCTCATCCTGAGAGAGAACCCTAAGAATCAACAACAGTGAGTGTAAAAGGGAAAGTTTGAACCAAACTGGCTAGGTCCTTACATCATTACTGCAGTATATGGATCTAGCACCTATCAGCTTTCCACAACCGAAGGAGAAGTGCTTAAAGAGCCTCTCAACACTCTCCACCTGAAGCAATTTTACAGTTGATTTAATCTCAGCAAACTCTTTGTACATATCTATATGTCTTAAAAAAAATCATAAAAATTAAAAAAAGTCTTGAAAAAATTGTTACCCTGGTGAAAACCTAGCAATAGGCGCCTTCGTAACACAAAAAAGAAGAAGTGAAAAATCTCAAAAATTCAAAAAAAAATCAAAAAGAGCAAAATACAAAAAAAAATAAAAAACAAGAAAAGTGCCATTGGTGAAAACCTGGAAACAGGCATCATGGTAGCAGAAAAAGGAAATCCTACCAAGAAGGTGAAAACCTGGTAAATAGGTGCCTCTTATTCCCAATGCTCCATCCTGCAATGCACCTTCAGGCTTTCTGTACAGTCACTTTCATGCTTTTGCTTTTCTGCTTTTCCTGCTTTCTACTCATATATCCATGGATTGAGTCTGGTTATAGCTCAGGGGCATTCCCCCTTAGTGTCACTCTTTTTGGGATTCTCCTCATAGAATCTCCTTTGCAATTGCCACTAGTGGTCCTCATTACATCTGCCTACTATCACTAGTGTCACTATTTTAGATTCTTCTCATAGAATCTCCTTTGCGATAGTCACTAGTGGTCCTCATTGCATTTGCCTACTGTCGCTAGTGTCACTATTTTAGATTCTCCTCATAGAATCTCCTTTGCGATAGTCACCAGTGGTCCTCACTACCTCTACCTATTGTCGCTAGTGTCACTCTTTTCAAAATTCTCCTCATAGAATCTCCTTCGCAAAAGTCACCAGTGGTCCTCACTATGTCTACCTACTATCGCTAGTGTCACTCTCTTCAAGATTCTCCTCATAGAATCTCTTTTGCAATAGTCACCAGTTGTTTCAACTTTTTCTACCTACTATTGCTTGGGTTATGTCTCCAGATTCCTCTATGGAAGATCTCTCTTGCATCAATCACCAATCATCTTGGTTGTGTCTGTCTACTGTTGCTCAGTCCTTCTTAGGTTCTTCATCGTGAAGATTCCTCTTTGACCTCAGTTGCCAGTCATTCTGACTGCGTCTGCCTACTGTCGTCACCCTACTAAAGAGATTTCTTTCAAACATGTTCTGGACACTGACACTTGACATCAATCTCAAAACATTGAACTCAAAAATGATATACTTGTTTGGATATGCTGAGCATTTTCTTTCTTTTCTTTGTTTTTCTTTATCATATCTCCTCCAGCAACTCAGTGATGTCATCTTTGACTAGAGAAGCAATGATTGGGGGCATGATCTTTTTCTTTGCTTTTTGTTTGCAGTTTAGTTCCAATAAGTTGATCTATTCCTATAAAAGGGGTGTCCACTATAAGAGCCTCCATCTCGTACTAGATGGTCATGTGTACCTCAACTCTTTTTATACAAATACATCAATACCGTTGGTTCTTCTCCTTGTTTGTTGGAGTGAAATCTTCATGCTACAATAAATACTAATACTCGTCCTGCTAAGTGAACGTACGGGTCACTGCAAGTATATCTAGCACACTTTTGTCTCAGGTTATGAACACAAGGGTTGTTGTGGATAGAATAAATACCGAATACTTAGCATAAGAGGGATCTCCCGTGTGTTTGGTGTGCTTGTCATGCAAGAAACATTCAGGTCATCCTAGTGTTTATGCTCTGATGCTTACATTAACTTGGTATATTAAAAGGGACAAATGTTCTGGTCATTCTGGCTTCTTGTGCCTCAAATGCTTACATTCAAACCCAACAAACCAATAACGTATGTTATATTCATATTTCCATGATTGCAATGTCAGTGGGAATTGTATGACCTACAAGCTTTGTTCTATATCCAGTGATAATAAATCGTCGAGGCTTGGTAACTAGACCTAGGGTTGCATTTAATATAGTCTTGCATTACATAACTCACATGCATAAGCATGCAATTCGATTGTGATTCCATTTCTCCCATGTGTGATGAAGGATCGGGGGCATCTTCAAACATATTAGGAAAAGAAGAAGTGAAAACCTAGCAATAGGCGCCTTCGTAACACAAAAAAGAAGAAGTGAAAAATCTCAAAAATTCAAAAAAAAATCAAAAAGAGCAAAATACAAAAAAAAATAAAAAACAAGAAAAGTGCCATTGGTGAAAACCTGGAAACAGGCATCATGGTAGCAGAAAAAGGAAATCCTACCAAGAAGGTGAAAACCTGGTAAATAGGTGCCTCTTATTCCCAATGCTCCATCCTGCAATGCACCTTCAGGCTTTCTGTACAGTCGCTTTCATGCTTTTGCTTTTCTGCTTTTCCTACTTTCTACTCATATATCCATGGATTGAGTCTGGTTATAGCTCAGGGGCATTCCCCCTTAGTGTCACTCTTTTTGGGATTCTCCTCATAGAATCTCCTTTGCAATTGCCACTAGTGGTCCTCATTACATCTGCCTACTATCACTAGTGTCACTATTTTAGATTCTTCTCATAGAATCTCCTTTGCGATAGTCACTAGTGGTCCTCATTGCATTTGCCTACTGTCGCTAGTGTCACTATTTTAGATTCTCCTCATAGAATCTCCTTTGTGATAGTCACCAGTGGTCCTCACTACCTCTACCTATTGTCGCTAGTGTCACTCTTTTCAAAATTCTCCTCATAGAATCTCCTTCGCAAAAGTCACCAGTGGTCCTCACTATGTCTACCTACTATCGCTAGTGTCACTCTCTTCAAGATTCTCCTCATAGAATCTCTTTTGCAATAGTCACCAGTTGTTTCAACTGTTTCTACCTACTATTGCTTGGGTTATGTCTCCAGATTCCTCTATGGAAGATCTCTCTTGCATCAATCACCAATCATCTTGGTTGTGTCTGTCTACTGTTGCTCAGTCCTTCTTAGGTTCTTCATCGTGAAGATTCCTCTTTGACCTCAGTTGCCAGTCATTCTGACTGCGTCTGCCTACTGTCGTCACCCTACTAAAGAGATTTCTTTCAAACATGTTCTGGACACTGACACTTGACATCAATCTCAAAACATTGAACTCAAAAATGATATACTTGTTTGGATATGCTGAGCATTTTCTTTCTTTTCTTTGTTTTTCTTTATCATATCTCCTCCAGCAACTCAGTGATGTCATCTTTGACTAGAGAAGCAATGATTGGGGGCATGATCTTTTTCTTTGCTTTTTGTTTGCAGTTTAGTTCCAATAAGTTGATCTATTCCTATAAAAGGGGTGTCCACTATAAGAGCCTCCATCTCGTACTAGATGGTCATGTGTACCTCAACTCTTTTTATACAAATACATCAATACCATTGGTTCTTCTCCTTGTTTGTTGGAGTGAAATCTTCATGCTACAATAAATACTAATACTCGTCCTGCTAAGTGAACGTACGGGTCACTGCAAGTATATCTAGCACACTTTTGTCTCAGGTTATGAACACAAGGGTTGTTGTGGATAGAATAAATACCGAATACTTAGCATAAGAGGGATCTCCCGTGTGTTTGGTGTGCTTGTCATGCAAGAAACATTCAGGTCATCCTAGTGTTTATGCTCTGATGCTTACATTAACTTGGTATATTAAAAGGGACAAATGTTCTGGTCATTCTGGCTTCTTGTGCCTCAAATGCTTACATTCAAACCCAACAAACCAATAACGTATGTTATATTCATATTTCCATGATTGCAATGTCAGTGGGAATTGTATGACCTACAAGCTTTGTTCTATATCCAGTGATAATAAATTGTCGAGGCTTGGTAACTAGACCTAGGGTTGCATTTAATATAGTCTTGCATTACATAACTCACATGCATAAGCATGCAATTCGATTGTGATTCCATTTCTCCCATGTGTGATGAAGGATCGGGGGCATCTTCAAACATATTAGGAAAAGAAGAAGTGAAAACCTAGCAATAGGCGCCTTCGTAACACAAAAAAGAAGAAGTGAAAAATCTCAAAAATTCAAAAAAAAATCAAAAAGAGCAAAATACAAAAAAAAATAAAAAACAAGAAAAGTGCCATTGGTGAAAACCTGGAAACAGGCATCATGGTAGCAGAAAAAGGAAATCCTACCAAGAAGGTGAAAACCTGGTAAATAGGTGCCTCTTATTCCCAATGCTCCATCCTGCAATGCACCTTCAGGCTTTCTGTACAGTCGCTTTCATGCTTTTGCTTTTCTGCTTTTCCTACTTTCTACTCATATATCCATGGATTGAGTCTGGTTATAGCTCAGGGGCATTCCCCCTTAGTGTCACTCTTTTTGGGATTCTCCTCATAGAATCTCCTTTGCAATTGCCACTAGTGGTCCTCATTACATCTGCCTACTATCACTAGTGTCACTATTTTAGATTCTTCTCATAGAATCTCCTTTGCGATAGTCACTAGTGGTCCTCATTGCATTTGCCTACTGTCGCTAGTGTCACTATTTTAGATTCTCCTCATAGAATCTCCTTTGCGATAGTCACCAGTGGTCCTCACTACCTCTACCTATTGTCGCTAGTGTCACTCTTTTCAAAATTCTCCTCATAGAATCTCCTTCGCAAAAGTCACCAGTGGTCCTCACTATGTCTACCTACTATCGCTAGTGTCACTCTCTTCAAGATTCTCCTCATAGAATCTCTTTTGCAATAGTCACCAGTTGTTTCAACTGTTTCTACCTACTATTGCTTGGGTTATGTCTCCAGATTCCTCTATGGAAGATCTCTCTTGCATCAATCACCAATCATCTTGGTTGTGTCTGTCTACTGTTGCTCAGTCCTTCTTAGGTTCTTCATCGTGAAGATTCCTCTTTGACCTCAGTTGCCAGTCATTCTGACTGCGTCTGCCTACTGTCGTCACCCTACTAAAGAGATTTCTTTCAAACATGTTCTGGACACTGACACTTGACATCAATCTCAAAACATTGAACTCAAAAATGATATACTTGTTTGGATATGCTGAGCATTTTCTTTCTTTTCTTTGTTTTTCTTTATCATATCTCCTCCAGCAACTCAGTGATGTCATCTTTGACTAGAGAAGCAATGATTGGGGGCATGATCTTTTTCTTTGCTTTTTGTTTGCAGTTTAGTTCCAATAAGTTGATCTATTCCTATAAAAGGGGTGTCCACTATAAGAGCCTCCATCTCGTACTAGATGGTCATGTGTACCTCAACTCTTTTTATACAAATACGTCAATACCGTTGGTTCTTCTCCTTGTTTGTTGGAGTGAAATCTTCATGCTACAATAAATACTAATACTCGTCCTGCTAAGTGAACGTACGGGTCACTGCAAGTATATCTAGCACACTTTTGTCTCAGGTTATGAACACAAGGGTTGTTGTGGATAGAATAAATACCGAATACTTAGCATAAGAGGGATCTCCCGTGTGTTTGGTGTGCTTGTCATGCAAGAAACATTCAGGTCATCCTAGTGTTTATGCTCTGATGCTTACATTAACTTGGTATATTAAAAGGGACAAATGTTCTGGTCATTCTGGCTTCTTGTGCCTCAAATGCTTACATTCAAACCCAACAAACCAATAACGTATGTTATATTCATATTTCCATGATTGCAATGTCAGTGGGAATTGTATGACCTACAAGCTTTGTTCTATATCCAGTGATAATAAATCGTCGAGGCTTGGTAACTAGACCTAGGGTTGCATTTAATATAGTCTTGCATTACATAACTCACATGCATAAGCATGCAATTCGATTGTGATTCCATTTCTCCCATGTGTGATGAAGGATCAGGGGCATCTTCAAACATATTAGGATTCTCCACAATTGCACAAATGATTGATTAATTACCCTCTTGGCTACTTTGGTTGCTTAGAACCCATTTTTTGGGATCGAATTCAAAATCTAACACACCTAAGAGCCTCAAAAATGCATTTTAAAAATTTTGGGGACCGACGCAATCAAATGCTTGTGTAGCCCAAATAATTTTGATACTTTGTGATTCTTGGCATCCTTTCAACTCTACATTCGCCATATTTTCAAAATTCATTTTGGAAATAGTCAACTCAATTCAACTATAGCTAAATCTAGTCAACTTTTGGTCAAACTTGGTCTTTGCGACCTTGCAATCATTACATAACAACTCTGAATTTTCTTTAGATCATTCTGATCTCTTCCCTTTTCTTCAGATCATTCTGATCTCTTCTACATTTTGCTACATCTCAGATTTCTTTTGTATCTATTGCTATATTGCTTCACAGCTATTTCTGGTGTGTCATCTTTCCATTTCTCTCTCGAGGGGGCAGGATGATCACATCATTGAATACCTATTGCTTGGGGAATTTGGTTCCCATCTTATGTCCTTATCACTTGGGGCATCTCATCACTCCAGGCATCTTGTTCCCTTCTATCTGGCATCTTTTCCATCTATCTTATCTTTTCATCAATTGATCAACCTTATAAAAACTCTTCTTAGAGCTCGATGGATAGGTATTGGGACAATCTAAACCCCGACTCCTAAGGATCAAGCCTCATTCTGGGGATGATTCTATGACTCATGATTGGACCTTGTTATCTTTTTTTCAATCTCTTGGGTATCTAGGTGTTCTATTTGGATCCTTGAAGGTTATACTCCATTCTGGAGATAAGCTTCTAAATGCTTATCACTCTTGGGTATCTAGGTGCTCTATCTGGATCCTTGAAGGTTATGCTCCATTCTGGAGATAGTCTTCTAAATGCTTTCAATCTCAGGTATCTAGGTGTTCTATCTGGATCCTTAAAGATTACGCTCCATTTTGGAGATAGTCTTTTAAATGCTATTAATTTCAGGTATCTAGGTGTTCTATCTGGATCCTTGAAGGTTACACTTCATTTTGGAGATAATCTTCTAAATGCTTATCACTCTTGGGTATCTAGGTGTTCTATCTGGATCCTTGAAGGTTACGCTCCATTCTGGAGATAATCTTCTAAATGCTATCACTCTCAGGTATCTAGGTGTTCTATTTGGATCCTTAAAGGTCAAACTTTGTTTTGAAGAAACCTTTTAAATGCTTATCATTTTCAAGTATCTAGACGTTTTGTCTGGATCCTTAAAGATTATGTTCCATTATGGAGATAGTCTTTTAAATGCTACCAATCTTAGGTATCTACGTGCTCTACTTGGATTCCTTAGGATTAAGCTTTGTTCTAGAGATGGTCCTTAAAAGCTTATCAATTGGTCTCTGTGTCATCACCTTCGGAACCAATCTCATCTTCGCATCACACTTTCTATTTTTTCTTTGAATTGAATGTGTTGTTTACACATTCATTTAAAGAGGGGCAAAATGTAATACCCCAAAATTGGCTTATTGCCATGATCACCAGTTCTGGTCTATTCTGATCAATTCTAAGTCCTATGTCACTAGGCAATTCTTATTCTGCTACTCGCTACTTGACTTAATTGTCAGATGCAGAAAACCCTAATCTACATTCATCATGCTTATTACTTAATTCCTATAGTATTTACTCATATTAGTTACATTAAACCTATTGATTAATATTTAATTTAATTATTAAGTATTTATATTTTAATTAAATTAAATTATATCCTAAGGCTAATGTACTATGGAATTAAATTTATTTAATTTAATAAATATGCCTATTTAAATTAATTAAATGAAATTATTTAATTAAATGGAGAACTTACTTCTAATTAATTAAACAAAGTTATTTAATTAAATGGGAAGTCATTCCTAATTAATTAAATGAAGTTATTTAATTAAATAAGAAAAGTGCCTCTAATTAATTAAATATAATTATTTAATTAAATGAAAAAGGTAATTATGAGAGCATATATCATTTTATTAAATTAAATATTTCTCCAAAATCTCTCTTTAGTTCAAAAAGGAAATTCTCAGTTCACTACTGATCAAATTAGAAGTGACCCAGATCACTTGCTTTTACATTGAAGTCTATCTGAGTTGACTGGCTCTTACACTCAGATCTGAGCCAGTTAACTCCCTTTGATTTGGGAATCTTCCTTTATGACTAGACTTCATCTTCAATCTTGACCGTTTATTGAAATTGATCTCAACCGTTGATGGATTCCAAAAAAGTCTATTTAAGAGACCCTCATTTCCTCATTATAGGGGTTGAATTTTCATGCTATCGAATTGCTGTCGCATTTTACACCCACCTTGCTTTAGCATATTTTTACATCTTTTCATTGTTAGCTTAATTTTCACTTAGATTTAATCTTGCATACATTTAGATTAATTTACTTTACATGTTCTTAGATTAGAATGCATCTTTCATTCTAGAATACTTTGTAGGATCATATAGACTAATTGCATTTCATTTAAATCCTTCATTCTTAGAAGGTCTAGTTGCCTACACCTCAAATCTGAGGACATTAATTAGGCAAATCCTTCTAGATAGAAGGCAACAGGTCGCTCTATTAGACCTCTTGGATAAACAACTAATGTTTATTCGAGGATGATTTCGCAGGTAATGACAATGTCGAAGTGTCTGTGAGGTTCAAAGGCCCACATTTCACAAGTACAAATAGAACAAAGCATAATGGTAAAAGGATGACTACAAGTTACTAAATTATTTTGGCTAAAAAAATATTACTTAAATAATTAGGAACGACATCCTAGATGTTAACCCTAAGAGGGGAAGAGTTAGTTCTGTGTTTTGCCAAGCGTGTGAAAGCTTGAAGGCCGACTAGGCAAGTTTTATAAAATGTAATGGTATAAAGGAAAGATAATTGTATTATGCAAAATATTATGTGAACTATATGATGAAAATTTGATGTATGACTAGAGGTAGGCAAAGAGAAGTAAAAGAAAGATTAGTTATTAAAGATATCAACAATAACAAATTTTTGTATCTATCTCTTTTTGTATAAAGGAATTGTATTGTATAATTGCATGTTTGGGCAGTGGGCTCATCTTGCATATATTCTATAATTGTATATACTAACACCTAATAGGGTTGAGGCTTTTAATAGGTCCTAGTCCTCTAAAAAGGACCGAGACACTATATGTACATAATAGACTCCTAATAGGGTCAACATCCTTAACAAGATACTTTTGTTTAGTGGATCATTTTGTGGGTACCATCCCCACTGAGGTTTTCTCTTGGCCAAGGTTTCCCTAGTTAAAAAAAATGGTGTTATGGGTTCTCTTTGTGTATGGTTATCATTATTGTTCAATATTGTTAGTTTACTTTCATATTCATGTTATAAAGTAATTAACAATATTCAATTCTGAGAAAAAAATTGTAGAATACTAATACACCCCCATCCCCCCCGCTCCCCTCTACCCCCTTAGTATTACACATTTCTAACAAGGTAACAATATCTGATTGGAAGTTTTGATATCTTTGAAACCCGCTATTCTAAAGCTAGGGTACAATTATTGTGACTGTTGCAAAATGGAATGGATATGGGTATGGCAAAGGAAAACATGTTTGGATAACACCACACTTTGGTAATATCTTTCTTAATCATGTTTTTGCTTATAGTAGTTATGATCTTTGATAACAATTAGTTATAAAAATGACTTTTGAAAAAGTCCTCTACATCTCATTTAATCAAATACCTTTTAATTTTTTGAAAAGATGGAAGTTATAATAGATTTTTTTAAAAAATATTTTGTTGAAGGTTACTAAAAAGATTTCATATTTTTTAACTACCATTCTCATGAGTCATTTACTAGTTTTTGAGGGTGTGTGTGTGCGTGCACATTGGGAGAGAGAGAGAGAGAGAGAGAGAGAGAGAGAGAGAGAGAGAGAGAGAGAGAGAGAGAGAGATTTATTTCTTTTCATGAGGATAGTCATAACAAAAGGCATGAATTACAATTATATATGCTATAAGGTTTCTTGATGTAAATTTTTGAAAATCAATCTATATTTTATTCTCATGATATATTTGTAAAGGCATTATAATCTTGTGGAATTTTCACACATTTCACTAGGTACTGGTATATGGGGCATACTATTGTTTACTTACTAATTATATGCATAATATGACTATGTTCATTAGATAATTTTTGCAAAGCATTTTACACATTCATGTTTATGTGTCTCAATTAGTACTAATTCACCCCCACCCCCCACCCCCTTTAGTATTACCCATTTCTAAAAAGGCAACAATATCTGATTGGAAGTTTTGATATCTTTGAAACTTGATATTCTAAAGCTAGGGCACAATTATTGTGTCTATTGCAAAATGGAATGGATATGGGTATGGCAAAGGAAAACATGTTTGTATAACAACACAATTTGGTAATATCTTTTTTTGGTTTACAGTAGTTATGATCTTTGATAATAATTAGTTATAAGAATGGCTTTTGAAAAAGTTCTCTACATCTCATTTAATCAAATACCTTTTAATTTTTTGAAAAGATGGAAGTTATAATGGATTTTTTTAAAAGATTTTCTTGAAGGTTAGAGAGAGAGAGAGAGAGAGAGAGAGAGAGAGAGAGAGAGAGAGAGAGAGAGAGAGAGAGAGAGAGAGAGAGAGAGAGAGAGAGAGAGAGAGAGAGAGAGAGAGAGAGAGAAGTTTATTTCTTTTCATGAGGATGGTCATAACAAAAAGCATGAATTACAATTATATATGCTATAAGTGTTCTTGACGTAAATTTGTGAAAAGCAATCTATATTCTATTCTCATGATATATTTGTAAAGGCATTATAATCTTGTGAAATTTTCACACATTTCACTAGGTACTAGTATATGGGGCATACTATTGTTTACTTACTAATTATATGTACAATATGACTATGTTCCTTAGATAATTTTTGCAAAGGTTTTTACACAATCATGTTTATGTGTCTGAGTTAGTGAGATATTAAAAATATGTTTGGTAATGATACAATCATGGAATTTTTTCTATATACACTTTTGATTTTGTGTTAATTTTATGCATCACCAATAAGGCACTCTTGATAATGAGGCATATCATTTAAGTGAGAAGTATACAACCAGTGAGGTCTTTTCTAATCTAAATATGTAGACAAATCTATCCAAACATTTTCAAGTGACCTTTATTCCTCAAGGGGGCTTTCCCACTAATGAAATCATCATGTTATGTTTGATACATTGTTATGTGTCACTTAACTTCTTCTTTTTACTACTAATAACTTAGGTCTATCTATAACTTTGAATCATTGTTTAAAATGTTGAACTAAATTATAAATTTTCCTTATAACACTCAATACCCCTTAGTGTTCTGTGTACCCCTAAAGATTAAATAATTAAAAAAATCACTTAACACAAGTAGGCAAATTAAGGTAACTATATGATAAGGAATAAGGTTAAATATTGAACAATTATATTATCAAAGAGGCCATTTGATTGATTTAGGATAAAATGGAATTGAATAATAAAATTAGAATACTTAATAAATTACTACTTAGATAATTAAAAATAATAATTAAGAGGTAGAAGAAAGATTCACACATAAAATTGACAATGAAGATCTTTTAATCAATGTAGAAGAAGAGTTAGTCAAAAGCATTGTCGTAGATGATGAAAAATTTTTACTGTCTATAATTTACCACCTTTAAGGCAATATGAATTGAGCATTGTTTCAAAGAAAATTTAAGAGATTATGGCTCAATGGATAGAGGTGGGATACCTCCTTGAGAGTTTTTTCATGTATGAAAAAAACAAATGATCTCCTGAAACAAGATGAATAGTTAGGATGAAAGATAAAATTAAATGAAAGAGAATAATAGCTACTAGGTAGTGAAGATAATTAGTTGATTAGAGACAAGGTTTGAGAAATATCAAATGTAGATATTCTTGATCGATGACTTTTATATTGATTGAGGTTGATTAACTGGCTAGTTGATTGGTTGATTTCTTCATTGATTAATTGGCTAATTGATTGGTTAACTGGTTGATTTTTTGATTGATTAACTAACTAATTAATTGGTTGATTAAAATGTTATCTAATAAAAAAAGTTATAAGAAGTGGAGGAAAATTAGAGCTGATTATTTCAATCTTTATATAGGGCATTTGTATCACCACAAAGGTTTATTGTGTGAACAAATAATGTTTCGTACAATGACATAGAAACCAAGGTAACAATCCTATCATTTTGTATCAAATAAATATGTAATAGACAAGGAATTTTATCATTAATCTTGAGATACTACATATTATGGGTTAAGGTATATGTGATGGTCACAAGCATAATGATCCATGAGCTTAGGTTTTCTTAGGATATTCTAAAAAAGTGAGTTTGCCAACATAGACCCAAGATGTACTTTCCCTAGAAGTTCATAAATGATGCAAGGGATGATGGGAGAATTATTAAAAGGAAGTACTCACCAACCAACCTATTAGAGTTACACACAAAAGCACAACCAAATGATGGAAGAACAAACAATATCTTTATCCCAATGCAGATACATTGAGATAATTCATTACAATGTGTCCGACATAAGGCCTACCATATTGTATCCCTAAATTAAAAATCACAATTAGTAACCTTATAATCTCAAGCTTTCTTCTTACTATCTTAATCATTTTTACTTACTCTCATCCCATATCTCAAATATATATCTATCAAGACCAAAAGTCATCCTAAAAATATAATTATTACAAAATATAGGTCTTACCCCAAAAGGAAATAAGCAACCAAAAAGTTAAGAAAAATAAAATCTTTAGACACAAAGATAGTTCCACACATGATCAAAGATGCCCCCAAGAACCTTGCAGAAGCCTATTACCACACATTACTTGATACACCAAAAAAGGGCACGCCTTGAGTAAAGAAAAAGGATAACTCTTCAACAAGATGAAATTAGCTACATGAACATAGGGAATGGACCCACAATATGTCTATATTAAGTAACCAACTACACAAAAGGAAATAACATGAACAACAAGGGTTGTCCCATAAACAACAAGCTAAAATAGAAAATGAAAGAAATATATTTGGTCGATACAAAATTTCCCAAGAACCAAAGATGCTCCTACATCAAACACCTAGGTTAAATAAAGACTTATGTCTACATTAGGAAACCCTAATATGCTAAGAAAAATCATAAAGATCCAACTTAGTTTGAGACATCAATGAACTATATTCAATGGGTTTGTTCTACCACTGAACTAGATATTCCTTGTAGGCTTTTCAACTAGTTCTCTTCCTCACTCTAGTATCCAAGATCTGTTCAATTCCCTCTATCTTCTTCTTAGGATAATTGGGATGATCAAATATTTCTTTATTATATTCAAAATATTAACACATGTCTAAGATCTTGAATATAGGTGAAATATTCATTACCTCAATTAACTCTACTTCAAAAGAATTTCCATTGTCATATTTCCTCAAGATCTTACAAGGCCCAAATTTTCTCATCTTTAACTTTCTATAAGTATCAACTAGAAGTCTATTCTTCTTTAGATGTATTATTACTTCATCTCCAACCTCAAAATTTGTATGTCTTCTCATCTTATCTACTCTCTCTATATATCCCTAATTACTATTATCCAGATTACTTTTTTCTTCCTCACACAAATTCTACATGGAGACTGTACACTCGAAAGTGTCCCACTCTAAACCCTTCTATCCAAACGATTCCATGAGTTTGGAATGCTTGGATGTCGGCTTAGAGCTCCCTATCCATGGAGTGCAAGAGAGGGTATTTCAAGTTCAAGGGCTCTCAGATGAGCCTTGGAGATACTCTTCTTGCTAGTAAACCATGCAATGGGAGGTTCCAAAGACAAGATGCAAGAATGCAAATGTCCCAAGGAGTTCCTCAAGAATGCAATGCAAATGAAAATTAAGCTAGAATGAGATGCAAAGTGGAGCTATGCTAAAACATATATGAGAGTGTTACAATACCATTATTAAGCTATGTGAGATTAAGCTACATGTAAAAATGAAAGCTAAGCTAAGATGCTATGGTATGAGAGAATGTAGACAAGAAATAGAAGTTCTCCACAAAGCTCCAAAGAAACCTGTTAGAAAACCTGCAGCATAACAATATTCAAAAGATGGATGGATTGAGGGGGAAAGCTCTCTCCCTTTTAAAGATGTATGGACGGTGGAGATCAAGATGAAGATGGTGGATGATCAACGGTTGAATTCAAAAATAGGAGTGATCCATGTGCACACACAAATCAACCAATAGAATATAAGTTGACTTGTCATATAAGACAAAAGTCACAAAGCCTTTTCTTTTAATTGCAAAATAGAAAAAAGACTTTATGTGTGCACTTTAAGTGGGTTAGAAGAATGGGGTATTTTATTTAATTAAAAGGGGACATGTTCTTTTAATCAAATAATGAACTTAGGATAGCATAGTCAAACTATAGGTTATAATCAAATAAATTGATTATTAGCAATTTGGTCTAGATAAATGATTAAATTAATTTAGCCAAAATGCTGAGAAGGGGGCTAATAGTCTAGATGACCATTTTTAGGTGATTACATTTGCCCCTCTTTGACTAATGCGTGATCGATCTGGGAACACATTATGTCAAAGAAAATTGAAGCCAAGTAGGCGATGATAGATATAGATGTCTAATTCCGAAGAGTGAAATGCAGAAATAGATAGCAAGTCCTGAATGCACAGCCTGATAGCAGTAGTACTGAACACTAGGAAGAGATGATGTTAGAATTCAAGAAGAATACTAACACTTAGAAAAGCAGATAGAGTGAGAGCAAGTGAGAAGATCAAACAAATGCTCCTAAGTAGTGATAGAGTATTTATGCCCCCTCGGGATCGAAATTGAAATGAGGTAAGGGGATGCAAAAATTGGCTAGAAATGAGAAAATTAGAATATAGCAATGTCCAAGATGACAGATAGATGATTAGAACCCAAGAATGACTATAGAAAAAAATTGATAAAATGCCCCAGTTTGACTAGAGTTGACCTTGAAGGATATAGCATAAAAATAAGGTCGAAATGAATAGAAAGGTGATTTTTAGACATGAAATAGTGAATTTAAGTAGATATGAAGTATAGAAATGATGAAGACATGAGGAAATGAAGATGCCCGAGTGATGATTCAGAGATTAGACCTCAAAAGATCAACTAACTGCTCAGAAGAAAGTAGAATTTTAAAAGACAATTTTGACCATCAAGATTAACTCGAATTTGGATTTTGATCTCGAAAATGAATCTAGGACGTCAAAATTATTTAAGAGGTCAAAACTTTATATAATGTGATGACAAGATAGAAAAGAGATGAAGTGAAAGATTAAGAAGGTGAAAAGACATGAACAAGAAGAAAGTAAAGAAATATATGAAAGGAGTTAGCTGATATGTCCACAAAAAGATGAAGAGAGAGCTCTCCCCATATGCAAGAATGCAAGACTAAGCTAGAAAATGAACCTAAAATGCAAGCTAATATGCAAAGTGGTTTACCAGCAAGAAGCGCATAACATTTAGACTCTTAATTTCATCATTGAGCATTTATTAGGGACATCATGAGATCATACAACCATCACTAGTATAACTATGAGGATATGAATATGATCAATATGAGATAGGTATGTGGAAATCCAATCTAAGCATCAGAGACATGTAAGTCAAGATAACTACACGATTAGATTCCCTAAGTTTAATTTAGCAAGATTACACCTGTATCAAGGCATAAGCGCCAGGATAAACCCTGAGTGCGGTCTTGCAAAAACAATCAAGGATGATACATTTATAAGTCAAAGTGTTGAATAGGACAAGCATGAATGCTTACAACACTATAGACAAACAAAAGTATACCCACAAGCAGAAATCAAGAAAATATGTCCCATGCCCCTAGTCTTCTAGTCAATGACATCCTTGAAAGACTATTAGGGAGGGAACACCTGGCAAAGAAATCATCATAGACAACACACAAAGTAGATAAAGATCAGCATAGCTCAGTCATTTAGGTGTTAAAGTGCGTGTGTGTAAGTCACTTGGCCATTTCTTCCAGACTTGATTCTGATAGTGAGATATCGCGACATCGGAGACCGTAGGTAAACTATCTGTAAAGTGTTAAAAAACACTTGATGTCAAAGTGGGGGAAGTGTTGAGAAACACTATTTTGTGAGTTGTCAAAGAAACCCTAATCCACAAGAATACCTCAATAGGCTAAGTAGCTATGACCCCAAGATGAGGACAAGAAACAATTCCAAGCTAGGAAATGTGTAGCAAAGTGGATGATTGAGATTGATAGACATAGGTGCAAGGGTTTCAAGTAGCGCCTGTTTCCAGGTTTTCACCACTTTGACAGATTTTTTTTTTGGACTTTTTTCAATTTTTTTGTATTTTTCAATTTTTGATTTTTTTGGTGATATATCAAAGTGCCTATTGCTAGGTTTTCACTAAGAAGATCTTTTTTTCATGACATTTTCTAATTTTTAGTATTTTTTCAGCATCATATATGATTTTTTGGATTTTTTAGAATAATTTAGAGATCACTAGTTCTCAAGCAAGATCACATCATTTTCTCCCAATGTCTAGCAAGGTATAGGATATGATGGAGCAACGAGCTAGTGGATAAGCAAAGATGGATGAAAAAAGAGTATGAAGCAAGTGAAAGTGATCCTCAAGGACTAACTCCTCAAGAGTACCCAAGCTAGGGAAAGAGGTGAAATAGTCATATGAAGCATGTTTTGGATAAGCAATGGAAGAAATGAGCAAGATAGCATGTAGGATAAGCAATGAAGCCAACAAGTGAGATAGCATGAAGCATGTAGTCCAAAAGAGTAGACATGTCAAGAGACCTATGAGAACCATGTTTCATTTATTATGATCAAGACCAAGGGGTCAACTAGATAGGATAGCGATGGGATAGAGCAATAAAAATAAAGCTCAAGCTATAGGCTATGAGTGAATGGGAGAGCACAATAGAAAATCTTGTGGATAAGATAGCCAATATGCAAAGATAGCTCAACATTGTGAAGATCAAAGAGAGAAGAGGGGATAGATGGATGATAGAAAAATTACGCATGATGCCTGTTTGCCAAGTTTTCATCATGGTACTTATCCAAGGTGCCACAAGAAGTGGTTTTCACCAAGGCACATTTTCAATTTTTTTCTTTTTTTGTATTTTTTCTTCTTTTTTTTTTGAATTTTTAGAAAGAGCTCAAGTTGTTTGAATGTAGATAGTGCTCCTATAGAAAAGATAAGTCATGATAAGCCAATACCATAGAAAGGTATGCTCAAAGATGTTGATAGGGTGATGAAAGAGAAATGGTAGTAGGAAGAATATATTGAGGATAAGAGTTCATGTATAGAAAGTAAGTGTAAGCTTTAGAGGATTTCATGAGGGTAGTTGAAATATTGGACAAGATCAACATTGACACACACCTTGAAGGGTATTGGAATGATGGAGGAATCATGGATGAAGTAGCTTGAAGTTTAGATGTATGAGGTGGTAGAAGAGATTTGGACAAAAGTGGAGTGGAAGGCTTTGGAATATTTTTAGGAAGATTTTTGGAAGAAGATGGAATGGAAGCCTTTGGAAGCTTGAATGTCAACTTTGAAGTATTTTCAATCTTCAAGTCTTTTAAAAGAGACTTGGGAATCCACATAGCTTTAGATTTTCCTTGTTCTTTGGGTGCTTGAGAGTGCATTTCTTCAATGATGGATTTAGGAACCCACATTTTTTTTGATTTAGCTCTCTTAATAGTGGACCTTTGTAGTCTCTTTTGTGCATTTTCCTTCTTAGCATTCACATGTCGATTAGATGGGACATAGTGATCTTTCTTTTTCAATGGATTCTTATGTTTATTCTCACTTCCAAAGGACTTGGGATTTGTGGATGAATAAGGATGATATGACTGGTTTAGATGTATAGATGGGTGAAAAGTCATCAAGGATGAGTGTCTTTGTTGATCTTGAGATATGATGGGAGAGCTAGGGAATGAGCTAGGAGTGAATGTAGGAGATGGAGGAACATAAGGCCCCAATATGGATGGAAGGTTTGAATGCTTTAGCTTAGATGGATAAGGAACAAGGATTGATTTAGAAGATACAAAGGGATAGTGGGAAGGGATATCAACATCTTTAGAATGAGCAACATGGTCAAAGCCATTAATAGAATCATAAGTACCTTTGAGAGGAACAACATTTTTAATAGAATCACTTGAAGCTTGAGCACAATTTTGAAGTGGATGTGGAGAAGTAGAACACGAGGGGACACTTTGATCTTGACAAGTAGCTTTGGATAGCATATGAAGAGAACTTTTCTCATAATTTTCAGTAAGCTCAAGGGAGATAATGGAAGTGCTATCTTCATCATACTTAGGAGGTGGACAAGTTATAAGATATGGAGGGGGAAAATCATGAAAGAGATGAAAGGGTGCTTTATCTTGATCTTTCTTGATATTTATAGCTTTTTCTTTTTGAGAGTCCTCTTGACATGGAGCCACTTCTAAGGACAAGGGAGAATGAAGAGTGAATGGAGTAGTGCTTGGATTAGGCATAGTAGTGCATGAAGGTTGAGGATGTTTAGGATTAGTAGCATGGAAAAGGTTTGCAGCCAAGTAAAGGTTAGCTTGAGTTTCTTTTAGAGATAGCCCTTGAGGATACATGTAGTTAATGTGGAAAGCATTAGGTTCTTTATTTGATAGAGGCATGTTGGAAAGATTTGAAGTGTTGGGAGATGCATGAGTGTTGGAAGAAGTGGAAGACATAATAGAGCCGCTACTAGACATAGGTTCATCAACATAATCTTGCTCAAGAAAAGTATCCTCAGCACATGAGTCACTAGAGGTTCCAAGATCAACAATCTCATCATCAATGAGATCTTGGATTTTATGTTTCAGCTCTATACAATCAGAAGTAGCATGGTCATTAGATTGATGATAGACACAATAGGTATCCAAGAAAGGATTTCCATAGGAGCTATACTTAGGCAACATGATGAGCTTGGTGCCAAGAAGTGTTCTCAAAATGTCATCATAAGAATTCCCCAAGGGAGTAAAATTTCTCTCAAAAGTATGTCTATAGTCCTTTGGTTGTTTCTCAAGTGAATAGAATGCATCCATGTCTTCATCATTTTCTTGGTCAAAGATAGGTCCATCATGATATCTTGGAATAGGCTCAAAGTAGGTATCACTTGCTTGTTCTCTAAAAAGGTCTTTAGATCTAGAAGATGAAGACATTTGATGTCTTGAAGTAGAGCATGTAGACCTAGAAGAAGAGGATGACCTCAAAGAAGGTGACTCACATGCATGTAAAGACCTTAAGGAAGATTCATGTAAGGATGCAATCTTCTCCTCCAACCTTTTCTCAAGTTTAGACTTCATTTCTATCATGCGCTTAGAGAGATGAAGGTAAGAAAGATCATTTGTCTCTTCTAGTTCTTTGTATTGTGCATATAGATCTTGAAACTCTTTAGTGACATGGAGGATATCATGATCATCTAGATTTGGTTGAATTTTGGTAGCACAAGATTTAGATCCCATAGTTTTAGATGCAAAGCCAAGCATAAAAGTGCCTAGAAGATAACTTGATTTTGAAACTATAGGAGGTAGAGTGTTCACTTGCCAAGATATTAGAGAGAGATTAAAGTGACTTGTCAAACAATATGTCCAAGAAATTTACGACATGAATGACTCAAGTCAATAGCTAGGCAAGATGCCAAAATAGCCAAATAGATAGAGCAAGCAGGGTGACAAGTGAACAACTCTCCAACCCAAGAGTGTAGTCAAGAAATCAAGGCAACCATTTTAGCAAAAGGATAACTAGCAAGCATGCATAGACCATGAAGACAAAAAGACCAAGAGCACTAAGACCAAAGAGCCACTTTAAGCATGTTCAAGAACTAGAGACATATGAAAAAAAAGTCAAATGATGAGACTCCTCTTAGCAAGCAACACAAGAAAATGTTTGCATTTGATGTTTTGACTTGGTTGAAAAAGTTTGACAATAGTTGATAACATAACAAGTTTGATGTTCAAAAACAATTTCTTTCCAAGCAAGATAGTGACACATGGAGTAGTCTTCAAACAATCAAGCAAGGGACAAAGCAACCTTGCATGATACAAGCATATGTGACATCTCAAAAGAATTTCTTAGAATTATCGTCATGTGTATGTTCAAAAGATTTTCACAAGTATAGCACATTCGAGAACACATCAAGCAATATCTACCTAGAAGTCATGGTTCATTACTCAACAACTTGGCCCACGCTTGATGCTCCTTTGCCTCACACCAAGTGGTTTCCCACAAGAGATATTGGCTTTGTCATGGAAATGCCATAAGCATAACCAAGGGAACACATATGGTGAGTGTAAATCTTGGGGTGATCCGGGTAGTCCACTAGGATCGATCCTTGCACCAAGAAGTTGAGTGGCTAAAAAAAAAGGTAGTTACTAACTTAGAGTTTTTAGATCGGGCTTCCGTTCATAGTGTTCCTCTTGCTCCCAATTACGGGACACCTCACCTTGCGATGAGTAACCGATCTCGCGATCACAAGAGTACCTTAAGCATTCTTGCCTAGTGATCTCCCTATGGTCGAAATCCCATAAGCGATCACACTAGACGAAGATAAACACTACGTCTACCAAGGTTTTGTGTCCTTGATAGCCTTGAGTTTATAGTGGGTTGGAAGAGCCAGGTAATCGGCTTGTTCCCACTTGGGTCGTTCCTCTCAGGTTGTCCGAGAGCAGGCCCTCTAAAGGATTCTAACTACACAAAGTGGATCAAATTTTGGAAGTCAAGATTTCTGGTTCACCACAAGGGTGAAGAGCATACTCTCCTATTCCAATCATTTTCTCCCAAACATGCCAAGAAGATTCAGTTACCCCTTGCTTTTGAAACCAAATGGCAAGTCAAGATTTCTGATTCACCACAAGGGTGAAGAGCATACTCTCCTATTACCAAAAGACTCCAATCACAAGTTTTATGTGCCTATGAAAAATGAACAATTATTCAATGCCACACATGAAAACAAAAAAAACAAGAAATTTGGGTTTTTATGCTTTGGGCAGCCCTACAAACAATCGTTAGTAGCCCTTGTGCATTTGAAGCTTTGACATGCGTTCTTTTTATGCAATGTTTCAATTTTTTTCACAAGGATGGCAACCTGAAATCACAACTTGTTAGCAACAAAAGTTAGTGTGAAATAACATAAATAAAAGTGGTGAGTTTCTTCAAAAATCTAATTTATCCTCCAACCAAGTACATGCAAAGAAAGTGCAAGTTAATCACAAATGCTTTCATTTTTACTCTTTGGTTTTGACCTAGTAAAAAAGATTGGACTTTTTTTCTATGATTTCGTATCCAAAAATGAAAATAAAAAAAAGAGACCCCTGTTAAAAATCAGAGAGCTTTCCAAAAATGGAAGAAATTTTAAAAAATCTCTTCATTTGCTCCCTAGAGATTGATTTTGTCAAAACAGGCCAAATTTATCAAATCGAATTTTTTATCCTTAATACGATCTCAAAATTCAAAACACAAAGAAAGAACCCCCATTAGAATTCAAAAACCTTTCTGAAAATGTAAGTTTTTCCAAAAAATGCGCTGATTTGCGATCAAAAACGGCTTTTTATGAAAAATAAAGAAAAAATCATAACTTCCAAAAATCATGTCAAAATGCTCTGAAAATTGGACTGAGACATTTTGAGCATATACCCAACTTGCAAACAAAATTTCAGAACCAAATTCTAAGCGGTTTAAAAGATATAATCAAATCTTTAAACCAACTAAGTTTTTGGCCTTCAAACCAATTTACTTATGGCTTGGCCTTAAAACCAAAGTGAAAATTTTACAAAAGCATTTGATTAGATCCAATATGCTGCTGTAAAAAACTAGAGATAAGAAATGAAAGCAAATGGAGCTGAAAATTTGATTCAAGCCCCACGGTGGGCGCCAAAAATGTACACTCGAAAGTGTCCCACTCTAAACCCTTCTATCCAAACGATTCCATGAGTTCGGAATGCTTGGATGTCGGCTTAGAGCTCCCTATCCATGGAGTGCAAGAGAGGGTATTTCAAGTTCAAGGGCTCTCAGATGAGCCTTGGAGATACTCTTCTTGCTAGTAAACCATGCAATGGGAGGTTCCAAAGACAAGATGCAAGAATGCAAATGTCCCAAGGAGTTCCTCAAGAATGCAATGCAAATGAAAATTAAGCTAGAATGAGATGCAAAGTGGAGCTATGCTAAAACATATATGAGAGTGTTACAATACCATTATTAAGCTATGTGAGATTAAGCTACATGTAAAAATGAAAGCTAAGCTAAGATGCTATGGTATGAGAGAATGTAGACAAGAAATAGAAGTTCTCCACAAAGCTCCAAAGAAACCTGTTAGAAAACCTGCAGCATAACAATATTCAAAAGATGGATGGATTGAGGGGGAAAGCTCTCTCCCTTTTAAAGATGTATGGACGGTGGAGATCAAGATGAAGATGGTGGATGATCAACGGTTGAATTCAAAAATAGGAGTGATCCATGTGCACACACAAATCAACCAATAGAATATAAGTTGACTTGTCATATAAGACAAAAGTCACAAAGCCTTTTCTTTTAATTGCAAAATAGAAAAAAGACTTTATGTGTGCACTTTAAGTGGGTTAGAAGAATGGGGTATTTTATTTAATTAAAAGGGGACATGTTCTTTTAATCAAATAATGAACTTAGGATAGCATAGTCAAACTATAGGTTATAATCAAATAAATTGATTATTAGCAATTTGGTCTAGATAAATGATTAAATTAATTTAGCCAAAATGCTGAGAAGGGGGCTAATAGTCTAGATGACCATTTTTAGGTGATTACAGAGACCACAAATTCCTCTACTTCAATACTATTTGTTACTTCAATATTGAAGTTCCTCAACTTAGTAGTGTCTCTAGGATGCACACCACTAACTATCTCATAAGGTGTCTTATTGGTACTTTTGTTCACCAAATTATTATATTTGAACTCTTCTTGTGCTAAAATCAAGCCCCAATTTGTAGGCTTATCTCTAATAAAACATCTTAACAAGTTACCCAAACTTATGTTCACAAATTCAGTTTGTGCACCTATTTATGGATGACATTTGGAACTAAACTTAAGTTTAGTTTTAAAATTCTTCCAAATTTTCCTCCAAAAGTAACCACTAAATCTAGTATCTCTATCTGAAATAATAATCTTTGGTAATCCATGTAATCTCATCATTTCACTAATAAATGGATTTTCTATGTGTACTACACTTGATGTCTTCTTACAACGTATGAAATGTGCCATTTAAATTTTTTTTATCAACTACCACAAAAATAGAATGATTAGCTCATTGAGCTCTAGGTAATTCAAGAACAAAATCCATGTTGATATCCTCCCATGGTTTACTAGGAATAGGTAAAGGGTATACAAGCCCATATTCTGGCTAGTTCCCTTAGCTATCTAAAAAATTCTACAACTTTTCACCTCTAAACATCTTTATACATATGTAGCAAAAATTATCTTTCAGAAATCAATTTCATTATTTAATTAATCCTAATATGTCCTACAATTCCACCACTATGTTTCTCCTTAATGATGTTATCTCTCATAGATCCCCTTGGTATACATAACTAGATTCCTTTGAATAGTGTATCTTCCCAAATGAACTAATCAACCCATTCATTATGCTTATTTGGTATGTGATTATTACAATCCTTCCAGGGTTCTAAAAAATCAATATCACTTTCATACAATTTCTTTAAATTATCAAATGTAAGTACTTTAACCCTCATCTTTGTAAACAAGTTTCTCCATCTACATAAAATATCTACTAGCTTATTTGATTGTTCAATCCAAATTTTCATCCCAAAAGACTTTTTTTTGCATGTACTCTACTTATTTTATGTGTCTCTCATTCAACTTATTCTAAATACCCAAGTATTGTAAGGCTTTATGATCAGTGTACACCACAAACTCCTCAGGCATCAAATAATAACTCCACTTTTGCAAATCCTAAACAATTGTATAGAACTCTTGATCATACATAATATTTCCTCTTAGCGTCATTCAAATTTTCACTATAGAAAGCTATAGCCTTACCTTGTTAATTAAACAACTTCAATTGCACTTCCACTAGCATCACAATAAACTTGAAGAAATTTAGTAAAATCAAGTAAAGAAAGTGCAAGTAATTCTAATGTGTTTTGCTTCAATATTCAAATATTTTTCTTTACACCATGTATCCATATAAACTCCTTTTTATCCCCTCTCATTGTCTTTGACATAACATTACGTACTAAACTAAAATTTATGAATATCTACCTATAGAAACTTGTCAATCCATGAAATGACCTAATTTCTTCAACATTTCTAGGTGTATGCTATTTAATCTTATGTTTTCAAGATCCATCTTAAGTCCATTAATAGAGATCACAAAACCAAGTTATAAAATATTCTCTTTCATAAAAGAACATTTCTTTAGGTCTATCAACAACTTTTCCTCCTTCGGCCTTTGCAACACTTGTATGATATGCATTAGGTATTCTCCTTTCATCTTATTGAATATTAGTATGTCATGAAGATACATAATCACAAATTTGCTCAATAATTTCCTCAAGACCTCATTCATCAATATTATAAAAGTAGGTGCATTGCTTAAACCAAAATTCATAATCAACCACTCATATAAATCCTTATTAGTCTTAAAAGAAGATTTGCATTCACCCTTTTCTCTAATTCTGATTTGATGATACCCACTTTTTGAATCAATTTTAGTAAAGTATTTTCCCCCACTCAAACAACTCATAATAATCATCCATCCTGATAGGGCTATGAAATAGTATACTTTTATGGGTTTTATGGTTGTTTGAAGGGTCTTTTCCTTTTTAAGTTCAAAGACTTTTTATTATATTGTAGTGCCTACCCTCGTTCACATCTTTTCTGGACATTGTTGTTATTATCAGACTTTGATAGACTAGTTTTATGTTGATGGATTAGTGGTATTGTTTTGACGCTACCAAACATTATGTTATGGATTCAGTGGTTATATGATGAGATCATTTAGATTTTACATTTCATGTATACATGATGATCATTATACTATTTTCAGTTATTATTGATGATTAGATGGTTGGTTTATTATCTTATGTGTTTTATTATGGATACTTACCCCATACTTGCATGTGTATGGTATGCATTTTTTCTTATTGTATGGCATTTCTGATGTGGTTAAGGAAGGGAGTCATAGTCACCTGCTTAGTCGAGATCTACACGATGCACCACTTCCTGCCATTGTCTGTTTAGCTTAGCATTATATATATATTGTATGTACATGCATGGTTTTTCTACAGGTTGCAGGTACCGGGTATTGACTTCCCTGAATTGCCAGGATGAGTGTACCCTATTATACTATCTCAATGATAAGAGAAGGGAGATAAATTCTCAAGTCCAAATCCCAAACCTTTAAACCAATTGTCCTAGTGAGGTAGGACAAGTATCTGGATATTTTACCCACCGAATGTGTCGGATGACATGATTCGTGATTTTTAACCCTTTAGACTGATTTTGAGTGATTTGCTCTATGATGGGTTTTCATATTTTATCTTGGAGGTCTATGGTGAATTTTCTATTAATTAAGTCTTAATAAATGGATTTAATTAATAAATAAATTATTTGAAAAAATTAATATAAAATATCATGTTATTTGATATTTTGATTATAATTAATTAAATGTGAATTATTGAGGAAAATGAATTAAATAAAAGAAAATTAAAAAATTAAAATTAATAATAATAATAAAATAATAATAAAAGTTATAAAAATTAAAATGAAATTTATAAATATTTAAATGGAAATTATATAAAAAGTGAATTGGAGTTATAAGCTTGCATGAGAATTAACGCACTTTTCTATTTCTCATGTGTCAACAACACGGAGGTTAATGCATCAATTAAGCACATGGTGTCTACAACCCTATGGCTCATCAAAAAGTTTGGAAAAGACCCATGCTTAGTTGGTGACACCTTCCAGCTATTTCTAGAAGCATTCTAGATGTTTCTTGAAAGCTCTTTATATTCAGGCATTCCTAGAAGCTTAGTCATAGCGTTTGGAGTGCAATTAGGAGCATTGGAGGATTCAAGAATTCTGAAGAAGGGAGCTTGCTCTGCGGGTTTTCTGAGGAAGAGCAATTTAGCATCAGAATTCGGGTAGATTCTTGTGTTTTTACTTATGCTATTTCCGCATCATGCATTTCTTGTCTTCTTCATGTCTTCCAATGTCTTCTGAAGAATTTCATAATTTACTGTGCATTCTCAATATGGGTAGATTAATTTATTTGTGAGTTTTTATATGCATGGATCTAAAAAAAAAAACACGGGGCTAGGGTTGAAATTTATAGTCAAACCCATTAGATTAATTATTAGAAATTTTTGGAGATTAAAGGTCTATGGAGGAATTCTGAAATTGAAGTTTGTATTCATATATTGTCAATTTGTTTATACATACATACATACATACATACATACATATATATGTGTAGATACGCTCATATGCTGTGATATTTTAATTCTGTGTATATATATATATATATATATATACACACACACACACACACACACACACACACACACACACACACACATACATATGTATATAATATATATATGTTTGTTAAAAAATTGGATAACATACCCGTGGGCAGAAATGTTTTAATAAACATTTTTCGCAAATGAAAATTGCATAGCGATTGTTAAAAGAATAAACATTTTTAAGCATTGAGTCAGGGGGGGGAACGAGACCTGCACCCCACTGCGGACGCAGTGTACCCCGTCGCAAGTACTGCAACGACAGTAGTACGCAGTACCACTGACACCGCAAGCCCTGCAACCGCAGGGTCCTTCGTACCGATGGTTATATTAATAATGTGTGTGTTGTTTTTTAAAAAAAAATGTTTGCCATATTCGATTTGGCATTAATGGAATTTGATTAAATCAATTTTGTTAAATGATAAATTTTATATATATATAAAAGTATGTATATAATATGTAAATATAATTATATGTTTTATAATTATGAATTTGTTAATTGGTATATATCAAAGGCTCATGATTAAAATTAATTGTTTTATTAAAAATGGATTTGGAAGGGGAACGTTTGGATTAAAATTATAATTAAAGAATGGATTTGTATTCATATATAAATGTTCCTTCAAATTCTTTCTCTTAACTTGGAAACATAAATTGAGATCTCTACATTTAAATTCAAGTTGTAAACTTAGCAAAACCAAAACGTGTGTTTACATTGTGTATTCTTAATGCTACTGTTTTGGGTTTTGGGTTGACTAGTGTTGACTAGTATAGGACGTTTACCAAAGGCTTGGGGGTTATGTGATTGTGGTGACATGATGATGTTTTAATCTCAATCTTTATAAACCCAACCATGGTTATGTGATGGAATTCTCTATGTATTGGTTGTGATTACTGATTGTTATAGTTGAGATTCTTATGTATGAGACACTTGACTTAACCATTATTTTGGTCATCGATCAGTTATCCTTGGTTATTTTTCTAGTCTCCATGATGGGACTGTAATGTGGATTTATTTTGATGATGTCATGATGTGACATGTTTGAATCAACCATTTTTGGAGTCTTCGATCAGTATGATTGAGATATATATATTTTGGTTATTGAGAACCATTGGATATTTGATTATTAGTGATACTTCAGTTGCCAATAGAGAGCTATTGTGTTCATGATTTTCTATGGATGTTAGCTCATGGAGATTTGATGCTTTTATGCATATTTGATGATTTTATGGATTATCTTTTGTAATTTTGAGATTTATGAGTCCATGAGCATTAGGGTAGGATATCTGCATGTAGTGACGGGAAGTGGCTTGCAATGGGGGCCAGGGCCCTAAGAGGCTGCCAGGGTAACTCATTGTAAGTTGGATTAATAAGTGATAACATTCACACCTGATACTAACTGAATGAACCTAAAAAGATAAGTGTTTTGTTCTCGCCCATGCCTTGAGTGCTTGTACAGGCTAGGATGGGAGTAGTGAGACACATGGTTGCGACCTTGCATTCCGTAGTATGCCTCGTCAGTATGAGAGGATACTAGTGGCCGCATGAAATCAGTATGGACCCGTGGAGTTTAGCTAACTGCCAGGGTAACTTGTACGTGATAATTGCGATGACACTTTCCCACTTGCATGGTAGGTTCCTACATGTCATTGTGTGCCTCTGGGATTAGATGTCAAATTTTGTGTTTGGAACCTTTGAGTTAGTATACTTTTAGGATTCCTGGACTTATAGAGATATGTGCTATGTGATTTTGATAGCTTGTTTGGGACTTGAGATTATCTCCTCAGTATGGTGGGAGTGGACCACTTAGGTACCACGCGGTTGGGTGGTAGTGTATTTTCCACTCTTATCATTTGAGATTCATTGAGACATCGTGGCTGATGCGTCCTTCATGATGGTGGATATGTATCCTTTTTCATTGATGATTAACATATGTTAGATGATGTTATCTTATGCTTTTATTTGCATGTTAGATTACTTCTGCATATGATGTTGTATTTATTAGGAGTGACATTCCTACTATGTTAATATCGATGATCTCTTCGATGATTTGGAATGTTATGCACGGAGGGATGGCTAGGATCCACGATGGTCTAATGATGTTGTTTACGGTTGGGAGAAACCGTGCACTTAGTTTATTATGTTTGATCTTTATGATGGATGTATATGTTCTCTATGATGTTGTATAATGTGATTATCTCTACTTTGATGTATCATGGATTAGAATAGGATGATGTACCTTATTCTATGTATGCTTATTTTTGAGCTTGTCATACCCTGTGACATGTACAGTGGATGAATGAGCATTTGAAATGTAATGTATAAACATTGGACTTACCATTTCATGAGGATGTTGTACTAGATGGATTCATGTATGTAATTCAACGTTAAGGGATCTTAAAGAATGTAATTTGTTATTTATGTTATGTTTAATTTCAGATGGACATTACTATTGCTTCCGTTATTGTGAATAAGTTATATGTGATGTTTACTATCGTGAAAAAAAAAAAAAGTTTCTAAACTTAGTGAAAATTCTAGGTTAATTCTTTGGATCCCTTGGCGGGGCATTACATATATGCCCTGTATAATCCTATAATTGCTATACTTTGCTATGTTTCTGAATACATCATATAGTTTCATAAATATAGTGCTATAGTTAGAATTTATATGTGATAAATGGGATCATGTGTGTATATATTGGTATATGGAATACTTTTTTCCTTTAAACTTTTTATGGGGTATGTTCTTGTATCCATATGTCATAAGGATTAGTCTATCTATGGATTTAATGCTTCATGTGAGTTATTGAGATGGATATATGTTAGTGTAGATACGCTCTGATACCACTGACGAAGGTACGCTCTGATACCACTGACAAAGGGCCACACCACCCTAAGCTAGTCCAGATCCACACTCTGGTAGAAACCTCCGAGATCTCAACTTGTGTTCGCAAGCCACCAAGCAACCTCCTTGTTTCTAAACCGTAGTCAGTAGCTTTTCTCCAACTTTATCCAAGATCCAAGTGTAAACTGCCTCACATTCGACGCTCTGTCTACACTCACAACTCCACCATAATCCTGCTGTAAACTGCCTCACATTCGGTGCTCTGTCTACAAACTCAGGAAAACTCACTCTTCACTTCCTCTTTCTCTTTCACACCTTGAAGCCTTCCAAACTTTCCAAGCTTCACCTTCCACAACTTTCACCTTTCCAAGCTTTCCTTCCAAAGCTTCTACTTCCCAAGCTCCTCCTTCTCGAGCTTCCACTTCTCAAGCTACTCCTTGAGCTTTCCTCTTGAGCTTCTATTTCTTGAGCTCCTTCTTGAGCTTGATTAGAAATGCTCATATGCCTTGTTTAAATAGGCACTTACCACCCTATGCATGACTTATCCACAACCTTCTAGAATTCCTCCTACACAATATCCACAACCTTCTAAAACTTCCATAACCTTCTAGAATTACAACTAAGCACCACCATGTGGCCCAATTAGAAAATTACATTTCTTTTATGGATCACAACAAATATTAAATGCAAGATTTAAGAAACTTTCCACAAGCTTCTAAGATGCCACCTACACACCTCGATTAATGTAATGACAACTATTTTTTTTATTTTTCTATTTATGCCACCTATGCACCTCGAAAATAAAAATCCTCTTTTCCTTTCTTTTCTCCTTTTTCCTTATTTATTTTTTTATTATTTCTTCTTTAATTTTCGTCACTTTCTCTCTCCTCCAGATTTTTTTTTTTTTCAACTTTTTTTTTTTCCCCAATAATTTTCCCATGCAAGATGCTCCTGCATCATATGTTTTGATATTTGGAATGTGTACTAATATATTGTAGGAAAAAGTCAAAGAGGATTAGAATGAACATGATCAATGGAAGTAATGAAAAGTTCATGTAGTAAATACTAATGGTTTAGCTAGAGATTAGGTCAATGCAACTATCAACAAATTTTGGACAAATCCAGAAGTTATGACTCACTACATTTGATGAAGACTTGTTCAATTGAGAAGAATGTGTTATGCATTGATGCATTTCATTAATAATGTTGTTGAGTATTTGAGAAATTTGGTTTTCCTTTGATGTTATAACTAAATTGTTGATTCGAGCCTCTAAGAGAGTTCAAAAGTGATTGTAGTTCATAACAACATTCAATAAATATAGTCCATTACTTTTACTTTATATTGTGGATGGTTTAATATCAACAAAATGACAATGTTACCTTTTAGAACTTTATTTTGAGTTCATAATCATTCTCTCATCCAAGGGCTCCCACTTGATGAGTGAATCTAGTTAGTAGGAGTAGTCATTTTATTGCTTGTTATAATAAATAGAACTTTGTTGCTATTATAGCCATTGGTATAGGGATAACTTTATGAAACCCCCCTTTGGAAAAATGTATAAAATAATGGTGATTCCAACATTATTTTCTTGGAAAAATAATAATTTGTATTGGTGATTTTTTTGAAATAGAAAAAAATAATTTTATTGGCGATATTTTTTCCGTTGTATGAAAATTTTGTAAAACCCTAGCGAATCTTTAATTATTCCATAAAATTGTGTCCAAAAGTAAAAATACCTAATAATAATAAATTTATATCATCCAAGATATAATAACCCTTTTTAATGACTATTAGATGATCCTAAATCAATAGTATAAAAATCCTATTTCGAGCTAAAATGTTAAAGAACACCAAGTTTTAGTATAATCTATTTCGGGTCAAATATTAGAAGGATAAAAAGTTCCTTTGAAAGTATTCGAAATAGAGACAATTGTCAAGTCTATGCACTTTACATATAAAATGACTTATATTTTTTCTATAGATTGGTGAATGTGATAATCTTTTAAGAAATGCCTCAAAAATTGTGGGTGAAAATATTTAACTTTTGTCTAGAAAAATTATATTACATTGACAAAGTCATCACCAAAATAAAAATATGTATGGTTATTGGTGATTGACCAAAGAATGGTACCCAATTTTTGTAAAGTATGGGTGACATGACCACCTTGAAAGTACAATTTTTTTTTCCAAATTCAAGGTCCTTGATGAGTGAAATTTACCATTTGGCAAATATTCACCACTAAAGTTATCTCTGCATTGGTAATAGAACTATTGGTTGTTTCTACAACAAAAGAAAATAATGTAGATTCCTATTTGTAATTCAATTCTTGTACTCTAGATTAGTTTACTTAAATTTAGTTTTTCATTTCTATTAAGTCTAGTACTTTCATTCACATAGATTAGTAATGACAACTTGGAGGGTTTACAACATGTACTTTGCAGATACCATTTCAAGTCTAAGCCCTTGATTGATAAATTAAATGAGTTCAATGAGGCACTTGGATGCTACTTAGGATGTCAAATCCATGAGTGTAAAGCTCTAGTTTCTAGGCCAATCATTTGACCGAGCAATTTTGGCATTGTTGTCGAGGATGGTGTCAATCTAAACTTGTCTTAAGGGTCATTTTTCTAAATTTTCATAAGATAGAAGTTCTATTTTAATTTACTTTTTATGCATAGAAGAAGATACCATCTTGGGATATTCCTTCTTAGAATGACCCCTTGGAAATATAAGAAGTTATATACCATGAGCAAGAAGATCCCCAAGTTGAGAACCAGGAAGAAGACCAAATTATTGAAGAACCACCATTTGAAAATACATTTGATGATGCAAAAGAAGACTTTCCTTCACCCCATCATTTGAACCATCAAAACACTTGAATGAAATTTTTGTTGAACCTAAATATTAGGACAATCATTTAGCTCTTGTAATCTACCAACTAGGACAAGAAGTACCGCCTCCACTACCAAGGATGGCTCAACCAATGTTTCCCTTTCCCAAACCTAACCTGCATGATAATAATAACCAGAAGAACATTCCTTCTTATGTATTGCAAAAATCATATGGCCTTGTTACTGAATACCCTGATACTTCCTTATTTGAATTTGACATCTTATGCTAGAGCTATGGCTACACAATTGATGCCCATAAGCTAAAGTTGTTTCCTTCCACTTTGAAAACTATAATATGGTTTATGGTCTTGGGTGAAAATGTTGTAGCTGATTGGAATGTAATAAAGGAATTATTTATTTCAAAATATAAGGAGTATTAGAGAGTTTGTGATATGAAAGGGGATCACATTTTAAGATGTGACAAAAAGAGGATGAGACATTAGAAAGACTATGTCTCTAGGTTCATGGTTTACTTATAAAGGAACACTCAACACTAGTTGAATGAAGAATCACAAAAATAATAATTTCTTAAAGGTGTTAATGATGAAAGTATTGAAGCATTACACCTCATGGCAAGAGGTGATATCACTCGGAGAAGTTGGCAAGATATCAAGATGACATGCCTTAACTAATCAAGGGAAAATTGTGAAGAAAGAAAGAGGAGTAAGGATTACATCTAGTAGAATTAATGGTTATGGTGTATTAATGGTTAAGCTTTCTAATATGTTATCTAATTTTAAGAAGGACATCATAAATAATGTTGCTACACAACTGGACACTATGCAAGAAAAAAGGAAGCATGATGAAGCTGAAGCAATGCTCGCTAAATTTTGTCCACACTACAAAGAAAATAAGAGAAATTGCAAGTGTAAAATTGTGGCCAATCTAGAAGCTCATCCATTATCAATTAAATTCAAATCCATATATGAGGATGAGGATACAAGATACATTTCTCAATGTAGCATGCCTTAGGCCCAAAGACAAGGTATGCCTTAAGACCCTTTGCATAATTCTAGTTATAACAATAGTTAGTGGCAAAACTGATATTTCCCTAATCTCAAACTTCAAGTCCTAATTGGACTAATAGTTGGTCTAGTCAGACCCAACCTCAATGGAATAACCAATGGAAACAACCCCCATCTACCCAATGGAAGAAACCTTATCAAAATTGGCAAAATAACCAATAGTAGAAGCCTCAACAATTGTGATAATAGTCTAATCAATGACAACCTCCACAAGGTAATTGGAAACAATCACCTTAGTGGGGAACCAACCAACCTAATCAACAAGCCATATTTCCACTACCACAAAAATAGGCTATACTACCTCCTCCTCCTCCTACAGCCAATACAAGTCAGCCAAAGAAAATCCAATTTCCTACTCAACCTAATCCCAATCGTAATAGTAAGTAACCCAATTAGTGGTAGCTATTTTCCATTACTCTTAATGGAATTTGCTTATGGTTAGGAACATCTCTTTCTACTCCAAATGTTCTTATCATTACTAAGGTTACTAGTGATGACTCTCCTACTGAAAATGAGGATGTTCCTTCTCCATCATCCACTCCTATAGCAACTATACCTACAACAAAGGCTCTGCCCTTTCCTCAAAGGGTTGTTGATACTACTATTCCCATTGAGAATCCAACCATAGCAGACTTGCTCAATCAGTTGAGGCAAATAACTATTACAATTCCACTGATGGATGTTATTAAAGAGGTTATAGAATATAAAAATTCCATTAGATAATATTGTATTAAACAACCTAGTAGGAAGAAAAAGGATCCAAAAATAGTGCATGTTATGGGTCAGTTGTCTGATTTAATGTTGGATAAATTATTAATCCCCAAATATAGTAGTTACTATCTTTATTAATGGGTTTCAAGTTTAAAATGCATTATTTGACTTAGTAGCATTCATTAATGTCATGACAAGGGAATTTTTGTCATACCTTAATAGCATTGGCCTTAGAGAATCACCTCCAATCCTTTTACTTGCCGATAGGTCTACTGTAGAACCTGATGGAATTGTTAAAGATGTAATGGTTATGTTAGATTCTTGGGAGTGTCTAATGGAATTGATCATTTTATCCCTTAATTCTACCTTTGATGGCTATCCTATTATCTTAGGAAAACTTTGGCTTGCCACAACTAATGTCTTTATAGCCCGTTGGCCTAGAAAGATGACAATTTCCAATGGAATGACAAAAAGAAATAAACTTTGGATTCCTTTTCTCAACCACTCCTACATTATGACCAAGATGTATGAATTTACTTAGGAGATAATGAATTGGAAGTTAACTTAGTTAGTCAACTCATGGTAATAGATAGGAATCCATATATGGTATCACAAGAGGATGTTGATATCATTACAACTATTTTGGCAAATGAGTATGATGTTGAATCTTCCCCATGTCAAGATAAACATTGTTCTGTAGAAACAATCCTTCCAACTCCAAATGCACCTCACTATTCTAAGACATCTTAGTTCCTTCATACATTGATACCTTATGAGATTAACTCACCTTCATTTTCTTAAGTGGGCATGTTAGAAAAGATATCCAAAGTTGAAGTTAGTCCAAAAAAGAATTGAATGTTAGAAAAAGTCTTTCTCTATTCCACCAACCAAGTCTTGTCAAGTTATTATAGGAAAACTAGTAGGAATTTGCATGGGACTATGTTGACATAAAAGGGCTTGATCCTAAGATTTTCTCTCACATAACTTATATCAGTCCAGAGTACAAACCAGTGAGGAAACCTTAGAGAAGGATTACCCTAGTCTTAAGAAGTATGGTGAAAACATAACTATAAAAGTTATTAAATAAAGGGTTCTTTTATCTAGTTTATGATAGTCAATGGCTTTCTCCTTTGGTTATAGTTCCCAAAAAGGGAGGTAAATGAAGACTTTGTGTGGACTATAGGGAGCTAAACTTAGCAACTAAGAAGGACCATTTTCCCTTAGCTTTTGTGATCAAGTCCTCGATACCTTGGCTAGTAAGACACAATTCTCCTTCTTAGATAGTTATAGTGGTTACAAATAGATTAAAATAGCAAACGAGGATCAAGATAAGACTACCTTCACCTATCCTTGGTAACATGTTCTTATCTAATTCTATGAGGTCCTAATTGAGATAAATCAAAGGGGTTGTTGAACATGAATTCTACTATATTAGTAAGAATTCACAAGAGGGAGAGTTTAATTATACTGTCATTAAAAAGGAGCTACTTGTAGTGATATATGTACTTCAAAAATTTAGACACTACATAACTAATTATGAAATATTTTTTCATCTAGATCACTCTGTTATCAAGTATCCACTAAATAAACCTATTATTTCTTGAAGACTAGATTGTTGGTTATTTCTCATGCTGAAATTTGATTTAACTATAGTAGAAAAGCTAGGGAAAGCCAATGAGGTAGTTGATTTTCTTTCTCGAGTGCATGTTCCAAAAGATCCTATGGTAATTAATGATATCTTGCCAAATGTTTATTTTCCATATTAGCATAAAACCCATGGTATATTGATATTGAAAACTACCATACTATAGGAAGAACACCTAATCATTTCTCTTCTAAGGAGTGCAGATTACTAACAGAGAAAAGTTTTAAATTTTCTTGGATTACTAGTTGTATGTTTTATATTGGACCTAATAAAATGATGTGTATACATGTTAGGGAAGTTGAGACATATGACATCTTGAGAGGATGTCACGATGAGCCATGTGGAAGATACTTTGTAGCCAAGGAACAACATTCAAAATTTAGGTTAGTACTGGCCCACTCTACACAAACATTTAGTAAGGTGATAGATGTCAAAGAATTGGAAGGCCTATAAGTCTGATGAAATTCCCCTATAGCCATAGGCAATCATTACACCTTTTGATAAATGAGGAATAAGTTTTGTTTGACCTATAAAATCCTCATCAAGTGGAGAATCATATATTTTAGTTTGTATAGATTAGGTTACTAAATGGGTAGAAGTTAAACCCATAAAACATGCTAGGGACAAAAATGTTGTAGATTTTTGTATGAAGCAATATTCACTATGATTGGTGTCTCTAGGGAAATAGTAACTGACCAGGGTGCCTAGTTTATTTCCAAACTAATAACAACTGTCATGAATGAGTATAGCATTAGACATGGCACATCTTCACCTTATCATACTCAAGGAAATGGTCCAACATAGATTATAAATAGGGAAATTGGAGCATTCTAACCAAAATAGTAGCTATACATAAGAAAGATTGGGCATTCCATTTACTTGAGGCAATTTGGGCTTATAGGACAACATGGAAGACTACAATTGGTTTTACTCCCTTTGAGTTGGTCTATGGTAAGAAAATTGTCATGCCTATTGAATTTGAGCATAAAAAATTGAGGACATCATCAGAGCTCAATATTAATGTCATTGAGGAACAACAAGAGAGAATCTTGCAAATGAATGACCTAGATGAGTATATTTTTCCTACATACACTAAAGTTATCCAACAACACATGAAGAAATGACATGATAATTTTATTAAAGATAAATAGTTTCTAGTTGGTGATGGAGCACTACTATATGATTCATGCTATCAACACACTCTGAGAAAAATTCAAACAAGGTGGTTGGGACCATATGAAATAATATTAGTTTTTGACAATGGTGTAGTACAACTTTCCATAGTTGATCCTATCCATTTTAAAGTAGTGGAGAATGGTCATAGGATTAAGCTCTATTATAATACACAAAGTAATGAGGACTTCCTATAGTAGTTTGAATTTGAAGAACCTCCTAGAGCCACAACAGTTGGGGTTTCTACCTAGTCAACCTCATCACTTTGACTTTTTTCAAAGCCACATAATAAATCACCTCATCTACTATGTAATAAATTGACCTCACCATCTCTCTTTTCAAAATTCCCACCTCATCCTCACCTCAACATTATGGTATACAACAATAACTTTTGTATCAACTATACTTCCAGGTCAATATCATGCATTCATACTTATAATTTATTTTCTTTAACTTCATAGTTTAGTATTATAATGTATATAGCAATCTTAGCTAGCAACATGCATGGTGGTTTTTTATTCCCTAGTTTAAGTTGGGAGGTGGGGAATTTTATTCTAAGTCTATTCAATTTTGTACATATTATTTTGGTTTCACATGTTAAGTTGATTTTGGCATTATGATTAAAAAGTATGACATATCATAATTTCAAAAATTAAAAGCACAACGTCTTGATGTGGCCCTTACTCATACGAGTAAGAGGTACAAAGGAATACATCTATGGTGTGATAAGGACATGAGTGATTTGAAAATTAATAATGATATGACATGATCAAAGATGACTGCGCTTGAGTACACCATTTTAATTTCTTTTCTTTGCCATCACTTGATGCAAAATTTCAAAAATTTATGCACTACAAATTTCTTATGCCCATTTCTTTGTCAGGATTATGTTATTTCTCATTGCAATTATTAGCTCAAACTAGTGATGATTAAAGGATACATTCATGGAAGGAGGTTTGATACATCATGAACAAACAATTCATGACATCATACTGCAAGATAATGTCTTCCATCGATTGTTTGAGAACTGAGGGTGGTTGCGGCATTTCCTAAACCTCACAACGTGGGATGATGAAGTGTCATTCTAATTAATGAATTCTCTTCACAATGGTATTGCCATAGTGAAGGGGGTTCGAGTGGAATGTAGTGAGGACATGATTTTTGAAGTCTCTGGTCTATTGTGGGAAAGAGAAATGTCTAAAGAAGATTTGGATACAAGGTTAGTTAGGGCCCAATTCACCCTTCACACAGATATGTAGCTGGAAATTGATAGAAAACAAGGCATGAGAAGAATATATGTGCAAGATCCCTATAATAAATGTGCCCTCTACACTATGGAGTACATCACCTATGAAGGTAGGCATCAATGGTTGCATGACATTGATTTTAAGCTTTTCATTTTCCTTCATCATGAGTATAGGCTAGCGAATCTCTCACATCTTTTGTTTAGGAAGGTAAGCACAAATACATGTCTAATCATTGTTTGATTAAATTATTAGCTAAAAGGGATTTGAGAAAAGATTATACTATTTCATGTGATGGTTTTCTCTTAATTAATGAATACACACCCACGTTAGTAGGGCCTAGAGGTTAAAGAGTAGGGAGAAGGGTTACTAAAACACCAAGTACTATAAAAATAGTAGAATAAACTATACCCTTAACTTATGGGTCAAATGAGAACCCTAAGTCATCTAGAAAGAAGAAGGTAGAAAAACTACTATCTATTTCTACCACAATGAAGGGTAAGGAAAAAATTGTTTTATGAAGAAACCTAATACTCCTCAATCCCAAAATGGTGTTACAAATATGTCTCCTATACAAAGAGTTGAGAAAGAATCAGTCCAAGAAGCAATAGGAGAAAATGTAGAATAACCAAAGGAATCAAGGGATTTCAAGTTTATTAATGTCACTTCCTCACCTTTTGCTAAGAGGAATCAAAACCAAAAAGGAACTCTTGAAATATATGCTAAAGGAGAATCTTTAAAGAAGAAAAAGAAGGTGTCAAAAATTGTGTTAGAAACACAATTGAGGAGAAGTGAATGAATTTATAGAAACCCTTGTAAATTTGACATCCCTCTAATGAACCTATTCATATTGGTCTTCCTAAGGTTGGGAAGGAAACTCCTAAAGTGGATAATATAGAAATATTAAGGGATTCATAAAATGTTCCACACAATCATCAACATGATCTAGGTCAATTTCAAGGAGATGAAAATATTATTCATATTAAAGATAATAGTAGTGATAGTGAATCTAGCTCACATAATTTTGTGTTTAGAATGAAAGGAAAATATTTTGATGTTGTGCATGACTTTGATAATGAACAAGGAGTTTTGAATAATGACACAGTTTTTGTTTTAGGTAATGAACAAGAAGGAGCCATAAATGATAATCTTGAAGACATTGATGAGTATTATTTTAAAGTTAATATAAATATTATTGGTCAAGTTATGGAAAAAATGGCTATTGAAGGATAGAAACATTTTCTTAAGAAACCCAATAGATGTGTTCAACTGTTGTTTCGCATGATGCTTAACGGCAAGAATCCTTTCAAACTCCTCTCTTGAAAAGTTAATCTGGGATCAACTCCAAGGTTTTGGGTGATCTTGCAACCTACTAGAATCCACTTAGTAGAAGATAAATGTGAGTGTTCATGAAGAGGCCCTTTTTGGTTCTTAAACTATTCGGATAAGATTTTGAGTCTGCTTGCTATCTCAAAATAACAACCACACCAAAAGAAAATAAAATTGTATTTTTCAAAATTTAATGAATGCAATCTAACAATGCAAATATATGAATCCCTAAATCAACCAATGGTTAGTAAAACAAATAAAAAAGATAGGGTAACAAGAAATTTAAGAAAATAACATGAAAAATAAAATCCTACTAGACATAAGCCATGAAAACAAAACGTCTGCAAGTTAAGCCTTTGAAAAGATTGGCAGGTAACCAATGAAAATAGGAGTATCACTTCCTTAATTCCACTAATTCAATCATCGATGGGAGTTAAGTAACTATAAGATGTTTCACTTTTCATCAAATTGCAAGGCCACAGAAAGTGCACTCATGCGAGACAAAAGATATGTACAAAAAAGGTGATCTCTTCTTGAACCAAGTACGTCAGTGGAATTTGTAGACCCATAGAAAACACTAGGATTAATATATCACACAATCAAAATAACACAATAAAACTATTGGCTCAATTACATTCCATGAACATACATTCACAATATATAACACACTTAGGCAAGAATCACTACACTCAAAATGCAAGCACCAATAGCATATATTATTGCATTAAAATAATGGCTTGAAATACATATTACATTCTTGAATTTATAAGAAATATTCTCCTTAATTTGTGTTGAGAGTGAGAGATATCTCTACACAAACATATGCTTCTAAACTAATAAAACAAATCTATTTATGTACAAATTAACACTCTAACCAGTGATTAGTAGGACTCCATTCATATTTATATTATTAAATGGATGCATGAGCCTTTACATGTCTTAAAACAAAGAAAGTGTGAGAAGACATTCATATCTATGCATGCATCCATAAGATTATGCAATTACTAAAATTTGTAGGTTACTGTCAAACAAACTTGCAGAAATGTAAAGTATGAAACATAACAGACTCATCAACACACTTGATACAATTATTTACATAGAAACCCAATTTAGAAAAACCCACCAATAACATGCTACTCCTTTTCACTTTGCTAAAGTGATGCCCTATGAAAGGCCTACCCTATTTAAGGTTACAATACATAGTGTTAAATGTGACCCAGTTAATGGATTTCAATCACACTATTAGAAGTGAGCCTTGTTAGAGGACTTTAGGCCATTCACTTGTAATACCACCGAGTTAAAGGATTTACAAATGATTGTTAGCTCAACCTTAATCAAAAGGATTTACCCTAGACTGATACAATTGTTAGAGAGTAATAGTAGAGCTTTGATTTGATATAACTTACAACTTCTCTTACAAATTACATATCTCTATTCAATCCTCAATTCTTCTTGGCCTTCATACTCTGCAGCTTTGATAGCTTGTTCACCCTTCAAGAATTCATCACCTTAAGCCTTCTTGCTTAACTTCCCATTGTAGACTATTCTCTTAGGTCACTTGATGAAGCAAAACCCTTAACTCCTTTTCTTCCTTAGGTTCTCGCACATGAAAAGTTTTCTTCATGACCAAACATTCCTATAAATAGAAAATTAAAATATTTTCCCACTCATTTTCCATCATCCAAATTAGGGCTTGGATGGATTAGGTAGGATACAATGTATCTACCCCATATCTCGCATCTCTTCTAGAAATTTCTTCTAGAATCCATTTGAATTCACCTAAAAATGGTTTACATCAAATTTTGTTTCACCAGCTCATCATCCTTATCTTCCACCTAGTTCATGAAATTCAAGAAAACAAACTTGTTGGCTCAGATTCAACAAATCTTCAATCTTTAAAATAATGCAACAACTTAGCATTATCAACCTTCTAATGCTTGGCACATACTACATTGCTTGACATCCTCTATAAAATCACTCGGCATCAACTAAAATTTACTGATGCTCGACATCAATTGATTTTGCTTGGGATCCACTAGAATTTTATTTTACTTGGCTCCAACTAAATTTTTGCTTAGCTTGCACTGACTTTTCTCGGCACCTACTATCTACTTGGTTAAGCTTGGCAGACAAACTTTTTGTAACTTGTTCTTCTAAACTTTCTTAGTGTAGCCAACATTTGTAACCTTAAGTAGATTATTAATACATCATGTCATCACTGTCTTAACTAATCCTTATACTACATTACATAATCATAACTCAACCTTTCCTATAGGTGCTTTTGTTACATCTTATTGATCAAATCCTCTTCGTCAATCAACTAAGTGATAGTACTTGAATCTTATAAGTAGTTGTCTTACCAGTATATAGCAAGTTTGATATCAGTGACAAAATAATGATTGAAACACATAGTCTTCTTCAACAATCTCCCTCTTTTAATAATCTCTCTTCAACAATGATCTTTTCAATCAGATCTCAACAATCTCCCTCTTTGGCATTGATGGCAAGCCAAACTGATCAATTAAGTCAATCAAATGATGAACATCTTGTTCAACCAAACTGACTAGGTTAAAACAATAAGACAATACCAAAAAGAAAACTTGTATCAAAATTTCTCCCTCTATCAGCAAATTCCATCTTAGGATTAGGTTACAAAATTCCTTCTTATGACTCCCTCTAAGTTCCTTCTTGTATCTCCCTCTATTTAAATAGATTAGGATTTCTACCTCTTTCTTGCATTCTTCTCTATCTTTTTTTATTATCATACATGTGTTTCTTCTGATATTGCTAATCAATAACACTCTTCATCTCTTTGACAAAAATCTCTTGATATTTCCCTCTTGATTAGTAATCATACTATTGATCAGGAATATCTCCATCAACATTTATACTGGTTTGATCAGCAGAATATCTCCCTCTGTGATTGTACATTCTGGCTTTGATCTAGGGTGAACCCACAATAATGGGTTCCACTTTAGTGGGACGAAGAAACTTGAAAAAGTTGGCAAATTTTCACATCTCTATTTGCCATATGTTCGCGTGAACACGTCAAGGTATGTTCGCGTGAACATGCGCTAGGTACATGTTCTCGCAAACATGTATTGTGCCAATTTTCGGTACTTTAAAGCATTTTTTAACTTTTCCAAACTCATTTTTACAACGAGTACTATAGATTGAGTGTTCGGGTGAACGTGTGGCTTGAGCAACTTCCATCAACGTCATCCTCTCGTTTTCGTTCTCATTTTCATTATCTGGTATGTCAAAATAATATTAATTTAATATTTTCAACATTTTTGAAGTATATTTTTATATCATCAAAGTAGATTTTAATGTTTTCAATGCATTTTTTTTGTGTTTTTAAAACATATTTGAATGTTAATTACGTTCTTAATAGTTTTGAAAACATATTTGAATGTTATTTACGTTTTTAATAGTTTAGAAAACATATCTAAATGTTAATTTAATATTTTTATTGTTTATTTATATTAATTTAGAAAATAGAAAATATTATATAGAAAACATTAGAAATAATAGTAAAAAATATATAATATAAAATTTAAGAAAAACATTAGAAAACAAATTTAGAAAAAATATTAGAGAATTTATAATTTAATATAAAATTTAGAAAAAAATTATAAAAAACATTACAAAAACATTAGAAAATTTATAATTTAATATAAAATTTAGAAATTTTTTTTATAGAAAATAGTTTTAAAAATTAGAAAATTTAAAAAAAAAATTTAAAAAATTCAAAAATTTAGAAAAATGTTAAATTTTTTTTGAAAATTTAGAAAAAAATATTGCAAAATTTAGAAAACAAATTTAAAAAAAGCTATTACAAAAATATTAGAGAATTTATAATTTACTATAAAATTTCAAAAATATATTAAAAAAAATTATAAAATAAATTTAAAAAACATTAGAAAAAATATTAGAAAATTTATAATTTAATATAAAAAATTTAAAACAATTTTTTTTAAAAAATTACAAAAACATTAGAAAATTTAGAATTTAATATAAAAAATTTAAAAAAATTTTTAAAAAAATTACAAAACATTAGAAAATTTAGAATTTAATATAAAATTTAGAAAATAAATTTAGAAAAAACATTACAAAAATGTTAGAAAATTTATAATTTAATATAAATTTTAAAAAACAAATTTAGAAAAAATATTAGAAAAACGTTAGAAAATTTATAATAATATAAATTTTAGAAAGCAAATTTAAAAAAATATTAGAAAATTTATAGTAATATAAAATTTAGAAAAACATTACAAAATTTTAGAAAACAAATTAAAAAAAACATTTATATATATATATATACATATATATATACATGTATATATACATACATGTACATGTATATATACATGTACATGTATATATACATGTATATATATATACATATATATATATATATATATATATACATGTATATATACATGTACATGTATATATACATGTACATGTATATATACATGTACATGTATGTATATATACATGTATATATACATGTACATGTATATATACATGTACATATATATACATGTATATATATATATACATGTATATATATATGTACATATATATATACATGTACATATATATATACATGTATATATATATATACATGTATATATACATGTACATGTATATATACATGTATATATATATATACATGTATATATATATGTACATATATATATACATGTATATATATATATATATACATATATATATATATGTATATATACATATCTATATATGTATATATGTATATATGTATATGTGTATATGTATATATGTATATACACATATACATATATACATATATACATATACATATATACATGTATGTATGTATGGATGTATGTATGTATATATATGTCAAATTCACTTTAATGTCTTAATCTTAGAAGTTTAATTAAATGACATATCTTAAGGGTCTAGATCCTGAATTGTACATGTAAAAATATATAAAAAATTTAAAACAATTTTTTAAAAAAATTACAAAACATTAGAAAATTTAAAATTTAATATAAAATTTAGAAAATAAATTTAGAAAAAACATTAAAAAATGTTAGAAAATTTATAATTTAATATAAATTTTAAAAAAAAAATTTAGAAAAAATATTAGAAAAACGTTAGAAAATTTATAATAATATAAATTTTAGAAAGCAAATTAAAAAAAATATTAGAAAATTTATAGTAATATAAAATTTAGAAAAACATTACAAAATTTTAGAAAACAAATTTAAAAAAACATATATATATATATATAATATATATATATATACATATATGTATATATATATATATACATATATATATATATATATATATATATGTATATATATATACATATATGTATATATATATATACATATATATATATACATATATCTATATATATACATATATGTATATATATATACATATATATATATATATACATATATGTATATGTACATATACATATATGTATATGTATATATACATATATGTATATATGTATATATACATATATACATATATAGATATACATATATACATGTATGTATGTATGTATGTATGTATGTATGTATGTATATGTCAAATTCACTTTAATGTCTTAATCTTAGAAGTTTAATTAAATGACATATCTTAAGGGTCTAGATCCTGAATTGTACATGTAAAAATATAGATTAAAATGTATAATTTTTTATTTTGAACATAGATGTGCATATATATTTGTTCATGGTTAAAAGTAGATGTATGTACATATTTTTAATAAATTCACATTTTTATATGTCTAATTTGTGTATATGTTAACTATTGATCTTAATTTATCTTATAACTAAGTGTAATTAACTATATTTAATAACACACGTCTTAAGGGGAGATCCTAAATTATACATAAGAATGTAGATTAAAACGTATATTTTATTTCATAAATGTACATGTAAATATGTTCATGTGGTAGATACAGATGTACATACATATGTCTTCAATATTCATGTTTAAATGTACATATGTTATTATTTTTAATGTCTTAATAATTAGAAGTATATAATTAACTATATAATTCAATAACATGTCTTAAGGGGAGATCCTAAATTATACATATATAAGAATGTAGATTAATTTGCATATCTAGGTATGAATATAACATACATGTACATCCAAACCCTAACCCTAACTTAACCAAACCCTAACCCTAACCATTATCCAAACCCTAACCCTAACCTTGATCTTAAAATTTAATTTCTAAACTCAAGATTATAAATGATAATAAATACACTAAATCATAATCTTGAACCAAATTATAAACTTCATATGCTAAGTTCCCTTATCCTAAATTCTTAACCATGGACCTAAATATTAACCCCTAAATTTAATGCTGGAAATTATGTAAGTTTGTGTAAATCCTAACAATGTCATAAGATCTTAAATCTTACCCTAAAATTGAGCCTAATTACACTAAAACTCTATTTGAAAACCTAATTGAAGCCTAACTTACATAAAATTAAAACAAGTTGACCCTAATCCTAAATTGTTAAAAATTACATTTGAGATACATGCACATACATTCAAACACATGTACATACATGAAGTATGACCCTTGTTTTAAATGATATATATGTAACCCAACTTGAAATCTAAACCTCGAAACATTATCATTTAAGAGTAATATAAATAATTTATTACCCTTTAATTGAATTCTCTAATAATACCCCCCAAAGTATAATAAAATCTTAGAACAACAAATTAACTCTAACCATAACCAAACTCTCAACTTTAAAGTTATATTATACTTATATGCAAATTAATCTAGGTCTGGATGTGTTACAGATTATCTAGGTCCATGATGTGTGATGTATGTTTAATTACATGTGTATAATTTTTAATGTTAAAAATAAAAAATTGTGTATAACAGGCAGTTTAGCTCTTCATACATTTCTACAGATATGGCTTCACACGATATGCTTGATGCGACTTCTAGTGGGACACTTGATGTAGTTCCTACTGCAACTCCTACTGCGGCAAAAGTTGATGCGGTTCCTGTTGCAGCGCTTGATGCAATTCCCGATATGGCTCCTCATGCAGCTTGTGGTGGTGCTTGTCGTGTACCTCGACATAGGGCTCATCGTGCAGCTCATGTTCTAGCTCTTGGTGCGACTCATGTTCCAGGTCAGGCTGCACCTGCAGCTCCTACTGGAGGTCCTACTGCACCACCTCCATGCATCGATATCGATGCTTTATTTGCATTTTCAGAGCAGGAGGTTGCTAGATTGCAACACTCTATATTGACCTGTGATGATGGTCTTTATAGAGACATATATACTATGATATGTAGGAGTTTACAAGATTTGACAGCTAGGTTTAGACGTCACCATTCATTTACTCCTGCCATATTAGCTTCCATCTCTAGGGAGCTTAGGGCTGAGGTTTTAGGAGATGCATCATTTGATGACGTCAAGAGGGTAGCCCCCAAAGACGTCATCTAAAGAGAGCTCTTTCCATCTTATGAGGGGACACAAGGTAGGGTGAGAGGCTACAGAGTCACACGATGCAGAGACCCTATTATTGCTAGCATGATCTATCCATGATTTTTAGCTGCATATGGTCATTATCCTAATAACGACTAGATACCCCTTTATTTTGCACATCAGTTGTACGTTGAGTTCCATATAGGGCTCAATGTCAACTACTTGGATATTCTAGATTATTATGGACAGGGGCGTGGTCGGATCACAGATCGTGACCAGTACCACAGTGTAGATTGTCTGCCACCTACAGATCTTAGACAGTTTGTTGGACCAAGGATGCCTCCTGTGATTCCTACACATGCACCTATTGTAGATAGAGTCGTCATTGCTTCCCAGATGGAAGCAATTCACACTATTGGTCACATTACATTTGTAGTGGCTAGTATCACATCAGATTCTATTGGTCGTTATCTTCATAGTCGATGTCCTCGTCCACTTGGTCGACCATCTTCACAGGCATCTAGTAGTACTTTAGGTGCCTCCTCTGATGATGCATATAGAGCTGCTGGGCTACCACTGCCAAGCGATATTTGTAGTATTTCAGGATAGCAGACACATATGGATATGACACTATATTTTTTGGAGGAAATGTTGCACTTTGTTAGCTATATTTCTGATACATAGAGGATTCCAGTACACTCGGTGATGGAAGTTGTTAGACAACATCAGAGCCCCGACATAGCTTCACAAACACAGGTTGCCACACCAGTGATAGATGATACACTTGTGCGTAGCTCACAGCATTCAACACCAGACTCACGACACTCTACAGATGACTCGAGCATACGAGTTGGAGATGTCCATATCACAGCTGAGGGTCTTGATGATTTTGGTGAGCAGTTGTGAGGCCTGTTTGAGATTGATACTAGTTCGAGCCTAGGTATTTCATTGTACACAAACTTGTTGTTTGGACCTGACAACACTGATTCTACACCAAATGTACCCAGCCAGTTACACAGTCCACTTCACTTAGATTTACTAGCAGTTGGACATGGAGTTTTAGGCTCAGGTGCATCAGTAGATGATACGATGGAGTCTGCTGATCATTCTCCACCTATAGAGACCCAGGTACATATATAATTTATTTTTAATTTTAAATATATATGAAATTTAAAAATATGTTCATTTATTGAAAAATTTAGTTCATATGTATATGTAGATATTTAATTTAATCTTTAACTTGTAATAAATCATGTAGGCACAGGTTGTTGAGCACATGGTTACACATACTGTTGTTTCAGGGCATCATGTACATGAGAGAGATGATTCTATTGAGGCACCTGGTAGTGCTCAGGTACTTGAGTTTTAAATAGTTTGTTTAAAGTTCATATTTAATTTGAATGTACATGTACATGATGCACATATGTATATATATGTTTTAAAGACAGAACTCTAACACATGTATGTATATATGTATATATATTTGCAGGGCTTGGTTGATGCATCTTGGCAAGAGGATGTACAGGAGACTCGATCAGAGGGTCGTTCTGTTCGTATGCGTCTTGAGGGGTCCTTCTAGTAGTAGATTAGATTTATATATTTTTTGATACATTTATATATTGGAGGTCCAATTTACATACGTACAGATGTGTATTTCAGTTCCTTGATGACATGCATGTACTTTCACTATTTATTTGATTATTGAGTATTTCAGTAGTTAGATACCATCACATGTATGTATATATGACTTTTTATATTTTTCTACATATGTGTATTTATTTAAAATTTACAGTTTGCATTTCAGATACATAGAGATATATTAGATCTATAGATGTTTATTCTTGAGATGTGTATATGTGTACATGTGTATTTTTTAGTGTTATAGCTATAGAACATGATCTTGAGACGTGTGTACATGTATATCAATTATCAATTAGTAGGAAGTTAGAAAGATACATATTTCTTAAATTATCAATTACTAACCTACTAAAGATAAATATTAGTTTTATGTGGATAAAAATATGTTAATAAACTAACCTAAATGATAACTATGAAATTATAATTTTATAATTTTAAAAACACATGTTTAATTTTCACTTATGAAATTCAATCTAGTTTGAAAAAAAGTTGATAATGAATTTAAATTATTAAATTATATAATTTTTTAATAAACTAAATTTGATAATTAAGAACTTATTATCGTACAATTACAAACACATTTAATTCAAGATGAAATTCAATTAACAATAGCCAATACATTATTTTAGAGAATTTTTACAAAATATAATATTAAAAAAAATATTAATTTAAACTAATTTAAACTTTAAGAGCACATGACCGTAGATGTAATAAAATAACATTAAAATATATAGTTTTTTAATAAACTAACCTAAATGATAACTATGAACTTATAATCTTACAATTTTAAAAACACATGTTTAATTTTCACTTATGAAATTCAATCTAGTTTGAAAAAAGTTGATAAATGAATTTAAATTATTAAATTCATCCATGGTACAATTAATTTAAATTATTAAATTATATAATTTTTTAATAAACTAAATTTGATAATTAAGAACTTATGATCGTGTTCAAAGGAAATCAATGTGTTCATGCAAGGGCCACCTTTTTTCTACTATGAGAATGATGCTTTTGCATTGAAGGATATTTGGAAGACAATATCTGAACCATTTAATAGTGTTGAACCAGAGTTGGTGGACTCAATGTTCTTTTCAAATTTCAGAAGAGCAAGAGGGTATGTGCATAACCTTCCAAAAGAAGAGCGATTTCAAGCAGAACCTCTCCCCCCATGACTATTCAGAAAGCACTTCTGCAAATAAAAAAGTATTTGCCTTCATGGGATCAGAGGACAAAATTGAATTCCATAGACTCAAGATGATGTGGCACTGTCCTTATTGATCAACTAAGAGTTATGATTCAGAATTCACCAGGGCAACTGCAAGATAGTGCACAAAAATATATACTTCAAAAGTATGAAGAGTGAAATTTGGTATGGGTGGGGCCAAGTGACTTCATCCCTCTAGAGCTTCATGAGATAGAGCTTATATTAGGATTTGATAGAGATCACACTCGTGGAACTTCTTGTTCAACTAATCACATGCATTGTTTGGGTAATTCATTCCAAATAGATACAGTTGCATATCATTTATCAGTCTTGAAAGCATTATATCTTGATGGCGTCACAATACTTTCTCTGTTTTCTAGTATTGGTAGAGCAAAAGTTGCTCTTCGTCGACTTGGGATACATTTAAGTTGTATTGTATCTATTTTTTATGAGTTTCCTTGCATTGTGATGGAAGTGAGGGAAATAATGCACTCAAAAGCCTCAACTAATAATTTTTCCTGATCAATATGTAGGCTCTTTTTTTTTGTAAATAGCTCAACATTAATAGACTACTTAAAAAATGGAAAAGGATTTTAACCAGAATAGAATGTTCTCTACTGATTTTAAATTGTCAAATCAAAGAATTACATACCCTAACTAAGAATAGTATTTTTTTTCATTTTCAAACTAGTTTTATAAAGGTCTACAATCAGAAAATACTTTTTTTTTTAACGAGAGTTCAATTTTCAGTCTTCCAACGAATTTCTTTGAACTGACTCTAAAGTGGTTTGTCATGGAAGCTTATCGTAATAATAATGTTTCTGATTTTATTTAACGGATGGTTTTTAATTATAACTTTTGGAGGAACTTCGTGGACTTAGAGAGTATGCATTCCATTTTACAATGATACAAAATCACCATATTTATTGTTTGCAACTACTTGAATTTCCTTGAAACTTTTTAAGGTGGAGTATGGAGAATCATAGATGATTAAGGGAAACCCTTTTCTTAGCTACTATTTCGGGTATCGGATTCCTAGCAGTCTCACACAATTTAAAAAAAAAATAAGTTCTTACTTTTTATATGCTAATCTTGTTAAACCATAACTATAAAACTAATTGAATTTCATTATTAACAATGAGTACAATTGAACCTAACCTTAAATCTAATTAAGTAGAAAAATAAATATAATTAATCACTTATGAAATTCAATCTATTTATATCAAGTTGTTAAATTATTAAATTCATCCATGTAGTACAATTAATATTATAGTTTTAAAATAAACTAATGATAACTGAGACTCAGATATTCAAAGTAAAAACACAATTTCACCAAAGTTGATATTCATAATTTCACCATAATATAATTGAAAACACATTTCACCAAAGTTGATATTCTGATTATTATAAAATAAATCTCAAAGGTCTAATCAACCATGATGTACACTTATAACATGCAATATTTTTTCATGATCTTCACTGTCTAGTCTCCACTTGTGACGTACACGCTTAAGTTTGATTGAATGTAGACAAAGCCTTGTAGCAATGACCAGGTGGCTGTATTGTAAAACCCTGTTTTCAGGTTGATAATCAACAAAGTGTATTCCATGTTGGACTATTTTGTCTTGCTTCAAACATGTTCCCTCTATCACAACAGAACCTATACCACAAATTTAAGTGTTTTAAAAATTGACAGATATGAAGTTACCTAGATATATATATTTATTTAAATATATATGTGCATGTACATGTATATGTATAATTTACCTATGGGCAACAACATTCCATCACTTTCTTTAGGGTCATATAACTTTGTCCTCTCTGCAGTACATCACAATAAATAATAACTGACACCTTCATGATTTCCAGGCTCAACAATCACTGCAAAGACATCTCCTGCATAACAAGTATACATGAATGCATGTGTACAATATATATAAAATAACTGAAATTGATAATTAAATAAAAAGTTGAGATTAATTTTTATGATACTCACCCACTTTTACCAATCCAGAGATATGATTATAATCATTAGAAATCAATGGAATATCATCAAAATTTTCATCTTCTTTATGAAATATATTGGTAGCATCAAGTGGTACCAAAATCCATGCACCTGTATATCCATGTGTCTAATTGATGCATTCTTCATAGTTTTCATCAATGCAACTGTCACAAAAACATGATTATTCTCTTGTCTTCAATGTCTAATTGCAATTATCTGTACTCATGACTGAATGTAAGGAACGTGTCTTTTCTATCCTCTTGCAACCATGCATGTTTTTTCTATTAACACCTGAAAGTTCATTAAATTGAAAATATAGAAAAAATAAATTTAAACTTCAATGAATTCAAAAATAAATTTTAACAATAAAATTTTATAATTTAATTGCATAAAAGTTAAATAGACGTACACATCCATACCTGTTATCTCCTAGAAGACTCTATATGGTGCCTGTCGACTCATTATTGATGATGTCCCGACCTTATCTAATGCAAAATGAGTCTTATACCATTCAACAACATCATGTGCATCATTTACATGAACTCCCTGATAATTCATTTGATACTTTCGCAAAGCACATTTGATGCAAGCTCCAACACCATCATGTTAACCTTTTCCATGGCCACTCTAAAAGAAATTCCATATGTGTTTTATATTCTCATTGCGATGATATCTACACAGTGCATAAAATGGTCTAGATGATTTAAACTGTGAGGCACATTCATAAGACCAAACATAATGTTTATCAACATTTATGTTGCTTTCTTTCAAATAAGAAAAGAACGTATTGAAGCAATGTTCTACATAGTGAATGTCATGTTCTTTATCATCACTTATACAAAAATGATATTCCTTTATAATTACTCGTGCTTGAACTGTACTCTGAACACCATCCAAATCTAACTGTGCATGTCTATAAAAAACATGTACCATAATAGTGACCTGCTTATTAAAGTAATAATCTGATTGAATTACTTTCTGATGAACAAATGAATAGTTCTCTGCAAAATCAACAACTGATACAATTGTTCCAAGTGGAAAATTATCTCTCAGTGTTTGAAATTGTTGTGCTTGCCACTTTACAAAAAATGCATGACAAATATAAGGTTGAATCAATTTCTTAAATCTATCCATAAATGTTAGTACATGCAACTCCTCTTCAATATATTCCAACCTTTTTGTTTCTTTCCCCAACTTTGTTTCATTCTTGACATACTTGTAACTTTTGCAATTCAATATTTTTGTTACATCAATATTTTCAGTTTTCAAAGGAAATAGAGCCAATTCACCACATGTTTCACATAATCCTTTGATGCAATTTATTTTACCAGTTGGATCATCTATGTTGTCACACAAAATGGATGATATAAACTCACTTCTCCTACTAGGAGGAGCAACATGAAAACCATATGTGTCTTCTATAAACTTTTGAAATACTTGATAATGGAGATCAAACTCAATATGACGACGACAACAACAAGTTTCAAACATTTTTTTTAACCTCATAAAGTATGGCTTCAATTTTTCAAACAATGTTTGCCCAACTTTTACATTAGCATGTTCATTACAAAATGACACATATAACTCATGTTGTGTTGTGTCCAACCAATGTTTTGTATGATGTTCATATTGACCAGGTGCAATCTTATGCCTGGTAACATCTCTACTATTTGATGAAGGACGATTGTTATCAATCCAAAATGATATGACTAAATTTTTTCATAACTCTTCAATTCTATCAGAACGAGGTGCTCTACACATGATTGCCCAGTTGCCCTCCATAGTACTGTCATCCACAATTAATCTTCTCTTAACATATTGTCTCATTGTTTTCCTACTAAAACCCATTTCAAATGAAATTGAAGATATTTGTCTATTTTGAGCCATATTTTTACTTACAATAGACATCAACATCACTTTTCTTGCCACAGACTTATCTTTAGTTCGAGAGTGTTTTCTTATGTTTTTCAAACCTTGTTTAACATTTTCAATCAAATCCGTTTGCATGTTAGAAAATGTTCTCTTCTTTGATGTTGTGTTTACACCTAACAGTTTCAATGCCTCTTGCAACTTTTTTTGTATAAGAAAAAGTGAAAGCAATTGAGCTTGTTCAAGTGTTTCAGTGTTATCAAATTGAGTCATAATTTCTCTTATCTTCTTCTTCATTGACCTTCTCTTAGACAAACTTAATGGTTGAACACTAGCTGCAAGTTTTCTCAATTTATCTACATCCATTTTAAGTAAATGATCTAAATTCTTATGAGAAATACCATACTTTACAGATTGGACAATATTTAAGAATTCATCCATATCAGTTCCTGCACCTGATCTTGACCCTTCTCTGATTTCTGTTACTAGAATTTCTACATGGACCGATCTTGAGCCTTCTCCAACATCCATTATTTGAGATTCAACAGGGAAAGATTCTGACCCTTCTCTGACTTCTATTATTTGAACCTCTATAGGGACTGATCTTGAACCTTCTTCAACATTCATTGTTTGAGATTTTGTAGGGAGTGTTTCTGACCTCTCTCCCATACAAACTACTACTTCTGTTGACCCTTCTTCAACATTTCCTTCACCTTGTTTAATTCGATGATAATGTGCCATAGTCTTCTGGATATTTCTTTGTTCTGCTTCATCAGATCTTTTCCTTGCATATTTGTTTTGCCTTCCTTTCTTGTTTCCCATTATAAAATAAAAAATAATAATGATCTATCCCTTGCCTCAAGATAAATTTCGTGCAATAACCAAATAAAAAAAATCACTATACAGATTTGTCTGTCGCTATTGGTACTTTTAAATTGTTTGACAGAAATCAATAGAATGCAGTCATCTACAACAAAGCATAAATATTCTTCATTATAATATGACTCAAATCTGTGAGTCGCATTCTTTACAAGTGGCAAAGCACCAAATCATTCTTAAGCCATCATTGAATCACAAACAAATAACATGGTATGAATACTAGAATGTTTCTCCTAAAAAATAAATTGCTTTTCATTTTATGGAAAAATATCAGTCTATTTTTTCAAGAATAAATTGCTGCATAAAAGACAATGGCATCAACTATCAAAAGAAGTAAACATAATGATAGAAATCTCCTCTTTCATTTTTAGCTCTCATGTCCTTCTTTCTTCTCCAAATGATGTAGCTCCAAATGATGTGAGTCCTAAAATCAAGTCTTAACGTCCTTTTGGGATATTTAGGAATTGGTGGTATCTTGTCAAACAAGGGATTAACATTGATGTGTTCAAATGTACCTTGGAAGATTTCGATGGTTAATTCTCGATGAGACCTTATAGGTGCCATTATTGCATTTGACAACTCCAAAGGTTGTGTCCTAGTGAGTGTTGGCATGATACCTCGGAATGCAGATGCAATGGAGGGAAACCTAGATGAACTTTATGCCTCCCAAGTGCGTACCTAGACTACCAACTGCGCACTTCAAGTGTGCAGTTGATAAAAAAAGGTTGCAGTTGGTAAAAGAGGGTTGCAAGGTGCCTAAAATAAAATTTTTGAGTGTTTTCTAAGGTCTTGGGATGAAATGCAAGGTGTGGAAGTGCAAATTAGGGTTCTGGAACTTAGAACGAAACACCTAATTACCAATTGCGCCCTAAAACTACCAAGTGCGCCCTGAAACTACCAACTTCGCCCATGAAGTGTGTAGTTGGTAAAACAGGGTTGCAGTTGGTAAAAGAGCTCAAAACTTGATAATTAAGATGTGAGTATGCAAGATATGAGTGTTTTTGAGATTTTTAAAGTGTTTAGGGATGTTATGCAAGTGCAAATGCAAGGTGTCATTTTGAAGGTATGCAAGATGAAGATTATGATATGCAAAATGAAAGTTAGAGTTATGTTTTGGACTTGATAAAGATGCTAAAGGTAGGTGTACGCAAAGTGGACTATGCAAGGGATGGTTTCCTAGGGTTGATAATGACGTTTAGACTATGCAAAATGAGGATAGGCGATCAAGAAGACAAGTTGGTTGATGGACAATTTGATAGGGTTTGATAATGAAAATGATGCTAGGGTTTGAACAATGCAATATGAGGGGGATATACCACTAAGGTAAGTCAAAAATGACATTTAGGAATATGATTATGCTAATGATAGAGGTATACATAAGGTTTTTTGAACTTAGGTGAAATCTTGACAAGGTTTTGACAATGTTTGATGTTTTGACAAGGTTTTGCAAGTTTCCAAGGTGTAAATTTGAATGTTGGCTTTTATCTTGATTATGTTTTACACACACGCAAGACACATTAAGACAATAATAGCTATTGTTAAAAGTGAACAATCACACCACAACTAGGCTTTAGGATTGTATCCACTGAATTCCTACTTGAACCAAAGTTTAACCGCGCTTATACAGAGTGGACAACTTAGGGCCTTGGCACCACAGGCTCCCCCTTATAGTGCACTCACTTCTTGGGGCTACCAAGATCCACATCTCAAGGGGCATGACTTCCTAAGGGAATGTTTTCTCTACTAAGGATCGTGAGAATGTAGGATGTCTTCACAAGCATGGGTGACCCCTTGAGCCAGTGGATAGAAAGGATTTTGGCCGCCAAAACATGGTTTTCAGTAAAGGCATTTCGTTCAGCAAGTGAGTGATAAACTTCCTCAAAAGGTCTCCCAACCCCAAGAATCGGGGTTTGATGCACCATAAGGGTATTGGAGGAGAGCTATCACTCAGCAATACCGTCGATACAGCTTTCACCGTAATCGAGTTTTATATAGCGGCTGGAATGTTGACCTTGATTTTGGCCCGTTACCGCTCTGAGGTCATCCCCTGGCATACCCAATATCGAGTATCTTGGTCCAAGGCAGGCCTCCTATAGAAGTTACATGGATTTATCTTGCACCCAAGATCCACGAATGGCGAGGGGAGAGGATACGTCCAATGCAACTCTTAGGGATTTAAACACTATAGGCACGTCAGACAGAAAATAAAAAGTTCATTTTAAGCACCAAAAAAAGTGTTATTTAATCTAATAAATCCACACACATGATTTTGGCAAACACACAATCGTCTTCGACAACATCCTGCAACGTAAGCATTAGTAGTTTGTTATGAGCATGTCTTCATCCCACGATTGCCACATGCTACAAGGAGACCATTAGTAATACAATAAGAATATACATTTTTTAACACTATTAATGTGTTACTAATTTTTAATTTAACTTCAATGCATCCATTAAACAACTTCACTAATGAAAGAAAGAAATAAATAATTTAGAAGTACAATTTTTTTACCACATTGATGTCTTTGATTTTGCGAACGAAATTCATGGCAAAGATAGACAATGCACAATAGGTTAGGTTGATGGCAAATAATTTTACAAATGGCAAATTACTTTACAAATGGCAACTTTTTCGGATTTTTTAGAGTGTTCACACGAACACGTTGACATCAGACATGTTCGCGCGAACACACCCATGTTTGGGCGAACATACCACCCAATTTTTTCGTCTGCCGCAAAATTTTGGGGGTGTGTTCATGCGAACCTACGTTCGCGTGAACATAATTATTATGTTCGCGTGAACATACAAACTTAGAAAAAAATTTAACATTTTTTTCATTTTTTTTTTCTCTTTTGACTTTCATAATTGCAGAAGAATGATCTCCTACTGTAAAATAAAAAATGTCAAAATGTGCTGCTCAGGGTAAGCTTTCCAACAACTATAATTGTAATACATATTTTAATTGTTAAGACTTTCAAATATGAGTTTAACTCATTATAGGTTCATTATTGATTGAACATCAACTGACTTTGACACCTCAGGAAAATTAGTAAATTAGGTCAATTTTTTTTTGAAAAATATGTAGGAACTAGCTTATTGAGATACCTTTCTATTCAAAAAAAAAAAAAGATTTATGATAATTGACTTCAAATTATCTGTGTCAAATGGAACGTATGTCTGAATTACGGTTCATGTCACTTCAAAACTTCATAAACTATACAATATTTAACCAAAATAAATCAAATCAAATGCATCCTTTGGATATTGATGTTACAAATCTAACATCGAAAGAATTACTTCATTATCATTTCTAGAAAAAAAAATTATGTGTGTCAAACGAATTGTCACTCTTTAAAATATTGAATTTTATTATGTACCACTTTTCAGAGGAGATAAAAAAATTGACATAAGTAATTTTTTTTTTTAGATTAAAAAATATGGTTACAAAGTAGGAACAAAGTACTCAAAATCACTAGTTTATTTCATCTTGAAATTATTTATAGTTTTGGAGATATAGTCACTTGAATGTGACATTTGTTGCAAAAATATTGATTTCAGTGTCAAAATTGGTCAAAAAGTGGAACCCATTATTGTGGGATCACCCTCTATCTCCCTCTTTTGATCAATAAATCTCTCCGTCTTTGACAAAAATTCCAAAGACATTTCATCTTTTCATTTTAAACATGCAGATATAGTCTTTTGTAGTTTCTTCAGTTTCTCCCTCTGTCACCTTGCTTGTGACTATTTTGAAGTTTTAGTTCTATGATTACTTTAGGAAGCTCCTCAAGTAAGATCCTCTACATCAACGTGTAACATATGAATATCAGCTTGTTTGATATAGGGTACTCCTCTTATTACTTAGACAACCTTTGATAGAGGTATCACCCGTAATTTACCTCTTAGATACCCATGAGCATCCTTAGGTAATGGTTTTGTGAAGATATTAGAAATTTGCTCCTTTGTGTTGACATATTCCATCTTCACCCCTTTATCTTGAACTAACTCTCTCAAGTAATGATACTTGATTGCTATGTTCTTTGTCTTTGTGTGCATCACTGGATTATTTGATATATTGATAGCACTTGTATTATCACAATAAAGTATCACTAGTTCTATGATTTCTTCCTCCATTCCTTTGAGTGATTGTTTGATTCATACAATGTTTGTGTAATTTGTAGTAGCAACAACATATTTAGCTTCAGTAGTAGATTGTGAAGTACAACTTTGTTTCTTGCTAGTCCATGTAAGTAGTCTCTTGCCTAAGAAAAATGCTCCTCTACTGGTGCTCTTTCTATCATCAATGTTTCTAGCTCAATTAGCATCAGTGTAGGCTCTCAATTCAAACTTTTCATTTTTCTTGTAGTATAGACCAAACTCTTATGTTCCTTTCAGATATCACATTATTCTCTTTACAGCCATTAAATAATTCTCCCTAGGACTAGTAGAGAATCTTACAACTATCCCTACAAATAATGCAATATTAGGTCTGCTATGTACTATGTATTGTAATTTTCCAATCATAGACCTATACATGGTTTGGTTCACCTCAGTGAAATCATCATTCTTTGACAACTTGTGTCATATAACCATAGGTGTACTTACTGGTTTGGAATCCTCTAATCCAAAAAAAAAAAAAAATTTCTTGGCATACTTTGACTGAGTGATGTATATACCATATTTTCTCTGTTATACTTGCTAAACCACAAAAAATTGATCTCTCCAAACATAGACATTTCAAATTCTTGCTTCATCTAATTTTCAAAATTCTTACATAAAGCATCTTGACCACCAAATATGATATCATCAACAAATATTTTAGATAACAAAATACCTCTTCTTTTCTCTATCTTTATATACAAATTGTTGTTATCATCAGTCCTTTCCAATCCAATCTTCACAAGATAATTATGAAGTCTCTCATACCATGCTCTTGGTGCTTGTTTCAAACCATATAGAGCTTTGTGTAGTCTGCATATCATGTTCTTATTGTTATCATCAACAGAACCTTCTGATTGTTCTATGTAAACTTCTTCCTCTAATATTACATTCAGAAATGTAGATTTAACATCCATTTAATAAACTTTAAAACCTTTGTATACAACATAAGAAAGTAGAGTTCTTACTCCTTCCAATCTAGCAATAGGGGCAAATGTCTCTCCATAGTCAATTTCTTCTTCTTATCCATATCCCTTGCAAACTAATCTTGCTTTATTTATTGTGACTTCACCATTTTCATCTAGCTTGTTTCTAAATACCCACTTGGTACCAATCACATTTTTGTCTTCTGGTCTAGGAACTAGACTCCATGTTTTGTTCTTCTCTATTTGTTCAATCTCTTCTTCCATGGTTTTGTACCAGTCAACATCTTCTAGTGCATCTTTTACTTTTTTGAGTTCTTTAAAGCTTAGTAAATATGTTTCACTTCTCAATTTTCTTCTTGTCATTGTTCTAGCATCTTTATCTCCAATAATTTGAGCAATGGGATGATGTCTTTTGACATACTTAGACAACCTTGGTTCAACTCTTGTTTCGTCATTTTATCTTTCAACTTCAAAATCACTGTTTATCTCTGTCAGGTATCTTAGCATCTATTTCATGTGTACTGATCTCAGAATTAGAATGTGCATCCATTTCATTCTATAACTTAGCATCCAAATGCAGCTCGGATCTTGAGTGTAACTCGACATTCATAAGGTGTGGCTCAGTAGTCATTATAACTTGATATTGATTTGTAACTTGATTTGCAACATCTTCTTTAGTAGGCATTTTTTCATAAAAGTATACAAATGATTTGTATTCTTCTAGCTTTTTCATAGGTTTAGGCTCATGTACTTTAGTATATTCATCAAAATTCACATTTGCACTTTTCACAATTTTGTTAGTGTTAGTATTCAAACACTTATAGGCTTTACTTCTTGTGGAGTATCTTAGGAATATACCTTATTCACTTTTTGCATCAAGCTTCCCTTTCCTCACATCTTTAAGAATGTAACACTTACTTCCAAATACCTTAAAGTATTTTATATTGGGTGGATATCCATACCATAGTTCAAAAGGTGTTGAATGAGTACCTTTCTTGATTTGCACATGGTTCAAGGTATAGACAGTTGTACTTACAACTTCTCTCCAATATTTTAGAGCATCATTCTTCTCCATTATGAGTTTTCTAGTACAATCCATAATTGATATGTTTCTCCTTTCAGCTATTCCATTTTGTGGGGGGGTTCTAGGGGTAGATATCTATCTTTTGATTCCTCTATCATTATAGAACATCTCAAAATCATTTGATGTAAATTCTTCTCTGTCAGATCTCAAAAATTTCAGACTTTTACCTATTTCCTTTTCAACTCTTGCTAAGTACCACTTACACATTTTAAAAACATCAAATTTCTATTTCAAAAACATAATTGTCATCATCCTAGAGTAATCATCAACAAATAGCATTATGTACTTATCTCCCTTGTAGCTTTGCACTTCAATTGGTCCACACAAGTTAGTATGAACAATCTCTAGTATTCCTTTAGAGGTATAAGTTTTACTCTTAAAATTTGACTTTGTCATTTTACCTAGCTGACATTGTTTGTAGACTACATTATCAGGTTTCTTCAACTTAGGCAAACCTCTAACTTTCTTCACATTACTAATACTGACCAAGTTATCAAAATTAACATGACATAACCCTTTTTGCCAAAGCCATACATTATCAAATTTTACAACAAGACAAGTAGCATCCTCTATTTCAAGATAGAATAGATCACTTCTAGTTTGATCACCTTTTCCAATCAGTTGCCCATTTGTGTCATATATCTCAGCAATTTTATTTTCAAATTCAACCTTGCATCCCAAATTGTTCAATTGTGACACACTCAACAAGTTATAGTTTAGTCCTTCAATATAGTAAGCATCATCACATGAAATATTATCTGTGAGTTTGATAAAACCTTTTCCTTTTATCAAACATGGTGCATGATTACCAAATCTTACACTATTTCCATCATAACAATTTAAGGTAATGAACTTACTTTTGTTTCTAGTCATTTGATGTGAGAATCCACTGTCAATGATCCATCTATCATTTTTTTCACACAAGTCACAAGTGCAGTTGCTTAATCTTCATTAGATTCATCCTTCATTGCAACATACACCACTTCATCATCATGTTCATTAGAATCACTTTTATCTTTATAATCTTTGTTTTCATCTTCTCTTCTGATCTTGTACTTTTCGCCACCTCTGTAGTTCTTCTTCTATGTACATCTTATCGCAATATGATCAACCTAATTGCTATTGAGACAAATGATGGGTAACTTACCATTAAACTTACCTTTACCTCTATGGAATTTTTTGCTAGTAGTTCTTTTATTTGTTCAACATCTTCCTCATCTATATCATTCTCACTAGACACATATTTTATCTTTCTCTTCTTCTTTTGCTTCACCTCATGAAAATCTTTCAATAACAACTTCATTGTGAAAGTAGATTCAAGACTCTCAAGTTTCTAATTATCAAAATTAGATGGCTCAAAAGTAGTGAGTCTACCTACCATACCTTCAAGAGTTAGATTATTTCCTAGAATACATCTCAATTCTTGAATTGAAGAAAATCTAATAGCATAAATAGGCAGTAGTGTTCTCAAGACATTGCTTAACACAGTATCATCATCTATTTGACCAGTAGCTCCTTTTATTTCACTAACAACTTCTTTTATTCTAGCAAAATATTGAACAATATTCTCACCTTCTTCCATTCTCATATCATCAAACTTACCTCTGAGACTCTCAGATTTGGCTCTTTGAACATTTTTTTCTCCTCTATAGATGGTGGTTAGGGCATCCCAATTTTTTTTTACACTATCAAGACCTTCAATATCCTTAAATTCAGCATAGCTTAGGGTAGAGGCAATCTCCAACATTGCCTGATTGTGTTCTTTCTTCTTCATATCTTCAGCAGTTAGGACTCCAATTGGATCAACATGTTTCACAAAAATGGTAGATTGTGCATGATCTCCAAGTCATCCAAGGTGTAGCTTCATCAAACTTTTCCATGTAGAAAAGTTATCTCTATTGAGCTTGGGTATTTCTCTTTTAGACATCTCGATCTTTGTGCTTCTATTACCTTCAAACTAGTCCTCTTAAGCAGATTGGTCTGCTACCAATTGTTGGAATATTTTAGAATAATTGAGATGGGGGGTGAATCAGTTATCCGAGGTCTAGATGTATAAATAAAACTTTTCACAACTTAGTAAACCCATAAAATATTCATATCCATGCATGCATCCATAAGATTATGCAATTACTAAAACTTGTAGGTTACTATCAAATCAACTTGCAAAAATGTAAAGCATGAAGCACAATAGATTCATCAACATAGTTGACACAATGATTTATGTGGAAAACCAATTTGGGAAAAACCACCAATAACATGTTGTTGAGATATTAGTCAATTTGGTTATTAGTGACACATACTTATTCAAATTTTGTATGGCTACCAAGCTCATTGAACAGTCTACAGTGTTTGCCATGTAGTTTAGTAGCCGCTGAGCTCTACAATTGCTACCAAGTTTTCTACACTAATTCCAGTAGCTATCGAGCATTTTAGTGGTTACCAAGTGTATTTAGTTGGTGTGAAGCCCAACAGTTCAACCCAAGAATTTTAGTGGTTAGTGAGCATTGTAGTTTCTACCGAGTTTGTAGTTCATGTAATGTGAAGCTGGTGTAAACTAAGCTTATGTGTTTATTGAGTGATTTAGTATATGCCAAGTTACACAGTATTATCGAGTCACCAGTGTAGATCAAGTTCAAGACTACTTTGACATGATTAGTATGGATCAAGATTCTATGTCTACTGAGTGCATGATGCTATTGAGTAAGGATAATGGGCACCAAGTATCAAAACCTCACCAAGCCAGTCTTCAAAAGTCGAGTGTCTTCATTTGGGCCGACTTTGTGATATATGTGTTAACTTATATGATGGCCGACTTTGTAATTTTGCAAATTGGTTTCATATATATATGAGATGTATTGTATCATATCAATATGAATGTATGGAATGCAATGTGTATGTAATGCAAGTTCAAGAATGTGAATATAAGTAGCAGATAAAGATTTATGAATGCCATATCAACATAAGGAGCAGTAGTAACAAATCTATCACAGAAAGGTGATAAGTACAATCAAAGAATATCTATCATCAATCTAGTTGTAAGTCAGAGATCTATTGTTTCATCCTAACAAGTAAACCAATCAAAATCCTTTCACAAGGTAGACTTAATAGTCTTTCTTAAATTTCTTAATAGAGTGCATACTTCATTGTGTATCTGTAAAACCTCTAACAAGGTGGACTTAGTATTCCTAATTGCTCCTAATAGGGCAGATCATCAAAAGTGATCATTATAAGCCTTAATAGGTCAACTTTATGCTCTAGTATTGAAGTTTTATGGGTATCATCCCCACTCCAATTTTACGTTCTATTTGGAAGGTTTCTAGGTCACCAAATCATTGTGTTCAAGTGTTGTGGATGTTTTTATATTTTCAGTTTCACATGTATGTAATTAGATCAGATGTGATAAATTAAATGTTAAATGGTTTATTGGATTCAAAATTGAAATTGGTGTAGGAATATTAGAAGTTACTGATTCACCCCTTCCCTCTCAATAACTTCGCATAGTCTTGAATATTTTCAACAATTAGTATCAAAGCTTTATGGTTCTTACAAAAAAGTTTAACAACTTGAGCAAAAGATCAAGGATAATGGAGATATTCAAACTTGATAAAGAAATTGACAATGAAAAGTTGGATCTGGAAATGGCCATTGCACAACTCAAGAAAGCTAAGGAGCAACTTTCCTAATCCCTGAATAGAAGAAAGGAACTTGCAAATTAAATGAATCACCATCTTTGAAGAGAGAATTGAATATTTTTTCTCTTCAAGTAGATCAGATGAAGCAAATGATGCAATCAAAGAACTCCTGGAGAAGAATGGTTCCTTGTAAGAAGAAGTAAGGAAACTAAAAAGAGAACAAGAAATCTAGTCAGTAGAGCTATGTTAAATCTTCAAATAGAGGAATAAGATAATAGAAGAAATGGATGGAAGAAATAATGAAATCCAAAACCAATCCCTTCAGCATGTAGATCTTTTGGATCAAATCTCCAATACAAATGAGGAAACCATGAGCCAAATACAGATCAATGAAAGATTAAGAAATGATCTAAATTTAGAAAGAGAAATCAATGAAAGAATAAGAAATAGTTGAGATCTGAAAAGAAAATCAGTGAAAGATTGAAAAATGACCTAAACAATAAAAGGAAAATCAATGAAATAATGAATAAATCTCAAGTAGACATGGTTCAACTAAATGAGAAAAATCTCTATAGACAAAAGGGAAAAGTAGGAATTGGATACAAAGAAGAAGGTGAATCCTCCGAACAAGGTGCTCAAAAGAATCAAAGACCTACTTGCAATCATTGTGGTAAGTTAGGTAATACATCAAACAAATGTTGGAGTAATGGTAAAGAAAAATTTAATGGAAAATGCTACAATTGCAGTCAAGATGGTCACAGAGCTAATGAATGCAAAGAGAAACCAAAATTTGAGGGCAAGTGTCACAAGTGCAAGAAAAAAGGTCACAAGGCATCAGAATGCAGAACTAAGTCATTCAACACAATAGAGAAAATTGTGAAAGCAATATTTGGTTGGGACTACAACATTTGGTCTAGATGTCATTACTGTGGAGAATATAGACACATTGGCATGAATTGTGTTAAAAATCACAGGTGGAGAAGAGATACCACCATAAGATGTTTCACTTGCACCAAACTTGGTCATCTAGCCAAAAACTACATGAACATAGGTAAAATAGAAGATGAAAAGAAGGAAAAAGTAGATAACATTCAAAAGTAGATGAGGCAACAATGAATTCCTAAATCTACTGAGGATGCTAGTTCAAGTAATGATGATCATGTCATTCAAGAAGTGGGTGACCACACCATTTTCAACTAGGTTTCCAAAGGAGAATTGGAATTGTGTTATCAAGATTACATTCATATAGTTCCAATTGAAAGGTACAAAAGGATCACTGAGGAAGGATAGTATTAGTTATCACTGAGTTACCTTCTCTACCAAGTAAGGTTGGGTCATAGACTCTACTGAGCAAGGTCGGGAGTAACAAGACACACATGATTATCGATTCATGAAGCCTTTACCGAGTAATCAATAGAATAGTGGATGAAAGCCTATCAAGCATGATGTTAAGCATAATGTCAACTCAACTACCTTTGTACTAAGCATTAATAGAAAAACTTCAACAAAAAGCATGAAATCAAATTCATTTCTCACCGTGAAATCTAAGTGCTATTGTGAAGAAGTGATTTACAGTGTGATCAAGCAAGTTTAAGTGAATTTGTAGCAAGTTATCAAGGTTCTCATAGTTTATTGAGTAAAATGTCATCAAGCAGTAGCAAAGTGAAGAGAGGGTCTAAGATGTTGGTTCAAGGAGTCGAGTGGAAAGTGTCAAATTTTAAACTTGTGCCTACAATTGTAGAAACTCTTGACTCAAGCGGAGCTCAATCACAAATCCCTCACAAGGTACTCCTTATTAACAATATTCTTACTCATTTCAAGTGTTCTATTCAAGACATTAGAACCCTAGAAATGGATGATGCCCTAGGTGAATTGTATGTTAATGGAATTCTTAAACTTGAGCATAAGCATTTGGAAGACAAAGGTTTAATGCATATTCCCCACATGCCCCAAGGTTTTCAAATTAAATGGATTAGATACATTCTAAGTCAGGTGCATAATGGTCAAATATGGCTTGAGAAACCTATTGTGATTACAAAGAAAATGATTCATCATATCACTGGCCTCCCCATGCTCACCAAAACCCTAGGTCGGGCTGAGCTAAAAAAGAAAACCCTAGCCAAGTGGGATGGCAGAGGCATGAAAATTAGTAATATAATAGATGCAAAGCTAAAATTTTGGATTCATGTTATAGCACATAAGATATTGTTAGTGAATAGATTGTCTTCGAAGAAATACATGAAAATATAACTCTAAATTCCCAGGAAAGAAGACTAATCATCACTAATAGTTGGGTCACTTCACTATTGAATGAATGTAAGCACCCTCTAAATTTATCTAAGTATAGCTCCCTATATATGATGAAAAATTTAAATATGAATGCTTTTAACTAGAAAGCATGAAAGGATTACAAGCATCTACCTGTAAACACAAAGTAGATGCGAAAAGCTAAATGACTGCAATAATATAAACAACAAATGACACAAAATCCATTTGCATGCTGTATTACAACGAGAAAGAAAGTCTGAGAAAGAAAAGAATTAGAGCTTTGAAGAAACTTTGAAATCAAACATATTTAGAAAACCATGACATTGAATGTGTTTAGAGAAAACTGAAAGTTACACAAAGATAATGATTAGTGGAAAGAAAATTGCCCAAATTCAAAGTTTTGGTATGCAATTGTCTCCCGAGTCTCCCTTCTCTAAAAAAAAAAAAACAAAAAAGATCTCATTACATTTTGCATCAAAATCACAGTCTAAAAAGGAAACATAAATTCCCTCCCCTGTATTACATTCAAAATCAAAATATCCCCCCTTTTCTAACACACTGTTTCAGCAAAATAAACAAAAGCTCTGCTCCCTCTCTCTCAGAAGGTCTGTAGAATCTAAAAAACTCTCCCTTCCTATTGTAGTACAAAGTCTGTAATCAAGAAAAGAGAAAGTGGAACCCTGTCTATGTCTCTCTAATTAATATAAATAGCATTCTTGCTGATTTTTTGTTACATAACCGATTTTTGAAAATATTACCCATTAAATTATTTTATATCTCTTCTTTTCCTCCAATGACTTTGTCTCTTCCTTAATCTCCAAATACTTTATAACTTTTTAAAATGAACAACTTGGAAATATAACTCTCCAAAGTCCCAAAAAATTTAATTAAATTGGGACAAATAGCACTTTACTGGTTGTAAAGTGTTGTCATCTTTTCATGACAGTCATAAGAAATTTTGACAGCATTGCACTCATCAACCCACAACTTTTGATCCGTGATTAATATGGAAAAACTGTTTGGAGAGGTTTTAGAAAACTAGGATTTCTAAAACATATATGAAAATTAATTCAATCCAACAATTAGATTAAAATTTATGACCCTCAAAATAGGATCCATTTTTCTCGCATCATTTTCTAGGTGTCATGAATGATTTTGATAGTATTGTATTAAAGCATGTGTAAGTTTCTACCCGTCAAGAATATTTTCAAACCATTTAGAGAACTTTCAGATAATTAGTTTTATTCAAACATATCTATAAATTAGATTGATCCAATGGTTGTATTATGAGTTATGCCTCCCGCAATATGACTATTTTTCTATCATCTACAACTTGTGACTATCATTGTTGATCTGATAGTGCTGCACTCAAAAACTTGTAACTTTTGATCCATAATTAATCTAAAAAAATTCTTTGGAGAGGATGTAGAGAACTAGTTTTGGCCATAATATCCAAAATTTAGCCCAATCCAAATGTTGGATTGTTAGATATGACCCCTGAAATATGACTTTTTTTCTATCATCAGAGAATTCATGCTTGCAGGTTGTATTCTTGCATGTGTACTTATGTGCCTCCACCCAAGACCATATTTGAGTGAGTGCTGACAATTTTCATGCCATGTATTCTCCCTAGGGAGCTGAGCTCATGCACTTACCACTTGAGTTCATGTTTTCCTTTTCACGATATATGTTTCCTTCCATTGTGAGGTTGATTGAAATATTTATTTTTCACATTCAATGAAAGGGATTTCCGGGCTGAGGGTGATGAATCACTATGCTTGAACACCAAAATCATATGCCTTTTCAAGATGAAACATGGAATTTCACTCCATGTGCATGGATTCAAGACTGTGGGTCATGAAAACTTGATAGAGTAAACTAAATATGCAAGTCTTTGATCTGTTGAGGCAGAGTAAGAGTAACCTTGACTCTTGAACTCAATTTTAATTATGCAATTTGAATTGTGAACCTAGACTTCTAATTAATCATCTATGCTTGAACTTGGAACAAAAATATATGGAGCTTGATCCTCTAATTTTGAACTTTCAAACCAATGAATCTGAATTTTGAACTTTAGACTCCAAACTTTGGAAATTGAATCTACCCTTCAAAATTGCATTCTGAACTTTCCTGAGTCAATTGTTTTGCATTTTGAACCACTTCAAACCCTTGAATCACTTTGAATTTATTTGACCTACTTTGAACTACTTTTAACTTTAGTTCAAAGTGGTTCAAGACTCTACACTTTAATTTTTAAAAGTGTGTCCATATTGGGTACCAACAGATATATAGTTTGAGCTGCCTTAACAGTGTATCATGTGAAGCCATGGACTTAGCTTATAAAGTGGTGAAAAATAATCTATCTTATAACTTGGTAGATCTATTGTTGAAGCAACTCAACAAAAACATGGATAGTATCAAGAAATCTAGGAATAACCCCTATAAATTTGGTACACTCTTGACATGTTTGTTCTTTTATGTTTAGAAGTTCTTCCCTTCCAAAGGCACAGTAGTATGGAGAAAAGATGTGCATGTATTATACCAGATAAGTGAGTACATTGTAGAAATGGGAGAGAAATATGTTAGCATTATGGACAACTTCTTTGAAGAGTTCAAAGAGAAAATGAACAATAGGTTTAGGATACCTAAGAAGTTAGTTGAGGTTTATAAAGATGGTGTATGCTTTATGGTTGATTGTGACAAAGTTTACATCCAGGTAGTGAAGCTCAGAATTGTGTAGGTAAAACCTCTTCCTTGAGGTAAATATTGATGAAGCAAAGGATATTACTAAAGCTCTGGTTAATAAACCTGTTGATCCAAAGGTACCATAGTTTGGAACCTATGATGAGGCCAAGGCACGGATAGAACTGGAGATAAAACTCCCTTAGGCAGTTAACAAGGGAAAGAGGAGGATAGATAAACTAAAATCTAAAACACCTCTCATGTTAAATAAAGGAAAAGGAGAAGATATAGAAGAGGTAGAGGATGAAGAAGAATAAAAAAAGGAAGAAGAACCTGTGAAGAAAAAAGGCAAGGTGATCATCACCAAGCCACCTAAGCCATCCAATGTAGTCTTCACAAGGAGGTCTAGGAAGAAAGGAAGTGATATTATCCTTAGTGAACCTCCTCCCACCTTCCAAAAAAATTTGAAAAAAATGGAAGAAGGTGCAGGCATAACAAACTTCAAATCTTTGAAGTATGAAACAAGGACAGAGGCAAAAAAGAAATAGGTTGAAGAACTAGTGTTGACCAAAATGGGCAAATGGAAGTATTCACTAGATCAAATTGCCTCCCAAATCTCTATTGAATTATTAGAGAAAATAAAGCCAATATGGGACTTTGCAATGAAAATAGCAAAATACATTTATGCACAAACCTTGAGGCAGTTGCTACTGAGCATGACTGATGTTGAGGTAAAAGAGTCTTTGAAGAAAAATAAAGATAAAATGACTCTTAGATTTAATACATGTTTAATTTTGATTAAAGATATAGATCATGTAGTTAAGAATGCTACAAGCATGTGGAAGAATGTCTATCATCTTCACAAGCCAAGTGAGCAATCAGTGGAAATAAAAAGATGATGATGATGACAGTGTTAATGATGAAGAAGAAACTTATACTGAGCCTACACATTTTAACAATGAGGAAGATGAAGAAGATAAAGAGAAGGAAACTACTAAGGAAGATAAAGAAGATGATGAGGAGACTGAACCAATGAAGATAGTAGCTATAGTCATTTCCCAACTTCCTCACTCTCCAAGCAAACCAGTGGCTATATCAAGCTCGGAGATAGCTTTAGCAAGTTTGATTGTGACAACCATAAAAACTTCAAATGTCCAATCACTTGTCACCCCCACTCAGCTCAATGTATCACCAACAGAAGTGACTTCCACTTCAGCTACTGAGCTGCAACCTCTCACTTCTTTAGCTACTGAGTCATTAGTAATTAATATAGTGTCTTCTACAATTTTGAGCTCTTTAGTAGTAAGTACTTCAATTTTGGATACTACAGTTTTGTCTACTTCAATTTTGGATACTTCAGTTATGACTTCTTTAGTTTTGGATTCAACAAGAATTCCTATTAGTATTCCATCAGTTAGCACTATATCAATTTTCATTGCAAGTTCTAGTATATCTACAATTGTTTCCATCCCAGATACAAACGCATTAAGTACAAGGATAGTTGAACCTAAGGCTCAACCGAGTACAAAATTTTTGAGTAAACGAAAGGACATAGAGGATGACATAGACTTAGATGAGGAAATAGAAATTTCCAAATGGAACATTTATAATCTTACTGTGGACAAAATGCACATAGTTGGCGAACTCCTCCAGAAGAAGGCAAAATAGCAGAAATTAAGAGAAGAAAGAGACAGAGAGTATAAAATTATAGATGATGCCAAAAAAATTTTGTCTAAGGTAATAGGTATTGAGGTAGATTCTTCTCAACCTATTTTGTTGCAATTAGTAGAAGTAGTCCAAAAGTTCAATAAGGATGCTAGTGGATAGGATAAGTTAATTGAGAAAGCTGAAAATAAATTTGATAATAAAGTGCTTGAGCACATTGCTCAGCAAATTGCTATCCATCAAGTTGAGCTTTCATCAATTTTGATCAATCTTGAAACCTCTTGCACCAATGTGACATCACTTTTTCTGAAGTTATGTGATGTTTTTGAGCTCACTAAGGAAATAAAGGGAAAACTGTTAAAAATCGATAGGATCTAAAAGCGAATGCTCAACAATTGCAACTTGACCATAGTTCAAGCTCTGCACATCACATGAAGATCAAATTTTTGTCAGACATGTAGGCAAAGTTGTTAAGAGAAGAAGCAAGGATTCAGTCAACACTAATTGATATTTAGAATATGATCCTTCCTATCATGGATACAATGTAGAAACATATTATTTACTCAAAAACCTTGATCCATGACAACAAATTCTCTATTGCAGATCACATGGTAGAACTCTCTACAGAAGTGCAAATTGCTCTACATACATGCAAGATTTTATAATAGAATTGGGATAAAACCCTGACACTTATTCTTAAGGTACATTTTATTTTTTTATCTTATATTGGTGTCTCCATGTAGATAAGTTCTGAATAATTCTTTGGCATTATTGTCAAAAAGGGGGAGATTATTGTTGAGACACATGGTATACTATATATAGAGACATATAGTATGGGGGAGAAACATGCGATGAGGAGAATGTATATAATAGATGATGTATAGTATACCTTACAAAGATAAATTTTAAAAAATCTCAAAACAGTATATTCTATTGAGCTAGTATCACATGGTGATGTATATAAAATTTTGGTTGATAAGTGTTTTTGTCACTAATTCCAAAGGCAGAGATTATTGACATATTAGTCAAGTTTGTTATTAGTGACACACACTTATTGAAATTTTGTATGGCTACCAAGCTCACTGAATAGTATATAGTGTTTGCCATGTAATTCAGTAGCCACTGAGCTCTACAATTACTACCAAGTTTTTTGGACTAATTCCAGTAGCTACCAAGCATTTCAATGGCTACCAAGTGTATTTAGCTGATGTGAAGCCCAAAAGTTCAACTCGAGCATTTTAGTGGTTACTAAGGATTGCAATTTCTACTGAGTTCATAGTTCATGTAATGTGAAGCTAGTGTAAACTGAGCTTATGTGTGTACCAAGTGATTCAGTTGATGCCAAGTGACACAGTATCTACTGAGTCACCAGTGCAGCTCAAGTTCAAGACTAATTTGAAGTGATTTGTATGGGTTGAGCTTCTACATCTACCAAGTGCATGATGATGCTGAGTAATGACAGTGGGCGCCGAGTATCAAAACCTCACCAAGTCAGTCTTCAGAACCTGAGTGTCTTCATTTGGGCCAACTTTGTGATATATGTGTTAACCTATATGATGGCCGACTTTGTAATTTTACAAATTGGTTTCATATATATATGAGATGTATTGTATCATATCAATATGAATGTATGGAATGCAATGTGTATGTAATGCAAATGAAAGAATGTGAATATAAGTAGTTGATAAAGATTTATGAAGGCTATATCAGCATAAGAAGCAACAGTGACAAATCTATCATAGAAAGGTGATCAATACAATCAAAGAATCTCTATCAACAATCCAGTTGTAAGTTAGAGATCTAATGTTTCATCCTAATAGGTGAACCAATCAAAATTCTTTCACAAGGTAGACTTAACAATCTTTCTTAAATCTCTTAATAGAGTGCATACTTTATTGTGTGTTTGTAAAACCTCTAACAAGGTAGGCCTAGTAGTCCTAATTGCTTCTAACAGGGAAAATCATCAGAAGTGATCATTGTAAGCCTTAACAGACCAACTTTATGTTGCAGTATTGAAATTTTGTGGGTATCATCCCCACCCTAGTTTTACTTTCTATTTGGAAAGTTTCTAGGTCACCAAATCATTGTGTTCAAGTGTTGTGGATGCTTTTATATTTTTAATTTCACATACATGCAATTAGATCAGATGTGATAAATTAAATGTTAAATGGTTTATTGGATTCAGAATTGAAATTGGTGTAAAAAAATTAGAAGTTGTTGATTCACCCCTCCCCTCTCAGTAACTTAGCATATTCTTTAATATTTCCAACACATGCTACTCCTTTTCACTCTTTTGAAGTGATGCCCTATGAAAGGCCAACCCTGTTAAAGATTACAATACACACTGCTAAATGTGACCTAGTTAAGGGATTTCAATCACCTTGTTAGAAGTGAGCCTTGTTAGAGGACTTTAGGCCATTCACTTGGAATGCCACTTGGTTAAAGGATTTACAAATGACTTTAGGTCAACCTTAATCCAAAAGATTTACCCTAGACTAATACAATTGTTAGAGAGTAATAGTAGAGCTTTAGTCTAATACAACTTACAACTTCTCTTACAGATTACAGATCTCTATTCAATCCAAAATTTTGCTTGGCCTTCATATTTTATAGCTCCGATAGCTTGTTCACCCTTCAAGCATTCATCTCCTTATGCTTTCTTGCTTAACATGTCATTATAGATTATTTTGTTAGGTCACTTGATGAAGCAAAACTGTTAACTCCTTTTCTTTCTTAGGTTCTTGTAGATGACAACTTTGCTTTATGACCAAACATTCCTATAAATAAGAAATTAGGATATTTTCCCATCATCCAAATTAGGGCTCAGATGGATTAGGTAAGATACAATTTATCTATCCCATATCTCACATCTCTTCTAGAAATTTCCTCTAGAATCCATTTGAATTTTTCTAAAAATGGTTTACATCAAATTCTATGCCACCAACTCATCATCCTTATCTTCCACATAGTTCACAAAATTCAAGAAAAAAAACTTGTTAGCTTAGATTCAATGTATCTTTGATTTTTAAAATAATGTAGTAGCTCGGCATTATCAACCTTTTGATGCTCGGCACATACTGTGTTGCTCGACATCCTCTATAAAATCACTCAACATCAACTAAAATTTATTGATGCTTGACATCAACTGATCTTTCTCGGCATCCACTAGAATTTAATTTTACTCGGCTCCAACTAACTTTTTGCTTAGCTTGCACTGACTTTTCTCAGCATCTACTATCCACTCAGTCAATCTTGGTAGAAAAACTTTGTGTAACTTGTTCTTCTAAACTTTCTTAGCGTAGCCAATGTTTGCAACCTTAAGTAGATTATCAATACATCATGTCATCATTGTCTTAACTAATACTTATACTGAATTACATAATCATTACTCAACCTTTCCTCTACATGATTTTGTTACATCTTATTGATCAAATCCTCTTCATCAATCAACAAAGTGATAGTACTTGAATCTTATAAGAAATTGTCTTACCAACAAATATCAGGTTTGACATCAATGAAAAAACAATGATTGAAACACATGGTCTTCTTTAACAATCTCCCTCTTTCAATAGTCTCTCTTCAATAATGATTTTTTCAATTAGATCTCAACATTTTTTTCAACTTCAGAATTTTCCAAAGTTAGATTTTTTTTTCAACTTCAGAATTTTTCAGAGTTAGATTTATTTTTTCAATTTCAAAATTTTCCAGCGTTAGAATATTTTTCAACTTTAGAATTTTCTAGAATTAGATTTTTTTCAACTTCAAAATTTTCAAGAGTTAGAATTTTTCAACTTCAAAATTTTCTAGAGTTAGAATTTTTTCAACTTTAGAATTTTCTAGAGTTAGATTTTTTTTCAACTTTAGAATTTTTCAGAGTTATATTTTTTTCAACTTCTAGGTCTTATTGACCTTCAACCAAAATGATGTGTGGATGTTTCCCTTTGAACTTTTGGATAGGAGAGGTGATTTATTGAGGAGATAATAAGTCTAAACCTTCATACTTTACTCTCACTTCCCTATAGAAATCATGAAGTGTGACTTCTTAGGCATTCCCTAGAACTTGAAATTCATGGGTTTGAGTGTGATCTTAGCTACTACATAGGAAAAGGAAGCCGTGGTAATGTTTAGGACCTTGAGGGGCCTCTAGATGTCTTAGATATATGAAATTGCACACCTTAAGAGATAATTCATTCACCAAACCTTCAAATTGCACACCTGCGCACCTTTAGGGAATTTTGCAAGGTGCTCAATTCACTAAAAAATCAAAGTTCTCTATTTTGAAAATGGTTTTTTGGTTTTTCTTAGATGAGATCTAGGATCACTTATGTGTACTTACTTTGATCATTTTTATGATATACCCTCTTTAAATTAAAACACTTTCATAACTTGAACTCCTTCTACTTCTTCTACCTAAAATTCCAAGGCACCTGTGTTGAATCTTGTCATTAATAATTGCATAAGATGAGGAACCTATTCTAGTTCATGTGTCTAACCTCTGTATCTTTGATATTTTCTTCTCTCTAACTACCCAATCCTTCTGGGTTAGAGATGAGGTGATCCAAATTATCCAAAATGATCAAATGTTTGAAACTTTTAAATATATTTTCTAACAAGATTTTCTAGGTCATTTTAACTAGCTTTTTCAGAGGTCTTCTGCTCAAAATTTCAAGTTGAAATTTTCATTGGTTCCTAAAATTGAGTAGCCAAAGGCTCACTATTTTGGGGACTAAAATTAAATTTTTAGTTCTTCCTTCCAATGGTGTAAATAGTTTTGACTTTTGAGCTCTAGGTCAAAAGTTATGACCCCAACAAGTTAAGGACTCATTTTTATCTGCAGAAAGAAGCTAACATTAATTAACTCATGTTATAAGACCCAAATGAGGAATACCCAGGACTCAGACTAACAAAATGGGGTCAACACTAGTCAAAATAGATAATTTTCCCCCAATAAGCTAGTTTTTTGTGCACTAAAAATCACTCTTTAACACTCAAATTCTCTAGTTTCAACCTCTAGGTTTTTTTAGTTAAAGGACCAGGGCTTGACCCAAACTCCAAGTGGATTTCCCAAAATGACCCAGGCCCCAAACTTGGGGTTTGGGAAACAAAAAAATTACTAGGGGGTCCCCATTTCAAGGAGAAATAGGGCATGCATTTTGAAACCACAACAAGATGTAAGTAGAAAATCCTCCACAATAGCCAACAACTAATAACCTTGAGCAAGAACTGATTTTATGGAATAAGAATCCAGTTGATGAGCCTAAGAATAATGAACCAAAAAATGATGGTGGCCATGGGTGGATTGATGTTGATAATAAAGGTCCAATGCCTCCACCAGATCTTTCTACACCATTGGAAGCAAGACTTAGTTTATACCAAAAATTTTTAATGGAGAATACCATGTGGTGAAGGAGAAAAAGGAATTTTAGAAAAGTATTAATCATAAATAGAAGGAGTTGTTGGATAAGGAGGAGGAGACTATAATTTTTGAGGGTAGGGTCACTCATATAATTGCATTGGGACCTGAACTACTTCAATGCAAGCCTTTAGCACATGCGTATACCCTATTCCTTAAGGAACAAATGTCGAACTATAAAATGACTGGAGTTGTTGAGGGTCATAATCCTTCTTTCAATGCACCTCATGAATTTTATTATGCATTCGAACAATCTCCTATAGTAATTAATAGTTTTTTGTGTGAATTATACATATATAATTTTGTTGTTCCAAATGATAGGATTTAGAATCCCTTGATGTATGTAGGAGACATTGAGCTTAGAGAATTCATGTCTTGGGCCTAGAATGAAATTACTAGAGAAAATAAAACCAATCCATACAACAAAGAGGAAATGAAATCACCATTGTATCTAGAAGCAAGGGACCCAAAGACTTATCATTATGATTGGCTAAAGGTGGAAATTAGCATAGTAGGGAGGGAACATATTCAGCCTCTTAGAAATGCTACTTACGCATTATTTGAAGAATTGAAGGTAAGGGAGATATATGAGGCTAAAAGATCAATTATTTAGAGATGGAAAAGACTTCCCCATGATTTGTAGGTTTGAGAGCCATATTCTCCTCAAAAATTTGTTATGGCTAGTAGATGAGTTCCATGGTACGTAATGTTGGGGAAAACTAGAGAAAGTATTTGGATTCCAATTAGGTTTCAACCCCCTCTACTCATGTATCTACTCCTAGGTGCCCAAGAAGATGTAAATGAACATGATATGGCTATTGAAGTTCATATTTGGAAACAACTAAGAGATTCAAAGGGGTACTATTGGAGCTAGTAAAAAGGTGGAATAAAAGAGAGCATTGCATCATATTTCAGAATAAGAGGTCAGGTTAGAAATCATATACTTTCTAGAGGACCAACAAGACCCTGAGTTAGGGGAATGATGACGCTATGAAATAAAATATTTTAATTGGTTTTCTGGTTGTTCAAAGGGTCTTTTCCTTTTTAAGTTCAAGCAATTTTTATTATATGTCTTGTATAAACCTATAATTACTATGTTTTTCTATGGCTTTGAAGACATCATATGGTTTCATAAATATAATGCTATAGTTAGAACTCATATGTGATAAATAGGATCATGTATGCACATATTGGTAGATAGAATACTTTCTTCCTTCAAAATTTTTATGGGGTAGGTTCTTGTAGCTATATTTCATGAGTAAGGATTAGTCTGTATGTGAATTTAATGTTTCCTATGAGTTATTGAGATGGATATATGTTTCGATATCTTTCATGTGTACTAATCTCTTATAGGAAAAAGTTAAAGAGGATTAGAAGAAGCACGATCAAGGGGAGTAATAACAAGTTCATGTAGCTAATACCAATGGTTTAGCTAGAGACTGGGCCAATGTAACTATCAACAGATTGTGCACAAATCTAGAAGTTATGGGTTGCTACTGTTAGTTTGTGGTGACTGATCAGGGAAGTATTATACATACTTCATAAATTTTTGGGATGTGGCTAACATTGTGGCCAACATATGGCTGACATGTTATAACCCTAAAGTAACATAAAAATACTTGGATAAAAGGTCTTAGGGTTAATGATTTTTCATTGTAGTGATGTGAAATTGGTTCTTGTGGTGGTATTGAGCTATAAGGAATTACATATATTGTAACCAAGTTGTAATCACTGGATTGTAATAATATCAGACTTGTTGTTTGGTGGATGTAGCCCAGGGATTGGGTGAACCACATTAAATATTGGTGTCTTGTGTTCTTTTCTACGTGATCTATTATTTTCAGATATTGGTTATATTTGCATGTAATTGTTAATTTTGTTCGTGGTTTATTCCTAACAAGTGGTATCAAAGTGAGGTTTTTTTTTCAGTTATCCTCTATAGGAAAGTCTCATAGTTGAGTGGGAGTCTCATAGTTGAGTGGGAGTGATGGTAGACAAGGGTAAGCTGAGGGTTGATAGGTTTAATGGGCATACCTTTCAATTGTGGAAGATGCAAATGGAAGACTATCTATATCAGAATGATTTATGGAAGCTGTTGGAAGAGAGAGCCAAGAATCAAGGATCTATGTCAAATGACGAATGTAATCTTTTAGATAGAAAGGCACTTCAAAGCATTTGATTATGCATAGCACCATCGGTGACATTTAATATTACAAAAGAAAAGACAAAAAAAGAGTTGATGAAAACCCTAGTGATACTATATGAAAAGCCCTCTGCTTCAAACAAGGTATTTCTAATGAAGCATTTATTTAATATGAAAATGGCAGAAGGTGGATCTGTTGTAGATCATTTAGATGAGTTTAATACTATTACTAGTCAGTTATCTTCTATGAGTATCAATTTTGATGATGAAATTAGGGCTCTCTTGATTTTTTGTTCTTTACCTAAAAGCTGGAATGACTTGGTAATGGTTGTGAGTAATTTTGTTCCTAGATCTAGTACCCTAAAATATGATGATGTGATCAATGTTGTTTTGAGTGAAGAAACTCGTAGGAAATCCTCAGGTGGATCTACATCAAGAAGTGTTTTAAATGCACAAAGCAGGGGTAGAATGACTGAGAGAGGAAGTAATTCTGGAAATCATGGGAAATCAAGAGGAAAGTCAAAGAGGAGAAGGTCTCAATTGAGAGGACCAAATGATTGCTAGTACTATGGGAAACCAAGTCATAAAAAGAAAGATTGTTGGAATTGAAAGAAAAATGAAAGAGATAAATCAAATGGAGACAAGGAGGAAAATGTGGTAAGTAACAAATTTGAAGAGGGTGCTTTGCTTCTATCTTTAGAAAGTGTTGATGATTCATGGGTTTTAGATTCTGGTGCTTCATTTCATGCTACATCTCATAGAGGTTATTTCATTGATTATTTCCAAGGGGATTTTGGACTTTTTTATTAGGGAGATAATAAACCCTATCAGATTGTTAGAAAGGGAAAAGTTAAGATTAAGTTGCAGAATGTGAATCATTGGCTACTACATGATGTAAGACATGTTCCAAGGCTAAGTAAGAATTTAATTTCAGTAGGGCAACTCGATGATGAGAGTTGTGTAGTTACTTTTAATGATAAGAATTGGAAGGTTTCAAAAGGTTCCCTTGTAGTAGCAAAAGGTGTGAAAGTATGCACCTTATATCTTTGTACAAGTCATATTGTTCCTTCTACTTTAATTGTTTCAGAGAAAAAAGAATGTTTAGGAACAATTGTTGCAGTTGAGTAGGGAGAACAAATAGGTCTTGTAGATTTTAATATAGCATTGTGGCACAAAAAACTTGGGCACATGAGTGAAAAAGGTATGAAATTACTTCATCCAAAGAAAGCTCTACTAGGTCTAAAATGTGTTAATATGAATTTCTATGAAAGTTGTGTGTATGGAAAACAAAAGAGAGTGAGTTTTGTGAAGACTAGGAAGGAAAAACAAAAAGGAGAAATTAGAGCTTGTGCATACCAATGTATGGGGACCAACTCATGTATCTTCCCTTCATGGATCTCATTATTATGTTACATTTATTGATGATGTAACAAGAAAGGTATGGGTTTATTTCCTTAGACAAAAATTTGATATATTTCAAACTTTTAAAAAATGGAAATGCTTGGTTGAAAATGAGACTGGTAAAAAATTAAAATGTCTCAGATCTGATAATGGTGGTGAGTATTGCAGTCATGAATTTGAAGATTATTGCTCCACTAATAGAATTTGTAGAAAAAAAAATGTTCCAAGGACTCCACAGGAAAATGGAGTGACTAAATGCATGATTATGACTATACTTGAGCGTGTAAGGAGCATGAGGTTGCATGTTGGGTTGCCCTTACACATGTGGGTAGACATTGTCAATACTATTGTATATTTGATTAATAGAGGTCCCTCTACTCCTTTGGGTTGTGGTATTCTAGAGGAAGCATGGATTGGTAAGAAAGTGAGTTATTCTTTTCTCAAGACATTCGGTTGTGAAGCATTTGCTCACATAGACTTTGAAATTAGAATCAATTTAGAAGTTAAGTCAAAGAAATGTGTATTTGTTGGATATGGAATTTAGTGAATTTGGTTATAGGCTTTGGGATTTTGAATATCATAAAATTGTAAGAAGCATGGATATCATATTCAATGAGAAAGTGTTGTACAAAGATTTGTTACAGCAACATGAGAAGAAAGAAGATGATTATGTAGTACTAGATGATACTCCACAAGATGATGTTCCAACCATTTCTCATGATGTGCAACAACCGCAACAACAAATACCACACACACTGGTTAATGTTAGATGGTCAACAAGGCAAATTAGACCTCCAAAAAGATTTTCTCCCTCTTTGTATTCAATTTTACTTACTAATGCTAGTGAACCTGAATGTTATGATGAAGTAGTGTAGGTGGATACTAAGATTCAATGGGAGTCTGCAGTGAAAGAAGAAATGTACTCTTTGCTAAAAAATAAGATTTGGGATTTATGTAAATTGCTTACAGGTAAAAGAGCTTTACAGAATAAGTGGGTTTACAGTTTGAAAGAAGAAGAAGGAGGTAAGAAAAGGTTTAAAGCCAGGTTAGTTGTAAAAGGATTTGCACAAAAAAAGGGAATTGATTTAGATGAGATATTTTCTCCTATTGTTAAAATAACTTCTATCTGTACTATTTTAAGTCTTGTGGCTACTGAAGATTTTCATTTAGAGTAGCTTGATGTTAAAATAGCCTTCCTTCATGGTGATTTGGATGAAGAGATATATATGGCCCAACCACAGGGATTTGTGGTCAAGGGTAAGGAGAACTTAGCATGCAAATTGAAGAAAAGTTTATATGCTTGAAGCAAGCACCTCAGCAATGGTATCTAAAATTTGATAGTTTTATGCATGTGCATAGATACAATAGGTTTCATTAAGATCATTATGTTTATTTTAAGAGGTTGGATGATGACAGCTACATTATTTTATGTTTATATTTTGATGATATGCTTGTAGTTGGGTCTAACATGGATTACATTAAGGGGCTGAAATGCCAGTTAGCACATGCATTTGCTATGAAGAATTTGGGAGTAGAAAAAAAAATCCTTGGTATGAAGATTTGTAGAGATAGGAAGAACAAGAAATTGATGCTATCTCAGGCTGATTATGTTGAGAAGGTGTTGCAACATTTCTCCATGGAGAATGCTAAAGTTGTTAGCACACCTTTACCTGCTTATTTGAAGTTGACTAAGGAGATGTGTCCCAAGACACAAGAAGAGGAGGATTAGATGTCC